>OZ005740.1:187367458-188567458 GCA_963930735.1 Dioctria linearis
TGAAAATGAATATCGGGATTCAAACTAACAGCAACAATTTTATGGTATACAGTGCAAGATATTAAAAATATTAATGTATTTATCCCCCGCCATTCCCGCAGAACCAACCCACCGCTCAAGACGGCAGACAGAATTTGTTCAAACCGTCTACACCACCAATAATGCACACGATTTCTGAAGAAATATGGCCGATTTCAATTCTAAGAAATAAATCAAATCTTTGCTACATTAAAGACAATTTATAAAGGCCTGAGACAAAAATCCGCGCTGATGTACATACCTAGATCTACGCTCATAAAAATTTTTAGCTAACTAGCCCAAGCAACCATATCAATCCAACTTCCACGAAGCCGAAACTGCCCAGACACAACTTATTCGAATCGTCTTCAGCCACCAATAATGCACATAAATTCTGAAGAAATATGGTCGAGTTAAGTTCTAATAAAATAATCAATTTTTGCCTATATTGAAAAAATTGCTTGGTTCGTACCCATGATATATTTAGCCGAGATAAGTGAGTTATTGAGGTTTGCTATGAGCTCTTCTCATACATCGCTTTCTTAGTACTACCGTCGACATCTGGATATTTCTTGTCTGTGCCCGAAGTTAGATTCTTTATCTCCGTCGAGACCAGAAATAAAGTGTTTGTTAGTCAAATATTATCTCAGTCGAGTGCTTTTGCGTCCTTCAAAATTCTTCATTGGCTTCCTTCCTTAGATTTAATTTGATGATTTTTCACATCCTTCGGTTTGTTATTTAGGGCGTTGGGGTTTATCTTTCCCCATCAGTTCAATTTGATGTTCTCTCTTGTTTTCTTTTTGATCCTTAGTTCGGTTTTTTTTTATTCACTTCCCGTGGTGTTGTTATTTTTCTCTTTTTTCCCTACAGTTGCTGCGCCACACCAGCTATAATAAATGAGACAGATCGAGGCTAGCCATCTTGTGGTTTTTATAGCCCTTGCTTGCACACGACACCAATGATGGAAGAACATTGGCGCATGGTCACAAGAATTGACAGTGCATCTGTGATGTTAGGGTACTATTGATAAATTTTGCGTACCAACGACCAAAAATCCATAGCAACAAGAAATTTAGAGCAACACTTGCAGTTGTGTTAAATAAAATGAATTATATTTGCAAAAAAATGTTTTCTCTAACATTTAGAGAAGAAATTCCCGTTCGATGGTACTTGTAATGATGATAATGATTTTAATTTGATCTGCTCGATGAGGCTATACTTTTGTATTGTATTTGTGCAATGTGTTATGTAGATGACAAATGCATGGCTTTGTTTGGTTGTCCACCTATTTTTTTATTAAGAGTAATTCGATTAGATTTAATTGTACCAAAAGTTGTGATGCTTTGTTTTCAGGATGTTTTCTTTTCAGAAGTTCTATTAATAAAAATATATTCGTATCGGTTTGATTCGAACACCTTATACTCACCTTGTTGTGCTGAGTTACATCAAGTGTCTGTGAAACAGAATAAATGTAAAAAAAACAAAAACAAAAAAGGGTAAATTTTTTCACCTCAATTGCTTCCCTTTGGATATTACAGGAAGTGTTATGATGGTATCTCATAACCATCACACATGCATCCCACAAAATACTTTTGCTTACACAAGCACTTTCATTTTCCGATGCTCCATGTCACTTATCGCCGTCCTAGATTATAAATTTTTGTAACTATTAAATGCAACGTAAACAGAAATGTTCTTAAAAGATAAGTGCACACAAGTAGCATATTAAATTTCAGTTATACAAAGTTGCGATGGCCTACGTGACAAAACGGGCAAAAGGGGAAATATGCTGACGCTGCACTAAAGGCATCAAAGGTAATTAAAAGGGGACGATAGAAAAGATGTTTGAGTTTTGGATTTTAAATTGCGCGCGTCGAGTCGTCCTGAGTCTAGTCTCCGATTTAAACTTTTACTTTGTGTTGATAATTTAATCAGGTTTATAAAATGAATAAAATAATAAAGAAATTTATAATCATTTTAAAATTTGCGTATCAATTGACAAATTCCAATTCTCTGCCTGCCCGCTCTTCACCATTTATAGGCAAGCACGTCGGGAGGACGTAACACTGGATCAGCGTTGGGATCACGTGAAAGGATTACATTTTTCTGAAAAATCCTAAATAAATAAATTTTCAAAAAAGTTTAAATAATTAAAATTACGACGCGTAAAGCAATTTATTGTGGAAAGGATTACATTTTTCTGAAAAGTCCTAAATAAATAAATTTTCATAAAAGTTTAAATAAATAAAATTGCGACGCGACTTGCTTTATATTGTGAAAAAGATTACATTCTCCTAAAAAGTTTTAATTAAATAAAATTTCAAAATAATAAATATGACTACAAAAAAAGTACAAATAAATAAATTTTTCAAAAGTTTTAAATAAATAAAATTTGACAAAAAATTTGAAATTAAATTTGACTATCCCGTAAGTCGACGTCAAGCCGGAATCGGGTGATAGACCATCTGTCTCACTCACACTTCATGTAATGACTTTCCGTCTCACTCAAACTAGAATCTTAAAGTTACGGTCTGACGGCAAGCTTTGGGTACACTAGAATCATTTTAAGTAGGTGAAAAGAAATTTTTCGAAACTGGGTTTCTTGAAGAAAAAAATGTTTTTTTCCGTAATCTAAGAAATATTGTAGCAAGTGTTATACCATTTTTGGAATCCTTATTAAATGCGTCAACTTTTAAACTTACTTGCCAAACCGGCGTAGTACATTTTTTTTCATTACAGTCAGTTAAAGTTGGATGAAATATTAATTTTCTATTTATGGATCGGCAAAATGTAACATTTTCTTCCAAGCTGGAACAGTTTGCTTAGAATTTAAAGCAATAGGTTTTTTTTATATTTTTCTGGTAACTGCTATGATTTGGTCTATCACCCGATTCCGGCTTGACGTCGACTTACGAGACACCCTGTATATAGGTACTGTCATGTCTAAAATATGGGACTTCTGCGCAATCTATCGTCAACTATGTAAACTCTAAAATGTGTCTTAAGGATTCAGGCAATGCTTGAGTTTGACCCCAGAGGGCCTTCCCAGTCGAGTAGTGTCGTCTTTCAAACTGCTAGTTCCCCATGACCTTGAGACGTTGCTATTGGACTCAAATTTCTGGCCTCATGGTTTATTGGTAAAACGTTTCGTATCTCGTCCGATCCGGGATGCATCAAAAAACCGAATGAATTAGACGGGGCGATGGAAACATCGCAGATTAAGGACTTGGTAGTTTATTACCAAAATGCTCGCGGTCTACGATCAAAAACACGTCGGCTCTACTTGAACTCTTTTAATATTCCTCACGATATTATTATTTTAACGGAGACATGGCTTAACAATTCCTTTTCGGATGCTGAATTACTGGACAACGACTTCCAAGTTTTTCGACGTGATCGAAATCCTGATGACATTTCTGTGCTCGGAGGAGGTATTCTAATCGCGGTAAAGATTTCTTACGGGTGTTCAAAGATAGATATTCCCAATCCATCCCTGTCTGAATTCATATGCATCAGTATAACAATTGGGACAAAAATACTGTATATTCTAGCTGCATACATTCCTCCTGGCAGTCCGTCATACGATGCCGTTGCTGCTGCTGTGGAATATGTGTTCGAGCTGGCGCGGGACTCGGATGATATTATATTCCTTGGTGATTTCAATCTTCCTACTGTTCAATGGCATGTTTCTGATGATGAGGACTCCTTGTTCCCCAGTACATCTGCTGGAAATGCTCATATCTTCCTGGATGCTATTGCCGCAATGGGTCTTTCTCAGGTAAATGATATTAATAAAAACTGTAATAGATGCTTGGATTTGGTCTTTACCTCGGATGCTTCGAAATGTATGGTTCGTCCGTGTGACATGTCATTGGTTCCTATTGACTCATACCATCCAACTTTGGACGTGATAGTGGGCATTGATTGCGAGGGTACTGGTATGTTGATTGAAAACTCTCCCACCTTTAATTTTAAAAAAAGCTAATTTTGATCTACTTAACTTTAATTTATCTTCTATTAACTGGTTCTTTCTGGTTAGCAATAATGATGTAGATGAACTTACACCACAATTTTATAATGTTATGTTTAATTGTTTCAATGATTGTATTCCATTGTCTTGTATCAAGAATGGCTCATCGTGTCTTCCTTGGTACGATGCTGAGCTTAATCGCTTGCGCAACTTAAGAAATAAGGCTTGGCGAAAGTTTCACTTCTCTCAATCTCATGATGACGTAAAGCAATTTTTGTTTTTGAGGAGCGAATTTCATACTGCTGTTTTGCATGCCTATGATACGTACCTACCTGTTTAGGATGAGAAATGTAATAAGATCTGATCCTAAGCAATTTTAACGTTTTGTAAATACCAAAAAGGAATCTAATAATTTTCCTCCTGTGTTAGTATTTAATAATAATTCTAGTCATGATCTGTCTGTGATTTCTAATCTCTATGCTGATTACTTTAGTGAATCATTTTTAACATAAGACGTTCAAATAGATTTTGCTTATTTTAATTACTTAACGACGCTTCCTAAAGTTGATATCCCATTCTTCACTATTGATCAGAAATCTGTTGAAGATTCCATGTCCAAGCTGGACTCTGGTTGTTCTGCTGGGCCTGATGGGATACCCCCTATTGTCTTAAAGAACTGCAGTGGAATGCTTTCTTACCCGTTAACATTTTTGTTTAATTTATCACTGCGGCTTGGTAAATTTCTTAAGTTATGGAAAGAGTCGTTTATTGTCCCAATCTTTAAGTCGGGTAAAAGGGAGCTTGTTACCAACTATCGTCCTATTGTTAAACTGTCTTGTATTCCCAAACTGTTTGAAGCTTCTTTATATGAATTTTTGTATTTTCATTGTAGTGGAGCTCTTAATGCTCATCAGCATGGTTTTATGAAGGGAAGGTCAACAACAACAAACTTGCTTCAGTTTACATCTACCTGTATCGAATCGTTTTAGCGTGGTTGCGAAACTCACTGTATTTATACAGACTTCAGCAAGGCTTTTGACAAGCTTCCTCACTCTGTTTTGTTATTTAAACTGAGATCTTTAGGTTTACCAATTTGGCTGTTGAACTGGTTATCATCCTACCTTAAGGATCGCAAACTTACGATACAGCTCCTTTCTGCCCTATCTGAAGAAATAACGGCTTACTCTGGTGTTCCACAGGGTAGTCACTTAGGCCCCCTTCTCTTCATATTATTCATAAATGATGTTTCCTATGTAGTTACCAAATCTGATTTGCTAATATACGCAGATGATCTAAAACTATATTAATCTATCGACTCGATTGCGACTGTCTCAATTTGGAGGATGACCTGGACAGACTTGTTGAATGGTGTGAAAAGAGTTCCCTCATTTTAAACGTTGATAAATGTAAGGTAACCATTTTCTCTCGTAAGCGAGTCCCTTCGAATGTTGTTTATGCTATGAATGGGTTATTACTTTCAAAAGTTGATAAAATATGTGACTTGGGGATATTGTTTGACTCGAAACTCACCTTTAACTTTCACATAGATCGCATCGTTAATAGGGCAAACTCAATGTTAGGCTTTGTAAAGCGTTGGGCAAAAGAATTAGATGATATCTACATTACTAAACTTCATTTTACCACTCTTGTTAGACCCATTTTGGAATATGACAGTCCTGTCTGGTCCCCCTCTTACAAAAATCACTCCGATCGTATTTAGAGCGTGCAGAGGAGATTCTTACTTTTTGCTCTAAGAGGTCTTGAATGGAGGGATAGACTTCATCTTCCTCCTTATAACGAAAGATTAAATTTAATACACCTTCCTACTCTTGAGACTCGTAGAAAAATTTGTGACATTAGATTTATATTTCAACTTGTGAAGGGTGACATCGACATGCCTTTGATGCTTCAGAAAATTAATTTCAATTCACGATCTCGACACTTGCGATCTAATGACTTCATTTATTTGTGTTCTCATCGAACCAACTATGGACACTTTGAGCCTTGACTAGGATGTGCTGTACTTTTAATTCGAATTTTCATTCGATAGATTTTAACATTAATAAGACTCAATTAAGAAAAATCCTCAATGATTGCTCTGTACTTTAGCTTAATTTAAGTATTGTGTCCTGGGACCATTGTAGCTAGCATTTAGCGAAATAAATAAATAAATAAATATAAATAAATTAAATTGGTTTAAGCAGCCCAATAAAAGTGAGAAAGTGAGTAAAGCAAAGGTCGGTGGACGGACGGTCCCGATCCATCACTGGTGAGATCCTGAAAGGGACGGGCAGTCTCTTAATATCGAAAGATATAATCTGTAAGTGACAAATGAAATCTCAACAATAATCACTATAAAAAGTTTTACACACATAGTTAAAACAAATCGTGTTTACATTATAATTACTAAAAGCATTTGTGACAAAAGCTCTTTTTCGTGTCATTTCTTGTGCTGTTTTTGAATAATTGGTTTTACATCTTTTACACTTTCAACTATACCTTGTTGTGAGGATAATTAGTAATAAAAGCCGTATCCGTGGCATTTTTGTGCTACTTTTGGTATTTTGAACTTCGCTGGTTAAACTTGCGGTTCTACTCTTCATCTTTCTGCATTGAATAATTATATATATAATTATTATATAGATATAAATAAGCAAAGAAAAAAATGTAAATATTAGCTAGAGTGTTCCTAACTAGAGATCATCGAATTAGGTCTCCTGTCGCCTAATTTTGTTACTAAGCACTCGTAATTTTAAATAAAACAATCCAATCAAGACAGAAATAAACACAACTATTGCAGCATGTCTATGAATGTCAATATGAAACCTAATTCACTACCTCAGAAGCATAACACTGTATGTGCGCAATCATGAATTTGGAGGAGAGCTATTTTTGTGCAAATTTTTGGTTACAGTGAAATTTAAAAGGATATAAACTTAAGACCACACAAGATATTTACCAAATATTTTTATTAGTTGAACATATATTTATTTACCAACTTGGTGGGTTGATTCGATTTAGAATTCTTTTGTCTTTTTCACTATTTTACTATGATGAAAAAGAATGCATACACTTCATCAAAATGGCGTCATAACTGGGACAACATACATCAGTAAACAGAACAAAAGTAATGATTTCTAATGGTTTAATAGAAAATAAAAAAATAAACCATGCATCATTCAATAAACTCGATTCATTTAATAAAAGTAAGCAAGAGACCATTTTGTATTATAACTCGACGAAAGAGGCGTGAATACTATGGACCAGCTGACTCATGCATATATTGTGAAAAGGAAAACCAGTCGGTGGCCAGTTACATCTTAAGCAATATAAGCAATATTATCGCGATAAGTGATATGTAAGCATTGGAAGGTGCAGTGGATCTTCTATAGAAAGATTCTAGGAATAAGGAAAGTTTCAAACGCAAGAAAATAGTATTACTTGTGTCGTGTTAAAAAAGAAAGGCAACAGCGGCAAATATGTGACATTGGTCAATGCAATACCTGCACTGAACACGGGAAGCTAATATGCGATTTTTGGAGGAGAAAATAAAATGAAAATTATATATAATATATGTATATATTTTTACATTACATATAAGTCTTAATCTAATACAAAATCCTTCTCATTGTTGGATCCGTGTCGCAGATTTTTATAATAATTTTTTATTATAGGATCAGAGACCCATTGAGTTGAGATTATCAAGTCCTTGTATTTTAGTGTACTTATTTTCCTATCTGTTGAATTTACAACAGGTGTGATTCGTGGTAAATTGAGGTTTTGCCTCTTGTTTCGACGTAAATCAATCTGAAAAAGTTATTTTGCTGAAACAAAGTATTGTAGAAGAGTATTCCATTACTTTGTTTTTCTACTTTTAGCCATACACATTTCGAAATGAAAAAAAACTTCTCCGTCAGAATTCTTGCGCCGGCTGCTGAATTGCTTCTCCAAAGACTTAAAATCCCAGAAATTTACAAGTCTCATGCTGTGTACTATGAGTGGATCTTTTGTCTTGCACACTCGTACAAACTGCTCCCAGTCTCGTGGGATTTCAATATGGAAGCTCGAAAGTTTATTCTTTTTTCTTTCTATTATGGAATGGATTGAGTCCGCTTCCAAGTGTGTATGCCCGCGAAGGAGATATTTTTGGTTTATTACCTTGATATTTGTGAATTCTAGCAGCCAAAAGAATGCATATATCATGTAAATGTTCTTATTCTGTCCAGCACAATTATCTGACCAGATGGTTAGTTCTTCGGTTTGTATGTCTTCATTTGCCTGTCCCCCAGGAGTGACTGTTTCGTTAGCAGCAGTAGTTCGTATTTCAGTGACCCAATAGTTCAAAATCCATGCTGTAAGGCAAGAAGCTACTTCATTAGAGCCACGGCCACCTTGCGTCTCGTCCCACATCATACAATAACCTTGGTTTGAAGCAGCGTCAAAGATTGTTTCATTTAATTTCCACAATTTTCTCAAATAAAAAGAGTCGCAGTTCGTAAGTAAAGGCGTGGGAAGGCACTTCTGCATATCCATCATAATAACTCTTTGTCTTCCATTAGATTGTTTGGATTCATGCTTGTCGATCTTTTTCGTAGCATACCTTAGTGAAGCATCATCAAGGTGGGATTTCTTTTCGTCTTCGATACCACGACATTCCTTAGCATATGCTTCAATCTAACCATGTATTGGTCACACTTGTCGCATGTGGCTTTGTTTGGAGAGTGAAACGACAGATTAAAATTTTCGTTGAATGTTTTGCGGTACAGCCATTCCTTACCAATCTGGTTTCCCGGTACATTCGTCTCTTTGCACTTATGAATATACAACGAATACATTTTTGAAATGTTCAGTTCAGGACCGAGATAATTACGCGAGCTGCGATCCCTAGAATAGTGCGATGAGTATGAAGGGAAAGACGAAATGTGGTTTTTTATCCCGGTAATAACAAGCTCTGGTGTTTTTTTTGACGGTGTGTGCTTTCCTCTTTTATCCGGTTCAGTTATGTTTGTGTTTGAAATTTTTTTCTTAAGTGCCGTGCTTAGAAATTGCTCCGAAATAGAGATAGTTGCCAAAAACATTTTTTGACAAACATAATTATTTTCCATTGATAACAAAAAAAAAATTCTTGTGTTTGAGCGTTTCGAAGCCAATCCATCACTTCGCTTTCGAAGTCTGTCCACAGCGTCGACATCAATCGACGAAACTAAAAGTTGTCTCCTTTGTTCCCAAGACGGCATTTTCCAAAATTCCTGGAACTGTGTTTGCCTCTCATCTTCGCTAATTTTGGTGTAAGACTTTAACCTGCACGTATTAGGACAAGGTGGTCTAATAGTTTTCTTTTCTATTATTTTCTCACTTTTATTTGAGGCCGATTTGAACGCTTCGCCCATAAGTCTATTCTTTTTTGCCTGGGCCCTCTTCCAACCTTGTTGATTACAAACCCTTTTCTTGGACTTTCGGCTTGTTACATTTTGATCAGCACATGCAGTATTCTGTATGTACTCCGAATTTAAAATTGCGAGTGTACTAAAATTGTAAGTATCCTTACAACGTTGTGCTTCCAACAATCAACTGTTACTTACCGCATTATACAGTTGGCTATTTCATTCATTTGATTAGATACGGGAATCAGAGTGAAATGCTTCGAAGCAGAACTATTTGCTGATCATTTTGGTATAAGTAACTCAATTTCGGAAAAAATGCTACATACAGCGTTATGCTTCTCAGGTAGGGAATTAGTCTACACCTTGTCAGTCGAAATCGACCTCTGTGATAGAATAAGCTCAATAAAGTGCTCTAATCAGTGAAAACAAAACTTAATAATTGTGAAAAAGTAGATAAAAACCTTAAAACGATTAAATTCCTTTTGTATTAATGACATTGCGTTGGATTTAGTCATTTTCTGTGTTGCGAAACATTCAACACTGTCATTTTGCCGATCTCAATTTGCGGAAACCTAATCTTCTTCGACTGATCAAAAATGCTTACCTAGCAAACTGTCATTTTGCCGATCTCATTTTGCGAAAACCTAATCTTCTTCGACTGATCAAAAATGCTTACCTAGCAATTCAATTACCCTACCAGAAGCTTTCCTCTTTTTTTCATTCTTTAAAATCATTCTATTGGATGACTTTTCGTCCGCTTACTCAGTGCACTTTTTATCGAGAATCACTTTTCTCAAGCCATTCATCGTTTTTTTGTTGACTTGTTTGTCAAAATGGTAATTGCTTGATAAGGTGTCATTTGACACCTACTTTATTTCAAGTCATTACGATTGGCCCGGCTTCACAGCGTGTTGTCGTAAATACGAGGAATTTGCTGATAAGCGGTTCCCGCTTGTGAAGAGTCTTGAGTCTTCATCGCATCAAATTTTCATTTTTTGTTTTAAGAGGTAACCACTTTGTATGCACACATGGGGCATACATTGTATGTTACCTCTAAACGTTAGAAATCAAATAGTTTGTATGTACATATGGAATCTACATACATACATTGTATTTATTTCTAGAATATTAGGCACCCAATAATTTGTTTGTACATATAGGATGTACGTCGTATTTTTTGTGGCAATTGATATTGCTGAAATGAAATTTCCTTTTGGTAATTACTATATCTTTTTGTTTTTTGGGTTGCCTTTAGTGAACCATAACAGTTCCTTCCCCCTACAGATAAGAGAATTATTCTTCGGAGAGGAATAATTCTCCCCTCTCGATAATTGAGGATAAAAATCTGTTACGGGGTTGGACCAACTTTGGACTTTTCCTGGATCGCATTCACTATGATTCTTTCAGAGATTTTGACGCGCACGCGGTATCGTTCGCCCGAGCATCTTGCCACCCGGATTCAGGCAATTTCAATTTTGTCTGTAATCCCTGGGTGGCAAGGGCCTCTACGACTAAAATTGTTGAGGGCCGGTTATCCGAATCAGACTATCTGGTATTTTCCGGCCGAAGCTCAGAGGACATATCCCGTGGATATTAGGTTGTTCCCATATGAGGGGCTTGCCGTGTATGCTGCGGGTAAGTTCAAAGCAACTTCACAATCATTTTTCGCTATTAATATTTGTTGTTGTTGTCTTTTTTTTTTTTTAGGTGGCACCTTTCACCTGCTGGGACAGTTTGGACTGTGCGGATGCTGTATTGAGCAGCCGATTACCCCGTGGGTAGCCCTGAGGGCTGTCACCCCAGCCGGTGCAGCAGACAGCGATGGAAGCGAGGATGGTAGAGCGAGGGATTTTCCCATAAAATAATAAAAAATAAAGAAAACAAAAAAAAATTTTTTATAAAAAATAAAGAATTAAATAAAAAGATTTTTCTAGGGAATACACGCCTTCTTTCTTTTCTTTTTACCTACTCCCCCACTTTTGTTTCAGATTTTTTCCTTTGAAGGCGCTACTTACATTCTTTTTACGATTGGGTTTTGATTCGGAGAGCGGACTGATCACGACTAGCTTTTCCGCATACTGTTTTTGGTGGTGATTTTGAGCTCTTAAATCTAGTTTACTTTTAATATAATAAAAGGAATTTAAAAAGATTAAATCTACTTAAAAAAAGTAATTTCTTGATTTACAGTACAAAGTTTTCCTACTAATAAAAATATTTTTGTGTTTTTTTTCTATTTGTTTGTTGTTGGTTTATTAGTTTTATTGTCTATATTTTTTGTATATATGGAGACCAAATTACTAGCCAAATGAACCTCTTTTTATATAAAAAATACTTTTAAGATGTGTCCGATAGATGGACTTCAAACGCAAACTGGTACATTATGACTTGAAAATTTTTATGTTTCAACTGTGGGGGTTGAGATCAAGAACGGTTTTATTTCGTTTTTATTCGCTAATTGTTACATATGTTCTTTCTTGTCTATATTCTCTCCCTTTTTTTTAAACCTTAAGGGTTTGTGTTAAAAAAATGTTCCTTATTTTTAAATGAATGGTTAATTATTTAAATTTATTGTTAATTATTAATTATTTATTATTAATTATTAGTCGCCTTATTTAAGCATTTGCTTCTACAAAAATTGCCTTATATTTAAATTAATGATTAACCATTATTTATTGTTAATTATTGATTATTTATTATTAATTATTAGTTATCCATATTTAAGCATTTGCTTCTACAAAAATGTCCTTATATTTAAATTTGCTTAAGGCTTCTTTGGTCCGGCGGTGAGTGTATCAGATACTATTTGTAGGTACTGATTTCGGGACCGGTAAAGTGTGCGCCTTTTTAAAGGGTTGAGGCCCTGCTGGTTCCTCGATTTTGGATTCGTTTTGTATTTTTCGCTAGTGTCTCATAGTTTTCCAATCTATGAAAGGCTTTTGAGGAATTTTATTGCCAGGATTATTGTTAGTGAAGAGACTAATACTCCACTTAGAGTAATGGACGTAGTGGCCATTGTATGTACATGGTTGTGTTTGGGTTTAGTTTGGTATTGGAGAAGCTATTCTCTATTTCTTCTAGTGATTGTGTACCCTTGTGAAGGAGTTCATTTATGTTTTCCCCAGCCAGAATCTTTGGATGGCCTATCCCTACCCTTGGAGTGTTTTTTTTTTTGCTGTTAGGAAATAGCTCTTTACCAATGTTTGTATTGGGTGCAAGTTTGGTGCCTCATATAGTAGGGTTTGATATCCTATTTGCACCTGACAAGGGTTAAGTATGTTGATAATCCCCTGTGTCTCAATTTTTGTCGTAATAAATTGGTTAGCGCATTTCAGGTGTACCACCGTTGAAATTGTTATTGAGAATATCCATGTGTTTGCTTTATTTAATTTAAGTACTACGCTGCTTGGGGGTACCTGTGCTCGCAAATTGCATTTTGCAACTTCATTTAGAGGATTAAAAAGCAGCTTGACCACGCACTCCGTTGACCTTGTTGCTTTCGTCACAGGAATGCCTAGCCTCGCCACATAGGTGTCCCCCCGGATGCTTTTATTAATTTTCCTCATTTTTTGACCATTGTCCGTTCTAATTAGTAGGAAATCTTGTGTCTGGAAGTGAGTTGCTACGTGTGAGTAAGGTATGTCTGGAACCAGCGAATGTCCTTCATCAATTTGTATAGGAACTCTATGTATTTTGTTTAATTTAAATTTAGGTAATGTGAAAATTGGTATCTGTACTCTAATAACTAGTTTTTCCTGGAACAATAGTGCTTTAGTTTCCGCTGTTTACTGTATCAGCATTGGACAGTTCTGTGTTTCCGGGCAGGTTGTATGTGATTAATGGTAGATTTCGAGCAATCTTTTCGGAGAAATCACTAATGGGTGTAGTTGTCTAGTAGGCCTGCTGCCTGAATTCCAATTCTATTATTTGTAACGTTAGGCTATTTATTACCTCTTGACGCCACTGTCTTGCCAGTAGTTGGTCACTTGAGTATTGTATTTTATTAATCTGTAGCATTATTTGCTTTTGTCTCTCCTGGAGGGAGCTCATTGGTTTTGGATGTGTTGGAGTGTAATTTTAATTGCACTTATCTACTGTCTTTCCAACTCCACTAGGGCCTGATTATTTCCTTCCAGTTCCTCCAATCGACTATAGATCTCCCTTTCACTGGTACTATCCATGGTACCGAACAGGTAATGCATAGCATTTCCCATTCCGTTTAAGATAGATCTGCTCGTCCGATATCTGGGAACCACTTCTCTTATGGCCGTTGTCCTTCTTTTGATATTTTCCAACAGTGAATGGATATGTTTCTGTTGTACCAGGCATAGCTCCTCCGTTTGGTTATTACACAACTGGTATACCAAATGTTCTGCTTGTTCAGCCATTCGTGTCTGGTTATCCAATTCGGTCAAATCTATTTCCGTTAGGATACTCCATGTATTATGGTAGGCTAATAGATCTCCAATCTCTTCGAATAGTACTCCAGTATTGTTCAGCGGGGTTACGCTGTATGCCTCTGTTTGTTTTTGTCCCGTTATCAGCCGGAAACTGCACAAGAGTAGGATCTGGAATTCCATGGTCTGGGAAGAAGGAATTATACTTTCGTAAGTGAGATTACACTACAGATTGGGGATTTTATTATTATTATTTTGTTTTTTTTTTTATTAGAGCCCCTTTTTTTTAAACCATTATATTCTTCAGACATTTTGTACTTCAGTTTACCATTTCGGTAGTCAGTGATCTATTCGTAAAAGTGCTTTAAGCGGTTGTTATGGACGGTGACTATTCGCCTGCCTATTTTTATCGCCGCATTTAAGGGACTTATTATTTTGGTCACCGGATATGGTCCAACCCAGACTTGAGAGGTTATTTTTTCTACTTTTGTTTTTATGCAGTTCCTTGCTTCCAAAATGAAAAGAAAGAGCTCGTATTGTTCTGTCATAATAAGCCTTAGAACGCTTTTTGCTAGCTGGAATATTTGTTCTTGCCAATGCGTATGATTTCTGAAGCTTAAACCTTAATAGATGGTAATAGCTTTCGTGATTATACACGGGTTCAGGTTCCTGCGATAAAGCCATAAAGGCAGTCCATAGGAGTCAGTGTGGTACCCCCGTGTACACTGTTATTGTACACGAACGCAGCTGCTCGTAGGTATTGATCCCATGTGTTAGGATTTTCGTCTACGATGGTTCGCAGATACTCTATAAAGGGCCCGCTCCAGTGCACCATTAAACTGAGGATGATAAGCTGAAGTTTGTAGCTTTTTCACCCTAAAGAGTTTACATACCTTTTTGAATAGTTCACTCAGGAAATTAGAACCCTGATCGGTGACTATTCTTTTGGGGATACGGTAGCGCGTGACGATTTCGTCGAAGAAAATTTGTGCTACTGTAATTGCTTCCCCATTTGGTATGGCATACCAATCGACGAATTTAGTTGAAATGTCAAGATATATTTGTTACCTGTAGCGGTTTCCACCAAGGGATCCACAATATCCAGGTAAACCTTGTCAAATGGTTGCTCTGTTATGTCCGTAATTATCATTGGCATTCAGAATTGGGGAGACGCCTTCATCGTTTGGCACTTTGGCCATTTTTTAATGTATTTCTTTATATCGCTAAGCATGTGTTTCCACCGTTTATTTCTCTTATAGGATATTATAACAGCTTGATGGCCGCCAAAAGGAGAGTCATGGAAATCTTTTAAGATTGTTTGGACTTCCGTGAGGCTCGTAATTTCTTCTGGTGCTCTACCTGGGATAGGACTTCGTTTTGTTCCGCTGTTGTATGATCTGGTAACTCTACTTTGGAGCCACTATTGTCTTCTTGAGCGTTTTGTCTTTGTGCTCGAATCACTGCAAAGCAATGAGCGGATTTCTTCACTTTTTCGGTCTCTCCGGGTTACCGTCCTCCACATCTGAGTCCATGGTCAGTGAATGAGGGCTTTTATCGTTAAGGTGTTGGCTAATTTGTCTTCGGCTAATGCTTGTGGAATGCGGCTTAGGGCATCTGCATTAGTATTGTACTTCCCGGGCTTATATTCGATACTGTAATGGAATTCGGAAAGTTTGTGGTGAAATCTCACCAAACGGGAAGTAGGGTCTTTTACATTAAAGACACCTTTGAGGGGTTTATGGTCAGAATAGATAGACCGTGAATTTTTTACCTTAAAGATAGCACCTAAAAAATTTAGTTGCCCAAGCTATAGCCAGCAACTCCCTCTCAATTGTGGATTAGTTCCTTTCGGAATTGTTTAATGTTCGGCTTGCATAGGCAATAGGCTGGTCTTTGCCCACTTCTCCTTGGGAAAGCACAGCTCCTAATGCTTCGTTACTGGCGTCCGTTGTCAGATTAAAAGGTTTTGAGAAGTCGGGATAAATCAAAAGAGGTGGTGTAACCAGAGAGTTTTTTATTGTTTGGAATGCTTCTTCGCATTTCGCGGTCATCCTCTCCTTGACATCCTCTCGGAGTGAATTCGTTATGGGACGAACTATTCTAGAAAATTCCGGAATAAATTTCCTATAATAATTAGCACGTCCTAGAAAAGATTGGACCTGCCTAACTGTTCTTGGAACTGGAAATGTTTGGACGCATGCCATTTTATTTGGGTCTGCTAGTACTCCTTCGCTAGAACATTTATGTCCTAGACACACAACATGTCGTCTCAAAAACTGGCACTTCTCTGGCTGCAGTTTTAAATTGTCTTCCTCAATTTATTGAAGACTTTTCGTAGTTTATCGTTGTGGTCGTTTAAGTTTTTTCCATAAACGACGATGTCGTCAAGATAAACAAAACACTCCAGGCCTTGTAAGCCTGTCAGAACAAAATTCATGAGACGCTGAAAAGTAGCTGGGGCTCCTTTGAGCCCAAATGGCATATGCTTGAACTCGTAGTGTTCATAGTTAGTGCTGAACGCTGTTTTCTGTCGATCGTTTTTGTTTACAATGACCTCTTGATAGCCATTGGCCAAATCGAGGGTGGTAAAATATCTTGCGTGGCCTAATTGGTCGAGAATATCCTCAATTCGGCGCAGCGGAAATTCGTCGGCAATTGTTTTTTCGTTTAGTTTGCGAAAATCAACTACAACGCGCCACCTTTTTTCGCCATCGGGTCCCGCTTTCTTGGAGACCACTAGAAGCGGCAAATTCCTCGGGCTTTTACTATGTTGGACTATATCCTTATCCAACATTTCTTTAAGTTGCTCGTTGATTACCTTTTTCTGTGTTTCTGGTAACCTGTAGGCTTTCTGATTTATAGGCGCTTGGTCTTGTAACAAAGGAATATCATGCTTCATAGCGGCTGCAAACGTGGGTTTATCGCCCTTTAAGTAAAAAATGTCGTCGAACTCATAACAGAGTTTAGTTATTGACTCTTTCTCCGTTGAGGTCAGAGTTTTATCAGTGTGAGCTCCTCCGTTAACTTAGTGAAACGTGTATCACTGGAGGTGGCATCGGGATCAGATTATCGGGAAATAAGTACTTTAAGTTTTGCAGTTTCACTGCTTACACTCTGTGTGGTTTGTTGTTTTGGGGAATTCACTGGTTCCAGTTGTTTAGCATACTCATTTTTTCCTCTATATTGGTTCTGGGACTTGTAGGAATTCTTAATACTAACTTTAGTGAGCAGTGGAGTTATTTTAGTCTTTTCTTGAAGCTTTAAGAGCTCGCACTCGTCAATTTTGGGGTTCTTAGGCCTCGTGATTAACTGGCTTTTACGTTTTTCTGAAAGTGAGACATTTAGAGTTTCCGTGTTATCTTTGGAGACCACTTTTGAGGTGTCATTTATTTGTGGCCCTCTGAGTTTGAGAACATCACTTGGACTTTTGGATCCCTCTAATGGGATCACGTTAAAATCATTTATTGTCAATAGATTTAGAGACAAACTAGTCATGACCACCTGGAAACTGTTCACATTGATGATGCCAATTAGCGCTGTTTCTGTTTCAGAAAGGAGCAGGCTATTTACCAGGAAGACTCCATCGCCTATCTCTTGGGACAGACAGAGCATTTCTTACTTTGTCTGCAACCGGATTCTGGCGAGGATTTGTGACTGCGCAGGTATGTAGATAGGTTCCTTTAAACGCACTACTAGCTGCCTAATGCTGTCAGTTAACTCGTTGCCCGGACAGCTTTTATTGAATTTTTTTGGCTCCGCGTGAGTCTGGCAGTCAGCATTTCTCTTTTGAGATGCCTTTAAGTCACTACACGTAGGTAGTTTTGCCCTCTGGGGCACCATCTTTTCCGCGAGTGTTCCTACTTCGACTGCTTGTTTTAAATGCCTCAATGCCTTTTTTGGACCTTCAACATTGCAGTTCCTAGAAAGGAAATCATTTCCTAAAAGTCCGTCGTCGTAAAGTCCTGGCAGGTTCTGTACTACCTGAAACTTGCAGGGAATTATATTTTTTATATTGAAGTTTCCCTGGCAATTTCCCAGTGTCTGCCCTGTTCCGAAGGTGGTCTGTAGTGTGCAAGCCTCGTTTTTATTGATTATTTCGAGGTTTTTTATTGAATCTTTTTTTATAATACTCACCTCAGCGCCAGTGTCTACTACTAGTTGGGTTCGGCTGTTTAGGCCTATATCTAGGGGAAGTTTAACTACGGGGACACTTGATTCGGGCGCCTGAGGGGACCGTTTTATTTTGGTAGTAGCTTTTAAAGTCGAGCCGGGGAGTTTTGGGTCGACTGTATGTCTTTTCCATGGCTCCTGGCCTCCCACTTTCGTTTATGTGAACATGCAGTTGCCGTATGTCCTTTTCGATTACAAAAATCACACTTTAGTCTGATATTATACACTCTAGGGCCTGTGTTGGGAGTCTCTTGTTGAGACGGCTCAGGGGCTTGCGATTGCGTTTGCAATCACGAGCATCATGCCCATAATTTTTGCAATTATTGCAGGATGGCGTGTTTTTCCTGGTAAAACACTCATCGTATGTGTGGCCCATTTTTTGACAATAGCTACACTTTACTTGTGTAGGTGAGAATTTTCTGGAACCAAAGGGGGCCTGTAAATACCTTGGTCGTCTTTGGTAATCTCCATTTCGCGGATATTTTTGTGCGGTTGGTTTTGATATATTATCCCCCTGAGGCCGAGTTATATTGAACGCGTCTCTGTATTGTGTGTTCTAAATTTAACCTTACCATACTCAGGTTGATCTGACACCTGGGCCACTTGTGTCGTCTGCTGTATTCCTGCGAGCGAGTATGTAGATTGTATGTTTTGCTGTAACCTTTTTATATCTAGTGCCTTCTGACTTAAGTCCTCTAACGAGGATACCTGCAGAGTTAGTAGATATGCACTAATATGTGGACTATTAGAACTGTTTTGAGGGCGGTAATGGCGAAATCTTCCAACTGGGGCTTTATTACTTCATATTGGGCTACTGTATATTTAACCTCGGCTGCTTGTTTGCACTGCGTCAACAATAATTTGACCCTATGTATATACATGATCAAACTTTCCGCTGGGACCTGACGACAAGTAATTAGTCTGTTAACCGATCCTCCCAGAAAAACAAAAGTATTAAATGTCAAAAAATTTTAAAAGTCCAAAAAATACCCCCGCGACAAATGTTGTCTTCAGCAAAATTTGTCAATGCGGCAGACTTTAAAAAAAAATAAAGAAAATGGTACGATTTGTGTGAAAATTACAATATGTATGTACGAACGTTTAAAAAAGTCCAGAATAAATGAAAATTTTCTCAGGGTATAAGTGCAACTATGCATTTTCTACCCTGAACGAGGGCTCTTGATCGCGACGAAAGTGACCAAGAGCCGAGTTGAATTTAAAATCTTCGCCGGGCGAGTTGGTCTGTAAAAATAACGGAAAAAAGTCGAGTATGGTTTTCAGACGCGGTGAAAAGGCTTGTGAAAATAATAAATTGTCAGAAAAGAAAAAGCTTGTGAAAATAATAAATTGCCAGAAAATATAAAGTTTGTGAAAATAATAAATTGTCAGAAAAGAAAAAACCTGTGAAAGTAATAAATTGTCAGAAAAGAAAAAGCTTGTGAAAATAATAAATTACTAGTTTTAAAAAAAACAATTGTCCAAAGGGTTACACCAGTAGCTTGAAATAAAACGTGTAACAAAAAGAAAAAAAGTGTTTTGGATATAGTTCCTGCCAGTCCCAATAAGGTACGTAAGAAAATTGGCGCAGCCGGTAGGATAGAGGAAGCCTACTTTGCAAAATACCAAAAGTAAAGTGCTTGAAAAGCCTCTATCCACCAACGAACAAAAAAGAGTAAGGACGGGATCGAATACTGGGCAAGACACCCTACCCTCCGCCTGAAGTTGAGTCTGGCTTCAGGAGTATCTCGATCTTGTCGGCTCCCAACGCTCGGGGTCGGACAGCTTTAACTGCCTCTGTTTGAAAAACACGCAGCCACCCCGTCATCAAAGCACAAAGTGCCAACGTGGGAAAATAGCGGGCTTGCTTCATCCCAGCCCAGGATAAAAGAAGTCCACAACCAAAAGTTTTAAATCTACACTTGAAGGAAGGAAGTATCCTCAACCGACAATCTGCGATTCGGAGCTGAAAGGGACTTCGAAGTAGGCAACGCGCCCCCCTTTCAGCTTTTATCCAGGGGAATTTAAGAAGGCCACGGGTCCCCCCGGCAGCAAAAGAATTTCAAGCGACATAACCAGCGATCCTGAATTGAGAGGGACCTCGAAGAAGGCAATAAGCCCACCTCTCAATTTGAACCAAGGGAATTAAGACGGCAGAAGCCCCCCTAGCTGCACATTTTACACGCGGTGGTCCATGAGCGAAGTAAGCTCCCACCAGGAAACGCCGCCGGAAATCTTACCACTTCAACCAACTTCATAACAATCTTCCTCGCCGGCCGACGAACAGGAAGTTCCGTCCCGGTGCGAAGGAGGCAACGCGGGAGCAACAGAGGGTACTAATACAACGCCCCAAACAAATTCAACAACAAGAGGAGCCACGTTAAGGAGCGGACCAACCCTGACAGGCCCCCACCAATTAAGAAACACTTTAAATTTAGAAATATATTTAAAAAATTTGGAAGAGAAAGTGCGAAACTCCTCCGAACTCTCTGTGAATCAGTGCGACTCAGTAGAAAAGCAGATCGAAAAATCGAGATTGGAAACAATCGAAAAATTTAAAATTAACACAGAGAAGTTCAAAAAGAGCTTAAAGGAGTTTGGAGAATTTTCGCACTCTGTCGGGGTAGATGTCATCCAAAATAATAGTGCTAGGTTAAGAGAAAGTGCCATCGAAGACAGTGTCAGTGATTCCACCGAGAGTGAATTACTTTTAAATTGGCTGGGTGACTCCCTTCTGGAGACCAGCGTAGAAGAAACCAGCTCCCCTACGATGCCAAAGTCTAAAATCCCCAATCCAAAGATGGTAGATAACGCGAAAATCGCCACGCTGACTGCTCAGCTGGTTCCCCTATTCTCAGGAGAACAGCACCCAAAATTGAGCCTAGAGCTCCGAACTTTCCTAGGATGCTGCAGGCAGGTAATTCAGTGCATTACGGTGGAGGAACTATCAGCATTTTCTTCCCCACCAGACTTCGAAGCGAAGCTTATCAGCTTTTTGCCTCAAATATGCCCACTACTTTCAAAGAAGTAGAAGAACGGCTAAATCGCTCATACCTGCCTAGAGAAACTTACCAGGAACTGGTAAACAAGTTAATTACAATAAGGCAATATCCTTTAGAAAATCTCACAGTCTTCACGGCACGAGTAAAACAAATGCTAGCACACTGCAATGAAGCATCAGAATCCAAGTACGGAGCCACAGCAGCACCAGCTGTTAAAACGCAGCTGGCAGATTTCGCGAAAAACGCACTAAAAACAGGAGTCAATAACCCCTTTATATGCCAGTACCTGTTGACAATGGCAGACGGCACTGTAGATAAACTAGTACAAAGAGCACTTGATTTGCCGGGCTAGGGATTTTCCGGCGGGAGACTAGGAGTGCTTGCTTAACCAGCGCAGATCTCTAGTACCCTTGTTGTTTGCGGGGAATTTCTCAAAAAAATTAAGGTCTTCAAAAGAGTTTTATTTAAATTTCACATTTCACAATCAGAATTACAAACTATTGCACGATACTTTTCAAAAGGTTTTATTTAAATTTCACAGTTCACAATCGGAATTACAAACTATTTCATGATACTTTCCAAAAGTAGAAGAAAAAACTACACTGAAAATTTTACACTTTTGATAAGTTTGAAAATCCTATGCACAGACAACTTACTGACCGACTTCTCATTTAATTCGTACTTTTATTGATTTATGATTTTTGTAAAGTGGAGTAGAAGTCAAATACGATTTCAAAAACTAACTGACTGACCTTTTCCTCAGGCCACCCTTCTTATTGATTTTTCCCAATTCCTGTGGGTTTTTTGGATTCTCATTTGATTGAGCGAAATTTTCGTGTAAAGAGAGGGGAACGATACGAAAAGCTTTTGGCATATAGGGTGCTTAATGCTAGAGCTTTTAAGTCGTGCGCTAGTGGTTATGTACGGGGGAATTGTGCCGTTCATCGGCTGAGTGTTGTACATAATTTTGCAGCCCAGGGAAATGATAAGACTTTCTGAAAATTAGGAAAAGAGATTTTAAGTGCCACCGTTTCGTCGGGTGCTTATTTTGGGAGTTACTTCGATGTTTTTTTCATCGAAATTGTGTAAATGGGTTCATCTTTCATTTCTGTGCATTCTATCTTCTCTGGGTTTGATTTTATTTCTCTTGTTGTTGTTTTTCTACAATTTAGCTTTGCTCTAAATTTGTATAGCAACATTACGAGTAGGACGCTTGCGAACAGATAAGAAATACCATAATGATGTATATGATGCGGGTTAGGGGATTCCGTATCGAATTTCTCGTTTTGTTTTTGCAGGTTTATTGCCTTACCTAGATTGTCTAACTCGTCTTCACTGTTGAATTTAAGAACTCGGACAGGTGGTTCCTTTTCCGAGCGTTGCTTTCTCACCTTCGTGTAATGGGTAATTGGAGACTTAGGCTGAGTGATGGGAGGAAATAGTTATTGATCGGGCGGACTTTACGTTATGGGCTTGTATTATCAGATTTCTAGTTTTGATATAACATCCTTCAGTTATTTCCATGATCCCTAGATTTGATAATTTCCTAGCGTTAATAGCATTATTGCATATTATGTCGATCGTAATCTCATGATCTAATAATAAAAGCCATCTATTTGGCTGTGATAACTGAATCCAAAAGTCTGATCGAGCAGTAGTTTTTATCGCGCAGTGCGGGGGCACAGTATTCATGTGATTTAGTAGGTCCACCTCGCAGAGATTGTTTTGAGAATGTACATTGAAAATGGGATGGCTGACTTTACACAGGTAATAATTTAAATCATGCGTTACACATTGCATAAGGTCAAATTTGTTCATAGTGTAGTAATGTTCCCGATTGAAGTCTATAACCAGATATTCGGAGGTTGGCTGAATAAATATGAAATTTGTTTCGTGTGGGATTGGCAATGGATATACTCTAAATAGTTGGTAGCTATCTTTAAAGGGTAACGGGAGTTTAAACTCGAATAAAATTTTGTTTTAGATAAGTGCCGTGCGTACCTCACTTATTTGGTATAATTGTAGCAAGCTGTTCTGTTTTCTATCTATAGGTAAGGTAAGTGTATTGGTAATTTCCTTTTGGATGGTTCCTAAGACACTTCTCATCTGTTGAGGTGATATAATTGACGGGTGTGGTTTCCCGTGCCTAACGTCTGTGATTAAATTAATTAATATGTTTTGTGTAGCTTGGATCCTGTGTATTATTAAGCCAGTAAGGGAGACCAAGGTTTCTATTTGTATGCTTATTTTGGTGGTAATTGTATCTGTATTTAAGTTATTAATTGTAGAGTTTATTTCGTCTACTCTATTTTCTATGTGTAGGAATTGATTTTTTATTTCGATTCGGCTTTTGTTGAATATGTTGGCTGTAGTTTCGACGATCAGGGTTTGGTTTTTCAGGAGGCTCAGCAGATGATTTTGGTTGATGTGTAGGTTCTCTATTTGCTGGTTATAATCTAAAGCGTCTTCCTCGCTGAGTGTTCCGAATAAGGTCTTGCTTAGTGCCCCAGTGGCATTAATTAATCCCCCTTTGTATCGATGATTATCTGACCGTAATAGTTCCATGTTTTGTTCTAATTTTACTACTTCTAGGTGCAATTGTTGAGTAACACCCCAGCATGGAATGGTTTGGTCGTAGTATTTATGCATTAAATTGCAGAGGGAATTTATGTCGTTTATGTATGAATTTAATTTACCTATTTCGAATTGTAAATTCTCCAAGTCGTAGTACACCAAGATTTGCCATTCGCTACTATAAAGCCCGATCCGTCCAACCTCTTCGAAATAGATTCCTGGGTTGTTTTTGAGTTCGCTGATCTTAACGTTGGCGTAACTCTGGCCGGTCAGTAGGGCCGCGATGAGCAGGACTATAAGAAACCTAAAGTGAATTCGTGCATTATTACTGAGTTGCATTACTCCAAGAAAAGTTTGGAGTTGGTATTATGTATTGTTTTTGATTTATTGCCTATTCTTATGGTGGAGTTTTCGGTAGAATTTATGTTAATTATCTCGAAAGGTCCCGTCCATAATGGAGAAAACTTGTTTTTTTTTGTAAAATTTTTTATTAGTACCTTGTCCCCTAGGTTGAAGCTCTTTATTTTTGTGTTCTTATCGTAGTATTCTTTGCTTCGTTTTTTATTGTGTAATAAATGCTCTTTAGCGATACTATACCCATGTTGTAACCAAGCCCTTAATTCGTTCGAATAGTTATCGTAATTATATGACAAGCTTGGTGTGGATTTGAGTTTGTGTGGTAAATTCGCCGGAAATCCGTAGAGAAGTTCAAAAGGTGTGTAATTTGTGCTACTATGTGGTGTGGTGATAAATACAAAGGTTGCGTAGGGAATCCATTGATCCCATGTTGTAGGGTCCCAGTTGACGTAATGCCGAAGATACTCAGCAAGGGTTCTTTGAGTTCTTTCGAGAGCTCCATTGATCTGTGGGTGATAAGGAGTGGTTTGAATTTTATGAATTCGTAATAATTTGCATGTCTGGGAAAAAGTTCGCTTAGGAAATTTGATCCTTGATCTGTAAGAAGGTTTTCCGGAATTCCATGTTTACAGACGATTTTTGTCACGAATACTTCGGCTACTGTTTTTGCCTCAGCGTTTCTGATAGGGATGGCTTCCGAAAATTTAGTTAGGTCATCTTGGAATGTCAGCAAGTATTTGTTGCCGTCGTGGCTTACAGACAATGGACCGACGATATCCAAAAATACCTTTTCAAAGGGTTTCGAACTGGTGGTGGTTATTTTCATTGGGATCCCGGGATTACTACTAAGTTTACTCTTTTGGCATGATTGGCATTTTGATATGTAATTTTCAATGTCCTTACTCATCCCTGGCCATCGATAGTTCGCCTGGATCCGTTTTAAGGTTCGAGTGACCCCTTGATGTCCTCCGATTGGTGATTCGTGGAAGACGTTCAAAACTTCATCAATTTCTTTCTTTTCCGTGAGCGTTTGAATCTTAACTCAGTAACATACGACTCTATAGGTAGGTGAAGGAAAGGCGTAGCTAAGTAAATTTTTTATTTCGTGGTTGGAGGTTGGATCATACTCAGGTATGGATATATTGAGTTCGCTCGCTTTTTGTTCTGTAAGATATTGTCGGAATTTTCTTAATATTTTTAATGTGTATTCAATATCTCTTTCCATTCTTAGACGATCGGTACCTTTTGCTATAATGTATGTAATTTTTTCGTTAGTGATAATGTGTACATCTTTGCATGTGAGATTTTGTAATAAGGTGGGAAGCTTTGCAAATAATAAGGTTTTTGTTTCGCTTTCTCTATTGTTGATTAAAAAAAATTTTGGGGAAACTTTTGTTTGGGATAAGAGTGATTGGTTACTACGGATTACGTGAAAAAATTCTGTGGTTATACTAGATATATACTCATTGTATTCATCTGAGGTTTTAGTGTTATCTGTAGTTATAGTTATAGTTATAGTTTTTTCTTTGTTTTCGGTTTGATTCGCGATTGTTTTCCTACTAAGTATATCAGCGTTTGAATTTAGTCTACCTGGCTTGTATAAGATTTTATAGTCGTATTGCTCGAGTCTGATTCGCCATCTCATTAAACGAGAGGATGGGTCTTTAAGATTCATTAGCCGTTTTAGTGGTCGGTTATTACGTTAAATTTATTTCCATAAATATATGGGCGAAATTGTTCAACGGCGTAGACAATCGCGAGTAGTTCTTTCTCGATGGTAGCGTATCTCGTTTCGGCCTGGTTGAGTGTCCTGCTAGCGTAGCAAATCGGACGATCTTGGCCTATTTGTCCTTGGGATAACATCGCGCCCAAGGCTATGTCACTAGCGTCCGTGGTTACGTTGAAGTCTTGAGAATAGTCAGGATATGCAAGAATTGGTGTATTTTGAAGCTTTTCTTTTAGAGACCTAAATGCTTCATCACAAAAACAATCCCATATAAAAGAGGAATCCTTCTTTAGCAGATTGGTAAGGGGTTTTGCTGTCTTAGAGAAATGGGGTATGAAACGGCGGTAATATCCTGAGAAACCTAGAAATGATTTTACATCTCTAGCCTTTTTGGGAGTTGGATAGGTTTTCACTGCCGATATTTTGGAAGGGTCAGGCCTAACTCCATCTTCACTTACGACATGTCCGAGGTAAATGATTTCCTTCTGCAAGAAGTGGCATTTATCAGGATGCAGCTTAAGATTGCTTTCCCTGAGTCGTTGTAACACTTCTATTAGTTTTTTATTGGGGTCTTGTAAATTGTGACCATAGATCACAATATCGTCAAGGTATACGAAACATCGCAATCCTTGCAGACCAGTCAGCAACCGTCATCAATCTTTTAAAGGATGCCGGTGCTCCTTTTAGTCCGAAAGGCATTCTATTGAATTCGTTATGCCCAAACGGAGTACTGATCGTGGTCTTCTCTTTGTCGCTGTCGTGCATGGTAATTTGATGGAACCCGCTAGCTAGGTCGAGAGTGGAGAAGTATTTCGATCGCCCTAACTGATCGAGGATGTCAGTTATGTTAGGTAGAGGGTAGGCGTCACCGACAGTTATATCGTTTACCCTACGAAAATCCACTACGACTCTCCAGCGCTTATTTCCAGCACTGTTCGGTTTTTTGTTTACTAAGAGCAAGGGCGAGTTCCAAGGGCTCTTGCTAGGGGTAATTATCCCATTCGTAATCATTTCTTCGATTTGTTTATTGATTTCTTCGCGTTGGGAGACTGGAAGGCGATAAGGTTTGACATATATTGGGGGTTTATCTGGAAGTGTCGGAATCGAGTGAGAGACGACATCAGTGTAGGTAAGGATGTCGCCCTCTAAGTAGAATAAGTCATTGAATGATCGACAAATGTTAATGATTGTAACCTTTTCTTCAGGATTACAATTCTCTAATTTGAGGTTTCCTTCTAACCTTTTTAATCTGTTTTTACCGGGTCATTCTTGGTGTTGGTTTGGATAATTTCGTAGGAATCAAGGTCTTCTTCTATAAGTTTTATTTTGCTGAAAGGGGCCTTTACCTCGTGTTCGTTTGAATTTAGGATTAATACCTTGGCTGTGTTATTCACCGGCGAAATCAGGCAATTACCTACATAAACTCCAGGTTCAATTTCTTGGTGTAAGCACAAGGTTTCTTTATTCGAGGCTACGGGTATTTCTACTATTTTTTCAGTACGCGGGGGTAAGGATATTACAACGTCTGGAACTAAATTTTGCATTAACATTTCCTCTATCCTATTTCTACTACCTATTTTATTTTTCTCATTTGTATTTGAATTTATTTCATTGATAAAAATATTTTCCGTTTTGTTGTCCTTATATTCCATGTATAATTTTTTATTTTCTTCGTATGGGGAGTTTTCTGTGATTCTTTCCTCAGGACCGCTGTCGTAGCGTCGCGGGTCCGTGTTGGTATATTCTTCCCATGTGAGCCATAGTCGTAGCGTCTCGCACTCACTTTAGAATTATTTTATGCAGATCTTTTCTGAAACATCCTACTTCTAAGTAGGTATTTTTTGATGGTATGGTTTTATTCGGGTCACTGTCGTAGCGTCGTGTTCCTCAATAATTGTTTTCCGATTTTGAATTATTTCTATTATCTTTATGCATTTCGTTATTTTTCCCATTAAAATTTGTTTTTCCCTCTATATATATTAAATCGTATCTCTTCTTGATATACTTTCCATTTATCCCATCTCTAATATTACTCCCGTTACACCTGCTTGTTTGCTTCTGTTACTGCATCCCCCCATTTCATTTCCCCAAAGGGCCAGGTGCAATTTGAGGTAGTTTTCTGAATAACTCAGTAGTGTTCGGTACTTATGTAGGAAGTCGTTACCTATAATGCCGTCGTGAGTTAGTGTACTTCCCTTTCGTAAAATATGGAATTCATGTGAAATATTTACTAAATTTTTCCCTACTTGGATTCGTAAATTTGCTAGTGTAGTACCATGAGTGGTAGTAGATTTACCTGACAGGGTACAGATTGTACATTGATGCGATTCTGATATAGGAGTATCACCTAAAGCTAATTCCGCCTTGTGTAGGCTGATTTCGGCTCCGGTGTCTATATCATAAGTTGACGTTTTACCAGATATTGAAGAACATAGTGTTATTACGGCGCCTTTAGGTGACTTCAATGGGTATTTGTATGGAAGTATTTACAGGTTTGCGGGGGTGGAATGTATGACGGCTCGAGTATGGGCTAGGTGAGGTAGTTCGCCTTCCAACTCCTCTGGCCCATTCTCGTTTTCCTGCGCTTCTGTCCACTGGATATTTCTCAGAGGTCTTACGTAGTCAGGCCTAATGCCATTGGAGTTTGCTTGTTGTTGTCTAGTGGTAGTTTGTGGTGGTCGCATATAGCTGCTTCCAAAGTAATTTCTATTTGTACCTTGGGAATTATGTGCCACGGGACGTTGTGAGTGATTATTATCTATTAGGAGAGCTTGACGGTTGAGCATCCTCTCGTCATATGCTTTTGCGCGACATTTACTAATGTGATGATTCGCTCGGTTGCAATATCGGCAAATTAGTCGATTCACCTCTCTTTTGATTGTTACTGTATTAGGGTTAAACGCGGGCAATGCTTTTCTCTGAAAGCAAACGTCTCTAGTATGTCCCCTTTTGTTAGAGAAACCGCAAATGACAGGATTAGAGTGTATTGTGGGTGTTGAAGTGGCACCCGATTGCTCGCTCATTCTAAGCATCTGTTCCTGAGCATATACTATAGCCTTCCGAAGGGTACTTTCTGCTCGAGCCTTGGCCATTATCTTGAGATGGTCATGTCGCTAACCATCTTCAAAGGCTCTTGTAGGGTTTATTTCGTTTTCCTTAAGTAGGAAATCTCTCGCGATTACGTTATCACTACCTTTAAGAGTAACGTCGTTTAATTCGGATAAAAGCTTAGTCATTCTTTGGGAATAATCTTTAAGATCTTCCCTTGGGGCTTGCCTTATTCTTGATATCTCTGCCTGAATTGTAACCCTAGGCCTATCTTCTGAAAATTGTGATTCTAACTCGTCTTTAAGTTGAACCCAAGAACTTATTTCTTTATATTTAAAGATATCGTATGCGCTGCCGGTTAGCTTGGTCTTTAATAGGTTTAAGAAAAAACTCTTGTCAGAAGCATTTCTCGCGTGAGTAAATAATATTTCGCTGCAAGAACTTTGGGGTTGCCACCGAACTCAGGAATTAGATTTCTCGCGTCGGAGATTGATATGGCAAGATCATTTTTGGGTAAGTTTTTGGTTTTCGGGATTTGGCTCTTGTTGCTGTTGCCGTTCGTTTGGCATTGTGTCGTGAAAAAGTATCTCTTGAAATGCTTATACCGATGCAATTCTCCTTCGAGATTCTTGTCGCGTTAATACAGGATCAGGGACGAGTAATCGTCGCTGCCTTTTATATATAAATCTTTTGGATCCCCCGTCGTGTATACAACAACAAATTAAGTGAAAATTAAAAGGAATTTCAGAATTGGGTATTATATTAAAATTAAAATGTATTTAAACGTACTTATAGGATGGAACTGTGTTATGAGAATATTTAGAATCGGTCAATACGTATGAACTCAGGGGTACCCTTTCCATGTTTCCTTATTTGTCACTTTTCTTGCAAAAAGTTAAAAAGGAACTTATGTTTTATGCACTGGGTTTGTACATAATATACCTATGTTATATTAGTTGTGTGGAAATAAGCTAGCGGAACACTTAATTTCAATTTAATTTTATATTTTAGAAAAAGAAAAGAAAAAAAATGTCCGTAGAATCTGCTTTTAATTTGTGTGCACCCTTGTGCAATTTAGAGAAATTAGTAGGGGAGTTACGTATTATCGTACCGTATTTCGAGGTGACACAAAAAAATTAATGCAGAGGGAAAATTGTACGCAGCAGAACTTTCATGTCCTTATTTTTGTCTGTATTTCGTGTTCACAATGACTGCATAGATTAACATTGAAAATTTTACACTTTTCACTAGACACTAGTATACTCTAATAAAAAAAAAATTTTTTATACCAGAAAATTGGTTACTATATTTTTTATATTATAGGTTATCACATTTATCGAAAAAACAAAGTATATAGAATAAAATAAAATCTAATAAAAAAATTGGTTGTTTTTTTTTTAATTTTACGGTATAGATTTAGTTGATAAGAAAAAGGAATTTCTGTAAAATGACATGACTTACATTTGCTGCTGCAGTTGAAGAAGGCGCTGCTTTAAAGCGATATATTCCACATAGTCGGCTGTCTCGTCATCCAGTCCGGCAGGCTCAGCATATACGGCTAATTTCTCCTGGATTTAGGAAATTTCTTCTTGGTGGTCCATTAGATTGGTCCATTGATTCTCTTGAGGTTGGGCAGTGATTTCGGGCCGCCTGCCTTAAATTTATCCTCTCAGGATCTCTATTCAGAATAGAGATCTAGTACCGCTTCTTTTGGGGTGTTGGGCAGTGATTTCGGGCGGCCTGCATTGAATTTATCCTCTCAAGATCTCCATTTATATTGGAGATCTAGCACCGCTTCTTTTGGGATGTTGGGCAGTGATTTCGGGCTGCCTGCCTTAAATTTGTCCTCTCAAGATCTCTATTTATATTGGAGATCTAGCACCGCTGCCACCAGTTGTTTTGCCGGATTGAGGATTATTCGGCTGTAGACTAGGAGTGCTTGCTTAACCAGCGAAGATCTCTAGTACCCTTGTTGTTTGCGGGGAATTTCTCAAAAAAATTAAGGTCTTCAAAAGAGTTTTATTTAAATTTCACAGTTCACAATCAGAATTACAAACTATTGCACGATACTTTTCAAAAGGTTTTATTTAAATTTCACAGTTCACAATCGGAATTACAAACTATTTCATGATACTTTAAAAAAGTAGAAGAAAGAACTACATTGAAAATTTTACACTTTTGATAAGTTTGAAAATCCTATGGACAGACCACTTACTGACCGACTTCTCATTTAATTCGTACTTTTATTGATTTATGATTTTTGTAAAGTGGAGTAGGAGTCAAATACGATTTCAGAAACTAAGTGACTGACCTTTTCCTCAGGCCACCCTTCTTATTGATTTTTCCCAATTCCTGTGGGTTTTTTGGATTCTCATTTGATTGACCGAAATTTTCGTGTAAAGAATACGAAAAGCTTTTGGCATATAGGGTGCTTTATGCTAGAGAGTTTAAGTCGTGCGCTAGCGGCTATGTACGGGAGAATTGCGCCGTTCATCTGCTGAGTGTTGTACATAATTTTGCAGCCCAGGGAATGATAAGACTTTCTGAAAATTAGGAAAAGAGATTTGAAGGGGAAATACTGCAATGCTTTTAATGAGGTTCATGTATGGGCATTGAGATACCGGTTTGTATAGCTAAAGTGCAGAAAGGGGAGATGTGACGGATCTGTATACTTATCCATTTTTATGAATGAGTGTATTAAGTTATGTTCTTCGCTCCGAAAATTATTGGGGAAGAGCATGGTTCGAAAGAAAGTTCAATTTCATTCACCTGGATAAAAGTTGAAGGCCAACGTAAAGTTGTTTTTCTATGAGAAATGCGTTCGAGGCAGAAATTATCGTTTGGGAAAATTAATTTAATTGATTTACCGGAAAATTTGGATAGGGTTTCTTGGGGCTATTTACTTTGAGAAAATATTATGAAGTTTCAGGTGTTATTTAGTGAAGAAAATTGTGTCGAATATTGATTCAACGGAAATTGGTTTATATTACGGAGACACATTTCTCAGGCTATTGAATATAGCGAAAATTTATTGTTTTGGAGCAATGCAATGTAGGTCTTATTTGCCCATAATAAGTCTAGGTCTTATATGCCCATGTAAAATGAAGGTAAGGAGAGGGTTTACCGATTCATTACACACTTGACATGGAACGTCTCCAGCAAAGTGCCCTATTCCTGCAACCTTCGGGGCAATTTCAACAAAATGTGTGCGGTGTTGTTTTGTTTGTTAACCACAAAGGACTGGGAGTGCTTCTGGCCTCACCAGGAAGTTGCACCAGCCCCGTTGACAATTCTACCGAAACACTATGCGTTTTATCAATTAGGACTTTATTCCCTTTTTTCTTTTATTAGCAACGAGAAGTACAGAATTAGATTTATTTACTTTTATTTAATTAGAATAGAAAAAGGTTGCCCTTTTGGTATAGGAACAATTTATTTTAACACCATTAATTTTATTTTCTTTTATTTAATTACAATAGGAAAAGTTGCCCTTTGGTATAGGAACAATTTATTTTAACACAATTGATTTTATTTACTTCTATTCAATTAAAGTAGGAAAAGTTGCCCTTTTTGTATAGGAATAATTTATTATAACACAATTGATTTTATTTACTTCTATTTAAATTAGAATAGGAAAAGTTGCCCTTTTGGTATAGGAACAATTTATTTTAACACAATTAATTTTATTTACTTCTATACAATTAGAATAGGAAAAGTTGCCCTTTTTGTATAGGAATAATTTATTATAACACAATTGATTTTATTTACTTCTATTTAAATTAGAATACCAAAAGTTGCCCTTTTGGTATAGGAACAATTTCTTATAACACAATTGATTTTATTTACTGCTATTTAAATTAGAATAGGAAAAGTTGCACTTTTGGTATAGGAACAATTTATTTTAACACAATTAATTTTATTTACTTCTATTCAATTAGAATAGGAAAAGTTGCCCTTTTTGTATAGGAACAATTTATTATAACACAATTGATTTTATTTACTTCTATTTAAATTAGAATAGGAAAAGTTGCCTTTTTGGTATAGGAACAATTTATATTAACACAATTACTTTTATTAACTTCTATTCAATTAGGATAGGAAAAGTTTCCGGGCCGAACTATGAGTTTTTCTTTTAAATTATATCTCCTCGCCGGTTTGAGTTAGACTGCCCCGATAATCTTTTTCACCCGCCCTACATGCTTCTCGCTGCCAACGCCGTCTCATCGTTTTCTTTGCTGATTCAGCGATTTCGCGATAAAATGCACAGAGAAAAGTATTCGCGCGCCGATTTAATAATTAAAAATTGTCCAGAGGAAGTATCCTCTAGCAAGAAATATTGTATTTCTTCTCGCTGGCGGGCAATAATGCCCACCGTCAGCAATTCTCTTCGTGAGACAAACAAAGTGTACAAATTGTACACTTTGTATGACAGGAAATGAAATGATTTTTTCTACAGGGCGTGCATATTTGCACGTAAATGCTTATGCCCGTAATTGATACAGGTCAGCTGGGCGTTATGAGTGCAAACTCATAACACCATCCCCCATAGAAAAAGAAAGTTCGTACTACTAAATAGGAGTAAGGATTATCGCCGTGTACTCGGTACAACAGTTGTTTGCAAGAATAAAAAAAAAGGAAGAATTTAATGCACGTGCCAGCGTGAGATATGCGGGGACACAAGAGTTCGCCGTTTCGTATACTATTCTTTTGGGGTCACAACTCATAGTTGGGGTACCCTATGATCATAACTGGTTCTCAACACAATCCATTTAACTTACTTAATTTTAGATAAGTACATCGTCCTTAACTTAACCAACTTACAGAAGTTGTGCACATGTATTCGTTTTTTTTTTCTATTACATACTTTATGTTTGATTGTCCATTTTTTCTTATATGTAGAATTTTGTTCTTTTCCACTTAATTTCTTACAGTCTAATTTCTATTAGCTTAGTAGTAAATGGTCAGATTGAAATTTCAAAGTATTTCAGCCATTTAATATTTACAAAACTTAGTTTTCTTCCTATCAATATTAAATTGTATTACATTAAATTATTCCTTATTATATGTTCGTGTGTCAAACAATTCGTTCAATAGGTAACTCTCCCGCTTGGGAAGTTCTTATAAGTATTTATTATCATCCAGTGGATAAAAAAAGCTTTTCATAATTCCTTTACATAGTGGGCTGGGCCCATCCTCTTTAGAGGTTACATTTATACTTAACTCTTGAGCTGTCATGCCAGTAGCGTTGCTTGCTTTCGAGAATTTCCCTCCTTGTTTTATGAAGTAAAAGTACGCGACAACAAGGATCAGAACAACGACTATAACAGTGGCATACGAAATAGAATAGTGGTGGATATCGTGAGCGTTCAGGCCCTGGTCTTCGACTAGCTTTACTTCCTTTATGGAGGAAGTCAACTGATGCAGGTCGTTGTCAGAAGAAAATTCTATGAGGTGTGTTTTGGTGGTGTTGAAAAGTGGGAGTCTACTCATATTAGAGAATGTCAATGCCGTAGATAAATTCAAGCTGGGGATATAGTAGTTGTGTATCTCCGTGTTTTTTGACGAGTGAGGTTGGATAGTTAGCGCGTCGCTTCGCAGATAGCATTTGTCCGAGAGCTCCAGTATTCCGGTGCCCAATAAGGTTTGCGGGACGATTTTGTTAGCACAGACTTCGTCCAATGTAGTGTTCTTGGTTAGGACAAACAGCCATTTGTTGGCCTGCGAAAGTTGGATCCAGAGGTTATCGGGTGAGGCCTTTCGTATGTGGCAAGTTTCGGGTAATTTAGTGACGTGCTTTAGAAGCTCAATTTCACAGATATTGTTTTCTGGATGCATGCTAAATATTGGGTGCATCAGTCGACAAAGATTATGGAAAACATCACGAGTAAGACAGTTCTGAAAGTCGAAGTTATTAAGGGTATAGTAGTGTTCCCGATTGTAATCGACTACCAAATAGTCAACGGATGGCTGTATGTAGGCGAATTCGTTTTCATAGGTGATTGGCAGTGGGGTCACTTTGTATAGTTGGTATGCCGTTCGATAAACTAGAGATATGTTGAATTCGAAAATTATTTTATTTGCACTTCTAGCTGTGCTTGTCTGACTCAACGCGTATATGCTGAACAAATCTCGTAGGCCCGGGGGAATTGGGAGCCTCAAGTTATCTGGGAGTTTTTTTTTGTATGGCTAATGGAGAGTTCCTCAATTGGTTAGTAGTCATAATAGCAGGGTGCGGCTTGCCTTGCTTCACATCTATCATCAAATCGAGGATAGAATTTATGGTAGACTCGTATCTCATTAACGAGAGTATTACAGCATTGATAATTGATTCTATTTGGAGCGTCATTTTGAACCTAGATTCTGCGACGAGCGTTGTGTTCATCAGTAATTCTAGATTCTTGATCATCTCATTCAAGAATGAGAAATGAGCCCTAATTTCGTGCTGGCTCCTGTTGAAAATATTAACCGTCGTGTCTATTATCGACGTATGGTTTTTCGACAGGTCGAGGAGGCGCCTCTGGTCAGTCTTCACACTGTCAATCAAGTGGTCGTACTTAATGGTGTCATTCTCATCTAAGATTTCAAAGAGCATTTTGCTTAGTGAACCTACTGCGTTAAAATGGCTACGTTTTTGTCGGACGTTAAGGGGGGACAATAAGCTTTCGTTATCCTTAAGGCCATCAAAGATACTCAAAATCTGTTTTAAGGATGCCTGGCAAAGAAGGCGGTAACCTGCATAAGGGGTCAGTCGATGACAAAGGCCTTTGACTACACGTATGTTATCCTCCATTAGACTAAACTCGTAATTCAGACCTCTCAGGTCGAAGTAAACGATGATATGCCACTCGTGGCTAAAGGGTTCCACGAAGTAGATTCCTGACCTATTTTCCAAGTAGGTGACATTCAGCCCGGTGACGGTGTTCCATAGACATAGCAGTTGCATGAATAACAGGAGTTTACCCTTGTTCGACATCCTGGAAAGGAGAGATCTTCGCTTACTTAACGTACAATTTTAAATCGTTATTATGTATGATCTTAATCTTGTTTCCCACCTTCACGGTGGTGTTCTCGGGGGAATTTAGTTCCACATCGTCATAAGGTCCGAGCCATAGGGGCGAGAGTTTGGACATTCTTGCATGACTTTTGAGAAAGACCTTGTCTCCGAGGTTAAAAGAACGCTCTGCTGAATTTTTATCATAATAATCCTTTGATTTTTGTTTATGTTTCAGGATGGTTTGACGTGCCATTTCAAATCCATGCCGAAGTCGGGCCTTTAGCTCATTAGAATAATTATCGTAATTGTAACAGGTTTCTGGTTCGAGTTTTAGGGAAGTGGGGATTCTGGCCGGGAATCCATAGACAAGCTCATGCGGGGTAAATCCGGTGCTTGAGTGGGGGGTTGAATTGTAGACGAAGACAGCATATGGTATCCAGGAATCCCAAGAAAGGGGGTCTTTGTTGACGTAATGGCGGAGGTATTCGGCCAGCATCCTATGGCTACGCTCCAACGCGCCATTAGTCTGGGGATGATATGGAGTAGATTGTAACTTATGGATTTTTAACAGTTTGCAGACTTCCAAGAAAAGCCTGCTAAGGAAATTTGTGCCCTGGTCAGTCAAGATACATTGGGGGATTCCGTGGCGGCATATGATTTTAGTAGTGTAGGGTCGGGGTGAATGCCTTCTTCATCTATTACATGCCCCAAGTAAGTGATTTGTTTTCCAAGGAAATTGCATTTGTCGGGCTGCAACTTCAATCGGTGGTGTCTCAAGCGATCGAAAACTTTAATGAGCTTAGCGTTGTGGTCCCCCAGACTGCACCCATGAACAACAATATCGTCCATATACACAAAACATTCTATGCCTTGTAATCCCGAGAGGACGTTGTTCATTAACCTCTGAAATGTAGAGGGGGCATTTTTCAGTCCAAAAGGCATCCTATTGAAATAAAAGTGGCCGTACGACGTGCTGAAGGCGGTCTTCTCTTTGCCGCCTTCGTCCATTCGGATTTGGTGGAATCCGTTCGCTAAGTCCAGAGATGAAAAGTATTGCGATCTACCCAGCTGGTCCAGAATATCCGTGATGTTGGGCAGTGGAAAGGAGTCCCCGATAGTTATGTCGTTCAGTCGCCGGAAGTCCACGACCACTCGCCACGGCTTGTTTCTCGCTGAGTCGGGCTTTTTTGCAACAAGCAACAACGGCGAGTTCCAAGGGCTCGTGCTTGGGCTTATGATCTCCTGTTCCATCATCTGCGAAATCTGGTTGCTGATTTCTGTCCGTTGGGACTCCGGTAGTCGATAGGGCCGTATGTTTACAGGAGCTTTATCAGGAAGGGTTTGAATTTTATGACGGACTGAGTCAGTCACTGTAAGAAAGTCACCCTCCAAGTGAAATATATCATTATAATCCCGACAGATTTGTAAGATGCTGTCTGCCTCTTCGGAGTTTCAGTGCTCCAGGTTGAGTCTCTTCTTCAACTGGTTAAGACTTTTCTCGATTTTGTTTTCCATATAAAGATTTTGAACTATAGAGTAGTCGTTCAAAGGTTCTGCCTCCACTTTTAAAGTGTTTAGGTTCACGGAAACGTTTTCGTCTCTCACGTTCAGTAGTATTATGTTAGCCTTGCCATTTTGGGGGCTAGAAATAGAGTTACCCAGGTACACGCTGGGTATAGGCTCGCGTCTGGTTACCAAAAAGTCTTCTGTTTGCTCTGTGGATACTTGTACAATGGTTCTTGACCTTGGACTCAAGTGTATAGACTTCAATTTTGGTTCCTTCGCTGTAGCATTTGGTTTACTAGTGGTACTAGTTTTAGGTTTTTTGGTTTTTACATTAGGTTTGAGATTATCCGCTCTGGGCGTTATATTCAATTTATCATCATTTGTAGGATCTTTCATTAGTCCGGAGTGGTCCGAGTGAGGAGTGCAGACACCTATACAGGTCGTTAAGTCCCCATCTGACGAGACCTCAGCCGGCTCTGATTAAATCTGAATCTTTTGAAAATCATATGCTTTGCAGCTGATTATTCCTTTTTCGTAGTCAATGCTACACACGTGTTCACACAGAAAGTCGTGCCCAAGAATTCCGTCCTATTTTAGGTTTACATTACCATCAATTACATGAAATGGGTGTTCGATTAAGACGCCAAAATCGAGGACGCCAAAGGCTAGTCCCAAGGTAGAAATTTTGTCACTTGAAATAGTTGTGACATTAGTTTTGTGTGATGGATATATTAAACAGTCACCTTTAGCTAGGCTGGCTTTGTAGAGGCTTATTTCGGCTCCCGTATCTATCAGAAAGGTACTGAGCCCATTTTTAGATAAGGAAAACGGTATTGTAAGGGTGAGGGCGTTTTGACTTATATTTAATTTAGAGTCTGTGAGGGATTCTCGTGTACTTCGGCTTGGGTAGTTATTTGATTCAGCCGTGCTGGGGTGCCGAGTTTCTTCAGCCGCCAGGATGAGTTTTCCGGACGAGGAGATTGTGCATCGGAGGAGGGCCTCCTCTGTTCATCCGAAAAACGGACCGACATATTACGCCGGTTAATGTGCTCTCGTGAAGCGGGTGCTCCATTGACAGTGTACAGTTGGCCTTGCCTTTTAGGCATTTGGTCGGCTTTCCTCGCATTATAGTACTCACGGGCTCTACACTCTTCGATGTGGTGACCCGGTCTCTTACAATATGCACAATGAATCCCATGCTCTTCTCTTTTGATCTAGCTAGAATGCGGTAATTGAGCTCGCTTATTTAGGAAACCCTGTTCGAGGGTATGTCCGCTATGCCGGCAGTAGGTACAATAACGGTTGAGGCCAGATCGAGGATTAGGGAGATACACGCGTTGTACTTCAGTCTTTACTGCTGGGGACTTGTGGCTTTGGGCAAAATTTGTATTAGGCGCAGAGAGAGAGCTTTTCTCGTTACGAGACGCTTGTTCAGTAGCATAATTCACTGCTTCACGCAATTCGATCTTTTATGCAGCCTTAGTGAGGGCACGGAGCTGATCGCCTCGTATTCCATCTTCAAAGGCTTGTAAGGCTACTCACCAAGGAGTAGGTTCTGGAGAGTAACATCAGTAACCGAAGTGGGCAAGAAGAGGGCAAGCTGTTTGTTAACTCTTTGGGCGTATTCCCTTATATCTTCCTTATATTGCTGACGAACCTTCATTAGTCCGTTTTGTAGAGTGGTACGGGACAAGACCTCAAGAAATTGGTCCTGAAGCTCGCTTTTTAGCTCACCCCAACGGTGATGAGTCCCGTACTGGATGGCTTCATAAGCGCGCCCAGTGAGCTTTGTTTTTATTATACGAGTACTTAAAAAGACAGCCTTTTCACCTTCGTTCCGTGAATCTATTTGAAACAGGTCACAGCAACGTTGGAGGTCACGAGAGTTTCCGTCGAATTCAGGGATAATAAGTTTCGCTTCGGAAAATGATAGGTGAACAGTATTGGGTGCCGAAACCGAACCACCTGCTCCAGGAGGGGGAGGAGGAGGAGGAATAGGCTGGTCTGCCGGCATCCTGAGCCCCTTTTGTAGAGTACGACCACTGCGTAGTGTAATTATTTTGAGTTTGAAAACAGGGTAATATTTATGAGAATTTGTTCGTGATATATATATATATATATTAAAGTAAGGTGATATACTAAGGTGGGCCCCTATCTCATTCCAGTCCAGATCGCGTTCTTAGTTCGGTAGGTCCGTGTTGGTATATTGTATAATTAAAGAAAAATAGAAAAAAAAGGCAAAGAACGTAGGTAAACAGGGGCAGACATTAAGGGTCTTAAATCACCTAATCACCCACGTTGCGTATAACAAGGAAATTTCCTTTTTTTAACACTTGAATAGTTGCAATGTTGTTTTGTGGTACTCTAACACGACGATAGTATTCTTATAGACAATTATTCTCTTGAAACTTGCACAAAAAAACGTCGTGGCATGGGGAGGCACAAGGATCGCAAAAGACGCCCTAAATTATTCGGTTCCCTTTGTAACTAGATTAAGTATAGCTTCTTTATGCTTTAATCTCATTAAGATGAATTTAAACGAAAATTTCAAACTGAATCCCACAAAATAGGATTGATCACTTTTGAGTTACTTTTCTATCTATTAGTGTAAGAGCATCCTCAAATCTTCCGGGGAAACCGTTGTATTTATAAAAGTGACGCCCGTGCTATAGGCACGACGACGCTGCTCTTCAAAATCGAAGATCGTAACCTTCACGATCTTATTTATTATTATTTTCTTTAAAAAGGTAAATGGGTAAAAGAGGTAAAATTGTGATAAAACTTGATAGTAGATTGCTTTGAAGGAAATTCTCAATCGTTTATTAATTGGTACTAAATCACCTTAGCATCGCACATGCTTATATCATTTCCTCCTTTAAGAGTTTTTAGTTCTCCTTTGATTTTTCATTATTATTTTAATTTTTGTTACTACATTTTTTTTGTTTATTATGATTTTTTTTCAGAAAAATATTGTTGCAATTATATTTTTTTTTTTTTTTGCAACCGAGTTTCCATACTTTTTTGGTTAGGCCAAAAAAAAAATCAAAAGGAATATGTTTCTACTTTAACAATGCGCCATCTCCCAAAGTATCAAATGAACCAAATTATTCCACATTGCAATAGTGATTTTCAAAAAAAAAACTGGAATTCAAATTTGCTTTAAAAAAAAAATCCTTTAAAAAGATAGAACACAAAATATAGTGGTTGATTACGTTTTTTTTTTTTTATATATGGAGAGTAATTTGTAATTGGCACTAGTTAAAGAACTGTAACTATGTGGTAGTTATGTACTTTCTCATACTCATTTGGCTCTCTAATGAGATATTTTACGTGCAAAAGTCATCGAATATTATAGGAAATCAAATTCCATCCAAATAGAGATCATGAAAACTTTTATGGTAGAGAAAATTGTGTATAAAACGAAATCCTCTTACACAAAGTGTGCAGTGCCTTTTCTTTTGTTTTGCACACACCAAATTAAAATAAACATAGCAAAAATTTATTTTTTATTATTTTTTTTTTTTATTTTTTTTTCTTAACTCTTTTAACGCTTAGAAGGATTTATATCGGCATGCAGCATTCTCTTAAAATTACTCTCGAAATTTCTTTTCACAATATTATTTATTAAAATTTTTTTCCGTTCATTTACTTTTGAGAGAAGTGAAAAGAAGAGCACTACATAAAAATTTACGAACATACGACTTACTTAGAGTTTGCTTTCGTATTCCTTAACTGCTGTTGATGATCGCTCCCATCCATTGCTCTTTCCTGGAGTTCCAACAGGAGTCTAAATCAGGTCTCTTTTCTTCTTGTTGATGTAGCTGACGTAATTCCTTCCTGATGTCTTCTTGGAAATTGGAATCTGCCTTGCCTGGAGGTCCTTTCCATCCAGGTCTTTACAATAAAATTTGTAGGATTACTCTAGGTACTTGGTAATCCCACACCGCTGCCACCAGAAGTTTATGTGGTGTTGTTTTGTTTGTTAACCACAAAGGACTGGGAGTGCTTCTGGCCTCACCAGGAAGTTGCACCAGCCCCGTTGACAATTCTACCGAAACACTATGCGTTTTATCAATCAATACTGTTCTTCTTATTAGGACTTTATTCCCTTTTTTCTTTTATTAGCAACGAGAAGTACAGAATTAGATTTAATTACTTTTATTTAATTAGAATAGGAAAAGTTGCCCTTTTTGTATAGGAACAATTTATTATAACACAATTGATTTTATTTACTTCTATTTAAATTAGAATAGGAAAAGTTGCCCTTTTGGTATAGGAACAATTTATTTGAACACAATTAATTTTATTTACTTCTATTCAAATAGAATAAGAAAAGTTGCCCTTTTTGTATAGGAACAATTTATTATAACACAATTGATTTTATTTACTTCTATTTAAATTAGAATAGGAAAAGTTGCCCTTTTGGTATAGGAACAATTTATATTAACACAATTACTTTTATTAACTTCTATTCAATTAGGATAGGAAAAGTTTCCGGGCCGAACTATGAGTTTTTCTTTTAAATTATATCTCCTCGCTGGTTTGAGTTAGACTGCCCCGATAATCTTTTTCAGCCGCCCTACATGCTTCTCGCTGCCAACGCCGTCTCATCGTTTTCTTTGCTGATTCAGCGATTTCGCGATAAAATGCACAGAGAAAAGTATTCGCGCGCCGATTTAATAATTAAAAATTGTCCAGAGGAAGTATCCTCTAGCAAGAAATATTGTATTTCTTCTCGCTAGCGGGCAATAATGCCCACCGTCAGCAATTCTCTTCGTGAGACAAACAAAGTGTACAAATTGTACACTTTGTATGAAAGGAAATGAAATGATTTTTTCTACAGGGCGTGCATATTTGCACGTAAATGCTCATGCCCGTAATTGATACAGGTAAGCTGGGCGTTATGAGTGCAAAGTCATAACAGTGATACAGAATACAATACCCCAACAACACCAAATGCCCCACAATTTACCCAAATTAATTCATCAGCAAATCACAGCGTATTTAATCCCGGCATAATGCCATTCGCTAAAGTTCCTCAGACCCTGTCAAAACAAATAAGCACATTCAGCAGCCGCAGTTCACACAGACAAACACATCACCATACATCAAACAGGAGCCAAGATCTCCTAATAAAAATTATAATGTAAACAATAAAAATAACTATTTGAATAAAATGACTTGTAGTTTTTGTAATCTAAGAGGCCACACATATGCTGATTGCCTCAAAAGGAAAAATACGCCCTATTGTGTGAACTGCAAAATGTATAATCATGACGTGCGTGACTACAGAAGAAACAACAATAGTTTCCATAAACCCCACAACACCAAATCAACGAGCTAGAGACCCACATGGTCCCAACAACTCAAGAGTCTATAATGTGCGAAAAAAGTGTGAGTTCTGTGGCCGTTCTGGACATATATTAAGCGCATGTCAACAAAAACGTAAATGGGAAGCCCGGAGTCAGGGAAATAACTACAGTCGACCCAAAACTCACCGGCTCGACTATAAATTACCCATCAAATTAAATAGGGTCTCCTCAGCAGCCCGATTCCAGTGTCGCTACAGTAGAACTTCCTTTAGACATAGGCCTGAATGGCCAAACTAAACTAGTAGTAGACACAGCCGCTGAGGTTAGTATAATAAAGAAAAGGTCATTAAAAGATCTCAAAGAAATTAACCACAATGAGCCATGTACACTACAGACCTCATTTGGTACGGGAAAGACGCTGGGAAATTGCCAGGGAAACTTCGTTTTCAAAAACAAAATTCCCTGCAAGTTTCAAGTCGTAAAGAACTTGCCTGGCCTTTCCGATGATGGACTTCTAGGAAATGATTTCCTAGCAAAAAACTGTAACGTTCAGGGTCCTAATAAGGTACTAAGGTTTCCTCGCACGGAGACTAATCCCGATGAATTCGCTTTGCCATTGATGTTTGAAACGGACAAGCTACATTCTGATAAAGCAGTCGAAGTAGAACACTTGCAGAAGAAGTAGAGTCTATACTGGCTGAACCTGCAGTGTCTTCAAGGCTTCTCAAACGAGGAAAGCTGGCTGCCAAGTTCCAAAAGAGCTCAAGGAATGTGAAATGAGCTGTCTGGGCGAACAAGAGACCGATGAAATCAGGCAGCAATTGGATACCTTTAAGGAACCAATCTGCATACCTGCGCGCTCTCAAACTGTTGCCCCAGTCCTGTTACAAACTCAAGAAGAAATGCTCTGTTTATCCCAAGAGATAAGCGATGGAGTCTTCTTGGCAAACAGTGTACTGTCATCTGGAGAAGAATTAGTGCTAGTTAGTATTCTCAACGCTAACAGTCATCAAGTAGTCATACATAGCTTAAAGTTACAGCTATATCCAATAAACGACTACACCATAGTTCCATTAACACACACAAAAGACCACAAAAAAACACACATTCCACTACCAAATATAGAGGCAATATCAACCACCACAAGAGACGGAACTGAGTGTCTAAAGCATGCCAAAAAGGTGCATATAGCTCTTCCGTCCAAAATACCGAGGCATAAATCATTGTTAAACAAACAACGGTCATATAAGAACGGTGGCGAGTCTCTGAAGCCTATACTAAAGGCGCATGTTACTCCACCGTCACACAGCACAAAAAAATCTACATGGTCAAAAAAGCAATAGCATCGACGCGCATGAGTATCCCACACAACCTAAGGCAAAGACCACACAGGTGTACCAAACTCAGCCGTCAACAAAGCAGGAAGCAAATACCCTGCAACATGCTAAAAGCAACGAAATAAAGCTTCAAAAGGAATCAAATAATCCTCATCTACCTACAGGTAACAAGTTAAGCAGGAAGAAAAAGTCAACCCAAGGTTCAGCTGAAAAATCAGCAATTTTACAATATGTACGATATCTATACTCGGATTATGAGAATCCGGACGACATAAAGCAATACCCGCGTATATCTAGGCTAGAGCAAGAACTCAGCCTAGACCCTAATTTGACCGCGGAAGAAAAAATTTCGATATCAGAACTCTACGAAGAGGATAACGATATCTTCTTCCTCAAAGGTGACAAACTCACCTATACAAATGCGATAACGCATAATATTCCATTGGTGCAAGATCAAGCACCAATCAATCAAAAAATGTACCGCTTACCTGAAACACAGCGGAAAGTAATTAATGAGCAGCTAAAAGAAATGCTAGACAGCGGGATAGTCCAGTCTAGTAAAAGCCCTTGGAAGTCAGCTCTACTAGTTGTCCCCAAGAAAGCGGGACCGGACGGTGAAAAAAGGTGGCGCGTCGTTGTCGACTTTCGTAAATTAAACGAAAAGACAATTGGAGACGCATTCCCGCTACCCCGAATCGAGGATATTCTCGACCAACTAGGTCACGCAAGGTATTTCACCACACTCGATTTGGCCAACGGCTATCATCAAGTTCTTGTCGACAAAAAAGATCGACATAAAACTGCTTTCAGAACAAGCTATGGGCACTACGAGTTCAAGCGTATGCCATTTGGGCTCAAAGGAGCTCCCGCCACATTTCAACGCCTAATGAATTTAGTCTTAACAGGCCTACAAGGCCTCGAATGTTTTGTCTACCTAGATGACATTGTCATCTACGGTAAAAATTTAAATGACCACAACGAAAAGTTGAGGAAAGTCTTCAATAAGTTGAGAAAGAACAACTTAAAACTGCAGCCAGAGAAGTGCCAGGTTCTACGAAGAGAAGTTGTTTATCTAGGACATAAATATTCTAGCGAAGGAGCCCTACCAAACCCAAGTAAGACGGCCTGCGTCCAAACATTTCCCCTTCCAAGAACAGTAAGGCAAGTTCAGTCATTTATAGGACTTGCCAATTACTACAGGAAATTCATTCCAGACATCTCCAAATGTACGTCCAATCACGAATTTACTCCGAAAGGATGTAAAATTCACTTGGACAAAGAAATGCCAGGAAGCATTTCAAAGCATAAAAAAAGCCTTAATTTCTCCACCACTTTTGATTTACCCCGATTTTACAAAATCTTTTAATCTTACTACGGACGCAAGTAACGAGGCTCTAGGAGCTGTTCTTTCTCAAGGAGAAGTCGGAAAGTACCAGCCCATTGCCTATGCAAGCCGCACATTAAACAAAGCCGAAAGAAATTACTCTACTATAGAAAAAGAGTTATTGGCCATTGTCTGGGCTACCAAGAATTTCAGGTGCTATCTTCAAGGCCGGAAATTCACGGCCTATACTGACCATAAACCTCTGAAAGGTGTCTTCAATGTGAAAGACCCTACTTCCCGTTTGGTGAGATTTCACCACAATTTATCTGAATTCGATTACAACATCGAATATAAACCAGGGAAGTACAACACTAATGCCGATGCACAAAATCGCATCCCTCAAGCATTAAAGGAAGATAGTTTAGGCAATACCTTAACGGTAAAAGCCCTAGTCCACCACACGATGGACTCAGATGTGGAGGAATACAATTCCACAAATAATAAGAAAAAGAAGAAATCCGCTCATTGCTTCGTCGTGACTCGAGCTCAGAAGCACAAGGCTCAAGAAACAATAAATAGCTTCAGTGTGGAGACAGAAGAGCACACGAAAGCGGACCAAAACGAAGTTCAACTCACGGAGGCGGAAACACTAAACGCCGCATCGCTTGATCAAAAAGAAGTACTGGCAAGACACCCGAAGTTATTACGAGCCCCGCGGAGATCCAAACAATCTTAAAAGATTATCACGATTCTCCATTCGGTGGCCATCGCATATCCAAAAGAATACTCACCAATCAGGGAACAAATTTTCTGAGTGAGCTATTCAAAAGGATATGTAAGCTTCTAAAGGTAAAGAAGTTACAGACTTCAGCATACCACCCACAGTCTAATGCAGCACAAGAGCGTGCACATAGACCCTTAATAGAATACCTGCGAACTATCTTAGATGAAAATCCCAAAACATGGGACCAATACCTACGAACCGCTGCATTCGTGTACAACAACAGTGTACACGAGGGTACTAAACTTACCCCAATGGACTGCCTATACGGCTTCACAGCGGATGTCCCATCAAATTTAAAATGGGATCCCGAACCCGTTTACAATCATGAGAGCTACTATCACATATTGAAGTACTCACGATACTACGATAAGACAGTATGGCCCCTAACTTTCCATGTAGGAGACAAGGTCCTCATCAAGAATGAAAACAGAAAACGTAAGCTTTCTCAAATCTGGGTAGGACCTTATCAGGTAATCGCAATACCAAGTGATGTGAATACCACAATCAGAATTGGTAAACGTAGCGTTTAAAAACATATTTCGAGTAAAAGCATGTTGAACAAAAATGAACCAGGTTGACTTGAGATTCCTACTACAGTGTCCATTAAACCTCATTTCAACACCTCCCCATAAACATTTGCGGTGGAGTCACTCCACTGCCCAGTTTAAAACGGCACAATGAAAGTACAAATATGCTTAAAGGATTGTTTTCTTCTTCTGAATTGTCCACAGAAATGGCGCTAAAATTCATCATAGTTGCCCTCTTCATCCAGTACACAGCTTGAGCAATCGCTGACAAACCTTATATAATGACCCAGCTAAATGACTCGGGTATACTTTTCGAGGACCTGGGAAATCTCATGGTATATCATGACACCTGGAATGTCCTCACCGAGATAGATTTGGATGAATTAGATGCCCAGATAAAGCTAGCAGAATATGCAGAGCACTTGGTGCATAAACTCTGCATAAATATAACACACCCAGAAGACCTGTGTAACGTGCAGCAACTACACATACACGCTATAATAGATAGCATACGAAAGCGCACGGAAACTATAAAGGAACTAGTACCAGGAAAACGCAAGGCCAGATCGCTATTTGACGGAATAGGCAGTGCCATGGATATAATAATGGCTAGTAGAACTAATCATATTCATCCACTCCTGATGTCTCTCAAAAATCTGCTGGAGATATACCGCAAAACAACCTCGAATTGTCCGAATGATCAAAATTGCCTGTCTGTCCTATATCAGACAGCAGGAGCTCAGTCACTCTTTATGCAAAACAAATTGGTGGTGGGAATTACTCTCCCAATTTTTAATCTGCCAATAATGAGGCTACAACAGATTCAATGCTATCCTAGCAAATTATTCATTAATTCCAGACCCTGGTTATTCATACAAAGCCAATAGCGAAAAAGCTCAGGAATTTCTCTTATTAAAAGGCGAGGACATGAAAATTTTCAGGAAAATAACAAGTAATTTGGAAAAAAACACGTATGTAGGCCGGCTGACCACGCCTATAATCAAAGCGGCAGCATCCAACGAATGTGCCATTAAATTATTATATAATCCTTTAAATGAAGTACCCAAATGCAGGACCAGAGTACAAGCTCCCCAAAAGGACATGTTGATTAAATTAAACAAGCCAAATGCATGGCTATTTTCATTTCTCACCTCCTCGGTGCTACACATCACATGTCCAGATCACTTCTCGAAACTGGAAGGACAAGGGATAATTGAAATATCCCAACCATGTCAAGTTCAAATAGGTGACAAAGTGCTTAAATACGAAGGTCAGAGTAAATACCCACTAAAAATTGTTCAGCCGAACCAGTTTCCTGAGCTCAACCACTCTCTACTCAAAGTAAACCTGACTGAAATTTTACAGGAAATTCAAAATCACAGTCTGGGGAAAATCGAGATTTTAACGGGAGACGATATCCATAAATCAATTTATACTGACACCCATTCGTTGGAAGATATCCAACACAAATTAGACCAATACAGTAATAAGGTATCGAGCAGAAACTCCCATATCCTGTCCACCACTTCTATATCATTTACGAGCCTACTTGTTCTGGCCCTAATGATTGTGGTGGCAGTAAAATATCTTAACCCTGTTGTCATCAAGATGAGACAACAGAAAAATCAACCACAAGGTAACCCCGAAATTTCATCAAAGGGAATCCCTTTAGAAGAACGAACTCCTGCTCCCCAACCCAGTTTAAGGCGAACTAGAAGCCTCGAAAAAACAAAATCAGTCCAAATCGTTTAAAAAATGAAACACGGACACTGTCAATATGGATCACTAAATCAATGTAAAATGGAAACAAAAGGAGTAGCCCTGGTACACTAAATACAAATAGAATCAAAAATAATTAGATTAGTAATACTAAAGAAAAAATTTGTTGTTAGATTTAATGCTACATAAATATAAAATATGCAAAAATAAAATAGCATACAGTACCTACTAGACAGTAGAGGTAATCAGAAAAGAAAAATAATTTAATATCAGGTACATAAAAAAGGCATTAGATTCAATTATTAAATAGTCGGTAAACTAATAGCTTTAAAAGGAGTTAGTTAAACATACATCAACAAATAAATAAATATGAAAATAAATAGAAATAAAAAAAAAATTTTACACAAAGTTATATTAAAACTAAATAATAAATAAATAACAAACTAAATTGTAGTAGAAATAAAAACAAAGATGAAGTAAACCAAACTAAAAATGGTTAAATAAACAAAAGAATGTTAAGAGAAATAGTATAGAAATAAAATTAATATTGGAGGTATATGAAACAGGCGGAAAGTCCTAAAACCCATTAAAACTAAATCTACATAAAAGATAGATGAAAAAATAGAATTAAAATAAAAAGATATTATATGAAGTTAGGAATAAAATAATAGAAATAAATTGTACCGAAAAATGCGCAAAGCAGCAAAATAAAAGTAAAATACATTAGAATTAAAGATTTATAAAAATAGAGTAAGGTACTAAAACTAAATAAAACATTTCTCAAAAGTAGAAATAAAGAATAAATAAATAATTAGATTATAACCTACCAGGCTACCATTAGAAAAATAAATAAGCCTTAAATAGGTTAAAAAAAGAAAATTTTAAAAAATTAGCATTAACAAGAACATGCTATAACAAAGATAAAGGCAAGAACCTTTCAAAATAAAAACAAAACAAAAACAAAATGTGAAGCCTAGCCGAACCGACCAAGATCCGAACCGACCGGAATCAGAGCAGCCAAAAAATCACCCACAACAACTTCCCCTGAGAATTATTCCTTTTCAAAGAATAATTCTCTTTTTCTCAGGGGGAAGGATTGTTATGTATGTAAATTTGCATACATACATACATGTTGGAACATGATTAATAAATAAATAAAATAAATTGATTTTTTTTTGATAAGCCGCACCAACCTACGCTAAAAATGCATTAGGGTTAAATATAACTATAAATAGAGAAAGGCGTAAACTTAAAAAGCACTAAACTCAAAGCTAAAGGAAAATAGGTACAGTATTCAAAACCAAAATGGTATATATAAAACAAAATTACTTTATAAAATTAAACAAAAAAAGAAGGGGCCTAGATTCAAATATAAATTAGACGCAGGAAATAAAATAGAGTAAATACCCACTTAAAATAATATTAGTGACCAACATGAGCCATCCATAAACCAGCCGCTTTAGCCCCTAAGTAGCGCCACCGTAAAACGTATGTGTAACCAATAGAAGCAACCAAAAGGAAGAACATTATCAAAAGCCGAGCGAAAAACAACACACATAAAAAAGTAATTGCTTTACGTAGTTTTTATTTTAAAAAAAAAATGTATACAATAAAACGAAAAATGGGAGGAAAGGCCGAGTGCCTTTCACCCCACCCCCTGGAGTTACACTAGAATGAAATTAAACACAGAAAAAATAAGAGAGATAGTGTAGTATAAAACTTGGAAAACCGGGAGCCAGATAATGGAGGGCAAACTTCAGTCCTCATATTCATCTTCGTCGTCGTCACTCCACATAACAGTGGTGTTCAGATTCCCTGGGGGAGGGGTCGCCGTGTACATCTGCACCACTTCGGTCAAGGGATCCGAGAAAACGGGCCAGCAACAGGCACATAACCCGTGAACGCCACTGAGTACCAAGGTACCACCTGGAAGAACAAAGCATATGGTTAGTAATTTGAATAACAATTCAAAGAACTATTAAAAACACTCACCTACGGCAGTCCAGGATTGCACTTGATGAGGGTATAAATTTAGCCGGACCCGGTAGAAGCGGCCGCTCTCAGCATCCCCGGCCCAAATGGTCAGGGGGCGCTCGCCCCGCCTGCGGAGCACCAAACGTATGGGCCCAACCCAGCCGGGTATTACGTGTACAACACATATCCCGTACAGAACTGTACTTCGTCCCTCGGGACTATAAAAAGGTTGGTTGCTAAATTTTTGCGCAAATAACATGTTGAATTCCGCTTCAGTTTCAAATATGAACTAGATTAAAGTCAAAGCCAAGTAACCCCAGCATCCCAAATAAAACCAATTTCATCCTGTAAAATGCTTGACAAGCTAAAAAATAATATAAGCCATACAATGTAACAAAGCCATGAGTATTCCTCTTCAAAGAATACTCATATTTTTCGTGGGGGGAAGGAATTGTTACATACACAAACCCAACACCAATTGCAGTACACACAAAGACACAATCCCAATGTATGTATGGTGACCGACATTTCTGCGGAGACGACTCCCAGAAAAACAAAAGTATTAAATGTCAAAAATTTTAAAAGGCCAAAAAATACCCCCGCGATAAATTTTGTCTTCAGCAAAATTTGTCAATGCGGCACACTTTAAAAAAATAAAGCAAAAGACAAATCGTACTTTCAGTACGATGAAAGGTGAAAAGGCTTGTGAAAATAATAAATTGTCAGAAAAAAAAGCTTGTGAAAATATTACATTACTAGTATTAAAAAAAAAAAAATTGTCCAAAGGGTTACACCAGTGGCTTGAAATAAAACGTGTAACAAAAAGAAAAAAAAAGTGTTTTGGATATAGTTCCTGCCAGTCCCAAAAAGGTACGTAACACTCTGAGCCGAGTCGGGTCGTCCCTTGAGTCGCCCGGCAAGGAAGATTGTTGTGGAGAAGTTTCCTCTGTTGACTGTCGGGAATTTTCGTCGACAGTAGGGTTGTCCTCCGACATGTAGGTCCTTGTTTAGGGGCACAGGCGGGCCTTTGGCCTACTTGCTTTGTTCCCTGTGCTGATGAATTGTCCCAAAGGGGGGCTTTATGTTTTCTTGCCGATTCCCTTTTGATGTAGCCTGAAAGGGGGCTGTATGCCTTCTTCTACTTCCTCCCAAACTAAACAGCTAAAGTTCTTCTTTTATCAATTAGTAGTGTTCGGTTCGTCCAATCTTCGTTTCGGCTATGCCTCTTCCAAGCGGGGGTCGAAGCTGATTTCCTTTTCGTCCTTCTGGACAGGGATGAAGCCCGCTGGAGTCCCACGTTGGTGCTTTGCACTTAGTTAAGGGGGTGTCTGCTTACTCTGTTGAGCAGAGGCAGTTATAGTTACACTACCCCGAGCGTTGGAGGTGACCAACTCAAATGCCCCCGAAGCCAGACTCAGCTCCAGGTTAAAGGGTAAGGTTGTCTTGCCCAGCACTCAACTTTGGTCCTAAACCTCTTTCACTTTGTAGGAAATTCGTGGGTTTCAAGTGCTTACTTTTATTTCAAAAAGGCTTGCTCGAATCCTACCGGCTGCGCCAAAATTGTTATGTGTATCGGGGCTTGGTTTAATCAGGAACAACAGATTCTCAACTGTGCTATTAATATTAGCATTTATTTTTTATTTCTGGCGCAAAATCACAGCAAAATTACAAACTGTTTTAATCACAACAAAATTGCAAACTGTTCTTTACACTTTCACCATTAAGACTGGTTCCTTAAGAAGAACCCTTTTCGCGAATAGCCAGTCGTAATCAGCCAACTCCGTTTTTCGGGTCTTTTTTCGTTTTTTAAAAAAAAGTCTATTCTTTTTTATTTCTTTTTGCCACTTGTTAATGCTTTTTTTTTCTAATCTCACCTTCTTTGGCTTTTCACTTCGCCTTTTTAATTATCACCTCAACTTTATATATTTTTTTGATATAACTCTACTCGCCCGTTCTTCGACTGATCAAAAATGCTTACCTAGCAAACTGTCATTTTGCCGATCTCATTTTGCGAAAACCTAATCTTCTTCGACTGATCAAAAATGCTTACCTAGCAATTCAATTACCCTACCAGAGGCTTTTTTCTTTTTTCATTCTTTAAAATCATTCTATTGGATGACTTTTCGTCCGCTTACTCAGTGCGCTTTTTATCGAGAATCACTTTTCTCAGGCCATTCATCGTTTTTTTGTTGACTTGTTTGTCAAAATGGTAATGGCTTGATAAGGTGTCATTTGACACCTACTTTATTTCAAGTCATTACGATTGGCCCGGCTTCATAGCGTGTTGTCGTAAATACGAGGAATTTGCTGATAAGCGGTTCCCGCTGCTGAAGAGCCTTGAATCTTCATCGCATGAAAATTTCATTTTTTGTTTTAAGACGTAACCACTTTGTATGTACACATGGGGCATACATTGTATGTTACCTCTATATGTTAGGAATCAAATACTCTGTATGTACATATGGAATCTACATACATACATTGTATTTATTTCTAGAATATTAGGCACCCAATACTTTGTTTGTACATATAGGATGTACGTGGTATTTTTTGTGGCAATTGATATTGCTGAAATGGCCTTTCCTTTTGGTAATTACTATTTCTTTTTGTTTTTTGGGTTGCCTTTGGTCTTTTTTAATTATACTGCATACGTGTATGCACTTAGTGAACCATAACAGCGGAAAATTTTGTACAACAAATCGTATGTCGTCACGGTGTACCCGAATCCTTGCTTACTGATCAAGGCAGTAACTTTCTCAGTCTTCTCTTCACTGAAGTCTGTAATTTACTAAAGATAAAAAAAATCAGACTACCCCATACCACCCACAAGTAAACGGCGCGCTAGATCGAAGCCACCGAACACTTGCAGAATACCTACGACATTATATTAACAATGTCCCACTCACATGGGACACATGGTTACCTTACGCAATGTATGTATATAATACTACACCACATAGATTTACCGTACGAACTTTTATATGGATTTCAACCGTTTATTCCAAGCTTACTAAAGCAATCACCGAAAATATGCTATAATTATGATAAATACGCGAACGAGCTGAGGACTAGCCCTCAATATGCGTATAAACTGGCAAGGGAGTCAATACTCAAACAAAAGAAAAAATCTAAAATCCATTACGACAAGAAAGCAGAAGCAAAATGTTTCAATATAGGAGACAAAATTCTTAAAAATCGTCTACTCTATCTCTCCCGAAAACTCAAAGATAAGGATCGGTAGCAAACATAAAGTAGTTCACAACAATGAACTCAAACCCTTCATCGATTAGCAAAATAAATACTCATGACCTTTTGATCGAAATCCTTTCCTTTTCTTTTTATTATACAAATTTTGTAAGCAAAAACAAAATAAATAAATACTTACCAAACCTAATTAGACCAATTACTAATATGAATTTCATAGCCACCTTGAACTAACACATTCCCTTTTCAGGCAATGAATTTCCTCAGAATTCTCCTTCTGAGCATGTTATTCGCCATGCCAATATATGTACGGGGTGGAATCAACATTACCAACCTTGGTCACTACCCAGGGATTTACTTTGAGGAGATTGTCAAGGTTGAGCTCTATGCAAATGAGTGGAAAATGACAATATTCTACGACTTGTACCACTTGAAAGCTGCTTTGGTGGACTTGGGTAGGCTTGTAAACGAAATAAGTAGTCTGTGCAACTCTTTACGTGCAGAAAGTAGTTTTGTACAGTTTTGCAATAGTATGTGGCGACGTGAATAAACAGGATGTTTTGAAATTTTATATTTGTAGAGGTAGGTATAATGGTTTTAGGATGGGAATGGTTTAATATAAACAACCGAAAAGTTTTATTTTTAAATACGTATATTTGTCGAAATTTAACTTTTAACTTATTACATTAAATTGTAGAGATAGATATAATGGTTTTAGGATGGGAATGGTTTAATATAAACAACCCAAAAGTTTTTATTTTTAAATACGTATATTTGTCGAAACTTAACTTTTAACTTATTACATTAAATTGTAGAGATAGGTATAATGGTTTTAGGATGGGAATGGTTTAATATAAACAACCGAAAAGTTTTTATTTTTAAATACGTATATTTGTCGAAACTTAACTTTTAACTTATTACATTCCCGTGTTATGCCCAACGTCCGTCTTTAATCGCCCGTATTCAAAACGCTCTCCGTCCATTACTTGCCTTCAGATCTTTCCAAAGCCTTTCTTCATGCTCTCGAACTGACCTACTTTCATTTGTTTCTTCATACTGTAGGATCAGCGAAATTAGCATGTTTTTAGAAATTTAAAGTTGATCAGCTATTGCGAAAGTAAATAATCGATACCTTATAGGTCGATACCCTAAAGAATTCAATTGCCTCGCAATTTCTTTTCTGGGTTACATATTTTGCAATAACTGATCAGCACTTAACAATAACCACTTTTACATTACATTCCTCCCCCCTTTTGAAGCGAAGGCTATAAGCCTTCGTTAGGGTATGAATTTTGGGGTTGTATTATATGTAGTGGATCGTTATTATTAGTGACGAAAATCTGTAGAAACCAAAAAGATAAGTGATAGGTTTTGGAAATACCTGAAGACGATATATTTAACTAAGAAAGAGTTTCTTTTTCTTCTGTAACGGAATTAAATTCATAATATACACTTTGCCTTTAGATATACATAGATACATTTTTCCTTTTTTTTGTTTTTCTTTTATATATAATTTGTATTATTTTATCATATTTTTGTTTTATTTTCATTATGTAGTTGGAACACATGGGTTACCCCACATTTTTTTTTTTTTTTTTTTTTTTTTTACAAATATAAGAAATAAGAAATTACATAATATAATTTGAGTCTAGCTATTATTTATAATTTTTCTCGTAATACAGAGTTTTTTTTTTTTTTTTTTTTTTTTTTTTTTTTTTTTTTTTTTTTTTTTGATTATTATTGTCGATTTGCTTTACTCTTATTGATCAGTATAAAGTATACAAAAATAATTGTCTATAAAAAGAAAATTTTAACAATTTATATATATATTTTTTTTTTTATATTTTTTTTTTTTATATGTTTTACATGTATTAATCTTAACGTTTATAATTCGTATAATTGTTCTATTATAACTTTATAAAATACTTTAGAATATACCCCAAATATTTATTTATACTTATTTATATATTATTACACCTTAGAAAAATTTATAAATTGCTAAAAAAAAATTCTAATTAATTAATTCAACTTACGCTTTTGCATTTAAAATTTTGAACAAAAAATAATCGATTGTTTTTGTCGTAAATAACTAAATATCCACCATTTTTTTTATCTATCAAATTATTTCAAAGTCACTAATTTTAGTCTTTTCTCCCCCACGAAAAAATTTCACAGTAGGGGTAGTTAATGGTATCGATGGTGTCTTGATTTCGGGGTTATTAGTTTGCTTGCTGGAAATAGATTGGCAATTAGGGTCAACTGTGATTTCTTTTGTATTTGTTTTATTTTCAATTTCTGAAGCTATATCGTTTTGCTGTGTTTTCACTATAGCATTAGTTTTGAAAATTTTTCTGTTAATACTGGGAAACCTGTTTTGTAAATGGCTATTTGATCTAGAAAGCCTTGCTAATTTTATTATTAGCACTATTGACAGTATGGTAAGGAGACATATCGAAACTCCGAAGACAATTGAATGACTCCTTTGGTTGTTTGGTGATTTGTTAACTGCAATTTCATTTCGGCCGTGAAAATTGGATTTTGTTGTTTGAACAATTCATGTGTCTCTAATTCGAAATCAACTTTCGGTATCAACTCAATCGATTCTATTGAGACATTTCGAACAAAGGTGTTAGTAGTTGTGAGAAGTACATTCCCGATTTTCGTAATACATTTCAGTTTTAGATTTAGTATACCTTTACCTACTAACTTTATGACTGTTCTGAAATCTTCACACTCAATAGTCGCGGTAATTTCTTTTACTATTAAATAAAGCCAAGAATTTTGTGTGACCATTTTGATAAGCGAGTCGTGTTCTTGGAGTATATGAGAAATAGAGCATGTTTGGTTAGCTTTCGGCCAACCCTTGTAAAGTAAGATAAGACAATGATAATCAGGTGCAGTGTAGATGGGAAGCATAAAATGGCAGGCTAAGATTTCTTTGGTAATACCAAGGGTAACCTTTTTACAGTTTTTTAGTTGAGACTCGACTAGCAGAATAAAGTTATTTGCTCCGTTATCTGTAAGTAAGTAATCTTCTGGTATTTCATAATGCACTGAAACATTTCCCTTGCTAATTATGGGCAGAGGATACGCTTTTTTAAGAGAAAACCACTCTTTTTGGAGTAGTGGTATTATAATTTTGCATATTAATTTCTGCTCGTCAACAAAGCTGTCGACTGTAGCCAACTGCTGTAACAAGAACGGGTTTTGAAGTGTCTCACTTAGTGGATAAGTTGTGGGCAGATTTTCCATTAGCTCCGCAAGTTGAGCGTAACTAAGCACTAAGGGGTGTAACTGTTTGCTGCTCAAGCTACTTAGAATGATGTAAAGATTTTCAATTTGCCGCTCAATTTCTTGCAGGTGAATGATAATATTCATTGTGGTTTCATCCAAAGAGAGTTGCCATTTTATGATTGAATTCTCTGAAAGTATTTTTGCTATTGTTTCATTAAAGAGATTTAGCATGGTCATAGTTTGGTTTTTAATTTCTTGCAAGTCCCTGTTGAATTTTTCAAGAGCTTCATTATTATCTTCGTAATTTGCTTTTATTAGGCTAACTTGTTCTTTCATTAAATCTAAAGTTTGCTTATTATCCCCTTCTATATTGTCTAGCCTAGAGTAAATCTCTTTCGCATCCTCTTGATCCATCGTCCCGAAGAGGAAATTAGCAAACGACCCTACACCATCGAATAACGACCGCCGCTGTTTATTTCTAGGTTTCATTTCTATTTTACTTAGTGCTAATCTTATTTTACCTGATATATATTGTACATTTTTTATGTCTCGTTTACAGGTTTGATTTATGTTTAAAACTATATACTGATTGCAAATCGTTACCACAATATTTTCACTCCAATCCAAGTATTCCTCCCACACGGAAACTCGTGACAAATTTACTGCAGTGAGAATGGTCCACTGGTCCTTGTATAGGAGCGTTTTACTAGCTTCTTCAAAAATGATTCCTGTATTGTCTACTTGGGTTCGAGTAAATGGAACCTCTGTTCTTACTAAAGAGAGCGCTCCTAATGCAAAGATAGTAAGTAATTGCATTTTCAGTTAGTACCTGACAGGGAATAAAAAACGTAATTTCAGTAATATAAAAAAAAATTTTTTTTTTTTTTTTTGTTAATGTACATATTCAGAGTGTTTGTGTAGGCTAAGTTAACTTTATTTTTGGAATTTCTTCAATCGATTAACATGAACAGTTTTCACCTTCCGACCCATCTGAATTTTTAAATTCACTGGAGAGGTTACTTCCTTTACCTCATATGGTCCGATCCATATCGGTGATAACTTATCCTTTTTAGCTTCATTTTTCAAAAGGACCATATCACCTATTAGGAATGATTCCTCTCGGATTGTCCTATCATAATATTTCTTATTGACCTCTTTACTATTTATAAGATTTTTTCTAGCAATATTATGGGCCTGTTGAATTTTGTTTCGAAGAATATAGAAGTAGTTTTCGTGGTAATATATTGGTTCGGGCTTGCGCTTAATATTTGTCGGTAACTCAGCCGTAAACCCAAAAAGACAGTCCATTGGTGTTAAGCGTGTCGAGGAATGCTTGGTGTTGTTGTGCACATGGACAGCTTCTCTTAGCCATTCATCCCAAGTATGAGGGTTCTCGCTAACAAAGTTTCTTAAGTATTCCCCTAATGGTCGATGGGATCTTTCCAAAGCACCATTCGATTGAGGGTGGTACGCAGAAGTGTTGAGTTTTTGAATTTTCAGGAATTTACATAAACGCTTAAATAAGTCACTCATGAAATTAGTGCCTTGATCAGTTACTAATTTCTTCGGTATTCTATAGCGTGTTATTATCTCTTCATAAAACGTTTTCGCCACCGTGGCCGCTTCTCCATCGGGTATAGCGTAGCAATCCATAAACCTTGTTAGGTCATCTTCAAATGTAAGTATGTACTTATTTCCTTGGTTGGTCACAGGAAGTGGACCTACTATATCGAGATACACTTTGTCGAAAGGCCTTTTTGCTGTATCCGGCTTTACCATTGGCATTCGAATTTGCTTACTATGTTTATTTCTCTGACATTTAGGACAAGATTTAATGAATTTGACTACATCTTTCAACATATTCTTCCACCTGTATTGTCGTCGGATGCGATGATATGTCCGTGCAATGCCTTGGTGACCACCCAATGGGCTCATATGAAATGCTTTTAATATCTCGTTGATATCTTTTTCATCCGTAATAATATGATACTGAGTAGCGTTGTCTCCTAAAATAGATAAATCATCTTGATATTCTGTTCCCGAGCTTAAAACCGAATCTTCTTCGCTTATCATTCCTTTTTGGTTTAGATTTTCAATGTCTTTCGATGTTTTTGGTTTCTTGTTTTGAGATCTGGTGGTGACTAGTATAGAATTTTCTTCCTGAGGTATGCGGCTTAAGGCGTCCGCGTTAGAGTTTTTTCGACCTGGCTTGTACTTGATTTCGTAGTCGTATTCCGAAAGTTTATGGTGAAAACGTATCAGTCTTGAAGTGGGATCTTTTATATTGAATACTCCCAGCAGTGGCTGATGATCAGTATAGACCGAAAATTTTCTTCCAAGAAGGTAACATCGAAAATTTTTTACAGCCCAGACTATGGCTAACAACTCCTTTTCTATAGTTGAGTAGCGTCTCTCTGCATTATTGAGGGTCCGACTAGCGTACGCAATGGGACGATCATGACCTGGGAGTCCTTCAGATAGGACCGCACCCAATGCTTCATTGCTAGCATCTGATGTAACATTAAAAGCTTTTTCAAAGTCAGGATAGGCCAAAAGAGGAGGTGTGGTTAACGCTTTTTTAATTTCTTGGAAGGCTACTTCACTTCTCGGTGACCACACGAATTTTTGTTTTCCGCGCAACATTTTTGTCAAAGGCTCTGCGATGTTAGAGAAATTTGCTATAAACTTTCTGTAGTAATTAGCTAAACCTAAAAAACTTTGTAGTTGTTTAATTGTTCTGGGTGTGGGGAATTTTTGAACACATTTGATTTTGTCTGTATCAGGGGCACAACCTTCTTGTGAACATTTGTGGCCTAAGTATACTACTTCTTTCCTAAAAAAGTGGCATTTATTAGGTTGAAGTCTTAAATTATATTCTCTGAGTCTATCAAATACTTCCTTTAATTTTTTCATATGGTCTTCCAGGTTTTTCTCGTAGACGACTATATCATCTAGGTAAACAAAACACTTCAATCCCTGTAAACCGGTTAGTACATGATTCATTGCGCGTTGGAAAGTCGCTGGAGCCGTTTTTAAACCGAAAGGCATGCGAAGGAATTCATAATGACGATATGACGTGCTAAAAGCAGTTTTTTCACGGTCGGAGGGGTCCATTAATATTTGATGGTAACCGCTCGCTAAATCCAAGGTTGAAAAATAACGGGAATTTCCTAGTTGGTCTAAAATATGGTCTATTCTTGGTAGAGGGAATGCATCTCCGATTGTTTGTTGATTAAGTTTTCGGAAATCTATAACTAGTCTCCAACGTTTTTTTCCATCTGCGCCAGGTTTCCTTGGGACTACTAACAATGGTGAGTTCCATGGGCTGTTGCTTGGAATAATAATGTTATCTTTCATCATTTTGTCTATTTGTTTATTGATTTCGTTTTTATGAATATCAGGTAAACGGTAAGGCCTTTGATTTATTGGTGCTTGATCGTATTTTACAGGAATAGTATGACATGCGGCAGTGGAGTAAGGTAACGGGTCACCTTCTAAATAAAATAAATCATTATACTCTTCACATAAATTTTTTATCGCTTCCAGCTCTTCGATATTATGCGTTAGATCAGTGTTTATTTCCGTTGATAGTCTATCAAGACGATTTTTTGTAGAAACATTTAACTGGTTTATCTGTGTCTTCTCCAGTTTAAAAGTAGTGAAGTTTTGTAAAGATTCGAACTTCGGTTCGAAATGTGGTAGTGTGATTTCCCTGTCTTGCGTATTTATTACACTTAACCTTATCTTTCCATTTTGTGGCTGTATTACAGTATTGGCTGTGAGAACGCCGGGTAAAACCTCTTGTGAGAAACATAACATTTCACCTTCACAGTTATCTGCTGGTATTTCTAATACCATTTCTGATCGCGGTGGAATCCGTGTCGCAGTGCCATGAGGAAAATCAGTGTTTATGTTTGTTTCTTTAGATTTGCTTGAGGTTAACGAATTGGGAATGTTTGATTGTTTTCCTTTACTATGGTTGGAATAGTGTGTACTACTAATTATTGCATTAGGATCAGGTGATAGTGAGTATTTTGCATTAGGTTTAGGCTTGTGATCTAATGTTTTCGATACTGTTTTATTTAAAAAAGGGATTTTTAGGTCGATTGGGTTGCTATCGTTGTACGGGAAGTGTAAAATGCCTTCAGTCGTGAGAATATTTGCATTTCGCCATAGAAAGTTACGGCCTAATATACCATCGAAAGGAACAGAGCTGTTAGCATTACAGATATTAAACTCACATTTTAGACCTTCCCCTATAAGAAAAATTCCTATGCAAGAACCAAGCGTTGTGTCATTACCACCATATAATCCTGAGAGGTGAAGTATTTTTTGAGAATTTATGGCAGTATTGCTGCTCAAGCTCTCTTTTTTTAAAATACTTACTTCAGCTCCTGTATCGACCAAAAGTTTAACGGTGCCTGTTTTTGAAATATTTAACGGTAGTTCGATTACTGCTTCATTCTTAGTTTTTGCATTATTTTGCAAGGGAATGGTAGTAAAGGTGGGAGTATTAGGAATAAGTTGATTGTTCTTAAATTTAGTGCACCCATCTGTAGAAGGGTTAGCCATAGGGCGCAGTAGGCTAGCCCCCTTTAGTTTCCCGAATGATTGTTGTTTATTTGGTTCTGCTTTTGCTCCCAAGATTTTTTTGCTCGACACTCTGTTATAGTATGATAGAGCCTTTCACACCAATCACATTTTACTGGTATGGGGTTTGCATTTACCTGAGTTTTCCTTTCTTTTGTTACTGAGCAGTTTTGGAAAATATGTCCATAGCTTCGACAAATGGTACAGTATGGATTGCGTCGTCGGGTCCGGCACTCTTGATAAGTGTGGCCGTCTTTCTCACAGAAACTACATTTCTTGATGTAACTTCTTCTGTTGATATGGGGTGCTGACGTTTGGGTGATGTGAGCTCCTGGAAAAGCATGTGCGTTTTCTTGAGGAGTAGACAGATTTCTCTTAACGTCCACAATTCTTATATCATTGTGTGGTTCTGATCGTGCAGCAATAAGTGTGGAAGGATAAGATGAGCATTGACTTTTTGAAGGTATAAGTGGCTCGCGGGAATCGTGACTGAGCGCGGTGTCACGCAAGAGATCTTTAAGTTGTCTGATTTCTGTTTCACTCAATGTGTTTGGGGAGGTAATAGGAGAAGTCTGCCAGCTAAAAGAAATTTGTCGACTCTGAACTTGTCGATCTTCAGTCTTTTCAATTCTTTGGGCTATTTTGATTAGCTCCTCAAGACGTTTATCCGCATTACCTAGCAAGCTTTGTCTTATTATGGGGCTGAGGATACCTGTCTTAAAAACATAACAAGCTTCCTCCTCAATTTCATCTATTAATGCCTGATTATTCTCGGGATACTTGTTATTAATAGCTCTCTTGCATTCCACCAAAAGCATACTCAGTTTAGTTCCGAACGCATTAACAGTTTCTCCCGGCAATTGCATACACCGTCGTATGTCGCTTATTATGTCATTAATAGACTTTTCTGGGGTGAATGAAATTAATAAAAGTGACTCGAATTCGGTGATTTTTTTTATTTTTAGGTGTTTTACTAAGTCGTAGGCTTCCCCTCTCAACTTAGTTTTCAATAAAGGTATCAGAATGCCCTTCTCCTCATCTGTAGGTAAGGCATCATGTACCTGCTTGCAGCAATCTAAAAATATTTGCAGGTCATTGGCGAGATTATTTCGTCTATCACCGTGAAAAATGGGAACGACGTTATTGACGAGTTTACTTATTCGTTCCAGTGCTATCATTGTACTTTTATCAGAATTTCTTGAACCGGGGTGTGCGAATATTGTGGCTTCTTTGACTATGCCACTTACGGGATTTTTTTCTATGGGATATGAGTTAAAATGACTGCGCTTGTAAACGACACCTTCTTAACTTACAATCGCTAAATCTAGTTTGGGATGTTTGTTTTGAAACTTGATCGCACGGATTTGGAATTGAGCTTGTTGTTTCTTGAAAGACTGCAATTTCTGAATCAGGGATTTCAACACTTTCTCTTGTAAGTTCAGGGGAACTCAAATTATCTAAAGAAAGTGAATTTATTCGTTCACAAAGATGCTCGTATTCTTTAGTGCGAGTAGTATGCTCTAGTGGCAATTGAGGGAGACTTGATCGTCGAGTGCGGCTACCAGGAGTTCGGGCTAGATCTGGGAAAAAATAAGCAAAAGACATTTATATGTATTCTACAGAACCGTGGTTATCTTGTTTTTTCATATTATGAAATGTGAAAAAGCGTAAGTAGAATTTTTATTAACTGATCTTTTTTTTTTTTTTTACACGATAATTATTGGTCTTCTCATATTACAAATTAAGTATGTTGAGATTTGATTTTATTCACGCCACTACGTACATATATAGCTAATTTGCTTTTTTTTTATACACCTTGTTCTGCGTTGTCAATTAAGTACCTACATATATACTTACAGACGATGGTTTGATGTCTTGTTTATCCACTTTTTTCCACTTTCACTGTGCTGTTGTTTTTTTTTTTTTTATATTTATATATATATAAGTTGCACTGTATTGTTCTATTTTGTTGTTTTTTCTTTTTGTTTTTGTTTTATTTATTTTTTTTTTTTTTAAGTTCACTTGGTAAATACACATATACACATTTATAAAATATTAGTTTTTTCACTTTCCCATCCTACCGGCTGCGCCAAATTTTAGAGGTAGGTATAATGGTTTTAGGATGGGAATGGTTTAATATAAACAACCGAAAAGTTTTTATTTTTAAATACGTATATTTGTCGAAACTTAACTTTTAACTTATTACATTAAATTGTAGAGATAGGTATAATGGTTTTAGGATGGGAATGGTTTAATATAAACAACCGAAAAGTTTTTATTTTTAAATACGTATATTTGTCGAAACTTAACTTTTAACTTATTACATTAAATTGTAGAGATAGGTATAATGGTTTTAGGATGGGAATGCTTTAATATAAACAACCGAAAAGTTTTTATTTTTAAATACGATATTTGTCGAAACTTAACTTTTAACTTATTACATTCCCGTGTTATGCCCAACGTCCGTCTTTAATCGCCCGTATTCAAAACGCTCTCCGTCCGTTACTTGCCTTCAGTTCTTTCCAAAGCCTTTCTTCATGCTCTCGAACTGACCTACTTTCATTTGTTTCTTCATACTGTAGGATCAGCGAAATTAGCATGTTTTTAGAAATTTAAAGTTGATCAGCTATTGCGAAAGTAAATAATCGATACCTTATAGGTCGATACCCTAAAGAATTCAATTGCCTCGCAATTTCTTTTCTGGGTTACATATTTTGCAATAACTGATCAGCACTTAACAATAACCACTTTTACATTACATATTTCTCAAAATTCTACTTTGTGCGGTTTGAGCGGATGGTTTTTATTCAGAATTAGTCAGTAGGCATTAAATGTAAAATAAAAAATGATGTTAGTTTTTAAGTCATTCGGTATTCTGAATAAGTAAAAAAAAAACATATTCTTGAAAGCATTCCGCGCCGTAAAAATAATAGAGTCTAAATAAAATAAAAAAGAATTTTACAAGCAGAATCCACGGAGTTCTTTCTTTTTTACTTTCTTTCTTTCTTTTCAGCGCATATTAAATGATGTAATGATTTATATCTACAATTCCATTAATCATACTCCAATAGTGTCTAGAAGCTAGGTGGATGAACTGACTAGAAGGTCGAAGCAGGGTTGCTCCTTGACCTCTCCATTCCAAGAGGCCAAACCTCAGTGAAAACCAAAATAAAGCTGAACGCCTTGACCCAAGGAGCGGTAACCGTCGACCTCTTCTCCAGCTGAGATTCGTTAGAGTCACAGACTCTATACATAGGAAATAAGCCGCACACCCACAACTCTAGTTCTCGCTACTGCGACAGCGTAACAGTAGTCATAGGCGCTATACATAAGGTATCTATAGTAATCGCTACTGCGACAGCGTAACAGTAGTCATAGGCGCTATACATAAGGTATCTATAGTAATCGCTACAAGTACAGTCATGGAGATGACGCCCTTGATGCTGGAACTAACCCATAAAAGCGGCCTTTTGCACGAAGGGTCTAGACAGAAACGATCACCTTTTGACATTAAAGGCACTATAAGTAAATCATTGTTTGGTACATTGAATTCAGAAGATGCTGTATTCTACGACAAACAAATAAACACCTTAAAAGAAAATGAGGAGCATCTATTAACATTAATTAGAAACCAAACTACAATTATAGATACAACTATTAATATGCTTAATAAAACCCAGAGCGCTATGGAATCACAGTTAGTAGCTCTAAATACTAGAAATTCGAGAAATGGTAAAAGAACTTCTTATTGTATTAGCTTTTTGATCGTCGTCGAATACACATACTTTTCAATCTTGACAGTAGAGTTTTCATTTTTTTATTCATCTCGTTCACCAAGAGCAAAAAAGCTTGCTCTAACATTTGGCGCCCGAGCAGAGACGATTTTCTAGTTTCGTAAAATTAAAGAGGATTAATCGATTAGATCAACTCAAGCGTGCAAATATTCGTCGTGGGAAATTAGTCCGGCATTCAATAAAATTCATGACCGCAACCGCATGTCAGGTGCTGCATGAGTCCAAAGGTCACCTTGAACGCATCGTCGATGGAAAGCAACTCAAGGCAACAAATTTGGTAGAGAACAAAGATTTTTGTCATCTATTTTTGAAATTGTGGTTATTGCATGGATCCCTGGTAAATATTACGGCTCCATTGCTTCGAGAAAGTTCTAATTTTTTTCATGTATAAATTTTAAATAAAACAATTGAGAATATTAATTCAAAGTAACTGGATTCATATGGGGAAGTGTACGGAATGTAAGAAATACAATATTTCGCTGATATCTTTTATATGTGGAGCTTGTAACAATTCAATTACAAAATTTGTCGAGATTGTTATAGCTAGAAATTCTCGAAATAAATAGAGTTCGCAGGAAAAGCTTTCAATAAATTAAATGTGCCTGGACTCTGGAGTAACAGCAATTTCTCTTTTTAGAAAGTAATTCGTTCAGTAAGGCTACAGGTGCCACAGTTTCTTAGTTGTTCGTACACACATTCGCGCGAACTTATTCTACCAAACCAAGGTGGTTAGGATCAAGATTACGCCGCTTCGCAAATGTAAAGGAAGGGAATTCGCGAAAATCTGGACATTTGAATCATCGTTGGGAATTGGAATTAGATAAGCGTAAGTAAGTTGAAATATTATATCACACATTGAAACCATAAAATTGATGGTGCATAAAGATAAACTAAAAATATGCGCACAATATAAAATCAAAAGCTATAACATATATTTAAATTAAGAACTGAACATTAAATAATATAATAATATTTTAAAATAATATTACATTCTACCTAAACATAAGTGCGCTCGCTGCGTTACAGTTTAGTGAGAACGTAACCATTGTGGTAATTTCGTTAATTAAAATTAAATCTTTCGCGGAAATAACAATTCCGGAGTATACTCGTACATATTTCTCAGTATTACAAGATGGCTGAACAGTTAGCAGAACTGACGGTTCAAAGAGCCTCCACAAAAGGTTGTATTTCGCGGATCAAAACATTCGTAGAACAGAAAGGTGACACCTTGACTCCTCCTGAGATCGAATGCAGATTAGGTACAGTCGTACTTCAAACAAGCTCTATATTATCAGACCTCCATTGAGAGACTCGCGCCAACCGACGCAAATGAAGTTAAGGTGAGAAGCGAACTAGAGGAAGCCTACTAATCGATCAAATCAAAGTTGTTGTCTCTTCGATCTGGCACACACAAGCAAAGTTTAGATAGTAGCCAAATCGTAGTCACTAGTCCACCAATCAATAATCTACCTAAGCTAAGGTTGCCTCAATTCTCGGGAAAATATTCAGAGTTTCAAAACTTTTGGGGATGCTTCACAAAATTAGTCCATAAAAATGAAACATTAACTGATTTGGAAAGATTTAACCATTTACTTTCGTGTCTAAGTGGAGCAGCATTGTGAACGGTAAAGGCTTTGGAGATAAGCGAGGAAAATTACTCAAAAGCTCTAGAACACTTAAAGGCAAGATATGACAACCGATACCTGATATTTCGAGAGCATATCGTAGACTTGTCCAACTTACCTAAAATTTCTAAAACTTCGCCAGATCAATTACGACATTTGATTGATTCTGCAAATGCCCATCTAAGTATTTTAAAGTCGTTAGGCTCTTCAGAAGATATTGCAAATGCATTCCTCATCCACATAGTTACTTCAAAATTGGATTACGAATCTCAAGATTCATGGGAAGCGAAAGTAGATTTTTCAACCCTCCCGTCTTGGAGCAATTGTTTCGACACTCTTAGTAAACGATGTCAATACTTAGAATCCAGAGACTCCAAATCTAGTTGGTCCGGAGGAACTTGTTCTCATAATGAAAGAATTAAACAATGGGTTGGAAAAAAGCCAAATATTCATGCGACTACTTTAACAACTACCAATAATTCCTGTGCCTTCTGTAGTGGAAGTGGGCACAACATCTGTAAGTGCCAGAATTTTCTCGCGTTACCTGTACCGGAAAGATTTAACGAAACCAAGCGAAGATCCTTATGCGTGAACTGTCTATCTAAGGGACATACTGTAAGAAAATGCCGAGTGCATAAATGTCGCGTGTGCTCCATGCCACATCATACCTTTTTGCATAGATACAATCTTCCAATGTCACCACAAGTGGATCTGCATGTTGCCTGTCCTGTAGATACAGTAAATGACTCTCGTCGAAATAGATTCGATAATAGAGCAGTTGCTAACAATACTACTTTGCAGACCCTCCTTAGGGATAAAAATAGTGATCACGTATTCTTAGCCACGGCCATCATAAAAGTTCGAGATAAATTCGGCTGTGAGCATCAGGCTCGTGTCTTATTATATTCAGCATCTCAACTCAATTTCATTACTGAGAGATTCGCCCAGTATCTACAATTGTCAAGAACCAAGGTGGAGACAAGTATCAGTGGTATTGGGGATATCTCATCACGAATTCAATACTCCACGCAAGGTACTATACAATCGCTAACTACTAACTTTCAAACCAGTCCCCAAATGTACATTATTCCAAATATTACAGGCTCTCCGCCTGAAAGGAGAATTGATATAAGTAATTGGGGAACCCCAGAGAACCCCAGCTGAGTGGAGCTGACTTATTCTTTCAACTACTGTATGTAGGTCAGATCAAGTTAAGCGAAGGATTGCCAATATTACAAAAAACATTGTTCGGCTGGATTGTAGCGGGCAGATACACTAGTAGATTAACGCCTACCATATACTCAGGCTATCCAGTGCATGAAGAGCGGAAGTATGACGAGAGCTCTACAGATGTAACATTGTTTAATCTGGTGGAAATATTCTGGGCAGAGAAGGACTTAGGAAAGCCAATGGCATTACACACAGAAAAGCAAGAACTGTGCGAAGCAATGTTCAAAGAAAAAGTTCAAAGGCTTAGTGATGGTAAATTCATGGTTAAGCTCCCTTTTCATAATGAGCCTAGACAGTTCTTAGGGCAATCGCTAAGAATTGCAAGGAATCGTCTTCAAAACCTCGAAAGGAAACTTGACAAAAATTCAAAGTTGAAGGAAAATTATGCAGAATTCCTTCAAGATTATCTTGAATCAGGTGACACATGGAAGCAATTGAGATGGAAAATATCCCAGAACTACATTAATTCATGCCACACCAGTGCGTCATTCCACCTGAAAGTATCACTACGATTTTTAGAGTAGTGTTTGATGCGTCGCGTAGGACTTCGTCCAATAACTCGCTCAATGATTTGCTAATGAAGGGTCCTACGGTTCAGGATGATATTTTTTCGATTATCCTTCGATTTCGTTCAAACAAATTTGCGCTAACTGCAGACATTCAACAGATGTATCGACAGAAACTTTCAATTGATCCTGTGGCGGGCATCTCATAGCGATAACCTTCAAGTCTTCAAACGTAATACCATCACCTTCGGTACAGCATCAGCTCCATTCTTGACCACACGATGCCTAATTCAACTAGCTGCGGATTTTTTATCTACTAGGTCGGAAGCTTCGCGTATAATCCAAAAGGATTTCTACATGGATGATTTGTTAGCGGTACAGACACCTGCGAAAATCTGCACCATATAAAAGAAGAGGTAAATGTCATATTAAGCTCTGCACAGTTCAAATTGCGTAAATGGTATTCGAATGATGCAGATCTACTTAGTAAAATTCCAGAAGATGCTAGGGAAAAACCATTAAAGTTCAATGATGTCAACATTGTGAAGACTCTGGGGATCGTCTGGGAGCCAGCAACTGATAATTTCAAATTCAACTACAAGCCAAGCACTAGTCGCGTAGCGAGAATAACCAAAAGGAAGGTGCTCTCGGATACCGCAAGTCTATTCGATCCTCTAGGAATCATCAACCCGATTATCGTCAAAGCCAAAGTTTTCTTGCAGGAGTTATTGATTTTGAAGCTGAATTGGGATGAGTCCCAACCCATGGAACTGGAGAATCGCTGGATAAAATTCATTGAGGAATTAAGCCAGTTGCAATATCTTGAGGTTCCACGCTTAGCATTTTCATCAGGCTCTGTAAGCACAACGGAACTTCATGGCTATGCGGATGCATCGATCAGAGCCTACGGCTGTTGTTTATATATTCGCTCTATAGATACAGACGGACATGTTACAACAACTCTTCTCGCAGCTAAGTCTAGAGTTGCGCCGATTAGAACTGCACGATCTCTACCTTGCCTTGAGTTGTGTGCTGCATTATTACTTTCGAGACTTCTGAAGAAAATACGGACAAGCTTATATAAAACAGTTGATCAAACCTTTCTTTGAACGGACTCGGAAATAGTTCTGGATTGGTTAGCTTGCCATCCATCCATGTGGAACGCTTATGTTTCGAATCGGGTATCCGAAATCCAAGAGCTGACAAAGGATTCAATCGGGAGCACGTAAATTCCAAAGCAAACCCAGCAGATATAATTACAACGGGATTTCGGGACCAGCTTATCTTCAACAACCGCCAGACTTCTGGCCCCTAAACAGAGCTCGAAGAAATTATGATATCCATGAAATTCCGGAAAAGCGAAAGGTAAAAACTCAACATCAGAACACTTGCTAGAAAAAATCTACTCGTGCAGTGACTTCCTAAGGAATTGTCGTCGAATTGCTTTAATACTTAGATTCGCCAAAAATTATAAACTAAAAAAGGAGAATTGTGATGTAATCAGCGGCCCATTATCAGCCACGGAAATCAATAATGCTTTGCTTCGAATCGTGAGCTGCATTCAGAGGAAGGAATTTGCGGAACAAATGATCGCCTTAGAAGAGTAAGTAAGTGCAAGCCAAAAGTAATATGAAATCACCGAACCCGTTTGTGGATGACAGTTTGGGATATAGACTACTGCGAGTAGGAGGCCGATTGCGAAATGCCAATCTGCCATACGAGAGTAAATTCTCCATCCGTCTTCCACAAAACAATCCATTTGTATGATCATATATAAAATATCTGCATTTCAAGAATTTTCATGCAGGCCCGTTGGCATTAGTTGCTATAGTACGGCAGCGCTTTTGGGTGATCAATGCGAGAGATTACACCAGAAAAATTGTAGGCAGTTGCCTCCATTGCTTTAAGTATCGCCCAAAGTTAGTGCAGCATATTATGGGAGATCTGCCTAGCAACAGAGTTACTTCATCAGCGCCATTCAATCACAGTGGAGTTGATTTTTGCGAACCTTTTAATACATATCGAAGTCGACTCTGATCTGACCTCCGAGAGTTTTATTTGCGCTTTAAAGCGATTCATAGGCCGCCGGAACTTATGTGAACACATGTACTGCGATAATGCTACCAATTTTGTGGGAGCCAGACGAAAACTCCAGGAGTTCAAAGTAGCCAAGCAGCAAACGCAAGGAGAAATTTCTCAGTGGTGCTCCAACAATGGGATTGATTTCCACCATATTCCGCCACGATCGCCTCATTTTGGTGGCCTTTGGGAGGCGGCCATAAAATCAGAACAGGCGCACCTATACCGTACGCTTCAGGCATCATTATTGACGTTTGAGGAATTGACTACCGTGATGGTTCAGGTTGAGGCAGTGCTGAATTCTCGGCCTAATATGCGATTATCGTCCGACCCTAGCGATGAGGAGGCGTTAATTCCTGCTCACTTCCTAGTTCAACCTCCGATAAATTATTTTCCAGAACCAGACTTATCCAAGCAAAAGGTCAACTACCTACATCGATGGTAACGAATTTCGGCTCTGTTACAGCATTTCTGGCGAAGATGGTCGCGAGAATACGTAAATAGTCTCCAAGAACGGTTCCACTGGTAATTGCCGCGCTCTAACGTTACGAAAGGCATGCTAGTCTTGATTCATCAGGACGATCTCCCACCATTCAAATGGAAATTGGGTCGAGTAGTCAAAACCTCAAACGGACCAGATGGCCACGTGAGGATTGCAGAGATCCGGACTTCGACGGTATTATTCAGAGAGCAGTGCACAAAATTGCTCCACTTCCGATAGATGTAGAAGCTTGAAAGTACCTCCATCACCTCGACATGTTTTCAACGCTGGCGGTATGTTTGTGCATGCATTAATCGCTTAAAAAATTCATAATTCAAATGTTCATAATTAATTCATTGTATAAACTCATTCACTCACTGCCAATAGTACATTTGTAAATTACAACAAGTTCGAGCCGATTATTTTGTAAACGTAGCTTTGTATCAATTTCGAATTCCATTGAACAAAAATTGGTTCTAGAAATGGTAAAAGAACTTCTTATTGTATTAGCTTTTTGATCGTCGTCGAATACACATACTTTTCAATCTTGACAGTAGAGTTTTCATTTTTTTATTCATCTCGTTCACCAGGAGGAAAAAACCTTGCTTTAACACCAACATACGTAAACAATTGACAAATAATGTCAGATTATCCGAGCGTATAAAATTAAATGAAAGTTGGTGTGCTAAATGACAAAATCATATATGAATTGAAAATACCTCTGCCATTCAGAGAAAACTATCAATTATACAAAGCTATCCCTTTGCCCACACCTGTTGGAGAAAAGTTCATCTTTATACAACCTACCACGGGCTATCTAGTAGTTGACTATAATAGTGTTATGGTCGTAGCGTACTGCAGGCAGCAGTACGCTACCCGATGGCTAGCAGCAGCACACAGCGTGGGCCACACGTCGAACGTGCTGCTGACGAGACTCGAGCGGACGATTGAAGTCTGACTGGGACAAGTACCCGAGCGAACGAAAAAAAGAAGAAGAAGAGAAGGAAAAAGACGGGACAGCAAGGAAAAGCTGGAGATTCTAAAAAAAAATTTTTTAAATCGTGGGATAGGGAAGTTTCGCAAAGAATGTTGGTATAAAAGAAAAAACCGGGTGTAATTATAAATTGTAAAAGAAAAAAAAACAAGGTTGAAAAAGTCACAGGGCACTCCAGGCACTACCTGCAAATTGCATAAATATATCCATCGCAATTAAATAAAGCGACATCCAGCCCAAATTCGAGGATAAATTGTGTTCGTTAGTGAGGTTAGAACACCATCCAATCACAAATTCGAAAACGTTAAAAAATCCAGTCAACGGTACTACCTGCAAATTGCATAAAAATATCCATCGCTACCTGCAAATTACATAAAAATATCCATCGCAATTAAATAAAGCGACATCCAGCCCAAATTCGAGGATAAATTGTGTTCATTAGTGAGGTTAGAACACCATCCAGTCACAAATTCGAAAACGTTAAGACATCCAGTCACCTGGTCAACACCGATTCATTTCCAGTCCAAGCCGCCGAGGGAACCATAATGCTTAGGGGCCAATTAAATATCATTATTTAGTCAAAAGCAATCAGTGTAGGAACATTCAGCTGATATTAGTCGATATAATACATGGCCTAAGGGCTGACGTGATAACATTTTCTTTTCAAATCTATGGCAAACTGAACCACCAAAGAGGCCTCTGCGGGGACCACTTCCAACAAATACGCGTAAGTTGATGTCTAAATTTTATTTATTTGTTGTCATATTTAAATTATGATTGAATAGCGACAGGTCAGTCATAATAAACATACATACTCCGATATTTTTATTGATTACACTTATTCTCGGATTATGAGTAATTAACAATGAGAGTTATAATTTTTGGATAGTTCGGCATTAGGTTTGAAAAGACAAATAGTTTTAATAATGTAATCAATTAGGTTAGTATTCTTAGCGACAAAAGCGGAAAAAGTCAGTGCTTCCGTTATACGACAGGTTCCATCTCCTGATAGGACTGCCTGAGCGTCTATGCCAGGAATGGCTTAGACCTTGTTGGCTTGAAGGTGGTCGTTCCGGAGGAACGAAAGCTAATGGAGGCGGTGGAAAAGGTCTGGGTTGTCTAGCTGGGAGCGAATGTCTCTGACGCGGATCCCTACGAGTCCGTACAGGGTCTCTGGGTGGTTGAGCTCGCTCTCCAAAAGGAGGTGGTGTGGGACAAGCCGCGTCTGCTTGACGAATAACGGCAGCGACGCGTTGTCGGACATCTGCAATCTCCGCTCGCAACGCGTGCATACTTTGAGAGATCTCGGTCTGTACTACATTGTGCAGCTGGGTTCGGAGACTGAATATGATCCTGTCTGTGTCTATAAAGCCTTGCCCCGAAGGTGCAGGTGACAGATTATTTCTCTTAGAGCTGTTCCGTGATATGGGTGCTGAAGGTAACCCACGAGATAACGATCTACGACTAGGCTGTGGAAGTGTCGGTGGAGGCACATTGAACTGTAGGGTATGCAGTGGATTATCTGAGCTCCCGTGCCGAGTGGGATGCCTTTTCGGGATCGCACCAGTATAAGCCACGAAGTCCTGCTGAGTGAGAGGACTGCTGCAGTTAGGACAGTGTGCTTGTGCATTTATCCATTCTCGCAGACATGCTCCATGAAATGGTACACTGGTCTAGCCTCTGTATAGGAACTTCACCCGGGGTGGTGTTCTCAAGGTTGCCATGATGAAATTCCGAACGTTTCACCAAGAACAGCAAAAAGTGACTCTATTTCAACCAAAAAGATCAGACGAAGAAAGGCGTGAAAATTGATTTCAACAATTATAGCTAAGCTGAGTAAACGATAAGCGCAATCTAGAGAGACTAAAACTTCAAATGTCTGCTCTAAAGTGCAATACTACTATACTAGGTATTATGAAGAAAACATACGAGGAGTCAAACTCCAATGACTAAAAATCAGGCAAGAGCTAAACTCAAGATTTCAAGTCAACGAAAAAAAAACAAATCGTCGTACAGTTTCTCCCCCACTCCCCAAAGCTTACTCTCAACACAAAGGTCCCCCAGGTCCACCCCCTCTCCAATCAGGTCAGAAATTTTTCGGTGAGGATAAGTAGTGTGAGTGTGCATGAAAAATCTTGAGTCCTCACAGAGATCTGGGAAGAGTCGGGTTGGAGAAGCTAGAGACTGAAAATGATACTAGAGATTCTTCAGCCAGGCAGTTAGCAGTATGCCAACTCCTGATTACTAAAGGTCTCCAGCATCACTTCCATCCCCCAACAACTCTTTCCTTCCTCCTCACCTGATTGCAATACTGAACTAACCTTCCAGCTGGGCAGAGTCATGAATCTGGTCAACTAGTTAGCTAAAAGCCAAAAAGTCGTCTCACAGACTCACGACTCTGTCCAGCCAGTCCGCCAACAGAGACATGCCTCCGTGAGAACACAATAAAAAAAACAATTGTGAGGCCACCTACTATTTCCATAGCAGAAGGCCAGCGGGAAAGATCAATTCAAAAAAAAAAATTCAAAAAAACTCTACAACTGTTCAGACTTGAGACTTGACCAAAGTCAAACCTAAAGTCGAACTTCAACTCCCATCACGATAGCAAAACTTTAAACTTTATCCATTTCAAAACTCAAAAATTTACTTTAATTCTAACAAAATTTCAAAAACAAAATAGCAAAACTTTAAAAACTTTGACTTTACTCTACAAAACTGAGGTAACAAACGAATTAGACTCAGGTCCGCATATAACCTCCACTGGATATGAGACTTGAGGTCAATCAACTAGGGAATACCAGATGATCATATCACTCAAAGTCCCAGTCCTCAGTAAAAAAGTCATATTTAGACCACCGAAGTCTAACTGAGCTAGCCCCACGTTGGGCGCTAAATTGTTATAGAACTTAGTTAGAGTGAAGTACTTGGACGTGAAGTGCAGACTGCCAGCATGAGCCCACAGATCACTCGGTGGACAGTGTTGACTGCAGGGCAGCATGCTAGCTCGCCTCGGCTTTTGGCGGAGAGTGTGGGCAGGTTTCACGAAGACCTGCCGCTGCCACCAGCCATATACAAAAATTTTCGTGCCTACAATTCAAAGGCCGTTACACACACTCAGTCCGGAAGGGACCTTTACACTACTTACCACTTACTCCATTGGACGCGCAGATGTTATGCTTCCAGCGCCGTTTCCCAAACCACCCTGCGATACTGTGGGCGATATGGTGAGGAGTAGCGGACTTAGTCAAACTCCATGCTCAGAGGGCTCCAGGAGAGTGAAGGATGAAATAAAATTCAGCACCTCATTACGTTATAAAAGTTGCTAATATATATAGAAGTGACACCGATAGCTACTTACAGTAAGCGTAAATGTCTTTTTTTTTCTCTACCTGAACCATTCAACGCACTGACCATACTTAGGTTATGCAACTAAGCCCTTCAAGTCGCTAAGAATACTAACCTAATTGATTACATTATTAAAACTATTTGTCATTTCAAACCATATGCCAAACTATCCAAAAATTATAACTCTCGTTGTTAATTACTCATAATCCGAGAATAAGTGTAATCAATAAAAATATCGGAGTATGTATGTGTATTATGACTGACCTGTCGCTATTCAATCATAATTTAAATATGAAAACAAATAAATAAAATTTAGACATCAACTTACGCGTATTTGTTGGAAGTGGTCCCCGCAGAGGCCTCCTTGGTGGTTCACTTTGACCTAGATTTGAAAAGAAAATGTTATCACATCAGCCCTTAGGCCATGTATTATATCGACTAATATCAGCTGAATATTCCTATACTGATTGCTTTTGACTAAATAATGATATTTAACTCGCCCCGGCGGCTTGGACTGGAAATGAATCGGTGTTGACCAGGTGACTGGATGACTTAACGTTTTCGAATTTGTGATTGTGATGTGGATGGTGTTCTAACCTCACTAATCAACACAATTTATCCTCGAATTTATGCTGGATGTCGCTTTATTTAATTGCGATGGATATTTTTATGCAATTTGCAGGTAGTGCTGTTGACTGGATGTTTTAACGTTTTCGAATCTGTGACTGGATGATGTTCTAACCTCACTAATGAACACAATTTATCCTCGAATTTGGGCTGGATGTCGCTTTCTTTAATTGCGATGGATATTTTTATGCAATTTGCAGGTAATGCAGGGTAATCTGAAGGATGTTATAGATTTTTCAGGATCTCTGAGGCGCCTGGAGTGCCCTATGACTTTTTCAACCTTGTTTTTTTTTTTTACAATTTATAATTACACCCGGATTTTTCTTTTATACCAATATCGAAACTTCCCTATCCCACGATTTTAAAACAATTTTTTTAGAATCTCCAGCTTTTCCTTGCTGTCTTTTTCCTTTTATTATTCTTCTTTTTTTCGTTCGCTCGGGTACTTGTCCCAGTCAGACTTCAATCGTCCGCTCTAGTCTCGTCCGCAACACGTTCGACGTGTGGCCCACGCTGTGTGCTTTTGTTAGCCGTCGGGTAGCGTACTGCTGCCTGCAGTACGCTACGACCATAACACTATTATAGTCAACTACTAGATAGTCCGTGGTAGGTTGTATAAAGACGAACGTTTCTCCAACAGGTATAGGCAAAAGGATAGCTTTGTATAATTGATAGTTTTCTCTGACTGGCAGAGGTATTTTCAATTCATATATGATTTTGTCATTTAGCACACCAACTTTCATTTCACTTATGTGATATATGTGTAAGAGGCTGTTGCCTTTTATATGTTCGGATAATCTGACATTATTGTCAATTCTTTACGTATGGTGGTAAGAATATTTTCTAACTGATTGGGTGTACTGATATTTTGGTGTGGTTTACCATGACGAACGTCGATAACCAAATCGATGATAATGTTAAATGTGTTTTGATAACGCATTATTACAATTGTAAGGGAAGTTAATGATTCTAACTCATTAATGACACGGTTATCCAGTGATTCTGGTAACAGTAACCATCCTTTAGACAGTCTCAACGTCAATGATAGTTCACTGATAGAGATAGAGAATCTGATTGACTTCTCTCCAGATCTTCACGCTCCCGTTTCCACCTATAGGGAGCCCATGACACTACTAAACAGTTTTTTGGAAGAGTCTTTAATCTTTGACGTCCCGACAGCACTCTTAGCTGGCAACATTACTGAGATTCGGGATACGGGAGATTCGGCCTCCTGCTGTTACCGTATTAAAACGGCCACCAAGCTCTGTTATGACGAGTGGGCGTGAGCCTGTTTTACATCCGCTGACGCCGTATCATACGCGTCTGCAGAATTACAATGCGGTAAGAGACCGCATCTTCTCTTCCGTGGCGGAGCTAGCTGAAATTATGTATCCTGACCTGGACCTTGGACCAAGAATGAAACCATCGACCGTTCATTGGTGGGAGAACTGTCGACGAATGAGACAGGAAAGAAAAAAACGGGCACACATTTCCGTGTCGATGCCAGACGACATTCGACCGTATGCAGAAGTGAGACTGCTCGGGCGAACTGAAACTGGATTACTTGATAGTGGTGCCACTGTCAGTATTCTAGGCCAGGGAGCTCTAGAAAAGCTTGCAGAAGCAGAGGTTGAATGGAAGAAGTATCGAACTCAGGTACAAGTAGCTAATGGTGCCATGACGACTGTGCATGGTCCTGTGAACTTGGACATCACTTTCCGTGGTAAGACCCAAAACGTGCGTTTTTACGTGGTTCCTGGGCTCACTCAGGCACTTTATCTAGGAATAGACTTCTGGCGTCTATTTGGGTTGGCTCCAGATGTCCTGGGTATAGTTGCAGAAGTGACACCAAGTCTAATAACTACCCCTGACACCGACTGCCATGTTCTTCCTGTTATAGATCAACAACGTCCAGAAGCTACTAAACAGCTTTTTCCTTCTTTCGCCTCTTTAGGCTTGGGAAAAAATCTTTGGTCACTCATAATATTGAAACGAATGAGGCGACTCCGATAAAGCAACGCTTTTATCCGATATCACCGGCAGTGCAGAAGTTGATGGATGCTGTACTAAGACGAATGTCCGCGTCTATTTAGACGATTTATTGATTCTGCTATCAGGCTTTGACACTCATCTCACACTGCTAGCCCGTGTAGCTGATTGCTTGAGGAAGGCTGGCTCACTATCAACGTTGAGAAGAGTTAGTATGGTATTAAAGAGACCAAATACTTGGGTTTCATTGTCGGAAAAGGGGGTATACGAACTGACCCTGACAAGATTTCAGCCATAGTTGACTATCAGTCACCTAAAACTGTTCGGCAAGCCCGACGCCTACTATCACTATCACTGACACTCTGAAGAATCCTAGTCAGTTCCAATGGACATCCGAAGCCCAGACGTCTCTGGTATCACTGAAGCAAAAACTTACTTCTGTTCCGTCGTTGGTGAGCCCAGATTTCACCTAACCATTCGTTATAAATACAGTGCGATGCGAGCCTGCAAGCTATTGGAGGAGTGCTGATGCAACTAGATGACGATGGCCACGAGAAGCCAATAGCCTACGTCTCGAAAAAGTTGAACGCAGCGCAACGCAATTACACCGTCACACAGCAGGAATGCTTAGCAACCTTATTAAGTGTGCAGAAGTTCCGGCCCTTCATAGAACTTATGCCATTTAAGATAGTGTAGTGACTGATCATGCGAGCTTGAAGTGGCTGATGTCTCAAAAGGACCTCAGCGGTAGACTTGCTCGGTGGAGTTCGAAACTTCAGGGTTTCGACTTCGCCATTGAACACCGAAAAAGAAGGCTGAATGTCGTTCCTGATGCGCTGTCACGAATTCGTTGTGACAGCTTGTCAACACCTGAAGATCCTGGCCCGGAAGTTGACCTTAGTTCTCCATATTTCAACTCGTTGGAATATGAAATAAGATTAAAACAGCTTCAGGCAAACTACCAGGTCTTTGCGTCAGGGATGGCTTCGTTTATATTCGGACTGTTCCGAGAGCAGGCGATCCGATTTAGGAGGAAGAAGCTTGGAAGCTTTCGATTCCACGTGAGGTTGTCTCCGACGTTATTTCAAGAGCACATGATCTGCCGCTGGCCTCTCACGGAGGTATAGGGAAAACACTAGAACGACTAAGAAGACACTTGTACTGGCCACGAATGACAGTTGATGTCAGAAATTACGTAGGCGTCTGTGACGTGTGTAAAGAACTAAGGCCCCCTACTATTCTGAGACCACCTATGGGAGTCCAGTCTGTGACAGAAAGACCTTGGCAAAAGCTGTATATCGACTTTCTAGGTCCATATCCTCGGTCGGTGAAAGGAAATGTCTGCATATTAATAGTTCTTGACCACTTTTCCAAGTTCCCGATTCTCAAACCGATGAGAAAGGCGTCTACTCTCAATATGTGTCACTTCATCGAGACTGACATATTTCATGTGTTCAGAGTTCCGGAAACGATAGTCTCTGACAATGGAGTCCAGTTTTGCTCAGCTCAGTTCACCAGGTTACTGGATAAGTATAAGGTGAAATACTCGCTAACGGCAGTTTACTCGCCGCAAGCAAACGCCTCAGACCGAGTGAACAGGTCTCTATTGTCAGGAAGGAACACACCAAGTGGGATGAGAAGTTAAGCCATATAGCTAGCTCTCTTAGGAGCTCCTTCCACCAAGCAACTGGCTTCCCTCCCTACCGAACACTCTTCGGTCAACAGATGATTGATCATGAGAGCTCCTATTCCATCTTTAGGGCCTCCGAACTCGTAATGAGCGCTCTAACAGGGTTCAAAAGCTTATAATCTCAGAGCGAAGCCTGTTAATTTCAAAGTGGGTCAAGAAGTGTTCAGACGGAATTTTGCCCAAAGCAACTTCCAGCATCAAACTAGTACTGGGACGAAAATTTGTAAAGTGTCGGGTCAAGTCAAGGAAAGGGAACGCCGTATACGAGCTTGAGGATCTTCAGGGAAAACCGTTAGGAGTCTATCACGCCAGGACATCAGGCCGTGATACCCATATTCTCGGATATGCATCTGCCCACTGTAACTCATTCCTGGTAGCCCTAAGAAGGCATCCAGCCAGCTTCACTGGTAAACTATAAGATACCGCGCAGCCCTCCTATTGCCCCGTCAATGGTGGGTGATATTGCTGTTGGAATCCAACCTTGTCTACGGTCCGTTTAAAATTAAGGAATAAAATCTGCATGTCACTACCTCTACGACGCCGTGGGGACACACCCCTGAACAAGCGTCGGTCTGAGATCAGAGAGAGATGTCAGAGCGGGGAAAACTTTACGATCAGTTGGTTAGGTTACTGACCGCGGAGTTCTCTCTCTCGGTTAAAGAAACTAAAGGGGACTGACCGGCTGGATTTTTCTGGGTTACCAACTTGTCAGTGCACCTCTGGTTCCCGACACTGAGAATGAGGTCGAGGTGTGATCAAAGACTAGCGGGACTTCAGGGATGTGCCTATGATTCGTCACCTCTCGAGCATACCAGACTGTCTTTGACAACCCGTCGCATCCGTCTGGCTTGCGTGATGGAAATGCTTTCATAGGTCGTGGGTCGAGTCACACATTGGGCGCCCGCAGCGATGAGGCCTATGTTTAAGACCGGCTAGCTCAGTCGACCATTTTTCAGAGTCGTCTGGACCACAGGTGGTCCATACTACCCTGCCCTGTTATGGTCGTAGCGTACTGCAGGCAGCAGTACGCTACCCGACGGCTAGCAGCAGCACACAGCATGGGCCACACGTCGAACGTGCTGCTGACGAGACTCGAGCGGACGATTGAAGTCTGACTGGGACAAGTACCCGAGCGAACGAAAAAAAGAAGAAGAAGAAAAGGAAAAAGACGGGACAGCAAGGAAAAGCTGGAGATTCTAAATCATGGTATAGGGAAGTTTCGCAAAGTATATTGGTATAAAAGAAAAATCCGGGTGTAATTATAAATTGTAAAAGAAAAAAAAACAAACAAGGTTGAAAAAGGCACAGGGCACTCCAGGCGCCTCAGAGATCCTGAAAAATCTATAACCTCCTTCAGATTACCCTGCATCCAGCTATCAATCCAGTCACCAGCACTACCTGCAAATTGCATAAAAATATCCATCGCAATTAAATAAAGCGACATCCAGACCAAATTCGAGGATAAATTGTGTTCATTAGTGAGGTTAGAACACCGTCCAGTCAAACGTTAAGACATCCAGTCACCTGGTCAACACCGATTCATTTCCAGTCCAAGCTGCCGAGGGAACCATAATGCTTAGGGCCCAGTTAAATATCATTATTTAGTCAAAAGCAATCAATGTAGGAACATTCAGCTGCTATTAGTTGATATAATACATGACCTAAGGGCTTTTCTTTTCAAATCTAGGGCAAAGTGAACCACCAAGGAGGTCTCTGCGCAGGCGCGTATACAGGGGTGGGGGAGGGGCACAGGGGTCATGAACCCCCCCCCCCCCTCCCACGACCAAAGCGCGCCAACTAACCTTCGCGGTGATGTGAGTAGTAATAGTGGATTGGGTATAATAAACATTCCCTCGTAGCTCTTCTTCTTTTAAACGTGTACAAATTTTTTGCGTTTTTATATTAGTGCCCAAAAGTCATCTATCATACCTATCACAGGATAGTAAGTAATTGTGGAACGCTTTTATATTTTTGCTGCGCCCATTGCTCATATATATGAAAAAGAACACAATTACGAGTTTAAAAAGTGTTATTGTTTCTAAGAAATTTTGAAACAGATTTATCGAGAATATTTTATATTATTTTGAAAGAATTGCAATGGACTAAAGTGTGGAAAGGAAAAATTTAAAATACAGAAATTAATTAAATTAAAATCAAACTAAATGCCATTATGTCTTTTTTGTAAACTCGTCTATACTGGTTGTCTTGTATTATTTTATGATATCGCACTTCCTCAATCAATTTTTCATCAAAATTCATTGTTTTGAAATTGACAAACCTTGACAGAAATGCCACAACAATTTCGTTCGTTTGATTTTGTTAGCGACGACGGCAAAATTAGAAATTGATCAATCCCGACGGTAACTTCGTCCACCGCTGACCGTTACCTGTCGAAATTTGGGCATTCGCATAAGACGCTATGCTTTTAGAAGTTTGACAGCGGCACTTTTTCGTCATTTCGCGTTGATCGTCGTATTTGTATTTAAGCCTTGACTTACAAATTTTGTTTTACGGTTCTTCAATCTTCCAATAGAACCAGTTCCAGCCTAGCCACCCATTGATTTTCCATGGCGACACTGATTCAAGAGTTGTTCAAAATTTTTATGGTCGTAGGGAAGCATTAAATTTTTCTTAGAAATACACTTGCAAATTGTTCTTAAGAATTTGAATGAGTATCTATTCACCGACAACGGCGTAAACGAATTGGTCAGCGTTGCCGAAAATCGACTAATTTGGCCGATTTTGATATTTCGTCAGCCGATTTTGGGGCACCTAGTTTACTCGGGGGTTAGACGAAATAGTACAGATTGCATGCAAGCTGCACTGCCATAGTTCTTGCACGTGTATAAACTCTACTGCCATTCTGGCAGCTCAGCTTTCAGCGAACTTGCATGATGAAAAACCATGGCATAGTTTGACATTATACAGTTTTCAAGATGGCGGAAAAGAAATGTTGGAGAGAATCTGATAAATTTATTCTGGAAAACTGAGATTTTCTGGGATCATTTGCATTATATCATTTACCAACACCTTCCTCTTCATTTTTTCGTGGGTTTTTATCATTCTGCTACTTCTTTTATTGCTATAATTTTCCAATATACGCAAGACTTTACGCCTCAATGCCATTTTTAAATGAACTTGCATGCAAGATGATAAGACATAAACCGAACTGCCTTCTGCTGTCAAGTTAAAAATCGCGTTGGAAGGGAGGCTTGCATTCAAGCTGTACTATCTCGTGTAATCCCCGGTTAGTGTGCTTTGGCGATCGGATGTATTTTGAGCCAATTTCTTGGTTTAAAAAGTGGATTTTTCCTCTCGTGATTGTGCGAAATTGATGCGTCGTGGAAAATGACTTCCTATGAGAAAAAATTTCGCAATAGAGCACTTATGTCTCTGAAAGAAAGAGCAGAAAAATATATGCGAAATGTAGTAACTGGGGTGTATGTCACCCGAGTGCATGAAAATGCGTTTTCAGGCAACAAAAACGTCCCGAGAAAGTTTTCTGAATCAGGAAATGAATACACCACTCGATACTACTATCAGCGAGAACTTTTATGCTGGTTTTGCATTTACGTTCATTCGAGGAGTTTGCATTATTTTGTATAGAATGGAATTTGGAATTTGCCGATTTTTAGCAGATTTTTGAAATCTGTTTTAGATTTTCTAGATACATTTACGATTTTAGAAAGAAATTATTGGCAACACTGGAATTGGTGCATTGATTCTGGTGGCTCACTCTTTCGGAGAAAGGCACAAGCATTCAGTTTTCTTAGAAAGATCTGAAAATTTTTCTTTAGATTTTTCATGCACTATTGGTGGCGGACAATGATTCCAATGAGTTATGTTGATTCAGGTGCCTTGGCTGATCTGGGTCGCTGAAGATATTTATGAGCGTTGGCAAGCATACAATTTGTTCTTAGAAATTTACTTAAACATTATTCTTTCAATTTTTATACACTATTGGTTGCTGAAAACGATCAGTTGGATTGATGCCACTAAAATTGATTCTATAATTTTTGTTCGCAATTTTTACGGCAAGACTAAAAAAATAAAAACCATTCGCTTTCCTTTGCTTGCGATAGTTGCCGTTGCTTTGTATAATTCAAGTAGTGTTATTTAATTTAACTTCACGTTTACTTTTAATTTAAAGGAGAAAAATAAACTTGCTACACTAGTTAGCGATGGAGGTAGAAATAGTAGCGAAAACGGAAAGCAGAAGACTGATAAGACCATTGACAACTTTTTTCAGAAGAAAGCACGATCAGTTAAGCTCCCATCAAAAGATATAGTCATGACATATCATGCACTTCTACTCCTATTCCTTTGAATGTGACTGTTATATTTTATGAAGGGTGTACTCACAGTGACTTATCCAATACTTTTGGCAGCGGCGTATTCCTCTTGCACTATGGCGGCTGGAGCATTTAATTAAAAACCTCGTGTCTTCCACTTTTTATTTCTTCTTTATTCGATGTAACTTCACTTAATTACTTTCCTTTTCCTTTTTAACAAAATGAACACTTAACTTATTTTCTATTTTCTTTTAAACAAATGAACACTTAACTTATTTTCTATTATCTTTTTAAAGATTACTAACCGAACCGACCAATGCAAGTAGGTATTTCAAAAAACATTTTCTTTTTTGGACTTTTCAATTCTATAAGAGCCGGAGCCGTGACGATCCCGATCGCGTACAAAAATTAACTGTACTCGACTTGGATCTTTTTAATCGCAAGTCTAGTTGTTCAGGATAGGAAAGTGCTTAATTAGCATTCCTATCCTGAGAAAATTATTTACCGCTGGGCATGTTTAAACATGCCCAGAATTATCGCAACGAACGATGGTTGGAATTGAAATTTGATATTTTCATAAATATCCAACCATCGTCGTGCTATCGTGCATACATTGTTGCGATCACAATGTATGCAGCTCGCGACAATTTCCTGATAGGAGCTTTTTTCGGTGAAGACTTGATCGTTTCAGTCTTCACCGACGTAAAATTTTCATGCGCCCGATATGTATGTATGTACATACATATCGTATATACGACAAATCTTACTGAAGGTAAGATTTATCGTGGGGCTATTTTTCTATCGAAACGACTTGGGTTGAAATTTAAAACTTTTATTTTTCCCAAGTCGTTTTGTGGGAAAATATTTTTATATGTTGCAAAGGAATGTGACGAAATTGCTGATGGCAATTTTTTCGCTTTGCAGAGAGATAAGCTAACCATGTTTTAAGCATGATTAGCTTATACTTATGCATGAAATTAAACAAGTTATAATAATTATTATTATTTTTTTAGGCAATTTTAGCTATACAACAATCCTTCCCCCTGAGAAAAAGAGAATTGTTCTTTGAAGAGGAATAATTCTCAGAGGGAGGCCCCCATTAATCATGCATGTTAGGGTTATTGTTTTGTTTAGGTTTTATGACCACACGATTCTGGTCATTGAATCTTATCTCGATTGGATAAGGCCAGATAAATTGTAAGGTATTTTGGGTTAATCGGGGGTCTATGTTTTTCATTTATCATTCACCATGGCGTTTCGAATCGCGTTAGGTCGCAGACCTTGGTTTTGTCCAGCGTCTTTAGCTTCACGGGCAACGATGATTTGTGTGGTACGCGTGGTTTCTGATTGGCAGGGCCCGATCCGTCTACTGTTGCATCAACGCAACGCGCCACCCGAGGTTATTTGGATGGAGGACGCTGTAGCCGGGCATTCCTACAAGGTGGACTATGTCCTGATTCCCCATGGGGGTATGGGCTGGTCTGCTTCAGGTAAAAAAAAATTTCTTTACGCTCTCTTTTCTTGTTGCATTATTGTTTATCCGTATCTGTTTATCCGCCATCTGAGCCAGCCGAAGGTTACGAAGACCCCGAAGATTGGGATGTTGCCGTCTATGCAAACCCTCAAGATTGGGCTGCCAACGAGCCAGCTGTGTATAGTCTCTCTTGGGCGAAAAAAAAAATTTTCTACTAATGTTTTGTATTTGTCCTATTTTCCTTCTTCTTCCTATAAAATTTTAATTAAACTTTCAGTATAAAATAAAAAGGTTGTTCTTCATTTTCTTCCGGTTCCCTTTTCAGGATTTTTGTTCTTGTTTTGCTTTTGCTTTTGGTCAGCGCGGTCGTTCGGTTCTTGATGGTTTGACACTGGCTTTCGGTTTGACATTGATTTTTTCCTTATATTTTGGGTACCCTTTTTTTATTTTATTTTATTAGGGGTTGTCTACACTTACTTATTTTCTTTGAAGGATTCCTACTGCCTCCCCCCTTTTTTTTGTGTTTCACTTACTTTAGCTTATTATTTGTATATTCATTCCTAAGCGGGTGTTAGTTGTTATTTAATTGTTATACTAGGTTAGACTATGTTTACTTATTGATATTATTTATTACTTCTACTTATCTTTCTTTGTCTTTTCTAGTTTTAGTATTATTACGATTTCATACTTTTTCTAACGATATATGTTCTATTCTAAAGGTATTGGTTATTTAGTTTCTAATCTAGTTTAATAATAATAATATTTATATTTTATGTTATTTATTATTTTTTAATTATTATTTAACACTAGCTGGGGAGGGTTTTGTTTTTTTTTTTTTTTTGTTTTTAGTTTATATATATATATGTATATATGTTTTTATTAAACTAGTTTTCCTTACATCTACGCTTTAATAATTGTTTGTCCCCTCCCCCTTTTGTTTTTATTTTTATTTATTATTACTTACTGATTTATTTGTGGTTAATAGAAACCACTTACATTTAGTATTTATATGCTCTACTATTAGTGATAGTGTTTCAGACCGTTTGAAGTGGTGACACTATACCACTTGCACTGACCTAGTAGGTGGCAGGGTGCGGGTCCTTTTAAGAGGGGTAGGTTCGGTTATTTCGATTTGTTCGATTTGTTCCTCCGCTTCTGGGGTTTTTGTAGGTTTGCGTAAATGAAATTTTGTTATGAATGGGACTAGCCATTTGGCGACCAGGTACAGTACCATACATGTGATGACAACACCAGTTAAGGATACTGATGTTGCAACTAGGACATGTGTAGGGTGGTGACTGATATGAGGAACTATTTTTTCTAATTTTTCGTCCAGTTTTTTTAATGACTGGGTACCTTCTAGGATGATGCTGTTAGTGTCATCTCCTGAATATAGTTCTGTTTGTATTTTGTCAGACTGTACCTTTTGTTTGGTTTTATTGAGGTATTTATCTACTATTTGCTCTAATGGAGCTATGTCCGGAAAGTAGTTGGGTTGTTTGATACTCAATGGCTGGATATTCTCTGCCTCATAGTGTAGGATTTGGGATCCTACTTGTAATTGACAGGGATGGTTGATAGTGATTATTCCTTGACCTTCAATCTTTGAAGTTAAGAATTGTTGGGTACACTGGAGGTGTACAACTGTAGGTTCTATCAACAAGAATATCCACGAATTGGGTTTACTTAATTTGATAAGTAGGTCTCTAGGAGGTATTTGTGCTCTGAAATGGCACTGAGACTCTTCCTTTAATGGATTAAAGAGCAGCTTCACTATGCATTCTTTAGACAGAGTTGCCTTTGTTACGGGAATGCCTAGCTTAGCGATGTAAGTGTCCTCTTTGGAATATTGAGTGATCTTTTTAAAGCTTTTAAGGTCTTGTGTTTTTAATAATAGAATATCCTGTGTCTGTACCTAGTGCGCTACGTACGAGTACTGTATATCGGATACCAATGATTGTTTTTTGTTAGTATGTATGGGAAAACTGTGTACTCTATACAACTTCATTTCTGGTAGATTGAAAATCGGAAGTTGTATTCGGATGACTAATTTGTCTTGGACTAGACGAGCCTTCGTTTCCGCTGTCTGATATAGCAGGGAGAGACAATTTTGTTCATCTGGGCAAGTAGCGTGGGACTTGTGGTATATCTGTAATAAACTTTTGGGAGACACCACTAGTGTATGCAATTGGTGATTTTTACTGGAGATTATTATGTCGAGTAAGGCTTGCTGCCTGTACTCAACCTCGACAATTTGTAAGGTCAGGCTTGAAATTATTTCCTGCCTCAATTGTCTCATCAGTAAATCATCTGTTATGTTTTGCATTCTATTTACCTGGAGATTTATTTGACGTTGTCTTTCCTGCAGAGATGTCAATGGTTTTTGGATTTGCTGTAGTGTAGTTTTGACTACACTGATCTGCTGTCTTTCCAGGTCGGCTAGTGCTTTTGTATTTGTTTCGAGCTCCTCGAGTCGACTGTATACTTCCTGTTCATTAGTGCTGTCCATGGTCCCGAATAGGGAGTGCATTGCATTCCCTATTCCATCGAAGATAGATCTTATTGATCTTGATTTTGGGACCACTTCTCGAATGACACTTGTTCTTCTCTTGATATTTTCCAAGAGAGAATGAACATGTTTTTGTTGAACCAGGCATAGCTTATCCGTTTGAGAGCGATTTGAACATAATCGGTGAACTAAGTGTTCCGCCTGTTCTGTCATAAGCGTCTGGTTGTCCAGTTCCATTAGATTGATCTCTGTTAAGATGTTCCATGTACTATGGTAGACTTGTAATTTTCCTAGATCCTCATACAGTATTCCTGTATTGTTCAGGGGCCTTATTGTGTAGGGTTCCGTTTGGATTTGTCCCATTACCAGATGGAAACAGCATATTAACACCAATATGTGCTTCATGTTCTGTAGAAAATGAAGGATAGGCTTCGTTAGTCAATTAGTCATACTGGAAGCTTTTTGTGGTAATTCTAATAGCACTTAATTTAATTGTAGAATTTTGTGTGGTGGAAACTTACTTTCTAAAAATATATGTACCAGTATACTACTCATATTAGGGCTTCAAACGGTTGTTGTGTACGACAACCTGCCGCTTCCCTATTTTTATGGTAGTGTTTGTTGGACTGGGTACATTGATTACCAGATATGGGCCAACCCAGATTTGAGACAGTTTGTGTTTTCGGCTTTCACTTTTGAGGAGGACTTTGTCTCCTATGTGGAAAGTGAGAGGCCTGACTGTTTTGTCGTAATATGCCTTTGAGCGTTGTTTGCTGGCTAAGAGATTTTTACGAGCCGTGGCATATGATTTTTGGAGTCTGTATTTGAGCATATGATAATAACTTTCGTGGTTATAAACGGGTTCAGGATCCCGTTTTCAATTAGTTGGGACATCCGCTGTGAAGCCGTAAAGGCAATCCATCGGGGTTAATTTAGTACCCTCGTGTACACTGTTATTGTACACGAATGCAGCGGTTCGTAGGAATTGATCCCACGTTTCGGGATTTTCGTCTACGATAGTACGCAGATATTCGATTAGTGGTCTATGGGCATGCTCTAGTGCTCCATTAGACTGTGGATGGTATGCTGAAGTCTGTAACTTCTTTACCTTTGCAGACCTTCTTGAATAGCTCACTCAGGAAATTAGTTCCCTGATCTTTGGAATGCGATAGCGCGTGACAATCTCATTGAAAAAGATTTGCGCCACCGTTACTGCTTCTCCATTAGGTATGGCATACCAATCGACAAATTTGGTAAGGTTATCTTGAAAAGTTAAGATATATTTATTACCTGATATGGTCTCTTCTAGTGGACCTACTATATCGAGGTAAACTTTGTCGAAAGGTTGTTCTGCGATGTCCGTTATTACCATGGGCATCTTGAATTGTGGAGATGCTTTCATTGCTTGGCACTTAGGGCATTTTTTATGTACCTTTTTATATCGCTAAGCATGTGTCTCCACCAGTACTTGCGTCTAATTCTTTTATAAGTCTTAATGACACCCTGATGGCCGCCGAAAGGAGAGTCGTGATAATCCTTTAGAATTGTTTGAACTTCCTTGGAACTCGTGATTATTTCAGGTGCCTTGACTGGACTAATTTCTTGTTGAAGGGTAGCAGGGGGTTGTACTTCCGCCTCTGGGGGTTCATATTCTTTATTCTCCGCTGCCGTGGGCGTGTTTCAGCGCTGGGGCTCGTATTGGCCTCTTGGGCTCTCTGTCTTTGAGCTCTGGTCACGGCGAAGCAATGAGCGGGTTTCTTGGTTTTCTTTTTATTTGGGGGATTATTTTCCTCCACATCAGAGTCCATAGTGTGGTGGACTTGGGCTTGTACCGTTAAGGTATTGCCTGTATTGTCTTCGCTTAATACTTGTGGAATGCGACTTAATGCATCCGCATTGGTATTATATTTCCCTGGTTTATATTCGATGCTGTAATCGAATTCTGACAATTTATGGTGAAATCTCACCAAACGGGAAGTGGGGTCTTTTACATTAAAGACTCCTTTGAGAGGATTGTGGTCAGTGTAGACCGTGAATTTCCTGCCTTGAAGGTAGCATCGGAAATTTCTAGTTGCCCATACTATAGCCAATAACTCCTTTTCAATAGTGGAGTAGTTTTTCTCGGCTTTGTTTAGCGTTCGGCTTGCATATGCGATAGGCTGGTCTTATCCCACTACTCCTAGGGAAAACACTGCGCCTAATGCTTCGTTGCTGGCGTCCGTTGTAAGATTGAATGGTTTAGAAAAATCTGAATAGATTAAGAGTGGTGGGGAAATTAGAACATGTTTAATGCTTTGGACTGCTTCTTGGCATTTCTCGGTCCAAGTGAATTTTACATCCTTGCGGAGTAAATTCGTAATTGGACGAACTATTTTTGAGAAGTCCGGAATGAACTTCCTGTAGTAATTGGCAAGTCTTAAAAAGGACTTAACTTGCCTAACTGTTCTAGGAACAGGGAATGTTTGGACGCAGGCCGTTTTGCTGGGGTCTGGTAATGCACCTTCGCTAGAGCATTTGTGCCCTAGGTAAACAACTTCTCTCCTCAACAACTGACAATTCCCTGGCTGCAGCTTGAGGCTGTTTTCTCTCGATTTGTCGAAGACTTTACGAAGTTTATCATTGTGGTCATTTAGGTTTTTTCCATAAATGACGATGTCGTCAAGATAAACGAAACATTCGAGGCCTTGTAGGCCTGTCAGAACGAAGTTCATGAGGCGTTGGAATGTAGCAGGAGCTCCTTTGAGTCCGAATGGCATACGCTTAAATTCGTAGTGCCCATAATTAACGCGGTCTTATGTCGATCCTTTTTGTCGACTAAGACTTGGTGATAGCCATTGGCCAAATCGAGAGTGGTAAAGTACCTGGCATGACCTAGTTGGTCAAGAATATCCTCGATTCGTGGTAGCGGAAATGCATCGCCAATTGTCTTTTCGTTCAATTTGCGAAAATCGACAACGACGCGCCACCTTTTTTTTCCATCGGGTCCCGCCTTTTTGGGGACAACTAATAAGGGTGAATTCCAAGGGCTTTTGCTAGTTTGGACTATCCCGTTGTCTAGCATTTCTCTTAATTGCTCGTTGATTACTTGTCTCTGGGTTTCTGGTAATCTGTAGGCCTTTTGGTTTATTGGGGCCTGATCTTGTATTAATGCAATGTTATGGGTGATAGCGTTTGTATATGTAAGCTTATCACCTTTAAGGTAAAAGATATCATTGTACTCATAACAGAGTTCGGATATCGAAGCTTTTTCTTCCGCATTTAGATTTGGGTCTAGGCTGAGCTCTTGGTCTAGCCTGTTGACTCGCGGAGTATATATGGGATCTTCCTGATCCGGAAATAAGTATCTTACGTGTTGTAAGATAGCTGTGTTTTCCGAAAAGCTTACTTTAGTTTTGGGTTGTTGTACCTTTTTATACTTGCTTTCACTTACTTTGCTAATTGGCATAGTATGTGCTTCCTGCTCTTTTATTGGTGGAGTACCGTGTTTTCTGGGTACTTTACATTGGTCCAAGTACTCGCACGCATTCGTATTTTGGCTAATGGGCCTTGAAAAATTAGCTTTCTTAATACTATTTGACGGTGGAGCCAACTTTGCCTCCAATGAGGTCTTACGGATCTCGCACGCGTCTTTTACAGGGCTCATGGGCCATTTTTTATTCTTAATACTAATTTTATTAAATGGTGGAGTCGACTTTGCCTTTAAATAGGTCTTACTGAGCTCGCACGCACTGTTGATGGGGCACTTAGGCCACTGTTGTTTCTTAACACTAACTTTGTTGGGTGGGGGAGTCGTCTTTGCCGGAGAATAGGTCTTACTGAGCTCACACGCACCTGTTGTTGGGCTTCTTGTCCTTGTGGTTATCTTACATCTAGGTATATTGGATGGAGGAGTCAGCTGCATTTTGCTTGTCGGCTCCTGGAGGTCGCTCGCATCTCTGATTTGGCTATGGGGCCATATAAAATTGTTATAACTTATTTTCGTGGACGGTGGAGTCATTGTTGCTTCTACTCGGGTCTTACTGAGCTCGCACGCGTCTTGTATAGGGCTCTTGGGCCTCGTTAATAACTTATATCTAGGTATTTTTGAGGAGGAAGTCTTGCTTGACTTCTGTTCCGCCTTGGGGAGCTCACTGGTGTTTGTGTTACTCGCTTGCGATTTATTCGGCTTGAGAACGTGCTGTGTATCAGTGGTTTCTCCTATTGGGATGACGGCGTAGTCATGTATAGGAAGCAGTTGTAATAATAAACTGTTGATGACTACTTGGAAATTGTTAATGTTGAGTACAGCAACTAGCACTGATTCTTTCCCAGTAGGGAGTAAACTGTTGGCCAGGAAGACTACATCGCCTATCTCTTTCGATAGACAGAGCATTTCTTCCTTCACTCGCAACGGGACTGTGGTGATCATTTGTGACCTAGCAGGTATGCATATTTGTTCTTGTAAGGTAACCAGATGCTGCCTCATTTCGCTGGTTTCTTGATCACTCAGACAGCTCTTTTCGCATTCCGTCGGCTCTTGTTGAACCTGGCAACCAGCATTACTCTTTTGAGATGCCTTGGAGACACTGCATGTAGATAGCTTAACCTGTTTAGGTTCCATCTTTTCTGCAAGTGACCTCACTTCGACTGCTTTTCTGGAATACAGCTTGTCCGTTTTGCATGACAAGGGCACAGTAAACTCTTCGGGATTTGTTTCCGTACAAGGAAACTTGAGTGCCTTCAACATTACAATTGTTTGATAGGAAATCGTTTCCTAATAGGCCGTCATCGGAAAGACCTGGCAGGTTTTGTACCACCTGAAACTTGCAGGGAATTTTATTTTTAAAATTGAAGTTGCCCTTGCAATTTCCCAATGTCTTTCCGGTTCCAAAAGGGGTCTGTAAAGTGCATGCCTCATTGGAATTAATTATTTTGAGGTCTTTAATTGCTCTTTTCTTAATAATACTAACCTCAGCGCCAGTGTCCACTACTAGTTTTGTAGTTTTGTATGGTCCAGTGGAAGTTTCACTGTAGGGACACCGGATTCGGGCGCTTGAGGTGACCCTTTTGATTTACGTTGTGGGTTTAAAGTCGAGCCAGGGAGTTTTGGCTCGACTGCATGTCGTTTCCCTGACTCCGGGCTTCCCATTTTTTCTTTTGGCGGCAATCTTCGTCTGCGGGTCCTCGGCGACCACAAAAGGTGCACTTGAGTCTTATGTTGAAGACTTGAAGACTTTTTGTGTTGTGGTGTTCTTGTGTAGATCTGTTGGAGAGGCGTGGAGGAACAATCGGTTGCGTTTGTTGTTTTTCTGCAATCACGGACGTCATGTCCATAGATTTTGCAGTTTGAGCAGAAAGGGGAGTTTTTGCGCTTTAGGCAATCTGAATACGTATGACCCTTTCGCTGGCAGAAATTGCACGTGATGTTACGGACCAGTGCATCTGTGTCCGATTTTCTGGCATCAGTGTTTGTAAATGGTCTTTGTCGTGACTGTGATGAACCTGGGTTATTCACGTTGCGTGAAAACTGATGTGGGTTTGGAGCTCGAGGTGATGCGAACATAGGTGTAGATGGCTTTTGATAGTAAGGAGCTCTCACTCGTATATCTGGGTCTACTGGAGCCATTGGAGGAGCTTGTACCAGAGGAGTCTGGACGAATATAGCACTTTGTTGTAATTTCTCCATGTCCAGGGCTTTTTGAATTAGTGCTTCTAAATCACCTTCTCCCTGCGTGAGCAAATATTGACAGAGGTGTGGGTTAGTTACTCCACTTTTCAAAGCATTTTTGGCAAAATCCATCAGCTGTGTTTTCACAGCAGGGACTGCCTCAGCTCCATACTTCTGTGTCGCTGCCTCGTTGCAAATCGTCAACAACTGTTTCAATCTTGTAATGAAAACAGTGAGAGATTCTAACGGGTTTTGCCTGGTGGTAATTAATTTGTTCACCAGCTCCTGATATGTCTCACGGGGAAGGTATGTTCTGTTTAGACGTTCCTCTACTTCAGTAAGTGAAGCAGGGACGTCTGAAGCGAATAATTGGTATGCGTCACCTCTAAGCCTTGTGGGGAGAACCTGTAGGAAAGCCACCTTTTCCTCATCGTCAAGGCACTGCATAGTTTGCTAGCAGCAGCCGATGAAGGTCTGTAGCTCACGTCCCATTTGTGGGGTATTTTCACCCGAAAATAAGGGGACGAGTTGAGCTGTGAGCTTAGCTACCTTAGCGTAGTCCACCATTGTGTTTAGTCTATTGACTGGAAATTTAAATTTGGGTGGACTAACTGGGCTTGTTTCTGGGCTGATTTCCGTTAAGGATTCTTCGAGCCAATCTATTAGCAGGTCTTCGGGGGCTATTTCAGTCACTTCACCGTCACTGTCACTATCACTGTCACTTAACCTAACACTCTTATTCTTCTCTAGATCTAAACTGAGTGAGCGCCGAGATTCGGAAAACTGTTCTAGTTCCTCTCGGAACTTTATTGTTTTTTCTTTTAAGGTATTTAACTTGGCGAGCCTGGTCTCACGCTCTGTTTTTAATTTGTGATCTAAGGCGTCACAATGGGTAATCGTCAGTTTATTCGATTCCCGCGCTCTCTCGTATAATTTATTTAAAAACTTATCTAAACTTACTTGACTATTCGGACCTGGCAGAACGGTTCCGCTTCGAAGTCGAGGTCCTGTTGGGCAAAATTCAGCAGCAGATGCTGTACCTTCACCGGGGTGCTGTATTTTTGCACCGCGGGCTGATCCCGCGTCGGCTAAAGATGGAGAGTTTTCCCTCGCTGCTGTGTCTGTTTCCTGCTGAGGTAGAGCAGGATTGTCGGGTGGCATATGATGCACTGTTTGGTGAAAGGGGGGCTCCTTGCCTGCTTAGGTCCCTTTGCTGTGATTGAGAGAGGGGTTTCTTTAACCGCCTCGAGTTCCCTCTGAATCCTTTGTCGGTTGTTTTCGGCTTACTTTTGCAGCTGGGGGGGGGCCCTGGGCCGTCTTAACTTCCCCTGGATCTAGTTGAAAAGGGGGCTTATGAGCCGTCTTCGATTTCCTCTTCAACTCAGGATCGTTGACTGCTAGTGTTCGGTTAACTGCTTGGCTGTAACTTCAGGCTGCTTTTCGGGCTGTGTCCTGGCTGATCTGTATTCGTCCTTCTGGGGGAGTTTGAAATATTTCTCCTCTTCCTTCTGTGGACTGTTCCCTGGTATCCCTCGGTGGTGCCTGTGCACTAATTGGGGTGAACGCGCCTGGAGCAGAGGCGCCTAGAGATGGTATCTAACCGAGTGTTGGGGGTGACTTGGCCTGAGTGGCTTAATCAATGGAGCCCCTTTGGTTCGTAGGATAGCGGATTCTATAGCTCTTATACTTTTCTATTTCTCGCTTTTCGAAAAGCAGGCTTCCACTATCCTACCGGCTGCGCGAATTTTGTTATATTTTATTAAGGGTGTACTCACAGTGACTTATCCAACACTTTTGGCAGCGGCGTATTCCTCTTGCACTATGGCGGCTGGAGCATTTAATTAGAAACCTCGTGTCTCCCACCTTTTATTTCTTCTTTATTCGATGTAACTTCACTTAATTACTTTCCTTTTCCTTTTTAACAAAATGAACACTTAACTTATTTTCTATTTTCTTTTAAACAAATGAGCACTTAACTTATTTTCTATTATCTTTTTAAAGATTACTAACCGAACCGACCAATGCAAGTAGGTATTTCAAAAAACATTTTCTTTTTTGGACTTTTCAATTCTATAAGAGCCGTGACGATCCCGATCGCGTACAAAAATTAACTGTACTCGACTTGGATCTTTTTAATTAATTAATTAGCATTCCTATCCTGAGAAAATTATTTGCCGCTGGGCATGTTTAAACATGCCCAGAATTATCGCGACGAACGATGGTTGGAATTGAAATTTGATATTTTCATAAATATCCAACCATCGTCGTGCTATCGTGCATAAATTGTTGCGATCACAATGTATGCAGCTCGCGACAATTTGCTGATAGGAGCTTTTTTCGGTGAAGACTTGATCGTTTCAGTCTTCACCGACGTAAAATTTTCATGCGCCCGATATGTATGTATGTACATATATATGTACATACATATCGTATATACGACAAATCTTACTGAAGGTAAGATTTATCGTGGGGCTATTTTTCTATCGAAACGACTTGGGTTGAAATTTAAAACTTTTATTTTTCCCAAGTCGTCTTGTGGGAAAATATTTTTATATGTTGCAAAGGAATGTGACGAAATTGCTGATGGCAATTTTTTCGCTTTGCAGAGAGATAAGCTAACCATGTTTTAAGCATGATTAGCTTATACTTATGCATGAAATTAAACAAGTTATAATTATTATTATTATTTTTTTAGGCAATTTTAGCTATACAACATGACTCAAATTGCAAGCTCTCACCCTCAGTCAATTACTTCACCCGTGACAGAATCGGTTGCGTCACATCTATTTCGACAATCTGTGCACGAGAAAGAGAATCTGGATACGAGTCCTTAATGCCTGTCCACTCTGAGATCGACATTGATATGGATAATATTATCGACAGGCTTTCCAAATCAAGCGGAAAATTGGGTTTTGTGATATCTAACTTAAATATGATAAAAAAAATTAAAAGCGACTATTTCCGACTTTTTTCTCCCCTCGATCATTTTCGTTGTGACCCCCCCCAGGCTGAAGGTCTGGATACGCGCCTGCCTCTGCGGGGACCACTTCAAACAAATACGTATAAGTTGATTCTAAATTTTATTTATTTGTTTTCATATTTAAATTATGATTGAATAGCGACAGGTCAGTCATACGTTTTGATGAGTTAACATTATATTTTAATAATGCTTGCATGGATCATGTAAGTCATACATTTTCCTCAATAGTATACAACTATAATTGAATTTTAATTAATTAAGCCCGTATTATGTCGATAGAATACCAGTATGGTTGCATCATAAGTAAATAAGTCATAGATTTTGATGGCATACCATGATATTTGATTTTGTTTAAATGAGCTATATATATTATTTAAATGACATGCAACCATAATTGAATTTTGATTAAATAAGCCACGTATTGTGTCAATTGAATACCAGTATGATCGGATCATAAGTAAATAGGTCATAGATTTTGATGGCATATAATGATGCCATGATATTCGATTTTGTTTAAATGAGCTATATATACTATTTAAATGGTATGTAACTATAATTGAATTTTGATTAAATAAACCATGTATTATGTCGATAGAATACCAGTATGGTTGCATCATAAGTAAATAAGTCATATATTTCGATAGCATACCAGGATATTGAATTTCGCTTGAATGAGCTATATATTATTTAGATAGTATACAACTACTCGTAGAATTATGATTAAGCAAACCACATACTCCAATATTTTTATTGATTACACTTATTCTCGGATTATGAATGATCAACAACGAGAGTTATAATTTTTGGATAGTTTAGCATTAGGTTAGTATTCTTAGCGACTTGAAGGTCTTAGTTGCATAACCTAAGTATGGTCAGTGCGTTTGTAAAGTTTCTTCCAGGTAAAGAAAAAAAAAGATATTTACGCTTACTGTATGTAGCTATCGGTGCCACTTCTGAAATATAAGCAACTTTTATAACGTAATGAGGTGCTGAATTTTATTTCATCCTTCACTCTCCTGGAGCCCTCTGAGCATGGAGGTTGACTAGGTCCGCTACTCCTCTCTTCACAGGTCATCAACAGGGATACTGTACCATATCGCCCACAGTATCGCAGGGTGGTTGGGGCAACGGCGCTGGAAGCATAACATCTGCGCTTCCAATGGATTAAGTGGTAAGTAGTGTAAAGGTCCCTTCCGGACTGTGTGTGTAACCTTTGACTTGTAGGCATGAAAAATTTTGTATATGGCTGGTGGCAGCGGCAGGTCTTCGTGGAACCTCCCCACACTCTCCGCCAATAGCCGAGGCGAGCTAGCGTGCCGTGTCGATTAGTGCACCCAATTTTCAATTATCTAGCCAGCAACATGTGTGAACTCGCACTTCTCCGAAGAGAAAGTAATGTCCCAAGCACATGCGGTATACGAGAATCTTCTGAAAAATCCTTTTGGCTGTAATATGACAATCTATGTAGTCTGCCAAGATAAAATATACGCGCACATACTCACTGGCACAGGAATCGTAGAGTTAACGGACTCTTGTTATTTCAGGACAAGAGATTACACTATTCAAGCTTACACCTCTAAGGTCAATAAATTAAGGAAAATTTTCGTACCCCCTTTAAACATCTCGTATATGGTAAATCAAACGAGATTATATCCCTTTGTAGGCAACAATGCCACAACTTTTGTTAAATACACAGCTGACAAAGATCTAGAAGAGTTGTCAGAGCAAATTCACACATTGAAGACCGAAGTAATTGTTGGATTTAAAGCACTGGACACCCATGAGATACACCATTATGCATTGGGTTATGCTGTACTACTAATCATTTTGATATATGTTCTTTGCCGAAACTATAAACGCCTATTACGACTCCTCTCGTGCAAATTCAAAACTGACGTTGCCGACATAGACCAAGAGGTGATAGTACTTACCTACGCGAACAAAAAATTCTAAGGCAAGGTGGGGGGTCCACATGAACCGTTTGGGAGATACAGGGTGATTAAGATATTATGCTAGTCTTTCACAAAGCACCCTGTATCTTTAAAGTTGATTGTATGCACAACTTCGTGACCTTACCAAAGATTGCTGGACCAACCCGAGCTCCTCTCCTCTCAGGAGTTATTGTCGTTTCAACTAAAAATTTTCGATTTTCCTACCTTTTGTTACTTTTTTTGCAAAAAGGTCTGTAACATAACTTTTTTTATAAAGACAGTAAACTGTGGACTCTCATCTTTATTTTGATTTGTTACACCTATTTGCTATCTGTAGCCGTTAAAGAGTTATTAGCTCATAACCTACTCAGGTTATACCGAAATTAGACTTTTTTTTTTTAAAACCTACGATTTTCAGTCTCTAAGGGAACAAATTATCTTTTAAAATAAGTTTGAGAATAGGTGATGAGCTCTTTTTTAACGGTTACAGATAACAAATAATAAAGAGGAGAGTCCATACCTTACAGTTTTTATAAAAAGTAAAAAAAAGGTAAGAAAATCCGAAATTTTTAGTTTAGACCACAATAACTCCTGAGAGGAGATGAGTATGGGATTGGTTGGGCAGTCGTTGGCAAGGCCATGAAGTTGTGCACACAATCAACTTTAGACGGTGACCGTACAACCCCTGCCATACAATGCTTTGTTCCTCTAGGTGAGTACTATAACCTCATGCTCTATGGACCACCTAGACGGAAACACCCTGTATATTATATCGAATTTGTTACATAGAACAATTTTATCAAACTTTATTTAGAGAATTTGGTAGACTTCAAGTCTCCGTGAATATTTTCAAGCTTTATGCTTGTTTGCAATTTGCTTATCTACAATACGGCACGAAGTACCAGTTAAAATTTACAACACATAAATGTATTTAATACTAGAAATGGCAGCAAAATACTTCTGTTTTTAAAACCAAGAGAAATTCGCAGTCATTTACGGGTGCACAACACTACCAGACATCAGCCTTCTACATTTCTAGAGCCCTAACCTTCCTAAAAACATCAGCCTTGAATACGTCACTTGTTTCAAGTAAAAAAAAATTAAAAAAATTGGTTGTGAATTTATTACATTTTTACTTTGAGCCAAAAAACGAAAATTTTATTTTGCGCATACGAATCTGTTGCTGACATCTTTCCAATTGGCGATCTCAAATATAGCTTCAACGTATGATGGTCTTACATTTTTATATTGCAAATAGTAAGCATGCTCCCAAACATCTATACCAAATAACGGGATAAGGCCTGAAATGAAATATATATATTTTTAATTTATACTTTAGAAACTCATTAATAATATGCATTCTTAGTATATACCTGTGGTAGCTTCCAATGGATCTTGGTTTGCACAAGCAACTATTTGCAATTTTCCATTTTTCTTGTTGTATCCTAACCAACCCCATCCAGAGCCCTGAATACCTACAGTAAGAGCCGTCAGTTCTTTCTTAAAATTATCAAAACTTTTAAATTGTTTCTCAATAGCTTCTTTTAACTCTTTTGAGGGCTCAGATTTTTCAGGTGAGAGGTTTTGCCAGAAGATTGTATGATTGATATGACCTCCTCCATTAAATTTAAGAGCATTTCCCAGAGAAACAATCTTGCTGACGTCATTCTTATGAACTGCTTCTTGTAACTGCTCCTCGGCAGCATTCAAGTTATTCACATAAGTCTGATGATGTTTTTGGTGGTGTAACTATTATTATATAAAATTTGTAAGTACTTCTGCAATTTATTAACAATATATGTACATAGATATAATGTATGTAAAAAGTTTAAGGTGTAGGTAATTTGTTGAAACATTTTTCCTTACTGTAAAGACTTCATCTTTAAAAAAATTAAAAAAATTAGGATCTTTTTTTTAATATTTTTTCAGTCATATTCCAGATGAAATCTTACTAATTGAGTTTTACAAGAGTTTATAACGCATAAAAATAATGTAATGATGTTACAAAAAATTTATCTCTGCAAGTAATGTATAGCCACACTTAAGATTCCGACTCACACTATTATAACCAACAAAAACTTACTTATACTAATAGCAAATTCTCAACATAGGCAAGTAGACTCTGATATAATACGATGATAATACGAAATAATGAGCAGGCTCTTACATAGTCCGAAGGGAAAATGTTAAAGGAACTAACCAAAAGTAGGAATTGTATTAATTTAAAAATTTGTAAATTTATTAATAAAGAAGAGGAAGAAATATCACTAGTTGAAGAACATAATTACTGTTAACAATACAATAAAAAACCAGTTAAATTAAAAAGTGCTTGTGACGAAAAATCATAATACTTAAAGCAAGCAACTTTATAAATTTCAACAATTGTACCATTAATATTAATAACAGAGAATTCAGTAATAAGTTAAAGATATTTACGGAAAAATTTGTAATTCCAAAATGTAAAAACTTTACTTATAATAATGATGAATTAACGTTTGACAGGATTATACTAAGCCATGAGAAAAATTTTAAGGAGATAAGTGAGGTTAAATATCATAAAATTGTAAGCTACACTTTAGGTTCAATGATATTAACCATCCTATTGGGTATCCTATTAGTTTATCTATTTTGTAAACAAAAACAACTTAATGTTAATGTTATAAACAGGATTCCGGAGAATTCTAAATCATAGTTGGGAGGAGTTAGATCATGATCTGATTCTAACAAAATAGAAGTGACCAATTTTCAGAAAATTCTAAAGAAATATGTAGAATCAGCAGAAACAGAGCAAATTTAAAACATTTCACTTTCCAACACTGTAATAATATTTCAAACTTAAAACATTTATTTTCCCACATTTTAACTACGATCTAATTACAACTTTGCCCAACGTATTTCTATTGAATATTATATATATATATATGATATAGTATATTGCCTTGCGATCACATTTCATTTTTGTACCTGAAAATATGTAAAGACGATTTGTACAAATAATTAAGTTAGTCTAAACTTAAGTTTTCATGGAAAGGTTTGGCAATACCTGACCTCGGTAACGGAAGTAATAAATCAATATATAAATAATAAGGATTGTTTTTATTTTTCGAACCCGAACGATATATTTAATTCGTGCTGACAGGCTTTTTCAGCTAATATTTTATCAGCTATATGTCGATTGTTGCAGGTTGCGTCCAGCGGATTAATGCCCGGATCTTTTCTCGCCAACCTTTGTTGTAACCTTGTTCCTAGCCTACAGTACTGGTATCCCGATAGATGTAATTCTACAGGTAATTTGCTGATGATTGAATTTAATAGTGCTCTGCCCCCTTTCAAAGCTTTACATTTACTGGAGCATTTCGATCTGTGATCCAGTATCTTATAAGGTTCCGGTGATACTGTTGAAATGTAATATAAACAGGCATATTTATAGGAATCCCGTTAGTGTTTAATATGCGGTTCATTAAACTACAAGAAGCTTTACCTGTTCGAAATGCTGACGTAGCTGTTAAGAAGGCAAAAAAGGAGCATGGCCAACTATTTCCTAATAGTATAAGGAGCATCATTGCTGGACCATCCAATTGCGGAAAAACTAATGTCATGATAAGTTTGCTGGAACATCCCAATGGTCTGAGTTATGAAAATATTTACATATATTCAATATCTCTACATCAACCAAAGTATGAATACTTGAAGCGAGTGATGACCTCCATATCTGGATTGTATTATATATTCTCAAACAATTGCGATGTTCTACCACCAGAGAAAGCCAAGTCCCCCATTCAGTGTTTATTTTCAATGATGTAGCATGTGAAAAGCAAGATAATGTGCGATCCTATTTTTGCATGGGTCGTCACAAAGCTATAGACAGCTCCTATCTCTGTCAGACATATACGCATATACCAAAGCCCTTAATACGTGACTATGCTAATTTAATCATCTTATTCAAGCAAGATGACTTGAATTTGAAGAATATCTATAATGATCATGTGAATACAGACATGAAGTTCGATAAATTTCGAAGAGCCTGTGCTGCGTGTTGGAAGGATGAATATGGTTTCTTGATGATTGATAAGGACAGCTCATTAAACAAGGGACGCTACCGTAAAGGACTTGATACCTTCATTGTACTAGAAAAGCATGAAACGTGCGAAATCTTCATAAGTCGAAGTTGTAACTCAGCCGAAAGCACACCGAGTCCTGTCGACCTGCTAAGTTGTTTACTATTAAGTGGATTAAAGCTAAGTTATCATCAGTGGATTAAAGTAAGCTATTATTATACCCGTTTGAAAAGCTGTTATCAGACCTGTTTGAAAAGCTATTTAGCTGTTATCAGACCTGTTTAAAAGCTGTTAACCAGTTGTTATACCTCTTTGAAAAGCTGTTAAGCTGTTATCGGACCTGTTTGAAAAGCTGTTAAGCTGTTATCAGAGCTGTTTGAAAGCTGTTTACCTGTTATGAGACCTGTTTGAAAAGCTGTTATCAGAGCTGTTTAAAATCTGTTTATCAACAGGCATGTTTAAAACGCTGTTTACCTGTTATCAGACCGGTTTGAAAAGCTATTACCAGTTAGTATCGAATTGAATGCAGTGCGAAGGAAATTTAAAGCCCTAAAGACAGGAAGGATTGAGCAGAAGCTCATATTGAAGAAACTTTTACGCCAATCACCAAACCCTTCAAAGGGTTTGTTAAAAGAATCACAACCGAGCCATCGGATATCTCTAATTTGGAGCCAAAAAATAAAAAAGAGGAACAAGACAAGGAAATTGCGGTACCTTTTACTCTCAAAAACGGAGATATGGAGGCTAGTAGCACGCCTATAAATTATGGAGCTTATTCCTTAACATCTGAAAAAGAATTCGCAATACCCAAATATTCAAGAACATTGATAGAAAGGTCTCCTGGCACCGCTCTGGATACGTCTGGATACATAGTTTCAAACTATTTAAAGCTATTCACTGATAATGCCCTAAGATTGACTATATGGAGTTTACTATGATGATAGCATCAATGAGTGGAGAATTGGTAATTCAACGTTTGATGTTGATGATGAAGGTGATATTGCTATCAAAGAGAAGAGCTATAAATCACCTTTGGGGTCATGTGAGCTGCTATTTATGAAAGATCCAGTAAAAAGACTATATACTAAAGAGGATTTAACTAATTATGGAGCTATTTTTAGAGATACCAATGCATATAAACGTGACTACGCTAAAGATGGGCAGATAAAAGGCACTAAGCCCGCTAAGTATAAAAATATAATCAATAAACTTATACAGCATAAACTAATCCAGCTGCCTAAGGAAAACATTGATCACATTTACTGAGACGTCACAAGGGTAACGTAACTTTTTCGCCTCTTTCTGAGAAGAGTGACCAAGAAATTAAAGCACACAGTACATTCTAAATGAGAAAAGAAAATAATAGTAATAAAAAAATTACTTAATTATGTGATTCAAATCTTATTTATTGCAACAACTTAAACTATTATGACACTCTGAATTGCACAACAGTCCCTTGCTTTTACAACTACATTTATTGTGGAACACTTCCTTTTGAATTGACAGCGTGTATAGCCCATTGAATAAATAAATAATAGTATAGCCTTGCCCCCCGCTTCTCGAATTAGCTGCAACTGCTTCTCTCAGCGACATTTTCTCATCTATGGAAAGTAACTTTTCTTTACAAATTACGAACTGATTACGTGTGTAAAGCTGCTTGAGGGTACCATTTTTATTTGCCTGTTTATAGAAGTCAGAGTCTTCTATTCCAGGAGGAAATTGTTTTTGTGAGGTTCGTAACATTTTTATTGCTTGCAGTAGAAGATTCTCTTTCGCGGCAGCTCTTTTTATAGAAATTGTGAAGACGTTGTAGATTGCAGGACCTCTTCAAAATTTTTCTTTGGAATATGGTTTTCGGTATAACCACCGCTCAAATTTTTAAGTATTAACAGTTTCTTCAAGCTGTTATTCGGTTTCAAAAGTATTGGTAATTTCTTCGAGTTGTTCTTCGGTTTCAATATTTGCGATTTGTTCGCGAGGCAAAAAAGACGATGTTATGCCTGTTTTTGCTTTAACGCCAAACATGGCTTCATAAGGACTTTGGCGTATTCCTTCGTGGTATGTAGTGTTCTTGGCAAATTGAACAAAGGGTAAACCATCTGACCATTTATTTGTATCGTTATGGTTCATCCATGCAGTTACCATATTCTGTATATCCTGATTGGCCCTTTCAACTAAGCCTTGTGACGAGGCTTTCCATGAACTATCTTAACATCTTTCCACATAGCGCATATTTCGGAGATTAGTTGATTACTGAATTCTCTACCATTATCTGATTGCAATATTGCTGGTGCACCAAATGTTAAAAATATTGAAAGAACGTGATACGCTACTTCTTCAGCTCTTTTAGTTCTCAAAGGTCGTAGCTGGACATACTCAGTTAAATGATCTTGATACACCATTATGAACTTTTATTCGCCTTCTCTTCGACTGCAGATCTATCAGATCCACTTGACATCCTGAGTTTAACTCAGAACTGACCATTGGTTTCACAACAGCACCTTTCTTAGGTGCACTGGGTTTCATTTGACACTGTTTGCATACACTTAAATACAACATTAGAACTTCATATGTAATATTTTTGTATTTAACTTGCAACTCTTTAACCATACGTGTGCTTCCTTCGTGGCCTATTCTGGTGTGAGTTTCATATAGTGTACTGAACAATTCTTCATTGGTAACATAATACTGTATATTTGTTTCCCCTGGTTTTAATGGTACAATTAACTTCTCTACATCACTAATTTTTAAAACATCAAAACGTTTTAATCGTTTGTAATACAAAGGTGTATTGTACTTAGTTTTAGCAGAAACCACTTCACAAAGTATTTTAGAGTACTTTTCTTGAGATAAATAAAGACTATTGTGTTCTCGTTACCCACAATTAATGCATTTATCTTTAACTGTATATTATTATTAAATATAAAATTATGGCATTAAGCATAGAGGATCGTTATAAGCTATGGAGGTGCTGTAATCCTTGTTCAAAATTTAAAAAATGTTACAGAATAGGTGGTAGATGGTGTTGGATGCCTTTCACTCCTTTATCGCTACATGCATAGTCAATATTCTGATGAAATATCTACCTAATTACTTTCGGCCGTACAGGAAAATTCCGTGATGCGTTTTTATCCCCGTTATGTATTAGGGGTAACTTATAACACGACGCCTCCTTGCTGCTTAACACCGCCCAGTTACACTCCGCAAAGCTGACGAAGGATTCATTAAGTCCAACACACTTGAATTAAAATGTATCTCTTTGTTTGCTAAAACTTTATTTTTTGTACACCAGTCTTTATCTGCTAAGCAACTAACTCAGTTTTAACCAATAATCTGGATTAATTAAATCAAACCACAACTGAAACTTAATTTTCGCACAACAACTTGAACCAAGTTTTCACCGAGGTCAACACCTAATATTTCCGGACACTGTTAAGTGAAACTATCCGCTAAGATAATCACTTCGTTATCGACGAGTGATACCCTTTCTTTCCGTTCGACAAGTTGTATTCTAGTCAAAATCCGGCAAACTGTAGTATATCAAAATCCTACAGACTATATCGTATTAAAATCTTTTTATTAAATTTCGACAAAATACTTTTTATTAATATTTATTAAAATCCGACAAAATACGTTTTATTACTACTTATTAAAATCCGACAAAATACTTTTCATCAATACTTATCAAAATCTGACATATACTTTTCATTAATACTTATCAAAATCCGACAAAATACTCTTCGCGAGGCGATCATGTCAAAGTTTCAAAACCAACTCTCTCGACTTTTAATTTTTAATTAATTAAGTCTCAACAGTCAGGATAGGAAAATGCTTAATTAGCATTCCTATCCTGAGAAAATTATTTATCGTTGGGCATGTTTAATCATGCCCACAAGAATTTCTCGCCGGACGGCGGTGAAATCCGATATTTTCATAAATATCGAGCACCATTCCGTCGCTTTATTGCCATCCTACTTTGTTGCGCACTTGAATTTACATTTTTTGCTGACAAATCTTACTGAGGGTAAAATTTGTCATGGAATTCGACTTTATTTGTCGTCTTTTCAAGTGGGCTATACGAAGAAATTGCTGATGCAACTTCTTTCGCCTGTGAAAAGATAAGCTGGTCACGTTAAAAATGTGATCAGTTTATTGAGCCCTTTTATGATTTGATTTTAATTTTCTTTAACAAATATGTTGTTTTTAGGTATTTTTGATTATAAAAAAAAAAAAAAAGGCGTCTACCAAATTTTCAGCTGAGATGGAAAATGCTCGCAATGCCGATTAGAAGTGTATAAATTACCCGGTCCTTCATCTTCCGTAGAAGTTGAGAATCTCGAGGATATACAAAGTATTGCTAATAGTCAGGGTGTAGAGTTTTTCGATAGAGACGCTACCCTCAACTGTAGGAGTATCTTAATTACTTAGGAATACCAGAAGTTCAAAAGAGGCGAATGAGTGATAGCGCGTATGTGGAAAGAGAACTGAAAGGCATTATAGATGACATGTCCACTAAAATTTTAATTATATCGATCGTCCAAAAAAAGAATCTAATGGGTTCTTGGAAAAAATCGAGAGTTAAGTATATCACAACACAAGAGAAAAATATGAAATGCATGATATTAACACTTTTACCGGTAAACTGGACTGCTACAAAAATCATGAAAACATTTGCAGGAACTACGAGCTATAGTGGAGGAAAAGGAAGCAAATATCACAAGAGCAAAGAATTTTATCTATTCGTAACCAAAAATCTATGGACATGAATACGAAATTAACGAAATTGGCGATACAATTTTATCTTAATGACGAAATCAGTAGGAAAAAGGAAAAAGGAATTTTTTTCAATAAAGGTAATAAGGTAATAATCAAGGATTCTTTTAACAAAATTTTAGTTCATGTTGTTGGTAGAAGGAACCATGTGCAATAAAGATTATTTTTATGGAATTTGAAGGCAGTACAACTGAGCTTCAAGTCGTCGTATCCAAAGAATAAAATCAGTTTTTCAAAATTCGCCACCCTTCGACCGAAAAATGCATTTTAGATTTTCGGATATATAAATATAAAGTTAATGACTGAAGCTATCGAAAGTAAAACATACAGCCACCAAAATATTACGAATTATAAAAGCTGTATATCCACGGTGATCTGCAATGCACCCGACACGAAATATTTGTTAAATATATGTCCACAATGCTTCGGCTTTCTTCCTAATTCCTAATTTCCCCATTCCCAATTCACTAACATGTTTGGAGAATTAGGGAAAACGTAAGAAATGTGAAAAAGTGCATATCGCATGGGAAAATTAAGGGTATCACTTTTTGTTGTAGACGGTTGGACTTTTTTTCATATTTGAGATACATCTGTCTATTACCTTCCAATCTCGAAGTAAATTGAAATTTCTTTTTTGTTGGCATAGTTTTTGAGGGATGTAGGTGCGTAGGTTTTCTATAGTTTTTCCGGTATAACCAGAGAATGAAGAGAAGAAGGAGAATGTATGTGGTATAAAAAAATGGGAGCTCAGGGCAAACAAAATAGGTGGAGGAAATAGGGCGGAGGATAGAAATGGGAGCTAATTAACGGAAAAAAAACAATATCAGGAGCTGCAATAATTCGCAGGTGTAGGCTCAGGATCTGTAAACCAAAAAAAAAAAAAAAGAATTCACTTTGGTAATTAGGTATGCATGGGTATTGTAGGCTATATTTCATTTCGATTAACGGTAATTTGCAGATTTGAGGGGCCCGGCAGTAAATTTTTTTGTGGCAATATTCATGGTCACCTAACTCTGTGTAGGAGGGCTGTAGAGTATTGGGGTCTTTTCTGATGGATTAAGGGTTCAGAGTACAAAAATATAGGTGAAAAATTGTTGGGGGAGGGTGTTTTTTGGGTTGGGGGTCGTACCACCCCTCATATGGGCTTGTCCAAAATACGTCATGTTTGGTACCAAATCAAAGATGGAAGAGTAGGTAATCGAGTGGTGTAGTTTGTTTTCGATCGTTCTAACGTCATAACTTTTTACCGCCGAAAAACGGGTTTTTGCACTAAGGTCATATACACTCCAGTTTCTATATTTTGCATATATTTCTTCCGTTCTTTATTTCACATCTATTAGTACTCCGTTGTGAACATTTTTGTCATGGGAAGTGAAATTTCAGGACTTACTGAGTTGAAAATATGTCAATTATCGTGGCCATTTTTTTTACCTCAGAAAGGACTCATACACTTCTTTTAGTTATCTCCAAAACCGTTTATCGGATTCAAAAGATAATTACATATTTGATGTGATTTCATCCTGCAAACAAGCTTTACCGAGTATATTTAAAAATTTTACAGCATCTCTTCTGTATTGGAAGACGACCAATTTGATCATTTTCGCGTGATTTAAAATTTTTGGCAGGTACCTCGAGACACAAAATCCATGTTTCTCTGTAAATATTGCATGAATTTCCATAATTGGTTTTTTTTAAATATAGCCAGAATATGCAGTAAATACATAACTAAATTCCTAGGTACCTAGATACCTTAACAAAACCAGACAATACTCTCATTTGAGAATTTGTCCACTTACTTTTCCACTTGCAAAACACAGGAGAATTTCCGAATTCTCTATTCCACTTGTTAATTCTTCTATGTTCAATTCTCTAAAATGTTTTATAATGATTCTTATGAAAGTAACTAGACATTGATATCATATATACTATAGAGTGTAAACTACTATCCATAGAGGAAAATAGTCTTCTAGTAGTTTACAGCTTGGTTCCTGACTTTCCCAAAGGCTACACTTACTATATACCTTACTTAACAAAATAATAAAGTAGTTTCGATTACAAGGTAGCCTCACCATTTTACGCTCACTAAATCTTAGCTAAGTAATATTTGCCTGTGTGCATGTGCAGCCGGAGTCCGAATCTGTAGGCAGCTACAATCGATTTCATCAGACCACGGCCTGCCATGACGGCACAGCGCCATATACAATGATTACTCAGCTCAGAGTTTTTGTTTAGGAATCGTAGTCATTTGGTTAAGGAAAATATAACAAAAATGAGAATTTCATTTGAGAGGAACTTTATGTCACCTTTCAGCTCGGCCAAAGCGAAATTTATATTTTTCTTAAAAATTAGACGTAATGTGACCTAATGTACATTATTATGAATAGTTTAATAGGATTTTTAATTTTTGTCGTTCGGGTAAACCTACGTTCTCTCAACTTTTGTTTTTAACTCGTTGTCTCAATCGCACTACAATAATGTATAGTCACGTTCTTTTCGCCCATTCATGCAAAAGACGAGAGTATATGCCATTACTTGTTTCGGTCTAAAAAACACGAAAAATTTCCAATTTTGTTCGGCTGTGTCCTATCTTCTTATTACGTTATCTTTGACAGCACAGCGACATATACAATGATTACTCAGCTGACAGTTTTTGTTTAAATAATTTTGTTAGGAAAGGTACAAACATTTTATTCCGGTTCGGAAGATAAGAAAGCAAGCCTAAGATTATCAGTGATCATTGTTCTGTATGAATACCAGTTTTACACGCAAGAGCTATTCAAATCAAACTTTTGTCAATCTTTCATAAGAACACTGCAAATATTTTAGAATGTTAAGACTCCGTTGGGGCTCCCTTGCGGTAGTGAGGTAGCCTGTTTGATGGCTTGTTTAGTATTCTCGAGGGTTTTGATACTTCCCAAGCCATTCAATAGAAATCTATATGTGCGTTGAGAGTCCGTTCTCTAAAATGTTCTATATTGATACTAAACATTGATTCTTATGAAAAAGTGCCAAACATTGACTGTATATATGCTATAGCACCTAAACTACTATCCATACGGGAAAATAGTTTTCTAGTAATTTAAAGCTTGGTTCCTTACCTTCTCAATGGCTACTCTTCCTATATACCTCGCTTAACAAAATAATAAAATAGTTTTGATTACAAAGTAACCTTACCATTTTACGCTCAGTACCTCTCAGCTGAGTGATAATTGCATGTGTGTATGTGCAGCCGGAGTCCGAATCTGTAGGCAGCTACATTCGATATCAGCCCACGGCATCCTATAACGGCATAGTGACATTACAATGATTACTCAGCTGAGAATTTTTGTTTGAGAAATCGTAGTCATTTGGTTAATATACATTTTTTTAAATGATTTTGTTAGGAAAGGTATTTTATTACGGTTCGGAAGATAAGAAAGCAAGCTTAAGATTATCACAACACCATTTTTCTGTATCTACTATTCATAGGGCGGAGGAGCTATTCAAATCAAACTTTTGTCAGTTTTACATAAGAACACTGCAAATATTTTAGAATGTAAGAACTCCCTTGGTCCTCGCATGTGGTAGGGAGGGAGTCTGTTTCATGGCTTGTTTTTAGTTGCATTACATCAACCTTAATGTAAGTCCTATAACTTATCACTCGTTATTATTACTACAATCTAGATAGTTTTCTACTGCAATGAGTTTGTTCGTTGCATTTTTGTTATTTTTCTAAGCCTTGTATTCATTCGACATATTATCAATATCTACTGTATACTGGATGAACCTAACGTTGTAACGTAGCGTTAGCTGAGGTTCTTTAATAAATGCTTTTCTATTCTATTCTATTCTAAGTATTCCCGAGAGTTTTGTATCAGCCCATTGGCATGCCCTGACAGCACAGCGACATATACAATGATTACTCTGCTGAAAGTTTTGTTTGAGGTATCGTAGCCATTTGGTTAAGATAATTTTTTTAAAAAATTTTGTTAGGAAAAGTATAAAAAATTTATTTCGATTCGGAAGATAAGAAACCTAGTTTAATATTATCGGGATACCATTTTTCTGAATGAATAGTATCGTAGTTTAGGGCAGAGGAGCTATTCAAATCAAACTGTTGTCAGTTTTACATAAAAACACTGCAAGTATTTTAGAATGTTGGGGCTCTCATGTGGTAGTGAGGGAGTCTGTTTCGTGGCTTATGAAGTATTCTCGAGGATATCGCTAAAAGCCATTATATTATTGGAATTATTGGATTATATATGAGTATTTACGTTAATTGTCGCGAGCTAACCTGCTATGTAGTCGTGTTTATCAAATCAAATCTGCAGCTGCAGTGAGGCTGAAGTATTGGAGGCCTTCTGCCGCGTCAAATAGAATGCCATCGGATATGACGGGATACCAATCAAATTTCTCAGAGTCATCCTTCCTTTTCTTCTGCCACTAGTGACGCATCTATTCAAGCGACTTGCCACCTGCTCTCTTCCCTAAGTGCTGGAAAACCGGCATCATCACCCCCATTCCTAAAATCACATCTCCCACATGGCCTAATGACTGGCGTCCTATCACAATCCTCCCCGCCATCTCGAAAGTCTTCGGGGTTCTTGTCGCGGATCAGATCTGCGAACAGATCGAAGATACTAACCTGCTGTCAGTGTTTCAGTCTGGCTTCAGGCAAAAGCATTCCACGACCTCTGCCTTAGTAAAAGTAACTGCTGACAACCTCAGTCTTTGTGACGAGGGCAAACAAGTGGTGCATGTACTACTGGACCTCAATAGAGCGTTTGACTCCGTCCCTCATAACACACTCGTTGCCAAACTTGCGAACACTTCTGGCTTAGGTGCCACTGCTAGCAGGTTCATTTTTAACTATTTATCAAACAGAACAATGATCGTCAATAGCGATGGGCGATTCTCCTCCTCAAGGGATATGTCCTCGGGCGTCCCGCAAGGTGCGGTTCTCGCGCCGCTCTTGTTTACCATCTACATAAACAATATCACGGAAGTGTTGGGTGATCACCTCTATGCGGATGATTTACAAATATACAACGTTGCCACGGTGGAAGATCTTCCGTCCCTGATTGAAGCGCCCAACACAACATTTGGAGACATCTCCAACTGGTGCAAATCCAATGGTCTGGCCCTCAACCCAGTGTTCAGCGATAAGATACTCCATTTGCGAAAATGTCGCTAGAACCAACGACATGCTCCCCAATCTGCGACTTCATAACTTGATCATCCCTCTCTCAAACAAACATTTTAAGAATCTCAGACTTCTTATGGACCCCAATCTTTCGTGCCGACCTCAGATCAGCAGGGTATGCTCACGTATCCGCTCGCTATACGCGGTCTCACAGCATCTAGGCCAGTCCATCAGACAATCGCTAATTTCATCACTCATCATGCCGCATTTTTACCATACGGATGTAGCCATGTACCCGCTTCAGGCCACTGAAACTGAAAAACTAAACAGAACTCTGAAAGCTTGTGTGAGGTATATTTTCCGTCTTAAGAGGTCCTCTCACATCTCAGCGCTTGTTCAGCTGTTCATGCCTGAACCCCTCCCCAAGCTCCTGGAACTCAGTGTTATGTTACATTCATAAAGCAAGACGGGGCTCTCTACCCACATAAATAAGTCAATCGCTCTCATGGAGCAACCTTAATGACACCCGACTAGTCATACACAGAACCCGCACTCAGAAGAATAGGCCGTCAAACACAGTTCAAGAAGCTTGCTTTGCGCCACCTCATGGTATCTTAAGTAACTCAACTCATTCCGTATTCTATTGTTTATTATTTTGTGTTTTGTTTTATGCTTTATCCTATTAGTTAACTATAGTGGCATGTAGCTCTCAGTCGTAGTGAGTCTGTTCACTAGGTCAAAATTAGTTGGCTACAGCTTTTGTTCTTTCTTTTTTGAGTTTTTGAATACTTTATAATCTATACTTTACACTTTATAATCTATAATCTATGGACAGTTGTTATTGTTACTGTCACTTATTCGTCTGTTAGTCTACATTTTCAACTTTATGCTCGCTATTATTTGACATCATAATTCTAACTATATTACAGTTAGCATATTCTACCGCAATGAGTCTGTTCATTGCTCCTTTGTTAGTTTGCTAAATAACTTTGTACCATACCAATTATGCCAACGATCTAATATTTACTCGATGTACCTAACGTTGTTATGTACCTTAAGCTGAGGTTCTTCAATAAATGATTTCTCTATTCTATTCTATTTAAAATTGATTTATTGATTTATTTAGTTTATCAAATGTAATAAATTTAAAACAATTTACCTCCATAATTTCCCTACAAATGATAGGCTCAAGTGCATTGTAGTCATATGAAAGCTTTGGCAAATTATGCTTGCCCCTCATCATGATTTGAAATCTGTAATTCAAGAAATAAGGTGTATTTTTTATCAGAGCTAAAAGCAGTATACTTTTAATCCTTATATAACCACGTAAAAACAGTCGTTACCTGATAGGCGTCGAAAAACCTCTTGCTATTGCTACAATCATATTTAAAATAATCGATTTTAAAACTCAAATGTTAAAATTCGGCCGATTTCTTCCCTAGCTATCATTAAATAACTTGCAAAAAAAAACCTCAACAAGTTTGACAGTACAATCATACGCCACCGGACAACTACATCACCCACTTCCATATAATAAGAATGGACCTTAAATTTATACCACTGACATATAATAAGAATGGACTGAGTGTTCTTGCTTCAAAAATGGCACAAATATTGAACAGGCTGTGAAAACCCTTTATTTCATACAATTGCACACCGATTCATAATTTATTATTATTTGTCGATTGGAAACACTAAAGTTGTTATAAAATAGTATTGCATTAAAATAAAATTATTTAGAAAGTTAAACTTGTTTTAATTAATTACTGATAAATGTGCTCCTCTGCAGATTTTTTGTCGAATTTCCTTGAGCTTGTAAGAGATAGACGTATAAAAACAATATATTTGTCTGAATTTTTATGTCAATTCCAATCCATTCCAATTAATACAGCCGTACTGTTTCCAAACTTGGTTACAGTTCAGTGTACATTTTGAGCTTGAAAGAGACAAATAGATTTTAGCACAAATTTGTGCCATTTTTGACTATAGGAATTAGATAGGATGGCTCAGTCCATTCTTATTATATGTCAGTGGAATTTATAGCACACAGGAATGGTTGAATCGTGTAAAATTTGTCAAGAGCAGGAGACTATACATAGGAGTAAGTGAGATGCTGGATAGAGAAATTGTCAAAGCTTTATATTAATTGTCAAATGTGCTGTTGTTTTGTGAGCAGATTTGGTCAACTTAAAATTCTTTTGTGAAATTTAACAAAAATACCGAATCAATTCTTTTCAAAACTATTTATCTTTGAACTCTATTTAGTGCAAAGTTTTATAGTTCCACTAGTGCCTGTTAAAATCTTCATATCAATTAAAAAAACAGAATTGAAGTGTTCGGTCAGTGCTTGCAAATATAAATTGGATTATAAACTAGGGAATCCTGTTTGAGGCATCTGCATTACCTAAATTATCTTTTCTGTTAATAGAAGCAAAGATTTATATAAATTAATTATGTGAGATGTTTCAGAATAAAGTAGAAAAAGAACATTTTTTTCCACAGATGCTCCGCACAAAACCTTTGTTTACTTTTTGCAAATTGACAAGTTGTTTAGAATAGGGATCTTAGGGATGGCGTGTAAATACATGTAAAAATGGACTACCAAAACAACCAGTCGCAGTCATTACGCAAAATCTGACTTATCTCCATTCCTCTTTGCTCTATATTCTAAGGAATGGACTGAGCCATCTAATTCCTATAGTTAAAAATTGGACAAATTTTTGCTAAAATCTATTTGTCTATTTCAAGCTCAAAATGTACACTGAACTGTAACCAATTTTGGAAACAGTACTGGTGTATTAATTGGAATGCATTGGAATTGACATAAAAATTCAGACAAATATATTGTTTTTATACGTCTATCTCTTACAAGCTCAAGGAAATTTGACAACAAATCTGCAGAGGAGCAATTTTTCAGTAATACCGTAGACACACAGCACGAACTAATGAATCATTTGTACCAACTATTCATTAAAATGCTGTGTGTCAAATGGTATACGCATTATAGCTCGAAAATCAGATGATAATGAAGTACACTAATGAAGGGTTTTCCTCCTTCATTATAGCTATAATGAGGGAAAATGTGCTAGATTTGGCATATAATGTAAATCTGGAGCTCCGCTGTGCATCTGCCGATTTGAAAAATAAGAAGAAGGTATGTAAAGAAATGCAAATAACAAATTATATATTGTCAATATTCCCTTTAATATAAAGTTTTTCTCATTTGTAAATTGCTAAATTGAAAATAAAATAAATAAAAACAAAGTTTATCGCGTTAATTCGATCCATATCGCTTCTTTAATGACATAAGTTTATCAAAACCAGTTTGACAGTACAACTTAATTAAAGAAATGGCTGTGTGTTTGCAGTTTATAATGAATCATCTAGACTAAGGAATCGTTAGTTATTTCTGCATTAAGAGCCCTGTGTGTCTAGGGCATAATATTACAAATGAGTTTTTGGGTTAATTAAAACAAGTTTTACTTCCTAAATAATTTTAATTTAATGGAATACAAAGTCAAAGTCAAAATGCATTTATTTTTTGAACCCCTGCTTAAAGCAGCGTATAACGCCGGGTTCCACGACAGTATAAAGCTTATCAATTAGTTTACATTATTTATAGCAAAAGAAACAATATATCAACTTAAACAGGATTCAATTAGTTTAAATAAAATTAAATTAACAGCTTATATAGTCATAACAATCTTTAGATTTCACAGTTGAACTACACTTAGTCATTAATTAATTATGATTTATCCGGAGTTGTACCATCTTTAGTGTTTCCAATCGACAAATAATAATAAATTATGAATCGGTGTGCAATTGTACGAAATAAAGGGTTTTCACAGCCTGTTCAATATTTGTGCCGTTTTTTAAGCAAGAACGCTCAGTCCATTCTTATTATATGTCAGTGACAAAACACTATGAGTATGTTTAGATCGCAGCTATTTAGGACTAGTTTCACGTAGGTCGAATTACGTAGTACTAATCCTGCTGCTGTTTAATCCGCTCGTATTAAAGCTTTGACAGTTGTCAAAATTGTCAGATCTGCCTGCTATTTCAGGAGAAAAATGAAAAATAATATATTGAGTTTGTTTGTACACCGCATGCACAAGAAAATGGAGCATAGATGAAAATTTAAAATCAGAATGAGGAAATACTGTTATTTATATTACTAAATACCCAAGATAAAACATGCAAATTTTCAGGCTAATGGCAAAACATTATAAGATAATTTGCAACAATTATTTATTAATTATGTATAAGGGCGTCACTATTTACAAACAGCCTCGCATTACCTTATGTGACGTAATGTCTCCATTTAATACTAATTTTTGTAGGTCAATACCGCATCAGAAACCGAATTAAAGTAGGACTAGTTTTTCGTAATACGGCATGTTTAGACCACTTAATATTAGTACTACGTAAGTCGAACTAAGTAATACTAGTCCTAAATGGCACGGAATAAACGGGCTCTATGACCAGCGCTGCCTGCCAATTTTTCTTAAAATCGGCTAGATTTTCGGCTAAATTTAGGGAAAGAAGGAATTTCTTCATCTTGTGCCACTGACAAAAATTATGCCCAACACAAGGGAGAACATTTTACGGAGGGAAGGAATTGCCTTCCCTTGGCTTAGTCGTGCCATAACAAAAATTTTGCTTCGCGTTGTTTCTTATAAGATTTTCGAAATTTATTGTGTGCGTGTTCATTAAGGCCTGAATTACAATTACGACTGATCAGTCGACTACGACTATGCCCAAATAGGAAATGCATCTGGTAAGATATAATTGCAACTTCGACTTCGACTGCGACTGAAACAAAACTTTGCTGAAAGTGGTGTTAGCGGCGGCCAACTTCAGTTCAATCAAAAGAAGTCGGGACTTCTGGTTTGTTCAAGCAGTTGAAGTTTTAATTTAATTACAAATTTCACCTCAGCGTCGACTTCGACTTAAAATAAAGTCGCAGTCGACAGATTTGTCGTAATTGTAATTCACGCTTAAGACAGTTTTTAGCTCCATCAAGTTGGCCGGTCTACTTTTAAGTTTTAAATTTTTTATTGCACATATCGATTGTTGGTCGTTTGTTGGTGATTGTTGGCTTAATTTAAACATTTGTTGGATAATGGTTTTTTCGAAAATCTAAAAAGAAAATTCATCATAAAGTTAGCCGGAAAATTCTTATTTTTAATTTAATTTAATTTGTTACCAGCTCAATCAATGCGTAATCGTTTGTTGGACTCGATTTTAGTAATAAATGCGTTTGTTGGTTCCTCAATTCTTCGATAATTGCAAAAATAAACTATCTAAGCTACACATGAACCTGTAAGTGATATTAGCCAAATTCTAATTTTGCAGCTGAAGTAACACCAACAAGATAATGAAGTAAAGCCTATATGTCATGCATTGACAACCAACTGTAGCTCCGTCAACTTTTACTTTTGCAATTTTTACTATTTAAATTTTTTACTGCACATATCGATTGCTGGTCGATTGTTGGCTTAATTTAAACATTTGTTGGGTAATAGTTTTTCGAAAATCCAAAAAGAAAATTCGACATCAAGTTAGCCGGAATATTCTTATTTTTAATTTAATTTGATTTATAACCAGCTCTATCAAAGCGTAATCGTTTGTTGGACGCGTTCTTATTAATAAAATCGTTTGTTGGTTCCTTAATTCTTCGCTAATTAAAAAAAATAATTGACCTAAGCTGCACATGAAGTTGTCGCTGATATTAGCTAAATTATTATTTTGCAGTAACACCAACATGATAATGAAGTAAAGACATAAGGTCTTAGAATATATAGCAAGCAGGAATGGTTGAATCGTGTAAAATTCGTGTACATGAGAGTAATTTGTCAAGAGCTGGAGACTATACATAGGAGTAAGTGAGATGCTGGATAGAGAAATTGTCAAAGCTGTAAATTAATTGTCAAATGTGCTGTTGTTTTGTGAGCAGATTTGGTCAACTTAAAATTCTTTTGTGAAATTTAACAAAAATACCGAATCAATTCTTTTCAAAACTATTTATCTTTGAACTTTATTTAGTGCAAAGTTTTATAGTTCCACTAGTGCCTATTAAAATCTTCATATCAATTAAAAAAACAGAAATGAAGTGTTCGGTCAGTGCTTGCAAATATAAATTGGATTATAAACTAGGGAATCCTGTTTGAGGCAACTGCATTACCTAAATTATCTTTATTGTTAATAGAAGCAAAGATTTATATAAATTAATTATGTGAGATGTTTCAGAATAAAGTAGAAAAAGAACATTTTTTTCCACAGATGCTCCGCACAAAACCTTTGTTTACTTTTTGCAAATTGACAAGTTGTTTAGAATAGGGATCTTAGGGATGGCGTGTAAATACATGTAAAAATGGACTACCAAAACAACCAGTCGCAGTCATTACGCAAAATCTGGCTTATCTCCATTCCTGTTTGCTCTATATTGTAAGGAATGGACTGAGCCATCTAATTCCTATAGTTAAAAATTGCACAAATTTTTGCTAAAATCTATTTGTCTATTTCAAGCTCAAAATGTACACTGAACTGTAACCAATTTTGGAAACAGTACTGGTGTATTAATTGGAATGCATTGGAATTGACATAAAAATTCAGACAAATATATTGTTTTTATACGTCTATCTCTTACAAGCTCAAGGAAATTTGACAACAAATCTGCAGAGGAGCAATTTTTCAGTAATACCGTAGACACACAGCACGAACTAATGAATCATTTGTACTAACTATTCATTAAAATGCTGTGTGTCAAATGGTATACGTCACTATAGCTCGAAAATCAGATGATAATGAAGTACACTAATGAAGGGTTTTCCTCCTTCATTATAGCTATAATGAGGAAAAATGTGCTAGATTTGGCATATAATGTAAATCTGGAGCTCCGCTGTGCATCTGCCGATTTGAAAAATAAGAAGAAGATATGTAAAGAAATGCAAATAACAAATTATATATTGTCAATATTCCCTTTAATATAAAGTTTTTCTCATTTGTAAATTGCTAAATTGAAAATAAAATAAATAAAAACAAAGTTTATCGCGTTAATTCGATCCATATCGCTTCTTTAATGACATAAGTTTATCAAAACCAGTTTGACAGTACAACTTAATTAAAGAAATGGCTGTGTGTTTGCAGTTTATAATGAATCATCTAGACTAAGGAATCGTTAGTTATTTCTGCATTAAGGGCGTCACTATTTACAAACAGCCTCGCATTACCTTATGTGACGTAATGTCTCCATTTAATACTAATTTTTGTAGGTCAATACCGCATCAGAAACCGAATTAAAGTAGGACTAGTTTTTCGTAATACGGCATGTTTAGACCACTTAATATTAGTACTACGTAAGTCGAACTAAGTAATACTAGTCCTAAATGGCACGGTCTAAACGGGCTCTATGACCAGTGCTGCCTGCCAATTTTTCTTAAAATCGGCTAGATTTTCGGCTAAATTTAGGGAAAGAAGGAATTTCTTCATCTTGTGCCACTGACAAAAATTATGCCCAACACAAGGGAGAACATTTTACGGAGGGAAGGAATTGCCTTCCCTTGGCTTAGTCGTGCCATAACAAAAATTTTGCTTCGCGTTGTTTCTTATAAGATTTTCGAAATTTATTGTGTGTGTGTTCATTAAGGCCTGAATTACAATTACGACTGATCAGTCGACTACGACTATGCCCAAATAGGAAATGCATCTGGTAAGATATAATTGCAACTTCGACTTCGACTGCGACTGAAACAAAACTTTGCTGAAAGTGGTGTTAGCGGCGGCCAACTTCAGTTCAATCAAAAGAAGTCGGGACTTCTGGTTTGTTCAAGCAGTTGAAGTTTTAATTTAATTACAAATTTCACCTCAGCGTCGACTTCGACTTAAAATAAAGTCGCAGTCGACAGATTTGTCGTAATTGTAATTCACGCTTAAGACAGTTTTTAGCTCCATCAAGTTAGCCGGTCTACTTTTAAGTTTTAAATTTTTTATTGCACATATCGATTGTTGGTCGTTTGTTGGTGATTGTTGGCTTAATTTAAACATTTGTTGGATAATGGTTTTTTTTCGAAAATCTAAAAAGAAAATTCATCATAAAGTTAGCCGGAAAATTCTTATTTTTAATTTAATTTAATTTGTTACCAGCTCAATCAATGCGTAATCGTTTGTTGGACTCGATTTTAGTAATAAATGCGTTTGTTGGTTCCTCAATTCTTCGATAATTGCAAAAATAAACTATCTAAGCTACACATGAACCTGTAAGTGATATTAGCCAAATTCTAATTTTGCAGCTGAAGTAACACCAACAAGATAATGAAGTAAAGCCTATATGTCATGCATTGACAACCAACTGTAGCTCCGTCAACTTTTACTTTTGCAATTTTTACTATTTAAATTTTTTACTGCACATAACGATTGCTGGTCGATTGTTGGCTTAATTTAAACATTTGTTGGGTAATAGTTTTTCGAAAATCCAAAAAGAAAATTCGACATCAAGTTAGCCGGAATATTCTTATTTTTAATTTAATTTGATTTATAACCAGCTCTATCAAAGCGTAATCGTTTGTTGGACGCGTTCTTATTAATAAAATCGTTTGTTGGTTCCTTAATTCTTCGCTAATTAAAAAAAATAATTGACCTAAGCTGCACATGAAGTTGTCGCTGATATTAGCTAAATTATTATTTTGCAGTAACACCAACATGATAATGAAGTAAAGACATAAGGTCTTAGAATATATAGCAAGCAGGAATGGTTGAATCGTGTAAAATTCGTGTACATGAGAGTAATTTGTCAAGAGCTGGAGACTATACATAGGAGTAAGTGAGATGCTGGATAGAGAAATTGTCAAAGCTGTAAATTAATTGTCAAATGTGCTGTTGTTTTGTGAGCAGATTTGGTCAACTTAAAATTCTTTTGTGAAATTTAACAAAAATACCGAATCAATTCTTTTCAAAACTATTTATCTTTGAACTTTATTTAGTGCAAAGTTTTATAGTTCCACTAGTGCCTGTTAAAATCTTCATATCAATTAAAAAAACAGAAATGAAGTGTTCGGTCAGTGCTTGCGAATATAAATTGGATTATAAACTAAGGAATCCTGTTTGAGGCAACTGCATTACCTAAATTATCTTTTTTGTTAATAGAAGCAAAGATTTATATAAATTAATTATGTGAGATGTTTCAGAATAAAGTAGAAAAAGAACATTTTTTTCCACAGATGCTCCGCACAAAACCTTTGTTTACTTTTTGCAAATTGACAAGTTGATTAGAATATGGATCTTAGGGATGGCGTGTAAATACATGTAAAAATGGACTACCAAAACAACCAGTCGCAGTCATTACGCAAAATCTGGCTTATCTCCATTCCTGTTTGCTCTATATTCTAAGGAATGGACTGAGCCATCTAATTCCTATAGTTAAAAATTGGACAAATTTTTGCTAAAATCTATTTGTCTATTTCAAGCTCAAAATGTACACTGAACTGTAACCAATTTTGGAAACAGTACTGGTGTATTAATTGGAATGCATTGGAATTGACATAAAAATTCAGACAAATATATTGTTTTTATACGTCTATCTCTTACAAGCTCAAGGAAATTTGACAACAAATCTGCAGAGGAGCAATTTTTCAGTAATACCGTAGACACACAGCACGAACTAATGAATCATTTGTACTAACTATTCATTAAAATGCTGTGTGTCAAATGGTATACGTCACTATAGCTCGAAAATCAGATGATAATGAAGTACACTAATGAAGGGTTTTCCTCCTTCATTATAGCTATAATGAGGAAAAATGTGCTAGATTTGGCATATAATGTAAATCTGGAGCTCCGCTGTGCATCTGCCGATTTGAAAAATAAGAAGAAGATATGTAAAGAAATGCAAATAACAAATTATATATTGTCAATATTCCCTTTAATATAAAGTTTTTCTCATTTGTAAATTGCTAAATTGAAAATAAAATAAATAAAAACAAAGTTTATCGCGTTAATTCGATCCATATCGCTTCTTTAATGACATAAGTTTATCAAAACCAGTTTGACAGTACAACTTAATTAAAGAAATGGCTGTGTGTTTGCAGTTTATAATGAATCATCTAGACTAAGGAATCGTTAGTTATTTCTGCATTAAGGGCGTCACTATTTACAAACAGCCTCGCATTACCTTATGTGACGTAATGTCTCCATTTAATACTAATTTTTGTAGGTCAATACCGCATCAGAAACCGAATTAAAGTAGGACTAGTTTTTCGTAATACGGCATGTTTAGACCACTTAATATTAGTACTACGTAAGTCGAACTAAGTAATACTAGTCCTAAATGGCACGGTCTAAACGGGCTCTATGACCAGTGCTGCCTGCCAATTTTTCTTAAAATCGGCTAGATTTTCGGCTAAATTTAGGGAAAGAAGGAATTTCTTCATCTTGTGCCACTGACAAAAATTATGCCCAACACAAGGGAGAACATTTTACGGAGGGAAGGAATTGCCTTCCCTTGGCTTAGTCGTGCCATAACAAAAATTTTGCTTCGCGTTGTTTCTTATAAGATTTTCGAAATTTATTGTGTGTGTGTTCATTAAGGCCTGAATTACAATTACGACTGATCAGTCGACTACGACTATGCCCAAATAGGAAATGCATCTGGTAAGATATAATTGCAACTTCGACTTCGACTGCGACTGAAACAAAACTTTGCTGAAAGTGGTGTTAGCGGCGGCCAACTTCAGTTCAATCAAAAGAAGTCGGGACTTCTGGTTTGTTCAAGCAGTTGAAGTTTTAATTTAATTACAAATTTCACCTCAGCGTCGACTTCGACTTAAAATAAAGTCGCAGTCGACAGATTTGTCGTAATTGTAATTCACGCTTAAGACAGTTTTTAGCTCCATCAAGTTAGCCGGTCTACTTTTAAGTTTTAAATTTTTTATTGCACATATCGATTGTTGGTCGTTTGTTGGTGATTGTTGGCTTAATTTAAACATTTGTTGGATAATGGTTTTTTTTCGAAAATCTAAAAAGAAAATTCATCATAAAGTTAGCCGGAAAATTCTTATTTTTAATTTAATTTAATTTGTTACCAGCTCAATCAATGCGTAATCGTTTGTTGGACTCGATTTTAGTAATAAATGCGTTTGTTGGTTCCTCAATTCTTCGATAATTGCAAAAATAAACTATCTAAGCTACACATGAACCTGTAAGTGATATTAGCCAAATTCTAATTTTGCAGCTGAAGTAACACCAACAAGATAATGAAGTAAAGCCTATATGTCATGCATTGACAACCAACTGTAGCTCCGTCAACTTTTACTTTTGCAATTTTTACTATTTAAATTTTTTACTGCACATAACGATTGCTGGTCGATTGTTGGCTTAATTTAAACATTTGTTGGGTAATAGTTTTTCGAAAATCCAAAAAGAAAATTCGACATCAAGTTAGCCGGAATATTCTTATTTTTAATTTAATTTGATTTATAACCAGCTCTATCAAAGCGTAATCGTTTGTTGGACGCGTTCTTATTAATAAAATCGTTTGTTGGTTCCTTAATTCTTCGCTAATTAAAAAAAATAATTGACCTAAGCTGCACATGAAGTTGTCGCTGATATTAGCTAAATTATTATTTTGCAGTAACACCAACATGATAATGAAGTAAAGACATAAGGTCTTAGAATATATAGCAAGCAGGAATGGTTGAATCGTGTAAAATTCGTGTACATGAGAGTAATTTGTCAAGAGCTGGAGACTATACATAGGAGTAAGTGAGATGCTGGATAGAGAAATTGTCAAAGCTGTAAATTAATTGTCAAATGTGCTGTTGTTTTGTGAGCAGATTTGGTCAACTTAAAATTCTTTTGTGAAATTTAACAAAAATACCGAATCAATTCTTTTCAAAACTATTTATCTTTGAACTTTATTTAGTGCAAAGTTTTATAGTTCCACTAGTGCCTGTTAAAATCTTCATATCAATTAAAAAAACAGAAATGAAGTGTTCGGTCAGTGCTTGCGAATATAAATTGGATTATAAACTAAGGAATCCTGTTTGAGGCAACTGCATTACCTAAATTATCTTTTTTGTTAATAGAAGCAAAGATTTATATAAATTAATTATGTGAGATGTTTCAGAATAAAGTAGAAAAAGAACATTTTTTTCCACAGATGCTCCGCACAAAACCTTTGTTTACTTTTTGCAAATTGACAAGTTGATTAGAATATGGATCTTAGGGATGGCGTGTAAATACATGTAAAAATGGACTACCAAAACAACCAGTCGCAGTCATTACGCAAAATCTGGCTTATCTCCATTCCTGTTTGCTCTATATTCTAAGGAATGGACTGAGCCATCTAATTCCTATAGTTAAAAATTGGACAAATTTTTGCTAAAATCTATTTGTCTATTTCAAGCTCAAAATGTACACTGAACTGTAACCAATTTTGGAAACAGTACTGGTGTATTAATTGGAATGCATTGGAATTGACATAAAAATTCAGACAAATATATGGTTTTTATACGTCTATCTCTTACAAGCTCAAGGATATTTGACAAAAAATATGCAGAGGAGCAATTTTTCAGTAATACCGTAGACACACAGCACGAACTAATGAATCATTTGTACTAACTATTCATTAAAATGCTGTGTGTCAAATGGTATACGTCATTATAGCTCGAAAATCAGATGATAATGAAGTACACTAATGAAGGGTTTTCCTCCTTCATTATAGCTATAATGAGGAAAAATGTGCTAGATTTGGCATATAATGTAAATCTGGAGCTCCGCTGTGCATCTGCCGATTTGAAAAATAAGAAGAAGATATGTAAAGAAATGCAAATAACAAATTATATATTGTCAATATTCCCTTTAATATAAAGTTTTTCTCATTTGTAAATTGCTAAATTGAAAATAAAATAAATAAAAACAAAGTTTATCGCGTTAATTCGATCCATATCGCTTCTTTAATGACATGAGTTTATCAAAACCAGTTTGACAGTACAACTTAATTAAAGAAATGGCTGTGTGTTTGCAGTTTATAATGAATCATCTAGACTAAGGAATCGTTAGTTATTTCTGCATTAAGAGCCCTGTGTGTCTAGGGCATAATATTACAAATGAGTTTTTGGGTTAATTAAAACAAGTTTTACTTCCTAAATAATTTTAATTTAATGGAATACAAAGTCAAAGTCAAAATGCATTTATTTTTTGAACCCCTGCTTAAAGCAGCGTATAACGCCGGGTTCCACGACAGTATAAAGCTTATCAATTAGTTTACATTATTTATAGCAAAAGAAACAATATATCAACTTAAACAGGATTCAATTAGTTTAAATAAAATTAAATTAACAGCTTATATAGTCATAACAATCTTTAGATTTCACAGTTGAACTACACTTAGTCATTAATTAATTATGATTTATCCGGAGTTGTACCATCTTTAGTGTTTCCAATCGACAAATAATAATAAATTATGAATCGGTGTGCAATTGTACGAAATAAAGGGTTTTCACAGCCTGTTCAATATTTGTGCCGTTTTTTAAGCAAGAACGCTCAGTCCATTCTTATTATATGTCAGTGACAAGACACTATGAGTACGTTTAGATCGCAGCTATTTAGGACTAGTTTTACGTAAGTCGAATTACGTAGTACTAATCCTGCTGCTGTTTAATCCGCTCGTATTAAAGCTTTGACAGTTGTCAAAATTGTCAGATCTGCCTGCTATTTCAGGAGAAAAATGAAAAATAATATATTGAGTTTGTTTGTACACCGCATGCACAAGAAAATGGAGCATAGAAGAAAATTTAAAATCAGAATGAGGAAATACTGTTATTTATATTACTAAATACCCAAGATAAAACATGCAAATTTTCAGGCTAATGGCAAAACATTATAAGATAATTTGCAACAATTATTTATTAATTATGTATAAGGGCGTCACTATTTACAAACAGCCTCGCATTACCTTATGTGACGTAATGTCTCCATTTAATACTAATTTTTGTAGGTCAATACCGCATCAGAAACCGAATTAAAGTAGGACTAGTTTTTCGTAATACGGCATGTTTAGACCACTTAATATTAGTACTACGTAAGTCGAACTAAGTAATACTAGTCCTAAATGGCACGGTCTAAACGGGCTCTATGACCAGCGCTGCCTGCCAATTTTTCTTAAAATCGGCTAGATTTTCGGCTAAATTTAGGGAAAGAAGGAATTTCTTCATCTTGTGCCACTGACAAAAATTATGCCCAACACAAGGGAGAACATTTTACGGAGGGAAGGAATTGCCTTCCCTTGGCTTAGTCGTGCCATAACAAAAATGTTGCTTCGCGTTGTTTCTTATAAGATTTTCGAAATTTATTGTGTGCGTGTTCATTAAGGCCTGAATTACAATTACGACTGATCAGTCGACTACGACTATGCCCAAATAGGAAATGCATCTGGTAAGATATAATTGCAACTTCGACTTCGACTGCGACTGAAACAAAACTTTGCTGAAAGTTGTGTTAGCGGCGGCCAACTTCAGTTCAATCAAAAGAAGTCGGGACTTCTGGTTTGTTCAAGCAGTTGAAGTTTTAATTTAATTACAAATTTCACCTCAGCGTCGACTTCGACTTAAAATAAAGTCGCAGTCGACAGATTTGTCGTAATTGTAATTCACGCTTAAGACAGTTTTTAGCTCCATCAAGTTAGCCGGTCTACTTTTAAGTTTTAAATTTTTTATTGCACATATCGATTGTTGGTCGTTTGTTGGTGATTGTTGGCTTAATTTAAACATTTGTTGGATAATGGTTTTTTCGAAAATCTAAAAAGAAAATTCATCATAAAGTTAGCCGGAAAATTCTTATTTTTAATTTAATTTAATTTGTTACCAGCTCAATCAATGCGTAATCGTTTGTGGGACTCGATTTTAGTAATAAATGCGTTTGTTGGTTCCTCAATTCTTCGATAATTACAAAAATAAACTATCTAAGCTACACATGAACCTGTAAGTGATATTAGCCAAATTCTAATTTTGCAGCTGAAGTAACACCAACAAGATAATGAAGTAAAGCCTATATGTCATGCATTGACAACCAACTGTAGCTCCGTCAACTTTTACTTTTGCAATTTTTACTATTTAAATTTTTTACTGCACATATCGATTGCTGGTCGATTGTTGGCTTAATTTAAACATTTGTTGGGTAATAGTTTTTCGAAAATCCAAAAAGAAAATTCGACATCAAGTTAGCCGGAATATTCTTATTTTTAATTTAATTTGATTTATAACCAGCTCTATCAAAGCGTAATCGTTTGTTGGACGCGTTCTTATTAATAAAATCGTTTGTTGGTTCCTTAATTCTTCGCTAATTAAAAAAAATAATTGACCTAAGCTGCACATGAAGTTGTCGCTGATATTAGCTAAATTATTATTTTGCAGTAACACCAACATGATAATGAAGTAAAGACATAAGGTCTTAGAATATATAGCAAGCAGGAATGGTTGAATCGTGTAAAATTCGTGTACATGAGAGTAATTTGTCAAGAGCTGGAGACTATACATAGGAGTAAGTGAGATGCTGGATAGAGAAATTGTCAAAGCTGTAAATTAATTGTCAAATGTTCTGTTGTTTTGTGAGCAGATTTGGTCAACTTAAAATTCTTTTGTGAAATTTAACAAAAATACCGAATCAATTCTTTTCAAAACTATTTATCTTTGAACTTTATTTAGTGCAAAGTTTTATAGTTCCACTAGTGCCTGTTAAAATCTTCATATCAATTAAAAAAACAGAAATGAAGTGTTCGGTCAGTGCTTGCGAATATAAATTGGATTATAAACTAGGGAATCCTGTTTGAGGCAACTGCATTACCTAAATTATCTTTTTTGTTAATAGAAGCTAAGATTTATATTAATTAATTATGTGAGATGTTTCAGAATAAAGTAGAAAAAGAACATTTTTTTCCCCAGATGCTCCGCACAAAACCGTTGTTTACTTTTTGCAAATTGACAAGTTGTTTAGAATAGGGATCTTAGGGATGGCGTGTAAATACATGTAAAAATGGACTACCAAAACAACCAGTCGCAGTCATTACGCAAAATCTGGCTTATCACCATTCCTGTTTGCTCTATATTCTAAGGAATGGACTGAGCCATCTAATTCCTATAGTTAAAAATTGGACAAATTTTTGCTAAAATCTATTTGTCTATTTCAAGCTCAAAATGTACACTGAACTCTAACCAATTTTGGAAACAGTACTGGTGTATTTATTTGGAATGCATTGGAATTGACATAAAAATTCAGACAAATATATGGTTTTTATACGTCTATCTCTTACAAGCTCAAGGATATTTGACAAAAAATCTGCAGAGGAGCAATTTTTCAGTAATACCGTAGACACACAGCACGAACTAATGAATCATTTGTACTAACTATTCATTAAAATGCTGTGTGTCAAATGGTATACGTCATTATAGCTCGAAAATCAGATGATAATGAAGTACACTAATGAAGGGTTTTCCTCCTTCATTATAGCTATAATGAGGAAAAATGTGCTAGATTTGGCATATAATGTAAATCTGGAGCTCCGCTGTGCATCTGCCGATTTGAAAAATAAGAAGAAGATATGTAAAGAAATGCAAATAACAAATTATATATTGTCAATATTCCCTTTAATATAAAGTTTTTCTCATTTGTAAATTGCTAAATTGAAAATAAAATAAATAAAAACAAAGTTTATCGCGTTAATTCGATCCATATCGCTTCTTTAATGACATGAGTTTATCAAAACCAGTTTGACAGTACAACTTAATTAAAGAAATGGCTGTGTGTTTGCAGTTTATAATGAATCATCTAGACTAAGGAATCGTTAGTTATTTCTGCATTAAGAGCCCTGTGTGTCTAGGGCATAATATTACAAATGAGTTTTTGGGTTAATTAAAACAAGTTTTACTTCCTAAATAATTTTAATTTAATGGAATACAAAGTCAAAGTCAAAATGCATTTATTTTTTGAACCCCTGCTTAAAGCAGCGTATAACGCCGGGTTCCACGACAGTATAAAGCTTATCAATTAGTTTACATTATTTATAGCAAAAGAAACAATATATCAACTTAAACAGGATTCAATTAGTTTAAATAAAATTAAATTAACAGCTTATATAGTCATAACAATCTTTAGATTTCACAGTTGAACTACACTTAGTCATTAATTAATTATGATTTATCCGGAGTTGTACCGTCTTTAGTGTTTCCAATCGACAAATAATAATAAATTATGAATCGGTGTGCAATTGTACGAAATAAAGGGTTTTCACAGCCTGTTCAATATTTGTGCCGTTTTTTAAGCAAGAACGCTCAGTCCATTCTTATTATATGTCAGTGACAAGACACTATGAGTACGTTTAGATCGCAGCTATTTAGGACTAGTTTTACGTAAGTCGAATTACGTAGTACTAATCCTGCTGCTGTTTAATCCGCTCGTATTAAAGCTTTGACAGTTGTCAAAATTGTCAGATCTGCCTGCTATTTCAGGAGAAAAATGAAAAATAATATATTGAGTTTGTTTGTACACCGCATGCACAAGAAAATGGAGCATAGAAGAAAATTTAAAATCAGAATGAGGAAATACTGTTATTTATATTACTAAATACCCAAGATAAAACATGCAAATTTTCAGGCTAATGGCAAAACATTATAAGATAATTTGCAACAATTATTTATTAATTATGTATAAGGGCGTCACTATTTACAAACAGCCTCGCATTACCTTATGTGACGTAATGTCTCCATTTAATACTAATTTTTGTAGGTCAATACCGCATCAGAAACCGAATTAAAGTAGGACTAGTTTTTCGTAATACGGCATGTTTAGACCACTTAATATTAGTACTACGTAAGTCGAACTAAGTAATACTAGTCCTAAATGGTACGGTCTAAACGGGCTCTATGACCAGCGCTGCCGGCCAATTTTTCTTAAAATTGGCTAGATTTTCGGCTAAATTTAGGGAAAGAAGGAATTTCTTCATCTTGTGCCACTGACAAAAATTATGCCCAACACAAGGGAGAACATTTTACGGAGGGAAGGAATTGCCTTCCCTTGGCTTAGTCGTGCCATAACAAAAATGTTGCTTCGCGTTGTTTCTTATAAGATTTTCGAAATTTATTGTGTGCGTGTTCATTAAGGCCTGAATTACAATTACGACTGATCAGTCGACTACGACTATGCCCAAATAGGAAATGCATCTGGTAAGATATAATTGCAACTTCGACTTCGACTGCGACTGACACAAAACTTTGCTGAAAGTGGTGTTAGCGGCGGCCAACTTCAGTTCAATCAAAAGAAGTCGGGACTTCTGGTTTGTTCAAGCAGTTGAAGTTTTAATTTAATTACAAATTTCACCTCAGCGTCGACTTCGACTTAAAATAAAGTCGCAGTCGACAGATTTGTCGTAATTGTAATTCACGCTTAAGACAGTTTTTAGCTCCATCAAGTTGGCCGGTCTACTTTTAAGTTTTAAATTTTTTATTGCACATATCGATTGTTGGTCGTTTGTTGGTGATTGTTGGCTTAATTTAAACATTTGTTGGATAATGGTTTTTTCGAAAATCTAAAAAGAAAATTCATCATAAAGTTAGCCGGAAAATTCTTATTTTTAATTTAATTTAATTTGTTACCAGCTCAATCAATGCGTAATCGTTTGTGGGACTCGATTTTAGTAATAAATGCGTTTGTTGGTTCCTCAATTCTTCGATAATTACAAAAATAAACTATCTAAGCTACACATGAACCTGTAAGTGATATTAGCCAAATTCTAATTTTGCAGCTGAAGTAACACCAACAAGATAATGAAGTAAAGCCTATATGTCATGCATTGACAACCAACTGTAGCTCCGTGAACTTTTACTTTTGCAATTTTTACTATTTAAATTTTTTACTGCACATATCGATTGCTGGTCGATTGTTGGCTTAATTTAAACATTTGTTGGGTAATAGTTTTTCGAAAATCCAAAAAGAAAATTCGACATCAAGTTAGCCGGAATATTCTTATTTTTAATTTAATTTGATTTATAACCAGCTCTATCAAAGCGTAATCGTTTGTTGGACGCGTTCTTATTAATAAAATCGTTTGTTGGTTCCTTAATTCTTCGCTAATTAAAAAAAATAATTGACCTAAGCTGCACATGAAGTTGTCGCTGATATTAGCTAAATTATTATTTTGCAGTAACACCAACATGATAATGAAGTAAAGACATAAGGTCTTAGAATATATAGCAAGCAGGAATGGTTGAATCGTGTAAAATTCGTGTACATGAGAGTAATTTGTCAAGAGCTGGAGACTATACATAGGAGTAAGTGAGATGCTGGATAGAGAAATTGTCAAAGCTGTAAATTAATTGTCAAATGTGCTGTTGTTTTGTGAGCAGATTTGGTCAACTTAAAATTCTTTTGTGAAATTTAACAAAAATACCGAATCAATTCTTTTCAAAACTATTTATCTTTGAACTTTATTTAGTGCAAAGTTTTATAGTTCCACTAGTGCCTGTTAAAATCTTCATATCAATTAAAAAAACAGAAATGAAGTGTTCGGTCAGTGCTTGCGAATATAAATTGGATTATAAACTAAGGAATCCTGTTTGAGGCAACTGCATTACCTAAATTATCTTTTTTGTTAATAGAAGCAAAGATTTATATAAATTAATTATGTGAGATGTTTCAGAATAAAGTAGAAAAAGAACATTTTTTTCCACAGATGCTCCGCACAAAACCTTTGTTTACTTTTTGCAAATTGACAAGTTGATTAGAATATGGATCTTAGGGATGGCGTGTAAATACATGTAAAAATGGACTACCAAAACAACCAGTCGCAGTCATTACGCAAAATCTGGCTTATCTCCATTCCTGTTTGCTCTATATTCTAAGGAATGGACTGAGCCATCTAATTCCTATAGTTAAAAATTGGACAAATTTTTGCTAAAATCTATTTGTCTATTTCAAGCTCAAAATGTACACTGAACTGTAACCAATTTTGGAAACAGTACTGGTGTATTAATTGGAATGCATTGGAATTGACATAAAAATTCAGACAAATATATGGTTTTTATACGTCTATCTCTTACAAGCTCAAGGATATTTGACAAAAAATATGCAGAGGAGCAATTTTTCAGTAATACCGTAGACACACAGCACGAACTAATGAATCATTTGTACTAACTATTCATTAAAATGCTGTGTGTCAAATGGTATACGTCATTATAGCTCGAAAATCAGATGATAATGAAGTACACTAATGAAGGGTTTTCCTCCTTCATTATAGCTATAATGAGGAAAAATGTGCTAGATTTGGCATATAATGTAAATCTGGAGCTCCGCTGTGCATCTGCCGATTTGAAAAATAAGAAGAAGATATGTAAAGAAATGCAAATAACAAATTATATATTGTCAATATTCCCTTTAATATAAAGTTTTTCTCATTTGTAAATTGCTAAATTGAAAATAAAATAAATAAAAACAAAGTTTATCGCGTTAATTCGATCCATATCGCTTCTTTAATGACATGAGTTTATCAAAACCAGTTTGACAGTACAACTTAATTAAAGAAATGGCTGTGTGTTTGCAGTTTATAATGAATCATCTAGACTAAGGAATCGTTAGTTATTTCTGCATTAAGAGCCCTGTGTGTCTAGGGCATAATATTACAAATGAGTTTTTGGGTTAATTAAAACAAGTTTTACTTCCTAAATAATTTTAATTTAATGGAATACAAAGTCAAAGTCAAAATGCATTTATTTTTTGAACCCCTGCTTAAAGCAGCGTATAACGCCGGGTTCCACGACAGTATAAAGCTTATCAATTAGTTTACATTATTTATAGCAAAAGAAACAATATATCAACTTAAACAGGATTCAATTAGTTTAAATAAAATTAAATTAACAGCTTATATAGTCATAACAATCTTTAGATTTCACAGTTGAACTACACTTAGTCATTAATTAATTATGATTTATCCGGAGTTGTACCATCTTTAGTGTTTCCAATCGACAAATAATAATAAATTATGAATCGGTGTGCAATTGTACGAAATAAAGGGTTTTCACAGCCTGTTCAATATTTGTGCCGTTTTTTAAGCAAGAACGCTCAGTCCATTCTTATTATATGTCAGTGACAAGACACTATGAGTACGTTTAGATCGCAGCTATTTAGGACTAGTTTTACGTAAGTCGAATTACGTAGTACTAATCCTGCTGCTGTTTAATCCGCTCGTATTAAAGCTTTGACAGTTGTCAAAATTGTCAGATCTGCCTGCTATTTCAGGAGAAAAATGAAAAATAATATATTGAGTTTGTTTGTACACCGCATGCACAAGAAAATGGAGCATAGAAGAAAATTTAAAATCAGAATGAGGAAATACTGTTATTTATATTACTAAATACCCAAGATAAAACATGCAAATTTTCAGGCTAATGGCAAAACATTATAAGATAATTTGCAACAATTATTTATTAATTATGTATAAGGGCGTCACTATTTACAAACAGCCTCGCATTACCTACCTTATGTGACGTAATGTCTCCATTTAATACTAATTTTTGTAGGTCAATACCGCATCAGAAACCGAATTAAAGTAGGACTAGTTTTTCGTAATACGGCATGTTTAGACCACTTAATATTAGTACTACGTAAGTCGAACTAAGTAATACTAGTCCTAAATGGAACGGTCTAAACGGGCTCTATGACCAGCGCTGCCTGCCAATTTTACTTAAAATCGGCTAGATTTTCGGCTAAATTTAGGGAAAGAAGGAATTTCTTCATCTTGTGCCACTGACAAAAATTATGCCCAACACAAGGGAGAACATTTTACGAAGGGAAGGAATTGCCTTCCCTTGGCTTAGTCGTGCCATAACAAAAATGTTGCTTCGCGTTGTTTCTTATAAGATTTTCGAAATTTATTGTGTGCGTGTTCATTAAGGCCTGAATTACAATTACGACTGATCAGTCGACTACGACTATGCCCAAATAGGAAATGCATCTGGTAAGATATAATTGCAACTTCGACTTCGACTGCGACTGACACAAAACTTTGCTGAAAGTGGTGTTAGCGGCGGCCAACTTCAGTTCAATCAAAAGAAGTCGGGACTTCTGGTTTGTTCAAGCAGTTGAAGTTTTAATTTAATTACAAATTTCACCTCAGCGTCGACTTCGACTTAAAATAAAGTTGCAGTCGACAGATTTGTCGTAATTGTAATTCAGGCCTTAATGAACACGCACACAATAAATTTCGAAAATCTTATAAGAAACAACGCGAAGCAAAATTTTTGTTATGGCACGACTAAGCCAAGGGAAGGCAATTCCTTCCCTCCGTAAAATGTTTTCCCTTGTGTTGGGCATAATTTTTGTCAGTGGCACAAGATGAAGAAATTCCTTCTTTCCCTAAATTTAGCCGAAAATCTAGCCGATTTTACGAAAAATTGGCAGGCAGCGCTGGTCATAGAGCCCGTTTAGACCGTGCCATTTAGGACCAGTATTACTTAGTTGGCCGGTCTACTTTTAAGTTTTAAATTTTTTATTGCACATATCGATTGTTGGTCGTTTGTTGGTGATTGTTGGCTTAATTTAAACATTTGTTGGATAATGGTTTTTTCGAAAATCTAAAAAGAAAATTCATCATAAAGTTAGCCGGAAAATTCTTATTTTTAATTTAATTTATTTTGTTACCAGCTCAATCAATGCGTAATCGTTTGTTGGACTCGATTTTAGTAATAAATGCGTTTGTTGGTTCCTCAATTCTTCGATAATTGCAAAAATAAACTATCTAAGCTACACATGAACCTGTAAGTGATATTAGCCAAATTCTAATTTTGCAGCTGAAGTAACACCAACAAGATAATGAAGTAAAACCTATATGTCATGCATTGACAACCAACTGTAGCTCCATCAAGTTGGCCGGTCAACTTTTACTTTTGCAATTTTTACTATTTAAATTTTTTACTGCACATAACGATTGCTGGTCGATTGTTGGCTTAATTTAAACATTTGTTGGGTAATAGTTTTTCGAAAATCCAAAAAGAAAATTCGACATCAAGTTAGCCGGAATATTCTTATTTTTAATTTAATTTGATTTATAACCAGCTCTATCAAAGCGTAATCGTTTGTTGGACGCGTTCTTATTAATAAAATCGTTTGTTGGTTCCTTAATTCTTCGCTAATTAAAAAAAATAATTGACCTAAGCTGCACATGAAGTTGTCGCTGATATTAGCTAAATTATTATTTTGCAGTAACACCAACATGATAATGAAGTAAAGACATAAGGTCTTAGAATATATAGCAAGCAGGAATGGTTGAATCGTGTAAAATTCGTGTACATGAGAGTAATTTGTCAAGAGCTGGAGACTATACATAGGAGTAAGTGAGATGCTGGATAGAGAAATTGTCAAAGCTGTAAATTAATTGTCAAATGTGCTGTTGTTTTGTGAGCAGATTTGGTCAACTTAAAATTCTTTTGTGAAATTTAACAAAAATACCGAATCAATTCTTTTCAAAACTATTTATCTTTGAACTTTATTTAGTGCAAAGTTTTATAGTTCCACTAGTGCCTGTTAAAATCTTCATATCAATTAAAAAAACAGAAATGAAGTGTTCGGTCAGTGCTTGCGAATATAAATTGGATTATAAACTAAGGAATCCTGTTTGAGGCAACTGCATTACCTAAATTATCTTTTTTGTTAATAGAAGCAAAGATTTATATAAATTAATTATGTGAGATGTTTCAGAATAAAGTAGAAAAAGAACATTTTTTTCCACAGATGCTCCGCACAAAACCTTTGTTTACTTTTTGCAAATTGACAAGTTGTTTAGAATATGGATCTTATGGATGGCGTGTAAATACATGTAAAAATGGACTACCAAAACAACCAGTCGCAGTCATTACGCAAAATCTGGCTTATCTCCATTCCTGTTTGCTCTATATTCTAAGGAATGGACTGAGCCATCTAATTCCTATAGTTAAAAATTGGACAAATTTTTGCTAAAATCTATTTGTCTATTTCAAGCTCAAAATGTACACTGAACTGTAACCAATTTTGGAAACAGTACTGGTGTATTAATTGGAATGCATTGGAATTCACATAAAAATTCAGACAAATATATGGTTTTTATACGTCTATCTCTTACAAGCTCAAGGATATTTGACAAAAAATCTGCAGAGGAGCAATTTTTCAGTAATACCGTAGACACACAGCACGAACTAATGAATCATTTGTACTAACTATTCATTAAAATGCTGTGTGTCAAATGGTATACGTCATTATAGCTCGAAAATCAGATGATAATGAAGTACACTAATGAAGGGTTTTCCTCCTTCATTATAGCTATAATGAGGAAAAATGTGCTAGATTTGGCATATAATGTAAATCTGGAGCTCCGCTGTGCATCTGCCGATTTGAAAAATAAGAAGAAGATATGTAAAGAAATGCAAATAACAAATTATATATTGTCAATATTCCCTTTAATATAAAGTTTTTCTCATTTGTAAATTGCTAAATTGAAAATAAAATAAATAAAAACAAAGTTTATCGCGTTAATTCGATCCATATCGCTTCTTTAATGACATGAGTTTATCAAAACCAGTTTGACAGTACAACTTAATTAAAGAAATGGCTGTGTGTTTGCAGTTTATAATGAATCATCTAGACTAAGGAATCGTTAGGTTTTTCTGCATTAAGAGCCCTGTGTGTCTAGGGCATAATATTACAAATGAGTTTTTGGGTTAATTAAAACAAGTTTTACTTCCTAAATAATTTTAATTTAATGGAATACAAAGTCAAAGTCAAAATGCATTTATTTTTTGAACCCCTGCTTAAAGCAGCGTATAACGCCGGGTTCCACGACAGTATAAAGCTTATCAATTAGTTTACATTATTTATAGCAAAAGAAACAATATATCAACTTAAACAGGATTCAATTAGTTTAAATAAAATTAAATTAACAGCTTATATAGTCATAACAATCTTTAGATTTCACAGTTGAACTACACTTAGTCATTAATTAATTATGATTTATCCGGAGTTGTACCATCTTTAGTGTTTCCAATCGACAAATAATAATAAATTATGAATCGGTGTGCAATTGTACGAAATAAAGGGTTTTCACAGCCTGTTCAATATTTGTGCCGTTTTTTAAGCAAGAACGCTCAGTCCATTCTTATTATATGTCAGTGACAAGACACTATGAGTACGTTTAGATCGCAGCTATTTAGGACTAGTTTTACGTAAGTCGAATTACGTAGTACTAATCATGCTGCTGTTTAATCCGCTCGTATTAAAGCTTTGACAGTTGTCAAAATTGTCAGATCTGCCTGCTATTTCAGGAGAAAAATGAAAAATAATATATTGAGTTTGTTTGTACACCGCATGCACAAGAAAATGGAGCATAGAAGAAATTTTAAAATCAGAATGAGGAAATACTCTTATTTATATTACTAAATACCCAAGATAAAACATGCAAATTTTCAGGCTAATGGCAAAACATTATAAGATAATTTGCAACAATTATTTATTAATTATGTATAAGGGCGTCACTATTTACAAACAGCCTCGCATTACCTTATGTGACGTAATGTCTCCATTTAATACTAATTTTTGTAGGTCAATACCGCATCAGAAACCGAATTAAAGTAGGACTAGTTTTTCGTAATACGGCATGTTTAGACCACTTAATATTAGTACTACGTAAGTCGAACTAAGTAATACTAGTCCTAAATGGCACGGTCTAAACGGGCTCTATGACCAGCGCTGCCTGCCAATTTTTCTTAAAATCGGCTAGATTTTCGGCTAAATTTAGGGAAAGAAGGAATTTCTTCATCTTGTGCCACTGACAAAAATTATGCCCAACACAAGGGAGAACATTTTACGGAGGGAAGGAATTGCCTTCCCTTGGCTTAGTCGTGCCATAACAAAAATTTTGCTTCGCGTTGTTTCTTATAAGATTTTCGAAATTTATTGTGTGCGTGTTCATTAAGGCCTGAATTACAATTACGACTGATCAGTCGACTACGACTATGCCCAAATAGGAAATGCATCTGGTAAGATATAATTGCAACTTCGACTTCGACTGCGACTGAAACAAAACTTTGCTGAAAGTGGTGTTAGCGGCGGCCAACTTCAGTTCAATCAAAAGAAGTCGGGACTTCTGGTTTGTTCAAGCAGTTGAAGTTTTAATTTAATTACAAATTTCACCTCAGCGTCGACTTCGATTTAAAATAAAGTCGCAGTCGACAGATTTGTCGTAATTGTAATTCACGCTTAAGACAGTTTTTAGCTCCATCAAGTTGGCCGGTCTACTTTTAAGTTTTAAATTTTTTATTGCACATATCGATTGTTGGTCGTTTGTTGGTGATTGTTGGCTTAATTTAAACATTTGTTGGATAATGGTTTTTTCGAAAATCTAAAAAGAAAATTCATCATAAAGTTAGCCGGAAAATTCTTATTTTTAATTTAATTTAATTTGTTACCAGCTCAATCAATGCGTAATCGTTTGTTGGACTCGATTTTAGTAATAAATGCGTTTGTTGGTTCCTCAATTCTTCGATAATTGCAAAAATAAACTATCTAAGCTACACATGAACCTGTAAGTGATATTAGCCAAATTCTAATTTTGCAGCTGAAGTAACACCAACAAGATAATGAAGTAAAGCCTATATGTCATGCATTGACAACCAACTGTAGCTCCGTCAACTTTTACTTTTGCAATTTTTACTATTTAAATTTTTTACTGCACATAACGATTGCTGGTCGATTGTTGGCTTAATTTAAACATTTGTTGGGTAATAGTTTTTCGAAAATCCAAAAAGAAAATTCGACATCATGTTAGCCGGAATATTCTTATTTTTAATTTAATTTGATTTATAACCAGCTCTATCAAAGCGTAATCGTTTGTTGGACGCGTTCTTATTAATAAAATCGTTTGTTGGTTCCTTAATTCTTCGCTAATTAAAAAAAATAATTGACCTAAGCTGCACATGAAGTTGTCGCTGATATTAGCTAAATTATTATTTTGCAGTAACACCAACATGATAATGAAGTAAAGACATAAGGTCTTAGAATATATAGCAAGCAGGAATGGTTGAATCGTGTAAAATTCGTGTACATGAGAGTAATTTGTCAAGAGCTGGAGACTATACATAGGAGTAAGTGAGATGCTGGATAGAGAAATTGTCAAAGCTGTAAATTAATTGTCAAATGTGCTGTTGTTTTGTGAGCAGATTTGGTCAACTTAAAATTCTTTTGTGAAATTTAACAAAAATACCGAATCAATTCTTTTCAAAACTATTTATCTTAGAACTTTATTTAGTGCAAAGTTTTATAGTTCCACTAGTGCCTGTTAAAATCTTCATATCAATTAAAAAAACAGAAATGAAGTGTTCGGTCAGTGCTTGCGAATATAAATTGGATTATAAACTAAGGAATCCTGTTTGAGGCAACTGCATTACCTAAATTATCTTTTTTGTTAATAGAAGCAAAGATTTATATAAATTAATTATGTGAGATGTTTCAGAATAAAGTAGAAAAAGAACATTTTTTTCCACAGATGCTCCGCACAAAACCTTTGTTTACTTTTTGCAAATTGACAAGTTGTTTAGAATATGGATCTTATGGATGGCGTGTAAATACATGTAAAAATGGACTACCAAAACAACCAGTCGCAGTCATTACGCAAAATCTGGCTTATCTCCATTCCTGTTTGCTCTATATTCTAAGGAATGGACTGAGCCATCTAATTCCTATAGTTAAAAATTGGACAAATTTTTGCTAAAATCTATTTGTCTATTTCAAGCTCAAAATGTACACTGAACTGTAACCAATTTTGGAAACAGTACTGGTGTATTAATTGGAATGCATTGGAATTCACATAAAAATTCAGACAAATATATGGTTTTTATACGTCTATCTCTTACAAGCTCAAGGATATTTGACAAAAAATCTGCAGAGGAGCAATTTTTCAGTAATACCGTAGACACACAGCACGAACTAATGAATCATTTGTACTAACTATTCATTAAAATGCTGTGTGTCAAATGGTATACGTCATTATAGGTCGAAAATCAGATGATAATGAAGTACACTAATGAAGGGTTTTCCTCCTTCATTATAGCTATAATGAGGAAAAATGTGCTAGATTTGGCATATAATGTAAATCTGGAGCTCCGCTGTGCATCTGCCGATTTGAAAAATAAGAAGAAGATATGTAAAGAAATGCAAATAACAAATTATATATTGTCAATATTCCCTTTAATATAAAGTTTTTCTCATTTGTAAATTGCTAAATTGAAAATAAAATAAATAAAAACAAAGTTTATCGCGTTAATTCGATCCATATCGCTTCTTTAATGACATGAGTTTATCAAAACCAGTTTGACAGTACAACTTAATTAAAGAAATGGCTGTGTGTTTGCAGTTTATAATGAATCATCTAGACTAAGGAATCGTTAGGTTTTTCTGCATTAAGAGCCCTGTGTGTCTAGGGCATAATATTACAAATGAGTTTTTGGGTTAATTAAAACAAGTTTTACTTCCTAAATAATTTTAATTTAATGGAATACAAAGTCAAAGTCAAAATGCATTTATTTTTTGAACCCCTGCTTAAAGCAGCGTATAACGCCGGGTTCCACGACAGTATAAAGCTTATCAATTAGTTTACATTATTTATAGCAAAAGAAACAATATATCAACTTAAACAGGATTCAATTAGTTTAAATAAAATTAAATTAACAGCTTATATAGTCATAACAATCTTTAGATTTCACAGTTGAACTACACTTAGTCATTAATTAATTATGATTTATCCGGAGTTGTACCATCTTTAGTGTTTCCAATCGACAAATAATAATAAATTATGAATCGGTGTGCAATTGTACGAAATAAAGGGTTTTCACAGCCTGTTCAATATTTGTGCCGTTTTTTAAGCAAGAACGCTCAGTCCATTCTTATTATATGTCAGTGACAAGACACTATGAGTACGTTTAGATCGCAGCTATTTAGGACTAGTTTTACGTAAGTCGAATTACGTAGTACTAATCCTGCTGCTGTTTAATCCGCTCGTATTAAAGCTTTGACAGTTGTCAAAATTGTCAGATCTGCCTGCTATTTCAGGAGAAAAATGAAAAATAATATATTGAGTTTGTTTGTACACCGCATGCACAAGAAAATGGAGCATAGAAGAAAATTTAAAATCAGAATGAGGAAATACTGTTATTTATATTACTAAATACCCAAGATAAAACATGCAAGTTTTCAGGCTAATGGCAAAACATTATAAGATAATTTGCAACAATTATTTATTAATTATGTATAAGGGCGTCACTATTTACAAACAGCCTCGCATTACCTTATGTGACGTAATGTCTCCATTTAATACTAATTTTTGTAGGTCAATACCGCATCAGAAACCGAATTAAAGTAGGACTAGTTTTTCGTAATACGGCATGTTTAGACCACTTAATATTAGTACTACGTAAGTCGAACTAAGTAATACTAGTCCTAAATGGCACGGTCTAAACGGGCTCTATGACCAGCGCTGCCTGCCAATTTATCTTAAAATCGGCTAGATTTTCGGCTAAATTTAGGGAAAGAAGGAATTTCTTCATCTTGTGCCACTGACAAAAATTATGCCCAACACAAGGGAGAACATTTTACGGAGGGAAGGAATTGCCTTCCCTTGGCTTAGTCGTGCCATAACAAAAATTTTGCTTCGCGTTGTTTCTTATAAGATTTTCGAAATTTATTGTGTGCGTGTTCATTAAGGCCTGAATTACAATTACGACTGATCAGTCGACTACGACTATGCCCAAATAGGAAATGCATCTGGTAAGATATAATTGCAACTTCGACTTCGACTGCGACTGAAACAAAACTTTGCTGAAAGTGGTGTTAGCGGCGGCCAACTTCAGTTCAATCAAAAGAAGTCGGGACTTCTGGTTTGTTCAAGCAGTTGAAGTTTTAATTTAATTACAAATTTCACCTCAGCGTCGACTTCGACTTAAAATAAAGTCGCAGTCGACAGATTTGTCGTAATTGTAATTCACGCTTAAGACAGTTTTTAGCTCCATCAAGTTGGCCGGTCTACTTTTAAGTTTTAAATTTTTTATTGCACATATCGATTGTTGGTCGTTTGTTGGTGATTGTTGGCTTAATTTAAACATTTGTTGGATAATGGTTTTTTCGAAAATCTAAAAAGAAAATTCATCATAAAGTTAGCCGGAAAATTCTTATTTTTAATTTAATTTAATTTGTTACCAGCTCAATCAATGCGTAATCGTTTGTTGGACTCGATTTTAGTAATAAATGCGTTTGTTGGTTCCTCAATTCTTCGATAATTGCAAAAATAAACTATCTAAGCTACACATGAACCTGTAAGTGATATTAGCCAAATTCTAATTTTGCAGCTGAAGTAACACCAACAAGATAATGAAGTAAAGCCTATATGTCATGCATTGACAACCAACTGTAGCTCCGTCAACTTTTACTTTTGCAATTTTTACTATTTAAATTTTTTACTGCACATAACGATTGCTGGTCGATTGTTGGCTTAATTTAAACATTTGTTGGGTAATAGTTTTTCGAAAATCCAAAAAGAAAATTCGACATCAAGTTAGCCGGAATATTCTTATTTTTAATTTAATTTGATTTATAACCAGCTCTATCAAAGCGTAATCGTTTGTTGGACGCGTTCTTATTAATAAAATCGTTTGTTGGTTCCTTAATTCTTCGCTAATTAAAAAAAATAATTGACCTAAGCTGCACATGAAGTTGTCGCTGATATTAGCTAAATTATTATTTTGCAGTAACACCAACATGATAATGAAGTAAAGACATAAGGTCTTAGAATATATAGCAAGCAGGAATGGTTGAATCGTGTAAAATTCGTGTACATGAGAGTAATTTGTCAAGAGCTGGAGACTATACATAGGAGTAAGTGAGATGCTGGATAGAGAAATTGTCAAAGCTGTAAATTAATTGTCAAATGTGCTGTTGTTTTGTGAGCAGATTTGGTCAACTTAAAATTCTTTTGTGAAATTTAACAAAAATACCGAATCAATTCTTTTCAAAACTATTTATCTTAGAACTTTATTTAGTGCAAAGTTTTATAGTTCCACTAGTGCCTGTTAAAATCTTCATATCAATTAAAAAAACAGAAATGAAGTGTTCGGTCAGTGCTTGCGAATATAAATTGGATTATAAACTAAGGAATCCTGTTTGAGGCAACTGCATTACCTAAATTATCTTTTTTGTTAATAGAAGCAAAGATTTATATAAATTAATTATGTGAGATGTTTCAGAATAAAGTAGAAAAAGAACATTTTTTTCCACAGATGCTCCGCACAAAACCTTTGTTTACTTTTTGCAAATTGACAAGTTGTTTAGAATATGGATCTTATGGATGGCGTGTAAATACATGTAAAAATGGACTACCAAAACAACCAGTCGCAGTCATTACGCAAAATCTGGCTTATCTCCATTCCTGTTTGCTCTATATTCTAAGGAATGGACTGAGCCATCTAATTCCTATAGTTAAAAATTGGACAAATTTTTGCTAAAATCTATTTGTCTATTTCAAGCTCAAAATGTACACTGAACTGTAACCAATTTTGGAAACAGTACTGGTGTATTAATTGGAATGCATTGGAATTCACATAAAAATTCAGACAAATATATGGTTTTTATACGTCTATCTCTTACAAGCTCAAGGATATTTGACAAAAAATCTGCAGAGGAGCAATTTTTCAGTAATACCGTAGACACACAGCACGAACTAATGAATCATTTGTACTAACTATTCATTAAAATGCTGTGTGTCAAATGGTATACGTCATTATAGGTCGAAAATCAGATGATAATGAAGTACACTAATGAAGGGTTTTCCTCCTTCATTATAGCTATAATGAGGAAAAATGTGCTAGATTTGGCATATAATGTAAATCTGGAGCTCCGCTGTGCATCTGCCGATTTGAAAAATAAGAAGAAGATATGTAAAGAAATGCAAATAACAAATTATATATTGTCAATATTCCCTTTAATATAAAGTTTTTCTCATTTGTAAATTGCTAAATTGAAAATAAAATAAATAAAAACAAAGTTTATCGCGTTAATTCGATCCATATCGCTTCTTTAATGACATGAGTTTATCAAAACCAGTTTGACAGTACAACTTAATTAAAGAAATGGCTGTGTGTTTGCAGTTTATAATGAATCATCTAGACTAAGGAATCGTTAGGTTTTTCTGCATTAAGAGCCCTGTGTGTCTAGGGCATAATATTACAAATGAGTTTTTGGGTTAATTAAAACAAGTTTTACTTCCTAAATAATTTTAATTTAATGGAATACAAAGTCAAAGTCAAAATGCATTTATTTTTTGAACCCCTGCTTAAAGCAGCGTATAACGCCGGGTTCCACGACAGTATAAAGCTTATCAATTAGTTTACATTATTTATAGCAAAAGAAACAATATATCAACTTAAACAGGATTCAATTAGTTTAAATAAAATTAAATTAACAGCTTATATAGTCATAACAATCTTTAGATTTCACAGTTGAACTACACTTAGTCATTAATTAATTATGATTTATCCGGAGTTGTACCATCTTTAGTGTTTCCAATCGACAAATAATAATAAATTATGAATCGGTGTGCAATTGTACGAAATAAAGGGTTTTCACAGCCTGTTCAATATTTGTGCCGTTTTTTAAGCAAGAACGCTCAGTCCATTCTTATTATATGTCAGTGACAAGACACTATGAGTACGTTTAGATCGCAGCTATTTAGGACTAGTTTTACGTAAGTCGAATTACGTAGTACTAATCCTGCTGCTGTTTAATCCGCTCGTATTAAAGCTTTGACAGTTGTCAAAATTGTCAGATCTGCCTGCTATTTCAGGAGAAAAATGAAAAATAATATATTGAGTTTGTTTGTACACCGCATGCACAAGAAAATGGAGCATAGAAGAAAATTTAAAATCAGAATGAGGAAATACTGTTATTTATATTACTAAATACCCAAGATAAAACATGCAAGTTTTCAGGCTAATGGCAAAACATTATAAGATAATTTGCAACAATTATTTATTAATTATGTATAAGGGCGTCACTATTTACAAACAGCCTCGCATTACCTTATGTGACGTAATGTCTCCATTTAATACTAATTTTTGTAGGTCAATACCGCATCAGAAACCGAATTAAAGTAGGACTAGTTTTTCGTAATACGGCATGTTTAGACCACTTAATATTAGTACTACGTAAGTCGAACTAAGTAATACTAGTCCTAAATGGCACGGTCTAAACGGGCTCTATGACCAGCGCTGCCTGCCAATTTATCTTAAAATCGGCTAGATTTTCGGCTAAATTTAGGGAAAGAAGGAATTTCTTCATCTTGTGCCACTGACAAAAATTATGCCCAACACAAGGGAGAACATTTTACGGAGGGAAGGAATTGCCTTCCCTTGGCTTAGTCGTGCCATAACAAAAATTTTGCTTCGCGTTGTTTCTTATAAGATTTTCGAAATTTATTGTGTGCGTGTTCATTAAGGCCTGAATTACAATTACGACTGATCAGTCGACTACGACTATGCCCAAATAGGAAATGCATCTGGTAAGATATAATTGCAACTTCGACTTCGACTGCGACTGAAACAAAACTTTGCTGAAAGTGGTGTTAGCGGCGGCCAACTTCAGTTCAATCAAAAGAAGTCGGGACTTCTGGTTTGTTCAAGCAGTTGAAGTTTTAATTTAATTACAAATTTCACCTCAGCGTCGACTTCGACTTAAAATAAAGTCGCAATCGACAGATTTGTCGTAATTGTAATTCACGCTTAAGACAGTTTTTAGCTCTATCAAGTTGGCCGGTCTACTTTTAAGTTTTAATTTTTTTATTGCACATATCGATTGTTGGTCGTTTGTTGGTGATTGTTGGCTTAATTTAAACATTTGTTGGATAATGGTTTTTTCGAAAATCTAAAAAGAAAATTCATCATAAAGTTAGCCGGAAAATTCTTATTTTTAATTTAATTTAATTTGTTACCAGCTCAATCAATGCGTAATCGTTTGTGGGACTCGATTTTAGTAATAAATGCGTTTGTTGGTTCCTCAATTCTTCGATAATTGCAAAAATAAACTATCTAAGCTACACATGAACCTGTAAGTGATATTAGCCAAATTCTAATTTTGCAGCTGAAGTAACACCAACAAGATAATGAAGTAAAGCCTATATGTCATGCATTGACAACCAACTGTAGCTCCGTGAACTTTTACTTTTGCAATTTTTACTATTTAAATTTTTTACTGCACATATCGATTGCTGGTCGATTGTTGGCTTAATTTAAACATTTGTTGGGTAATAGTTTTTCGAAAATCCAAAAAGAAAATTCGACATCAAGTTAGCCGGAATATTCTTATTTTTAATTTAATTTGATTTATAACCAGCTCTATCAAAGCGTAATCGTTTGTTGGACGCGTTCTTATTAATAAAATCGTTTGTTGGTTCCTTAATTCTTCGCTAATTAAAAAAAATAATTGACCTAAGCTGCACATGAAGTTGTCGCTGATATTAGCTAAATTATTATTTTGCAGTAACACCAACATGATAATGAAGTAAAGACATAAGGTCTTAGAATATATAGCAAGCAGGAATGGTTGAATCGTGTAAAATTCGTGTACATGAGAGTAATTTGTCAAGAGCTGGAGACTATACATAGGAGTAAGTGAGATGCTGGATAGAGAAATTGTCAAAGCTGTAAATTAATTGTCAAATGTGCTGTTGTTTTGTGAGCAGATTTGGTCAACTTAAAATTCTTTTGTGAAATTTAACAAAAATACCGAATCAATTCTTTTCAAAACTATTTATCTTTGAACTTTATTTAGTGCAAAGTTTTATAGTTCCACTAGTGCCTGTTAAAATCTTCATATCAATTAAAAAAACAGAAATGAAGTGTTCGGTCAGTGCTTGCGAATATAAATTGGATTATAAACTAGGGAATCCTGTTTGAGGCAACTGCATTACCTAAATTATCTTTTTTGTTAATAGAAGCTAAGATTTATATAAATTAATTATGTGAGATGTTTCAGAATAAAGTAGAAAAAGAACATTTTTTTCCACAGATGCTCCGCACAAAACCGTTGTTTACTTTTTGCAAATTGACAAGTTGTTTAGAATACATGTAAAAATGGACTACCAAAACAACCAGTCGCAGTCATTACGCAAAATCTGGCTTATCTCCATTCCTGTTTGCTCTATATTCTAAGGAATGGACTGAGCCATCTAATTCCTATAGTTAAAAATTGGACAAATTTTTGCTAAAATCTATTTGTCTATTTCAAGCTCAAAATGTACACTGAACTGTAACCAATTTTGGAAACAGTACTGGTGTATTAATTGGAATGCATTGGAATTCACATAAAAATTCAGACAAATATATGGTTTTTATACGTCTATCTCTTACAAGCTCAAGGATATTTGACAAAAAATCTGCAGAGGAGCAATTTTTCAGTAATACCGTAGACACACAGCACGAACTAATGAATCATTTGTACTAACTATTCATTAAAATGCTGTGTGTCAAATGGTATACGTCATTATAGGTCGAAAATCAGATGATAATGAAGTACACTAATGAAGGGTTTTCCTCCTTCATTATAGCTATAATGAGGAAAAATGTGCTAGATTTGGCATATAATGTAAATCTGGAGCTCCGCTGTGCATCTGCCGATTTGAAAAATAAGAAGAAGATATGTAAAGAAATGCAAATAACAAATTATATATTGTCAATATTCCCTTTAATATAAAGTTTTTCTCATTTGTAAATTGCTAAATTGAAAATAAAATAAATAAAAACAAAGTTTATCGCGTTAATTCGATCCATATCGCTTCTTTAATGACATGAGTTTATCAAAACCAGTTTGACAGTACAACTTAATTAAAGAAATGGCTGTGTGTTTGCAGTTTATAATGAATCATCTAGACTAAGGAATCGTTAGGTTTTTCTGCATTAAGAGCCCTGTGTGTCTAGGGCATAATATTACAAATGAGTTTTTGGGTTAATTAAAACAAGTTTTACTTCCTAAATAATTTTAATTTAATGGAATACAAAGTCAAAGTCAAAATGCATTTATTTTTTGAACCCCTGCTTAAAGCAGCGTATAACGCCGGGTTCCACGACAGTATAAAGCTTATCAATTAGTTTACATTATTTATAGCAAAAGAAACAATATATCAACTTAAACAGGATTCAATTAGTTTAAATAAAATTAAATTAACAGCTTATATAGTCATAACAATCTTTAGATTTCACAGTTGAACTACACTTAGTCATTAATTAATTATGATTTATCCGGAGTTGTACCATCTTTAGTGTTTCCAATCGACAAATAATAATAAATTATGAATCGGTGTGCAATTGTACGAAATAAAGGGTTTTCACAGCCTGTTCAATATTTGTGCCGTTTTTTAAGCAAGAACGCTCAGTCCATTCTTATTATATGTCAGTGACAAGACACTATGAGTACGTTTAGATCGCAGCTATTTAGGACTAGTTTTACGTAAGTCGAATTACGTAGTACTAATCCTGCTGCTGTTTAATCCGCTCGTATTAAAGCTTTGACAGTTGTCAAAATTGTCAGATCTGCCTGCTATTTCAGGAGAAAAATGAAAAATAATATATTGAGTTTGTTTGTACACCGCATGCACAAGAAAATGGAGCATAGAAGAAAATTTAAAATCAGAATGAGGAAATACTGTTATTTATATTACTAAATACCCAAGATAAAACATGCAAGTTTTCAGGCTAATGGCAAAACATTATAAGATAATTTGCAACAATTATTTATTAATTATGTATAAGGGCGTCACTATTTACAAACAGCCTCGCATTACCTTATGTGACGTAATGTCTCCATTTAATACTAATTTTTGTAGGTCAATACCGCATCAGAAACCGAATTAAAGTAGGACTAGTTTTTCGTAATACGGCATGTTTAGACCACTTAATATTAGTACTACGTAAGTCGAACTAAGTAATACTAGTCCTAAATGGCACGGTCTAAACGGGCTCTATGACCAGCGCTGCCTGCCAATTTATCTTAAAATCGGCTAGATTTTCGGCTAAATTTAGGGAAAGAAGGAATTTCTTCATCTTGTGCCACTGACAAAAATTATGCCCAACACAAGGGAGAACATTTTACGGAGGGAAGGAATTGCCTTCCCTTGGCTTAGTCGTGCCATAACAAAAATGTTGCTTCGCGTTGTTTCTTATAAGATTTTCGAAATTTATTGTGTGCGTGTTCATTAAGGCCTGAATTACAATTACGACTGATCAGTCGACTACGACTATGCCCAAATAGGAAATGCATCTGGTAAGATATAATTGCAACTTCGACTTCGACTGCGACTGACACAAAACTTTGCTGAAAGTGGTGTTAGCGGCGGCCAACTTCAGTTCAATCAAAAGAAGTCGGGACTTCTGGTTTGTTCAAGCAGTTGAAGTTTTAATTTAATTACAAATTTCACCTCAGCGTCGACTTCGACTTAAAATAAAGTCGCAGTCGACAGATTTGTCGTAATTGTAATTCACGCTTAAGACAGTTTTTAGCTCCATCAAGTTGGCCGGTCTACTTTTAAGTTTTAAATTTTTTATTGCACATATCGATTGTTGGTCGTTTGTTGGTGATTGTTGGCTTAATTTAAACATTTGTTGGATAATGGTATTTTCGAAAATCTAAAAAGAAAATTCATCATAAAGTTAGCCGGAAAATTCTTATTTTTAATTTAATTTATTTTGTTACCAGCTCAATCAATGCGTAATCGTTTGTTGGACTCGATTTTAGTAATAAATGCGTTTGTTGGTTCCTCAATTCTTCGATAATTGCAAAAATAAACTATCTAAGCTACACATGAACCTGTAAGTGATATTAGCCAAATTCTAATTTTGCAGCTGAAGTAACACCAACAAGATAATGAAGTAAAACCTATATGTCATGCATTGACAACCAACTGTAGCTCCATCAAGTTGGCCGGTCAACTTTTACTTTTGCAATTTTTACTATTTAAATTTTTTACTGCACATATCGATTGCTGGTCGATTGTTGGCTTAATTTAAACATTTGTTGGGTAATAGTTTTTCGAAAATCCAAAAAGAAAATTCGACATCAAGTTAGCCGGAATATTCTTATTTTTAATTTAATTTGATTTATAACCAGCTCTATCAAAGCGTAATCGTTTGTTGGACGCGTTCTTATTAATAAAATCGTTTGTTGGTTCCTTAATTCTTCGCTAATTAAAAAAAATAATTGACCTAAGCTGCACATGAAGTTGTCGCTGATATTAGCTAAATTATTATTTTGCAGTAACACCAACATGATAATGAAGTAAAGACATAAGGTCTTAGAATATATAGCAAGCAGGAATGGTTGAATCGTGTAAAATTCGTGTACATGAGAGTAATTTGTCAAGAGCTGGAGACTATACATAGGAGTAAGTGAGATGCTGGATAGAGAAATTGTCAAAGCTGTAAATTAATTGTCAAATGTGCTGTTGTTTTGTGAGCAGATTTGGTCAACTTAAAATTCTTTTGTGAAATTTAACAAAAATACCGAATCAATTCTTTTCAAAACTATTTATCTTAGAACTTTATTTAGTGCAAAGTTTTATAGTTCCACTAGTGCCTGTTAAAACATTCATATCAATTAAAAAAACAGAAATGAAATGTTCGGTCAATGCTTGCGAATATAAATTGGATTATAAACTAGGGAATCCTGTTTGAGGCAACTGCATTACCTAAATTATCTTTTTTGTTAATAGAAGCTAAGATTTATATAAATTAATTATGTGAGATGTTTCAGAATAAAGTAGAAAAAGAACATTTTTTTCCACAGATGCTCCGCACAAAACCGTTGTTTACTTTTTGCAAATTGACAAGTTGTTTAGAATAGGGATCTTAGGGATGGCGTGTAAATACATGTAAAAATGGACTACCAAAACAACCAGTCGCAGTCATTACGCAAAATCTGGCTTATCACCATTCCTGTTTGCTCTATATTCTAAGGAATGGACTGAGCCATCTAATTCCTATAGTTAAAAATTGGACAAATTTTTGCTAAAATCTATTTGTCTATTTCAAGCTCAAAATGTACACTGAACTGTAACCAATTTTGGAAACAGTACTGGTGTATTAATTGGAATGCATTGGAATTGACATAAAAATTCAGACAAATATATGGTTTTTATACGTCTATCTCTTACAAGCTCAGGGAAATTTGACAACAAATCTGCAGAGGAGCAATTTTTCAGTAATACCGTAGACACACAGCACGAACTAATGAATCATTTGTACTAACTATTCATTAAAATGCTGTGTGTCAAATGGTATACGTCATTATAGCTCGAAAATCAGATGATAATGAAGTACACTAATGAAGGGTTTTCCTCCTTCATTATAGCTATAATGAGGAAAAATGTGCTAGATTTGGCATATAATGTAAATCTGGAACTCCGCTGTGCATCTGCCGATTTGAAAAATAAGAAGAAGATATGTAAAGAAATGCAAATAACAAATTATATATTGTCAATATTCCCTTTAATATAAAGTTTTTCTCATTTGTAAATTGCTAAATTGAAAATAAAATAAATAAAAACAAAGTTTATCGCGTTAATTCGATCCATATCGCTTCTTTAATGACATAAGTTTATCAAAACCAGTTTGACAGTACAACTTAATTAAAGAAATGGCTGTGTGTTTGCAGTTTATAATGAATCATCTAGACTAATACCCTAGACACACAGCACGAACTAATGAATCATTTGTACTAACTATTCATTAAAATGCCGTGTGTCAAATAGTATATGTCATTATAGCTCGAAAATCAGATGATAATGAAGTACACTAATGAAGTCTTTTCCTCCTTCATTATAGCTATAATGAAGAATAATGTACTAGATTTGGCATATAATGTAAATCTAGAGCTCCGCTGTGCATCTGTCGATTTGAAAAATAAGAAGAAGAAATGCAAAGAAATGCAAATCACAAATTATATTATTTAATATTTTTTTAAATAAAATGTGTTTCTCATTTGGAAATTGTTAAATTAAAAATAAAATAAATGAAAACAAAGTTTATCGCGTTAATTCGATCCATATTGCTTCTTTAAGGTGATAAGTTCATCAAAACCAGTTTGACAGCACAACTTAATTAAAGAAATGGCTGTGTGTCCGCAGTTTATAATGAAACATTATAGACTAATGAGTCGTTAGTTATTTCTTCATTAAGAGTGCTGTGTGTCTAAGACATAAGGAATCGTTAGTTATTTCTGCATTAAGAGCCCTGTGTGTCTAGGGCATAATATTACAAATGAGTTTTTGGGTTAATTAAAACAAGTTTTACTTCCTAAATAATTTTAATTTAATGGAATACAAAGTCAAAATGCATTTATTTTTTGAACCCCTGCTTAAAGCAGCGTATAACGCCGGGTTCCACGACAGTATAAAGCTTATCAATTAGTTTACATTATTTATAGCAAAAGAAACAATATATCAACTTAAACAGGATTCAATTAGTTTAAATAAAATTAAATTAACAGCTTATATAGTCATAACAATCTTTAGATTTCACAGTTGAACTACACTTAGTCATTAATTAATTATGATTTATCCGGAGTTGTACCATCTTTAGTGTTTCCAATCGACAAATAATAATAAATTATGAATCGGTGTGCAATTGTACGAAATAAAGGGTTTTCACAGCCTGTTCAATATTTGTGCCGTTTTTTAAGCAAGAACGCTCAGTCCATTCTTATTATATGTCAGTGACAAGACACTATGAGTACGTTTAGATCGCAGCTATTTAGGACTAGTTTTACGTAAGTCGAATTACGTAGTACTAATCCTGCTGCTATTTAATCCGCTCGTATTAAAGCTTTGACAGTTGTCAAAATTGTCAGATCTGCCTGCTATTTCAGGAGAAAAATGAAAAATAATATATTGAGTTTGTTTGTACACCGCATGCACAAGAAAATGGAGCATAGAAGAAAATTTAAAATCAGAATGAGGAAATACTGTTATTTATATTACTAAATACCCAAGATAAAACATGCAAATTTTCAGGCTAATGGCAAAACATTATAAGATAATTTGCAACAATTATTTATTAATTATGTATAAGGGCGTCACTATTTACAAACAGCCTCGCATTACCTTATGTGACGTAATGTCTCCATTTAATACTAATTTTTGTAGGTCAATACCGCATCAGAAACCGAATTAAAGTAGGACTAGTTTTTCGTAATACGGCATGTTTAGACCACTTAATATTAGTACTACGTAAGTCGAACTAAGTAATACTAGTCCTAAATGGCACGGTCTAAACGGGCTCTATGACCAGCGCTGCCTGCCAATTTTTCTTAAAATCGGCTAGATTTTCGGCTAAATTTAGGGAAAGAAGGAATTTCTTCATCTTGTGCCACTGACAAAAATTATGCCCAACACAAGGGAGAACATTTTACGGAGGGAAGGAATTGCCTTCCCTTGGCTTAGTCGTGCCATAACAAAAATTTTGCTTCGCGTTGTTTCTTATAAGATTTTCGAAATTTATTGTGTGCGTGTTCATTAAGGCCTGAATTACAATTACGACTGATCAGTCGAATACGACTATGCCCAAATAGGAAATGCATCTGGTAAGATATAATTGCAACTTCGACTTCGACTGCGACTGAAACAAAACTTTGCTGAAAGTGGTGTTAGCGGCGGCCAACTTCAGATCAATCAAAAGAAGTCGGGACTTCTGGTTTGTTCAAGCAGTTGAAGTTTTAATTTAATTACAAATTTCACCTCAGCGTCGACTTCGACTTAAAATAAAGTCGCAGATGAAAGATTTGTCGTAATTGTAATTCACGCTTAAGACAGTTTTTAGCTCCATCAAGTTGGCCGGTCTACTTTTAAGTTTTAAATTTTTTATTGCACATATCGATTGTTGGTCGTTTGTTGGTGATTGTTGGCTTAATTTTAACATTTGTTGGATAATGGTTTATTCGAAAATCTAAAAAGAAAATTCATTATAAAGTTAGCCGGAAAATTCTTATTTTTAATTTAATTTAATTTGTTACCAGCTCAATCAATGCGTAATCGTTTGTTGGACTCGATTTTAGTAATAAATGCGTTTGTTGGTTCCTCAATTCTTCGATAATTGCAAAAATAAACTATCTAAGCTACACATGAACCTGTAAGTGATATTAGCCAAATTCTAATTTTGCAGCTGAAGTAACACCAACAAGATAATGAAGTAAAGCCTATATGTCATGCATTGACAACCAACTGTAGCTCCGTCAACTTTTACTTTTGCAATTTTTACTATTTAAATTTTTTACTGCACATATCGATTGCTGGTCGATTGTTGGCTTAATTTAAACATTTGTTGGGTAATAGTTTTTCGAAAATCCAAAAAGAAAATTCGACATCAAGTTAGCCGGAATATTCTTATTTTTAATTTAATTTGATTTATAACCAGCTCTATCAAAGCGTAATCGTTTGTTGGACGCGTTCTTATTAATAAAATCGTTTGTTGGTTCCTTAATTCTTCGCTAATTAAAAAAAATAATTGACCTAAGCTGCACATGAAGTTGTCGCTGATATTAGCTAAATTATTATTTTGCAGTAACACCAACATGATAATGAAGTAAAGACATAAGGTCTTAGAATATATAGCAAGCAGGAATGGTTGAATCGTGTAAAATTCATGTACATGAGAGTAATTTGTCAAGAGCTGGAGACTATACATAGGAGTAAGTGAGATGCTGGATAGAGAAATTGTCAAAGCTGTAAATTAATTGTCAAATGTTCTGTTGTTTTGTGAGCAGATTTGGTCAACTTAAAATTCTTTTGTGAAATTTAACAAAAATACCGAATCAATTCTTTTCAAAACTATTTATCTTTGAACTTTATTTAGTGCAAAGTTTTATAGTTCCACTAGTGCCTGTTAAAATCTTCATATCAATTAAAAAAACAGAAATGAAGTGTTCGGTCAGTGCTTGCGAATATAAATTGGATTATAAACTAGGGAATCCTGTTTGCATTACCTAAATTATCTTTTTTGTTAATAGAAGCAAAGATTTATATAAATTAATTATGTGAGATGTTTCAGAATAAAGTAGAAAAAGAACATTTTTTTCCACAGATGCTCCGCACAAAACCTTTGTTTACTTTTTGCAAATTGACAAGTTGTTTAGAATAGGGATCTTAGGGATGGCGTGTAAATACATGTAAAAATGGACTACCAAAACAACCAGTCGCAGTCATTACGCAAAATCTGGCTTATCACCATTCCTGTTTGCTCTATATTCTAAGGAATGGACTGAGCCATCTAATTCCTATAGTTAAAAATATTACAAATTTTTGCTAAAATCTATTTGTCTATTTCAAGCTCAAAATGTACACTGAACTGTAACCAATTTTGGAAACAGTACTGGTGTATTAATTGGAATGCATTGGAATTGACATAAAAATTCAGACAAATATATGGTTTTTATACGTCTATCTCTTACAAGCTCAAGGAAATTTGACAACAAATCTGCAGAGGAGCAATTTTTCAGTAATACCGTAGACACACAGCACGAACTAATGAATCATTTGTACTAACTATTCATTAAAATGCTGTGTGTCAAATGGTATACGTCATTATAGCTCGAAAATCAGATGATAATGAAGTACACTAATGAAGGGTTTTCCTCCTTCATTATAGCTATTATGAGGAAAAATGTGCTAGATTTGGCATATAATGTGCATCTGCCGATTTGAAAAATAAGAAGAAGATATGTAAAGAAATGCAAATAACAAATTATATATTGTCAATATTCCCTTTAATATAAAGTTTTTCTCATTTGTAAATTGCTAAATTGAAAATAAAATAAATAAAAACAAAGTTTATCGCGTTAATTCGATCCATATCGCTTCTTTAATGACATAAGTTTATCAAAACCAGTTTGACAGTACAACTTAATTAAAGAAATGGCTGTGTGTTTGCAGTTTATAATGAATCATCTAGACTAAGGAATCGTTAGTTATTTCTGCATTAAGAGCCCTGTGTGTCTAGGGCATAATATTACAAATGAGTTTTTGGGTTAATTAAAACAAGTTTTACTTCCTAAATAATTTTAATTTAATGGAATACAAAGTCAAAATGCATTTATTTTTTGCACCCCTGCTTAAAGCAGCGTATAACGCCGGGTTCCACGACAGTATAAAGCTTATCAATTAGTTTACATTATTTATAGCAAAAGAAACAATATATCAACTTAAACAGGATTCAATTAGTTTAAATAAAATTAAATTAACAGCTTATATAGTCATAACAATCTTTAGATTTCACAGTTGAACTACACTTAGTCATTAATTAATTATGATTTATCCGGAGTTGTACCATCTTTAGTGTTTCCAATCGACAAATAATAATAAATTATGAATCGGTGTGCAATTGTACGAAATAAAGGGTTTTCACAGCCTGTTCAATATTTGTGCCGTTTTTTAAGCAAGAACGCTCAGTCCATTCTTATTATATGTCAGTGACAAGACACTATGAGTACGTTTAGATCGCAGCTATTTAGGACTAGTTTTACGTAAGTCGAATTACGTAGTACTAATCCTGCTGCTGTTTAATCCGCTCGTATTAAAGCTTTGACAGTTGTCAAAATTGTCAGATCTGCCTGCTATTTCAGGAGAAAAATGAAAAATAATATATTGAGTTTGTTTGTACACCGCATGCACAAGAAAATGGAGCATAGAAGAAAATTTAAAATCAGAATGAGGAAATACTGTTATTTATATTACTAAATACCCAAGATAAAACATGCAAATTTTCAGGCTAATGGCAAAACATTATAAGATAATTTGCAACAATTATTTATTAATTATGTATAAGGGCGTCACTATTTACAAACAGCCTCGCATTACCTTATGTGACGTAATGTCTCCATTTAATACTAATTTTTGTAGGTCAATACCGCATCAGAAACCGAATTAAAGTAGGACTAGTTTTTCGTAATACGGCATGTTTAGACCACTTAATATTAGTACTACGTAAGTCGAACTAAGTAATACTAGTCCTAAATGGCACGGTCTAAACGGGCTCTATGACCAGCGCTGCCTGCCAATTTTTCTTAAAATCGGCTAGATTTTCGGCTAAATTTAGGGAAAGAAGGAATTTCTTCATCTTGTGCCACTGACAAAAATTATGCCCAACACAAGGGAGAACATTTTACGGAGGGAAGGAATTGCCTTCCCTTGGCTTAGTCGTGCCATAACAAAAATTTTGCTTCGCGTTGTTTCTTATAAGATTTTCGAAATTTATTGTGTGCGTGTTCATTAAGGCCTGAATTACAATTACGACTGATCAGTCGACTACGACTATGCCCAAATAGGAAATGCATCTGGTAAGATATAATTGCAACTTCGACTTCGACTGCGACTGAAACAAAACTTTGCTGAAAGTTGTGTTAGCGGCGGCCAACTTCAGTTCAATCAAAAGAAGTCGGGACTTCTGGTTTGTTCAAGCAGTTGAAGTTTTAATTTAATTACAAATTTCACCTCAGCGTCGACTTCGACTTAAAATAAAGTCGCAGTCGACAGATTTGTCGTAATTGCAATTCACGCTTAAGACAGTTTTAGCTCCATCAAGTTGGCCGGTCTACTTTTAAGTTTTAAATTTTTTATTGCACATATGGATTGTTGGTCGTTTGTTGGTGATTGTTGGCTTAATTTAAACATTTGTTGGATAATGGTTTCTTCGAAAATCTAAAAAGAAAATTCATCATAAAGTTAGCCGGAAAATTCTTATTTTTAATTTAATTTAATTTGTTACCAGCTCAATCAATGCGTTATCGTTTGTTGGACTCGATTTTAGTAATAAATGCGTTTGTTGGTTCCTCAATTCTTCGATAATTGCAAAAATAAACTATCTAAGCTACACATGAACCTGTAAGTGATATTAACCAAATTCTAATTTTGCAGCTGAAGTAACACCAACAAGATAATGAAGTAAAGCCTATATGTCATGCATTGACAACCAACTGTAGCTCCGTCAACTGTTACTTTTGCAATTTTTACTATTTAAATTTTTTACTGCACATAACGATTGCTGGTCGATTGTTGGCTTAATTTAAACATTTGTTGGGTAATGGTTTTTCGAAAATCCAAAAAGAAAATTCGACATCAAGTTAGCCGGAATATTCTTATTTTTAATTTAATTTGATTTATAACCAGCTCTATCAAAGCGTAATCGTTTGTTGGACGCGTTCTTATTAATAAAATCGTTTGTTGGTTCCTTAATTCTTCGCTAATTAAAAAAAATAATTGACCTAAGCTGCACATGAAGTTGTCGTTGATATTAGCTAAATTATTATTTTGCAGTAACACCAACATGATAATGAAGTAAAGACATAAGGTCTTAGAATATATAGCAAGCAGGAATGGTTGAATCGTGTAAAATTCGTGTACATGAGAGTAATTTGTCAAGAGCTGGAGACTATACATAGGAGTAAGTGAGATGCTGGATAGAGAAATTGTCAAAGCTGTAAATTAATTGTCAAATGTGCTGTTGTTTTGTGAGCAGATTTGGTCAACTTAAAATTCTTTTGTGAAATTTAACAAAAATACCGAATCAATTCTTTTCAAAACTATTTATCTTTGAACTTTATTTAGTGCAAAGTTTTATAGTTCCACTAGTGCCTGTTAAAATCTTCATATCAATTAAAAAAACAGAAATGAAGTGTTCGGTCAGTGCTTGCGAATATAAATTGGATTATAAACTAGGGAATCCTGTTTGCATTACCTAAATTATCTTTTTTGTTAATAGAAGCAAAGATTTATATAAATTAATTATGTGAGATGTTTCAGAATAAAGTAGAAAAAGAACATTTTTTTCCACAGATGCTCCGCACAAAACCTTTGTTTACTTTTTGCAAATTGACAAGTTGTTTAGAATAGGGATCTTAGGGATGGCGTGTAAATACATGTAAAAATGGACTACCAAAACAACCAGTCGCAGTCATTACGCAAAATCTGGCTTATCACCATTCCTCTTTGCTCTATATTCTAAGGAATGGACTGAGCCATCTAATTCCTATAGTTAAAAATTGGACAAATTTTTGCTAAAATCTATTTGTCTATTTCAAGCTCAAAATGTACACTGAACTGTAACCAATTTTGGAAACAGTACTGGTGTATTAATTGGAATGCATTGGAATTGACATAAAAATTCAGACAAATATATGGTTTTTATACGTCTATCTCTTACAAGCTCAAGGAAATTTGACAACAAATCGCAGAGGAGCAATTTTTCAGTAATACCGTAGACACACAGCACGAACTAATGAATCATTTGTACTAACTATTCATTAAAATGCTTGTCAAATGGTATACGTCATTATAGCTCGAAAATCAGATGATAATGAAGTACACTAATGAAGGGTTTTCCTCCTTCATTATAGCTATAATGAGGAAAAATATGCTAGATTTGGCATATAATGTAAATCTGAAGCTCCGCTGTGCATCTGCCGATTTGAAAAATAAGAAGAAGATATGTAAAGAAATGCAAATAACAAATTATATATTGTCAATATTTCCTTTAATATAAAGTTTTTCTCATTTGTAAATTGCTAAATTGAAAATAAAATAAATAAAAACAAAGTTTATCGCGTTAATTCGATCCATATCGCTTCTTTAATGACATAAGTTTATCAAAACCAGTTTGACAGTACAACTTAATTAAAGAAATGGCTGTGTGTTTGCAGTTTATAATGAATCATCTAGACTAAGGAATCGTTAGTTATTTCTGCATTAAGAGCCCTGTGTGTCTAGGGCATAATATTACAAATGAGTTTTTGGGTTAATTAAAACAAGTTTTACTTCCTAAATAATTTTAATTTAATGGAATACAAAGTCAAAATGCATTTATTTTTTGCACCCCTGCTTAAAGCAGCGTATAACGCCGGGTTCCACGACAGTATAAAGCTTATCAATTAGTTTACATTATTTATAGCAAAAGAAACAATATATCAACTTAAACAGGATTCAATTAGTTTAAATAAAATTAAATTAACAGCTTATATAGTCATAACAATCTTTAGATTTCACAGTTGAACTACACTTAGTCATTAATTAATTATGATTTATCCGGAGTTGTACCATCTTTAGTGTTTCCAATCGACAAATAATAATAAATTATGAATCGGTGTGCAATTGTATGAAATAAAGGGTTTTCACAGCCTGTTCAATATTTGTGCCGTTTTTAAGCAAGAACGCTCAGTCCATTCTTATTATATGTCAGTGACAAGACACTATGAGTACGTTTAGATCGCAGCTATTTAGGACTAGTTTTACGTAAGTCGAATTACGTAGTACTAATCCTGCTGCTGTTTAATCCGCTCGTATTAAAGCTTTGACAGTTGTCAAAATTGTCAGATCTGCCTGCTATTTCAGGAGAAAAATGAAAAATAATATATTGAGTTTGTTTGTACACCGCATGCACAAGAAAATGGAGCATAGAAGAAAATTTAAAATCAGAATGAGGAAATACTGTTATTTATATTACTAAATACCCAAGATAAAACATGCAAGTTTTCAGGCTAATGGCAAAACATTATAAGATAATTTGCAACAATTATTTATTAATTATGTATAAGGGCGTCACTATTTACAATCAGCCTCGCATTACCTTATGTGACGTAATGTCTCCATTTAATACTAATTTTTGTAGGTCAATACCGCATCAGAAACCGAATTAAAGTAGGACTAGTTTTTCGTAATACGGCATGTTTAGACCACTTAATATTAGTACTACGTAAGTCGAACTAAGTAATACTAGTCCTAAATGGCACGGTCTAAACGGGCTCTATGACCAGCGCTGCCTGCCAATTTTTCTTAAAATCGGCTAGATTTTCGGCTAAATTTAGGGAAAGAAGGAATTTCTTCATCTTGTGCCACTAACAAAAATTATGCCCAACACAAGGGAGAAAATTTTACGGAGGGAAGGTATTGCCTTCCCTTGGCTTAGTCGTGCCATAACAAAAATTTTGCTTCGCGTTGTTTCTTATAAGATTTTCGAAATTTATTGTGTGCGTGTTCATTAAGGCCTGAATTACAATTACGACTGATCAGTCGACTACGACTATGCCCAAATAGGAAATGCATCTGGTAAGATTTAATTGCAACTTCGACTTCGACTGCGACTGAAACAAAACTTTGCTGAAAGTGGTGTTAGCGGCGGCCAACTTCAGATCAATCAAAAGAAGTCGGGACTTCTGGTTTGTTCAAGCAGTTGAAGTTTTAATTTAATTACAAATTTCACCTCAGCGTCGACTTCGACTTAAAATAAAGTCGCAGTCGACAGATTTGTCGTAATTGTAATTCACGCTTAAGACAGTTTTTAGCTCCATCAAGTTGGCCGGTCTACTTTTAAGTTTTAAATTTTTTATTGCACATATGGATTGTTGGTCGTTTGTTGGTGATTGTTGGCTTAATTTAAACATTTGTTGGATAATGGTTTCTTCGAAAATCTAAAAAGAAAATTCATCATAAAGTTAGCCGGAAAATTCTTATTTTTAATTTAATTTAATTTGTTACCAGCTCAATCAATGCGTTATCGTTTGTTGGACTCGATTTTAGTAATAAATGCGTTTGTTGGTTCCTCAATTCTTCGATAATTGCAAAAATAAACTATCTAAGCTACACATGAACCTGTAAGTGATATTAGCCAAATTCTAATTTTGCAGCTGAAGTAACACCAACAAGATAATGAAGTAAAACCTATATGTCATGCATTGACAACCAACTGTAGCTCCATCAAGTTGGCCGGTCAACTTTTACTTTTGCAATTTTTACTATATAAATTTTTTACTGCACATATCGATTGCTGATCGATTGTTGGCTTAATTTAAACATTTGTTGGGTAATAGTTTTCGAAAATCCAAAAGGAAAATTCGACATCAAGTTAGCCGGAATATTCTTATTTTTAATTTAATTTGATTTATAACCAGCTCTATCAAAGCGTAATCGTTTGTTGGACGCGTTCTTATTAATAAAATCGTTTGTTGGTTCCTTAATTCTTTGCTAATTAAAAAAAATAATTGACCTAAGCTGCACATGAAGTTGTCGCTGATATTAGCTAAATTATTATTTTGCAGTAACACCAACATGATAATGAAGTAATGACATAAGGTCTTAGAATATATAACAAGCAGGAATGGTTGAATCGTGTAAAATTCGTGTACAGGAGGGTAATTTGTCAAGAGCTGGAGACTATACATAGGAGTAAGTGAGATGCTGGATAGAGAAATTGTCAAAGCTGTAAATTAATTGTCAAATGTGCTGTTGTTTTGTGAGCAGATTTGGTCAACTTAAAATTCTTTTGTGAAATTTAACAAAAATACCGAATCAATTCTTTTCAAAACTATTTATCTTTGAACTTTATTTAGTGCAAAGTTTTATAGTTCCACTAGTGCCTATTAAAATCTTCATATCAATTAAAAAAACAGAAATGAAGTGTTCGGTCAGTGCTTGCGAATATAAATTGGATTATAAACTAGGGAATCCTGTTTGCATTACCTAAATTATCTTTTTTGTTAATAGAAGCAAAGATTTATATAAATTAATTATGTGAGATGTTTCAGAATAAAGTAGAAAAAGAACATTTTTTTCCACAGATGCTCCGCACAAAACCTTTGTTTACTTTTTGCAAATTGACAAGTTGTTTAGAATAGGGATCTTAGGGATGGCGTGTAAATACATGTAAAAATGGACTACCAAAACAACCAGTCGCAGTCATTACGCAAAATCTGGCTTATCACCATTCCTGTTTGCTCTATATTCTAAGGAATGGACTGAGCCATCTAATTCCTATAGTTAAAAATTGGACAAATTTTTGCTAAAATCTATTTGTCTATTTCAAGCTCAAAATGTACACTGAACTGTAACCAATTTTGGAAACAGTACTGGTGTTCGACCAACCTACAAAGAAAACAATTGTTTAATGTAAAAACAAAAAAATCTTACCAGCATCTGGCGTGTCAACAGATGCAAAGGTCCCACGACGACCTGAAATAAACAAATGATTAAAATATGAACTTCAAGGATAAATATACTAAAAATAAATGAATTTTTTTTATACAAAAAAAGGTGTGTTTACATACATAGGACCTCACCATGCATGCAAACAACAAGAACAAAAATGCACTAAACTTTATGTTCAGCAACATAGAACATAAAGATAACTCAAGTACCCACGTACGGGCACATAATAAACCCATTTTCAATAGATTCGTGAATACCTGAGATGAGAATTTTACAAAACAAAAAACTTACCTTGACAGGTAATCACGGTATTTGAAAATGTTGATATTTTACACAAAACCTACATAAATTAAAGAAATTTATACACTCACCTGTAGTTCAATGGATAATTCCCGCGATGAATACCTGAAATATACACAAACACTGAATTTAACACTTAATTTTAGCAAACAAAATAAATTCGCGCGCGACTGACATTTCGCATATAAACACCGACGTGAACTTCATAGTTTCGCGACGTTCAAAATGTCATACCGGGGTGAAAAGAGACGCAGAATCGAATGGGCGCGTTCGCGTCGCGTAATTTTTCACGGTTTACGGAATATTCGCGAATTTTCGAATTTCCCTTGGCACCAATAAGTGCGAAAGAGACACAAAGGTGTGAAAGGGACACGAATAAAGATGAACGAAAATGAATTATGAGAGGAATTTTGTAAATCGAACTAAAAGATGGCGTATCGATAAGTTATAACACAGATTCGGAAAACTTATCATAATTACGTGAAATTAAAAGGGATTTCTATGGGAAAGATGTCAAAAAATGCAATTTGTAATTTGACATCAAATGACTACAACAAATATACACATTATAGTCAAATTAAGCCTAAAATTCGCATAATTCATTTTTATGGATATGAAATCGGACCGAAATTCTCTATAAAAAGGGGGTTCATTCTTCATTCTGTCTTCTTATTTTCAAAGTTGTCAAAGTGCGAGAACATGCAATAGCATTCCTCCCACAATTTGCAAATAGTTCAAACAGTTCAAATAGTTCAAATCGTCATCAGGAAAAGGGAAATAGAAAGTTCAGCAAAAATTTAGTAATTTTTTTTCAACAATCGAATTGTCAAAGTTTGTTCAAGGAAAAGCAGCAGCAGCAAGAGTTCAAGTGAATTTATTGGTTAAATTTAATAGTGACAAATTTAAATTAAATTAAAGGTAAATTTGCATATTAGTTATTATTTTCAATTTGGGTTAAATTTCATTGTGTTTGCATGCCAGGTGTTGGTTATACACACATGTATGAATTTAACAAGAACGATTGAAATTTTTATTCTTAATCTTGTCCTTTCAGCCATTTTAACTAATTTACTCAAGTAAATCGACATTTCTAATAATTATTTATCGTGTGAAACATATGCCATTTGGTCAGTTTTTGCACAACATAATAATTCAGAAATTGGATCTACCTTGAGTTCTAATAATTATTTTCTTTCAGCTACTAGTAAATTAGTTAAGAATCAGAAAGAAAATTTTATTTAGATATGTAATTGTGAAGTAGCATAATTTTTTTAGAGTTATTATTATTGAAAAGAAAGAGATAGATTCGAGTAAAAATATAATTTCTTTGTACATTTGAATTTTCTTTAATTACTAAATACATAAAACATACAGTGAATCAGTGAATTTTAAGTGAAGTTTCCAAGCTTGTACGTCTAAGTTGAGGGAAATAATTTGTCATAGTGATAGAATTTTGCAAGTAATTAATTTCTCATAAACTTAACATTTGTTTAGTTATTAGTATTATTTGTGACAATAAACAATTAATTGAATAATAGAGTGACAAATTATCCTTTTTTATTTAACCGCTACACTCCACCGTGATATTTTCTTTCAGTATACGTGGATTCTCGTTTGCGGTTGCAGTATTCTTTCGAAAGTCAATTATAGGAATTGACAGATTTCATTAAACTGTATTTTGCGAACGCAGTCTATTTGTATTTGTCAATCAGTTGAATTGACATTAGCTGTGGGAGAACATTTTGGTGGTTCCATCCAGGAGTCGCTCTACTCACTTAATTGTTGAGCTACGTTTATACGCGAGAACGTCAGATTTCGGTAGTCTACGTTTATAAGCAAGAAATTTCAATTAATTTAGTTCATTGGTTCACACATAGATAGCGTAGTAAAATAAAATTAATTTTTTTTTATTTTCATTTCTTTACTCGAATTTTATTTCAATCAATAATGACAGACGTAAAGGGGTTGTTAAATAAGGAACGGGCAATAAGAAATCGCCTGATTAAATCTATCGAGAATGGCAAACAAGCAATATCAGAGATCCGATCAAAGGGTTTCTACGAAGCAAAGCTCTCAGAGATAAGGAGAACATGGCTCGAGTATGAGCAGATTGACCAATTGATCAACGAATTTATCCTCGCAACCCCACCAGAAAGCACGCTGAAATATATTTCCGATGACACCTTTAGTATATTAGAGACAACTTATTGCAATTATATAGGTACATTATATGATGCAATTAATCCTACAACAGAACTGACAGATTCCACACTTTTGTTAACACAACAAACACGTGTGAAACAACAACAAAACATTCTTCCTAAGATCACATTACCAAAATATAATGGTGATTATGATGGATGGCGCTCGTTTCATGATCTTTACGTCGCTGTAGTACACAATAATACAAGTTTGAAAGACGTTCAAAAACTGTATTATTTGAAAGGTTCTTTAATAGGAGATGCGGAAAAACTACTACGACATACTCCTATAACAAATGAGGACTACTTACCTGCCTGGAACAAACTAAAGGCAAGGTACGAAAACAAAAAGATATTAGTCAATCATCAATTAAAGATACTGACAAGTCAGTCAAAATTAAATATAGAGACTACAGCTGGTTTAAAATCCTTAATCGACACTTCAGAGGAATGCCTGCAACAACTAAAGAGCCTACAAGTAGACATATCAACATGGGATGTGCTACTTGTTTATTTAATAGTTCAGAAGCTTCCCTTCATAACATTGAGACTTTGGGAAGAACATCAGGGAGCATCACAAGAGCTTCCTAAATACAGACAGTTCAGCTCGTTCTTAGACAATCGTTTGAAAATATTAGAAGCACTTACGGATACTCTGGCGCCCAGAACAAGTCATGCCAAGAGTGGATCCAAACCAACTACGACCAAGACATACCATGTAGTTGAATCAACAAAGCCATTATACGTAGTGAATATGAAATGTTCAGCGTGTAATGACAAGCATCTTCTTCAAAACTGCAAGAAGTATCAGAAAATGGACATCAAAAGTAGAAAGTGGTTCATCAAGTCAAATGGCCACTGCTATAATTGTTTGTCTAAGAAACATTCACTTAAAGAATGCAACAGTCGTCATCGATGTCTTAAGTGCAAACAAAGACATCACACGACAATTCATGAGGATGTAACTGCAAACAGGTTACACCAAGACGTAACTGCAAACAGGTCACACCAAGACGTAACTGCAAACAGGTTACACCGGAAGGATGGAGAGGCAAAAAATCTTCATTCTAGATTAGTTGAAAGCAAAGACAAGGTAAATCAAGTTCAACAAAACAACAGCGATAGTAATGATTGCATACAAGGAAAGTCATGCAACAGACAAGGCACTGGAGGCTCACAAATCACCCAGACCTATATGAATAGGGAGCGATCGTCGGCATTACTATCCACAGCGTTGGTGAAGGCTCAAGGAGCAAATGGAAAACCACTGATATTGCGATGTTTAATTGATCCTGGATCAGAGTGTTCATTCATAACACAATCTGCATCCCATAGGTTACAAGCGAATTGTAAGGAAACATTAGTAGTTGTAACAGGGTTGAACAAAAGCCCAATGAGTAACGTGAACAAGCAAACGAAGCTTAAGTTACAATCTTGCGGATCAAATGAGACAGCAATAGAAGAAAACTTCCTGATCATCAACAAAGTCACTGATAGTTTACCAACAACACCAATCACAAAGGAAAGCTATCAACACTTAGACAACTTAGAGCTAGCAGATCCCACTTACTGGAAGCCTGGCAAAATAGACGCTTTATTAGGTGCCAAGGTTTATGCTAGAATCGTACAAGAAGGTATTGTACGTAGTTCAAACAAAGGTCCAACAGCAATCAATACAATGTTTGGTTGGATACTAATTGGAACAACTGAAGATGTAGTAAATGATGATTCAGTACAGACATTCATGGCTACTACAGATAATATAGATACACGACTTCGGCAGTTTTGGGAAATAGAAGAAGTTTCTTCAAAGCCAATTCTATCACAAGAAGAAACACTGTGTCAAGACATCTTCCAAGACACATTCGCACGTCTAGAATCAGGAAGATATCAGGTCAAATTACCTTTCATAAATAACATGTCGCCAAGATTAGGTAATTCTAGACATCAAGCAATTCAGCGTTTTGAACATTTGCAAAGGCAATTTTTAAGAAAACCTGAATTCAAACTGGAATATGAAAGGTGTTTAGATGAGTACATCGAACTAGGTCACATGGAACCAGTAAACCCGCCTTGTAATGATGAGCAACATTATTATATCCCACATCATGCTGTGTTTAAAGACAGCTCAACCACGAAGTTACGTGTTGTGTTTGATGCATCGGCTAAAACAACAAATGGTAGGTCTCTTAACCAACATCTGTTAAAGGGACCTACACTGCAGCCAACATTATACAACACATTACTCACCTGGAGAAAGTTTAAGATTGTCATGAATGCAGATATTGAGAAAATGTATCGCATGATAGAAATGCATCCTGACCATCGAACTTTCCAAAGAATAGTATGGCGGAATCCCACAACAGGTGTAATACAGGATTATCAACTGAAAACTGTGACATTTGGTACAACATCAGCTCCTTATTTGGCAATTAAGACACTGCAACAACTTGCTATAGACGAAAAAGATAAGTGGCCTTTAGCAGCAGAAGCAGTCTATACGAATTTTTATGTAGACGATCTTTTATCTGGCGCTGATGACTTGTCGAAGGCAAAGGAATTGCAGCAACAACTGATCCAAATGATGACATCAGCTGGTTTCAAGCTAAGGAAATGGGCCAGTAATGTTTGCGAATTACTACAAGATCTGCCTGCAGATCACATTGAGTTAAAAAACTCATTGATATTTTCGAACACCGAATCCATTAAAACACTAGGAATCAAATGGTTTCCCAAGGAAGATTATTTTACTTTTATAATCAAACCATTCACAAAACCTTTAGCATTTACCAAACGGATCATCTTGTCGCAGATCGCATCATTATACGATCCTATAGGCTGGCTGGCTCCAATCATAATAGAAGCAAAGATCATAATGCAAGGTCTTTGGATAACAGGTTCATCATGGGATGAACCAGTCTCAGAAAATATCCAGAAATCCTGGACAAAGTTCACAGAAAACTTGCAAGTGTTAGAACAATTACGAATTCCAAGGTGGATTCAATATTCTACAGGGCTACGTATGCAACTGCATGGATTCTGTGATGCATCATCCAAAGCTTATGCAGCAGCAATCTATCTAAGGGTAGAGCACTTCAATGGCGAGATTACTTCGCATCTGGTAACCGCAAAAACAAAGGTAGCACCCCTTAAGCCAACTACAATTCCACGTTTGGAATTAAATGGTGCGCTGCTACTCACAAGATTAATGAAAGTTATAATCCAAGGAATGCAGGTACAAGACATTCCTATAATAACATGGACCGACTCGCAAATCGTCTTACAATGGCTAAAGGATCATCCATCCAAATGGAAGATTTATATCGCAAATCGGGTTGCAGAAATACAAGAAACATTGAAATTCAAACAATGGCGACACATTGCTTCAATCTACAACCCAGCTGATTTGGCTTCACGTGGCATTTCAGCAAATCAATTGCTTCATAATGAATCATGGTGGCACGGTCCCACATGGTTACTACAACCACCAGATAAGTGGCCAAATAATTATGAAGTTACAGAATCAACAACATTAGAAGAAAAAACACCAACAGTAACTAGTTTTTTGATAAACTTAGAAGACAACATTCTTCTGAAGTATTCTTCATTTACACGCCTAGTGCGTATTACAGCACTCATACAACGCTTCATCCACAACTGCAGAAATCCTAACAATAAAAGAGTCAATGTGCTAACTAGCAGTGAGTACACTAAGGCACAAAAGACAATATTCAAACTGGTGCAACAGACAGCATTCACAAAGGAGTATCAAGACCTAGTGCAACACCGACCACTATCAAAACAGAGCAAAATTATTAGACTCAATCCCATGCTCGATAGAGATGGATTGATACGAGTAGGTGGACGATTAGAGCACGCCTTGGTCTCATACGATAGAAAACATCCAGTTATATTACCTCGTGATCATCATGTTACGTGGATATACATTGATAAAGTACACTTGGAAACATTACATGGCAATACGTCATTAGTGTTAAATACTATACGCAATTCTGTATGGATATTGGATGGAAGACGTTGCATCACATCTCGATTGCATAGATGTATTACCTGTTTTAAACAGCGTCAAGCATCTATGACACAACAAATGGGCAATCTACCATCAGCAAGAGTGAATATAACGAGACCATTCTCGAGAATTGGGATTGATTATGCTGGACCTGTAATGGTCAAATCATCAAAGTTAAGAAATGCCAAAGTCCAAAAGGCATATTTTTGTATTTTTATATGTATGGCGACGAAGGCTGTACATATTGAGTTGGTGTCTGACATGACATCAGAGGCTTTCATTGCAGCCTTGAAGAGGTTCGTTAGCAGAAGAGGTTTGTGCACAGAAATCTATTCAGATTGTGGCACTAATTTCATTGGCGGCAAAATAATATTAGATAAAGAACTACAACAAGCAATCAAGCAAGCATGGCCACAAGCTGCTGAATATTTGGCAGACAAATCCATTTCATGGCACATGAATCCACCAGCAGCTCCTCATTTTGGAGGATTGTGGGAATCAGGTGTCAAATCTATCAAATACCACCTACGAAGATCTATTGGCAACTCGAACCTCACATTTGAGGAATATGTTACACTATTAACCCAGATAGAAGCCTGTTTAAATTCAAGGCCCTTATGCCGAGTTAACAATGATCCAAGTGATCAACTTGCTCTGACTCCTGGACACTTTCTGATAGGACAATCGCTTAACGCCATTCCAGAGCCAAATCTGAATATGGACAATGTAACACACTCCAGTCGACGGAAAAGTGTGCAACACATGATACAAAAGTTCTGGAACCATTGGTCTAAGGATTACTTGAAACAACTCCAGAATAGACTAAAATGGTTTCAACCAGAACTTAACATCTGCAAAGGAGAGGTGGTGTTATTGAAAGTTGATAATGCTGCCCCAACCACTTGGCCATTAGGTATTATTGAAGAAGTCCACCCAGGAGCTGATGGACTAGTTCGTGTCGTCAGAATCAAAACACAGACAAGTACATTTGTCAGGCCTATCAACAAGATTTGTAGGTTACCTTTGAATTAATTGACAAATATGTGTAAAACTAACACATCTGTTAAATGTTGTGTTGTCCCCCTAAAACAAAAACATTTACTTATTAGATTTTATTTACAGATGTCCGAATTTACAGTTGATCAAGATATTTTAGATATCTATGATGATTTAAACTTTAATTTTTCATTGCCGGGAAGTCCTCTCAATGCTCCTACATATGACCTAAGCGAATTTAATAGCTTATGGTCCGATATTGTCGAGGCCACTGCAGACTCGGAACCAGAAGTTCAAGGAACAGCTGCTTCATCTACACAAGTTACGCAGAATCCAGAAAGACCAGCTACGTCATCAATGACTGAAGGTTCCACCAAGCAGGACTTGTCCAGGACGGCGAAACCCTACAACGCTATAGAAGGGGATACTCCACAGACGAAGCCAGTCATGCAGGACCCTGCAATCATCAACGGCGCCCAGGTCTACGACTTGCAGAGACTCTTGCTCACTACTACTATCAAGGAAGCGGAGACGAGAATCAAGAACTCCTTCCAGCGGTTTAGAACTCGGGAGAAGGTGGACATCTTCCTATCAAAAGATACAATTAAAAGAATTAATTTCTACGACATCCAAAAACGTCGCAATTGAGAGAAGACAATCAACCTACCAGATCGTTATCAGGTACGCCTGCGAGTGCTTGCTAATGGAGAGCTGCATTTTTTCAAGTACCACAAACGAGGTATACAACAGATCAAAAAACGGTTGAACATGAATGTTCAACAGGGGGGAGAATGTTCGACCAACCTACAAAGAAAACAATTAGATTAATGTAAAAACAAAAAAATCTTACCAGCATCTGGCGTGTCAACAGATGCAAAGGTCCCACGACGACCTGAAATAAACAAATGATTAAAATATGAACTTCAAGGATAAATATACTAAAAATAAATGAATTTTTTTTATACAAAAAAAGGTGTGTTTACATACATAGGACCTCACCATGCATGCAAACAACAAGAACAAAAATGCACTAAACTTTATGTTCAGCAACATAGAACATAAAGATAACTCAAGTACCCACGTACGGGCACATAATAAACATATTTTCAATAGATTCGTGAATACCTGAGATGAGAATTTTACAAAACAAAAAACTCACCTTGACAGGTAATCACGGTATTTGAAAATGTTGATATTTTACACAAAACCTACATAAATTAAAGAAATTTATACACTCACCTGTAGTTCAATGGATAATTCCCGCGATGAATACCTGAAATATACACAAACACTGAATTTAAGACTTAATTTTAGCAAACAAAATAAATTCGCGCGCGACTGACATTTCGCATATAAACACCGACGTGAACTTCATAGTTTCGCGACGTTCAAAATGTCATACCGGGGTGAAAAGAGACGCAGAATCGAATGGGCGCGTTCGCGTCGCGTAATTTTTCACGGTTTACGGAATATTCGCGAATTTTCGAATTTCCCTTGGCACCAATAAGTGCGAAAGAGACACAAAGGTGTGAAAGGGACACGAATAAAGATGAACGAAAATGAATTATGAGAGGAATTTTGTAAATCGAACTAAAAGATGGCGTATCGATAAGTTATAGCACAGATTCGGAAAACTTATCATAATTACGTGAAATTAAAAGGGATTTCTATGGGAAAGATGTCAAAAAATGCAATTTGTAATTTGACATCAAATGACTACAACAAATATACACATTATAGTCAAATTAAGCCTAAAATTCGCATAATTCATTTTTATGGATATGAAATCGGAACGAAATTCTCTATAAAAAGGGGGTTCATTCTTCATTCTGTCTTCTTATTTTCAAAGTTGTCAAAGTGCGAGAACATGCAATAGCATTCCTCCCACAATTTGCAAATAGTTCAAACAGTTCAAATAGTTCAAATCGTCATCAGGAAAAGGGAAATAGAAAGTTCAGCAAAAATTTAGTAATTTTTTTTCAACAATCGAATTGTCAAAGTTTGTTCAAGGAAAAGCAGCAGCAGCAAGAGTTCAAGTGAATTTATTGGTTAAATTTAATAGTGACAAATTTAAATTAAATTAAAGGTAAATTTGCATATTAGTTATTATTTTCATTTTGGGTTAAATTTCATTGTGTTTGCATGCCAGGTGTTGGTTATACACACATGTATGAATTTAACAAGAACGATTGAAATTTTTATTCTTAATCTTGTCCTTTCAGCCATTTTAACTAATTTACTCAAGTAAATCGACATTTCTAATAATTATTTATCGTGTGAAACATATGCCATTTGGTCAGTTTTTGCACAACATAATAATTCAGAAATTGGATCTACCTTGAGTTCTAATAATTATTTTCTTTCAGCTACTAGTAAATTAGTTAAGAATCAGAAAGAAAATTTTATTTAGATATGTAATTGTGAAGTAGCATAATTTTTTTTGAGTTATTATTATTGAAAAGAAAGAGATAGATTCGAGTAAAAATATAATTTCTTTGTACATTTGAATTTTCTTTAATTACTAAATACATAAAACATACAGTGAATCAGTGAATTTTAAGTGAAGTTTCCAAGCTTGTACGTCTAAGTTGAGGGAAATAATTTGTCATAGTGATAGAATTTTGCAAGTAATTAATTTCTCATAAACTTAACATTTGTTTAGTTATTAGTATTATTTGTGGCAATAAACAATTAATTGAATAATAGAGTGACAAATTATCCTTTTTTATTTAACCGCTACACTCCACCGTGATATTTTCTTTCAGTATACGTGGATTCTCGTTTGCGGTTGCAGTATTCTTTCGAAAGTCAATTATAGGAATTGACAGATTTCATTAAACTGTATTTTGCGAACGCAGTCTATTTGTATTTGTCAATCAGTCGAATTGACATTAGCTGTGGGAGAACAACTGGTGTATTAATTGGAATGCATTGGAATTGACATAAAAATTCAGACAAATATATGGTTTTTATACGTCTATCTCTTACAAGCTCAAGGAAATTTGACAACAAATCTGCAGAGGAGCAATTTTTCAGTAATACCCTAGACACACAGCACGAACTAATGAATCATTTGTACTAACTATTCATTAAAATGCCGTGTGTCAAATTGTATATGTCATTATAGCTCGAAAATCAGATGATAATGAAGTGCATTAATGAAGTGTTTTCCTCCTTCATTATAGCTATAATGAGGAAAAATGTGCTAGATTTGACATATAATGTAAATCTGGAACTCCGCTGTGCATCTGCCGATTTGAAAAATAAGAAGAAGATATGTAAAGAAATGCAAATAACAAATTATATATTGTCAATATTCCCTTTAATATAAAGTTTTTCTCATTTGTAAATTGCTAAATTGAAAATAAAATAAATAAAAACAAAGTTTATCGCGTTAATTCGATCCATATCGCTTCTTTAATGACATGAGTTTATCAAAACCAGTTTGACAGTACAACTTAATTAAAGAAATGGCTGTGTGTTTGCAGTTTATAATGAATCATCTAGACTAAGGAATCGTTAGGTTTTTCTGCATTAAGAGCCCTGTGTGTCTAGGGCATAATATTACAAATGAGTTTTTGGGTTAATTAAAACAAGTTTTACTTCCTAAATAATTTTAATTTAATGGAATACAAAGTCAAAATGCATTTATTTTTTGAACCCCTGCTTAAAGCAGCGTATAACGCCGGGTTCCACGACAGTATAAAGCTTATCAATTAGTTTACATTATTTATAGCAAAAGAAACAATATATCAACTTAAACAGGATTCAATTAGTTTAAATAAAATTAAATTAACAGCTTATATAGTCATAACAATCTTTAGATTTCACAGTTGAACTACACTTAGTCATTAATTAATTATGATTTATCCGGAGTTGTACCATCTTTAGTGTTTCCAATCGACAAATAATAATAAATTATGAATCGGTGTGCAATTGTACGAAATAAAGGGTTTTCACAGCCTGTTCAATATTTGTGCCGTTTTTTAAGCAAGAACGCTCAGTCCATTCTTATTATATGTCAGTGACAAGATACTATGAGTACGTTTAGATCGCAGCTATTTAGGACTAGTTTTACGTAAGTCGAATTACGTAGTACTAATCCTGCTGCTGTTTAATCCGCTCGTATTAAAGCTTTGACAGTTGTCAAAATTGTCAGATCTGCCTGCTATTTCAGGAGAAAAATGAAAAATAATATATTGAGTTTGTTTGTACACCGCATGCACAAGAAAATGGAGCATAGAAGAAAATTTAAAATCAGAATGAGGAAATACTGTTATTTATATTACTAAATACCCAAGATAAAACATGCAAATTTTCAGGCTAATGGCAAAACATTATAAGATAATTTGCAACAATTATTTATTAATTATGTATAAGGGCGTCACTATTTACAAACAGCCTCGCATTACCTTATGTGACGTAATGTCTCCATTTAATACTAATTTTTGTAGGTCAATACCGCATCAGAAACCGAATTAAAGTAGGACTAGTTTTTCGTAATACGGCATGTTTAGACCACTTAATATTAGTACTACGTAAGTCGAACTAAGTAATACTAGTCCTAAATGGCACGGTCTAAACGGGCTCTATGACCAGCGCTGCCTGCCAATTTTTCTTAAAATCGGCTAGATTTTCGGCTAAATTTAGGGAAAGAAGGAATTTCTTCATCTTGTGCCACTGACAAAAATTATGCCCAACACAAGGGAGAACATTTTACGGAGGGAAGGAATTGCCTTCCCTTGGCTTAGTCGTGCCATAACAAAAATTTTGCTTCGCGTTGTTTCTTATAAGATTTTCGAAATTTATTGTGTGCGTGTTCATTAAGGCCTGAATTACAATTACGACTGATCAGTCGACTACGACTATGCCCAAATAGGAAATGCATCTGGTAAGATATAATTGCAACTTCGACTTCGACTGCGACTGAAACAAAACTTTGCTGAAAGTGGTGTTAGCGGCGGCCAACTTCAGTTCAATCAAAAGAAGTCGGGACTTCTGGTTTGTTCAAGCAGTTGAAGTTTTAATTTAATTACAAATTTCACCTCAGCGTCGACTTCGACTTAAAATAAAGTCGCAGTCGACAGATTTGTCGTAATTGTAATTCACGCTTAAGACAGTTTTTAGCTCTATCAAGTTGGCCGGTCTACTTTTAAGTTTTAAATTTTTTATTGCACATATCGATTGTTGGTCGTTTGTTGGTGATTGTTGGCTTAATTTAAACATTTGTTGGATAATGGTTTTTTCGAAAATCTAAAAAGAAAATTCATCATAAAGTTAGCCGGAAAATTCTTATTTTTAATTTAATTTAATTTGTTACCAGCTCAATCAATGCGTAATCGTTTGTTGGACTCGATTTTAGTAATAAATGCGTTTGTTGGTTCCTCAATTCTTCGATAATTGCAAAAATAAACTATCTAAGCTACACATGAACCTGTAAGTGATATTAGCCAAATTCTAATTTTGCAGCTGAAGTAACACCAACAAGATAATGAAGTAAAGCCTATATGTCATGCATTGACAACCAACTGTAGCTCCATCCAGTTGGCCGGTCAACTTTTACTTTTGCAATTTTTACTATTTAAATTTTTTACTGCACATATCGATTGCTGGTCGATTGTTGGCTTAATTTAAACATTTGTTGGGTAATAGTTTTTCGAAAATCCAAAAAGAAAATTCGACATCAAGTTAGCCGGAATATTCTTATTTTTAATTTAATTTGATTTATAACCAGCTCTATCAAAGCGTAATCGTTTGTTCGACGCGTTCTTATTAATAAAATCGTTTGTTGGTTCCTTAATTCTTCGCTAATTAAAAAAAATAATTGACCTAAGCTACACATGAAGTTGTCGCTGATAATAGTTGAATTATTATTTTACTTTATATTCTAAGGACTTCACACCACATCAGCTGCAATGTGTCAAAAATTTACAGAGAATAGCTTGGTGTAAGGAGGATCTAGGTTCTACAGAAACAACCGAATAGAACAACAAAGTAATGTTTTCATTTAAATACATTTTTTTTTCACAGATGGGTTTTAATTCTTGCTTTCCTGTAGATACACTCCTGCAAATAAGTACTACATTATCGGATAAGAGTCGCGAAAATAGCGACGTCCAACTTACAATTGATTTTAACAAATCTGGAAATATCAAGAAGAGATTCAAACATTAAAATAAAAGAAGGAACGATTTTAGTGAAATAAGACTGTTTTAGTAACTGAATTTAAAGAATCAAAACAAGAGGAAAGGTTTACGGCTATAAAAGAGAAACACTCACAGATCCAAAAACTGAGCAAAGAGTTGTCTGCATTTAGGGATAAATATGATGGTATTAATAGGAAATTACAAATAAGGGAAGCAAAAGTACAGGTAAGTGTAAAATATCTGATTTTTATTAGTTTTATTGTTTTAATCACAAATAATAAATTCAGATATGCAAGTCTAATGAGAGCATGAGGTGTACGTATCTGAATATATTTGTTTGTGGGTTAAGTAATGTATATTTTTCGTAACTAAAATCTTTTACTTGTTTGAACATGCTTTCCATCGGTCGCTTCTACGCAGTTGGGAAAATCCCACATTTCCTCAGTATTCGCTATTTGGTACCCGTTTTCAGGGGTCTTTTCCTTTAAATATATTGGTGACAAAGCTTCCCAAAGTATTTCACAAGTGTCAAGGATGATATTGGTTATAGTTGAAACTGCCATTTTAAGCTTTAATGCAAGGATTTGCCTTGAAGTTCCGTACGCCTGAAACAAACTTTAATATGTATAATCGGATTTCATTTGGAAAAGTTTCAATTTAAAACAATGTCAACGACAATCGGCATTCCGGCTGTATTGGCCTCCTTATAGATTTCTCTTCCAACTTCCCATAAACCAATGATAGGAGGCTATTAAAAGTACCAATGTGTATTCGGAATGTTTTCTTAAATATTTCGTGGTCACTTGAAGAAAGAAACCATACTGAGGTCGTTGTAAATATATTTCCCAAACCCAGAAACGTCGTTTCCTAAATTTGCTTAGTATCGTTAGCATTGTAAGCCCGTATTTAGTAACAGCAACTACTTTTGCTGCTTTTCGTCGATTTATCATGTTTTTTTCCACAATATATTTCACCACTTCACTAAAATCTTTCTTTTTGACAGTTCAGGTACCTCTCAATCTTGTATTTCACAATGCTGCTATTCTGTCATAGCAGCCATCAATGCCGAGCCTGGGAAAAATTCACTGCTGATGTTAATGATGATGCCGATGTCCGATGCTATCATTGTCTTTCGGCCTTAAAGTTATTAGTGAAGAAGTTTCCAACTTGAAGCAGAAGTATGGGTGGTTTGTGAAGAAGGAGGGAGAGAACTACTACAGTTGCGGAATAAAGTGTGTACAGTTTGTTTAGGTTTTTGTTCTTGCAAACGCGTGTAATACAAGCCTATTTCAAGAGCTATTAAAATAAATTTCTAACTAGAATTGCGATAGTCATAGGGAACTTGATCAATACTATATGTATATACATATATATATATATGACTTGACTGACTTGTAATTAGTATTTCATTTACTTTCTAGTTGAAGCTAATTCACTTCAATTGTAATTTGCGATTTTTATGTTTGTATGTTCTATCTTTTAAATATATTTTTATTTATTTTTTAGAGGCTCTTCGACTCTAATCGAGCTCGAAAACAGGGTTACTACTGACGAGCAGTCGAATAGCCAAGTAGGGAAGAAACGGAGGACGAGGAGGAACGGTGGACCGGGCGATCCTGCCTCCTCCAGTGCCAGCAAAGCCAGTCGCATCAAAGCGGCCCAACTCGGAGGAGGACGATAGTTGAGCTGACATTTCGAAGGTTGTTGTGAGAGAGGTGGAAGGATCTTTCGAGCAGCTTTCGGACGGCGACATGAACGGCTTGGATGAGATTGGTTTCTCGAGCTTCGGTGTCTACGAGTCGTGTGATAGCACCATTTCGACTGGTAGCCAATTTGAAGTCTCGAACGGGACCCTTCGTAGGGTGAAAATTCGCAGCATTCTTGGCCAGCTCCAGTACAAGAAGAATTCAGCTAAAATCTGGAGTATTCTTGTAAAGGAGCTGGAAAGGCCAGAGTTGTTACTTCCTCAGCTTCAACTCCTACAACAGGAGTCTAAGAAGAAGAGGAAGTACAACGATGCAGCTCGCTGTGAACGTCTCCATAGGAAGGTGGAGGAGCTGATTCAGAAGCATCACTTGGCCGATTCTCTTCGTCAGTAGACGTCGTACCATCATCGTTTGAGCTTCTTATCTCTTTGAATTTGTACGATAGCCTCTCTAAACTCCGGGGGTTTAAGTGCTCATACAAGGTTACATGGCAATATCGTACACATCAAAATGTCCTATATAGACATTGCAATTCTACAGGGGACGAATTTCACACAAGACACATACACACGACTTGAGCGTTATACTTACTTGCACATTGGCTATGCAATGTTTGCCACACCTGCTCCTTGCCGCGGCTCAGGGGTGGGAATCATTGTATCCAACAAATTTACACTCGTCTCCCGTTTATACAGATATCTTCCCAGGTTTTGCTTTTTCCTTGGTTTTTGTCGACGGGACAAAAATATCAAGGTAGTAATCGTGTACCTTCCTCATGACCAGGGCATTACAAGACAAGCTCTTGATAGTCTTCAATCTTGTCTGGAGAGTTTTAGCGGTGAAACTATCCTCGGAGGTGATTTCAACAGCACTCTGAATCCTTCAATGGATCGGCATTCCGGAGTTGAGTTCAATTCCGTCAATGCTTCTCGGTTGAGGAATTTTGTCGTTGTTTTCGGACTCGTTGATATCTATCGTTGGATGCATCCTACGAGTAGATCATACATGAGGGTCTCGCAAAATATCCATGGAAGTCTCACAGGCTCCACGACTACGTCTCACCGGGAATACTAGAACATTTCGTTGGTGTCACTCATGAAGTGTGTCCCGTTAGCGATTATCTTGTAGTGGAAACCAGCACTCTAGTTGAAAGAAGAACTGCATACTGGATATTCAACAACTATTTGTTGAATTCAGAGCAGTTCATCAATGAATTCATTGAATGCTGGCACGATTCGCAAGAGAGGAAAGCTGACTTTCCTTTTCTTAGTGAATGGTGGGATGTTGGAAAACTCCAAATTCGATCCTTTATCGAAATGAATTTCAATCGAGGTGGGTATGAAGCTTCTAGCTTGTCGGCCGAAGTATCTCGGGTGGCAGCTCTTCTTCAAACTCAGTTGATTCTTTATTTTAGCAGAACAAAAGAACGCTTGGCAGCACAAACTTACAAGCACAGCTTGGAATTTGTGCTGCGCAGCCAATCACGCTGGCTGAGGGAAGGCGATTCCCCAACCGAGTGCTTCTTCAAGGCAACTAGACGACGTACTGCTTCTTGTGAAGTCGAACCGATAGTTGATGAATCTGGACAAGACCTCAATGGACAACAGCTATCAGAGTATATTGGAGACTGCTACAATAGTCTGTATTCTGAAACGACGTCTACAACATCCTCGAACACTCATGAATTTATTGAGAATATTCCTACTTCCTCTGAAGATAGTAAAGAGCTCCTGGGTACAGTAATCATATTGGAGGATATGATCGCTGCATCAAAGGATCTAAAGCGACACACTTCACCTGGTTATGACGGCTTGATTTCAGAATTCTTCATACGTTTCAGGGATGTATTAATTCCTGACCTTTTGGAAGTCTTTAATTCAGCGGTTGAAACACATTCACATTTTAGTTTGAAGAGGTCTGTTATGCGATTGATTCCAAAGAAATGAGATTTGCAGTGGATGGGGAACTCGAGGCCAGTAACCCTATGCAATGTGGACTACAAAATCGTCTGCAAAGCATTAGGGGCGATACTCTGCTCAGTGATTACTTCGGTTATATACGCAGAACAGTCCTATTGTGCACCAGGTCGTAGTATCTACGACAACTTCGCGGTAGCCAAACATTTGTTTGCCTACCATGAACGGATAGGTAATCAAATGGCTATGATTTCAAAAGACCAACAAAAGGCTTTTGATAGCGTCTCGCACGAGTATCTCTCGACTGCATTTGGGATTTCATCCAGGTGGCTCAACATCATCATCAAGGACAAGCTCTGGCTCCTATCTCGTTTCATCAAGGTATCACATAGGGCTGTCCATTGTCAGGTATGCTTTATGATCTCTCGTTGGAGCTGCTACTGATTAATCTTCGTCGAATGCTCGGAGAATATTCAGTTCATCTGCCATGTACCAATCTGAGGGCTCTTATGTTGGCATATGTGGATGACCTTTCTATTTTCGTAACAAGAGATGAAGCTTTTCGTGCCGTTCGTGCGGTTTCCGAACAGTACGAACGTATAGCGGGCGCTAAAATCAACCTTAGTAAGAGTCAAGGCTTGTGGTGTGGAAGGTGGAGAGATCGTACAGATACTCCACTGAACATTCAAAGGACTAATACCTGCCTGAAGTATTTAGGTGTGTGTATCGGACGCGAGAAAAAATCAAATAATAGCTGCATTGCTCTGGAGAAACTCTCTAGAGCTTCTGCGCGGGAGAGGTTTCGTCAACTTAGGACTAGTGACCCTGGCACTAAATTGGAAGATGCTTTCGTTCTGAACAGACCATCTCACACACCTTTCAGCACACTTACAACACGTGTGCTCCGTAACGTGCTTATGTCCATAAGACCTCCGGAGTATACAGGATACAACAGATGGCGAACATACTTCGGGGTGAATGGGCGTGATGGGAGGAATAACTTGCAGAATAGTCTACAGTTCATCCTTCAGTTATAAAGATGCTGATGTAGCATTCAAATTGTTGCATCACAGAGCGGCAGTTTCAGAGGATTTCCACAGTTTGTGCTGGTGAAGGCACCCTGTTTTACAGGTTCTTAACGTGCCCGGTTTTGCTGAGTCTAATGGAACTCGTGCCCGGTATGTGTCAGTTGATCCACCCGAATTTCGGCATTACTAGGACATAGCTTCTATGGACACAAAAGGTTTGTAGTCTGGTGAATTGTTTGATTAGCTTTGTGTTGACACTGGCGAAATCTACAATTCAGTTGTATTACATAGAGTCGAAGATGGGATTCAGAATACTGATCCACAACACCACGCACTATCACTTAAGCGCCACTTTGTTGACAGATTGAAGAGGCGTTTACGCCTTGAATATCTGGCAGCGAATGCAGACACATTCAACTGCACATGGCAACCATTATCGTCGGTGCAGAACGGAGGTCTTGTCAAAATTCGGACACAGAAAATTTTTTGTTTTATCTCGTTTTAGGCCTTTTTCAAAATTTTTGTACCGCTCTATATAGAGACTTAGTGTTTCATTTTGTCTAGTTTGTTTTTGTTGTGCATATTGACACTGTTATGTTGTGATTTTTTAGATTAGTTAGTGTCTTTTTATATACACATTGTAAAGCCTTTTCCCACTTATTTTTAAGGATTTTGAAAAGAGCCAAAGAGCCAAAAATAATAGAGCATATTTAAATAAAAAAAAATTATTATTATTATTGTTGTTGTCAAGTTCAGACGTGTCTCAACATCGTTGCGCAAATAAAAGCAAAAAAATTGAAAAAACAGTGATAAAAAGGGAAAGAAAGTGTTCCTAACTACCAAACAATATTCAGTTGGAAGTTTGCAAAAGCTGAGGAAAAATATATTTTCTTAAACGAGTTATTTTAAGATGAATATTCAAAATATACCGATAATTCGGCATAATTGTCACAATTCATTATAATAAGCAACCGCACTTTCAGCATTTCTATAGAAGGAACCGAACTCATCATATATGCTTCTGAAATTGGTTGACAAACTTGATTCCGAGTGTTTAAGTTTTTTAAAAATTGTGGTTGTTAACCCCTCCATCTCCAACAAATAACTACAAGCCTTTTTCTTGTTTTTGAGGTTGGAGAATGGAGCTCTTGCACCATGCATGGTGCACATAGCTCCAAAGAGAGGAATAATGAAAACCCTCGAAAAGGTCGATGGCAAAAACTTAGAGAAGACTCGCAAGAGAACTCAACGGAAAAGAAGTAGCAGTAGCAGCAGAAAGGGATGCAGTTCCAGTACTAGAAGAAACAGCAGCAGCTGAAATGGAGCAAGCTCTATCATCGGCAGCATTGTCTTCCAATGCCGCGTGTAAATGTGCAGTGCCGAGAAAGTTGTTGAATGTGGTGAAAGTGGCGTCTGCTGCAGCACCATCGCCAGTAATGGGAATGGAGTTACGGCAGCTAAAAGCCCCACAGTCAACGGCACAGCCCAGCCAGGAAATAGTGTAGCAGCACAAGATGTCTCTACGGCGATGTCATTCGCTCAAGCGGTAAGTGGCACTTCTAAGGTTTCTTCCCATAGAATTGCTTCACCCCATACCCTCTCATTCCCCCATATGAAAAGGACAGACAAAAGTCAGGGCCGGAAGAGGCACTGTAAGTTATACTCGTTGAGTTTGTCCGACGGATGTCTCAAGTAGAATATCTTGGTGCTATTGAAAAAGTCGTTGGCCCTCAAGTGCTTGCTCTCAGTGTTACTGCCCAGGGTGCGGTATCAGTTTGCTTGAACACTGTAGAGGCTGCTTGAAAACTTATGCTTAAGGGGATCCTAATTTCTGGCAGGCACCTGATGCCGTATTCTCAGGTGATGAAACCAAAGGCAGTAGTTCTGTCTCGTGTCCTTTGCCGAAAATGATGATATAATCTGCTTCCTTTGGCAATTTGGCACCGTTCATGGCAAAATGCGTGCTATGCCCATTAAAATTGGAGGAAATTGCTTTGGGTGAGGCGTGTTCAGTCCCAGCAGGGAAGTGTTTTCTTCTGTGTTAATAGATTGTGATGGAATCAGGCCTTTTGTGGATATCACCACCGAGGCTAAGTGCTACGCCTGTGACCTGGTGGGACATCTCATCGCTGGCTGCCCTAAATGGCAGCAAAAAAAAATCAGCCAGAAGGAAATTTAGCACCTTCTTCCGAGGTTTCCATGATTTAAAAACTGGACGCAAGCAAAACAGCTTGGAGGGGGAGCCAGCGAAGGGCTGCGCTCGGCTGGTACCATCGAAGAAACCTGTTGGGACTGAACATTCACCTCTTTTACCACAAGAACTTGGCTCATGCTCTGACGAGGGGGTAGATAAAAGAAAGAAGGGAAATATATTAAAGAGGAAGCCCAATAGTGCGGAGGCGACCTTCCGGCGAGGTCTTCGAAGCGTCTACTATTGCGGGTGGGCACGCTCCGGGGGAAGTATTGCCTCTCAGGCGGAGAGAGTCTGAGATTCCTAATGAAGAAATGTCGGACCTTTCTGATTGTGGGACAATGCTTAGTATGGACACAAATGGCAGGTCCGCGGCCGAGATAGGCTATCAATCGGCTCAAAGAGGCAGTGAATCTTCGGTGAGTTCGCTGTCACTTAGTTGATCATTTGACGTTGTCCCAAATGCAGCTCTTTGATAAGAGAGCAAATATGCATTTTTCTCAAGAAAACGTATCGGAAGCAGAGCGAAAGTTTGATCACAAAAGTTTTACACGAGTTCACAGATGACCCGGAAAATTTAGTGCCTCAGATAAAAAGCCAGGGCCTGTGGCAATAAAAAGTAATGAGGCCACACGTCTAGACCGCATACTTATGTTTGCATCACTATCGCCTCTTGCACATACAACGAATAAATGGCAGCATTTCTTCGTTTCCATATAAGTGGAATGGAACACATTTATATTGGAAAGTTACTACATATGTAAAAGTGATTGTGAATGTGATAGGAAATAAGTGTAGAAAAGCAACTATCCATTTAATGTCATTCTACTACATTTAGTCCGTTTTCCCCCCGCACTGCTAACCGAGGAACCCGAGAAAAGTGAATTTCCATTTATATCGGGAGCTTCGAATATCAACTGCGTGATTTTTTTCTCCGATAATTTCTTCAGAATGTATTCTAACTGTAAATACAATCATATTAAGAATTTTATGTAGTATTTATGAGTTGGTGAAAAAAACGTAAAAGTTAACACCATTTAGTTTTGGGAATACACAACGAATTCATGTGTCCTGTGCCGGCGATTATGTAGTCAGGTGATATATATGTTTGTAACTATTCGAAGGGATGTCCTATTAGATAAATTTTCTGAAATAGCAGATAAACCTGTGATTATTATGCATAAACACATGTTGGAAATTGTTCACGAAAATCCCGGTAGGTGGCATCATTAAGCAAAAATCAGGAAATCGTAATGAAAAAATAACGGTTTTTGGCGCCGAATCGATCGAAAATTGGGGTGGAAAAAAGAACTAAGCTATTTTCTGCAATGTAATCGCCGATACCTTTCCAAAAACTACCCGCATGCCGGGGTACGGTAGAAAGTGAAATCGCGTTTTTTTTCATGGGCCTGCAAAACGTTCAAATGTGCAAAATTTCGCGGGAGTTGCCGCAGTTAAATTGGCATAGAATCTGAAGGAAAGCGACAAATTTCTTCGAATGCTAGGGACAGGGGAGATATGTAGTTTTAAAACCGTGTAACCGTTGTCAAGGACCCCCGGTAGGTTGCGGTGAGTGGGCATGCAAATTTCGTAAAGATTTTATTTTTTTTAAATAGGTAAATGAAATCCGATCTTCCTGAAATTTAGTATAGATAATCTCCTAATTGGGGCGCATTCATAAAAAAAATTGGATTATTGAACAATTCGTTTAAATAAGTTTCGAAATGTATATTTCAGATCGAAATTTTGGCCGTCGAAAATTAATTTTGGCAACGTATTCGGGAGGGTACAGAAAATATGCTCAAAAAATCAGAAAAAATCACAAAAATATAAGCAGAAACAATTTTGCAAATCGGATGATATTTATCCGATTTCTGGGTGCGGGGTGGTTTTGCAGGTATTAATGTAATCAAGTTAGCATAGAGTGGTGTAGAAGGCGAATCAAGTTTGATACTGAAAGCTGCTTCACATATCAATGTTGGTGTGATAAAAAGTAAGTGTAAGATAGTCGCTTTCCATTTCATATCACTTTACTCCATCTCATCTCTTTCACCCCCTCCCTTCTATGAAGAGATTGTGAAAAAAGTTAAATTTCCATATGTATTGAGAATTTCTATTATCCAGTTGGTGAATTTTTTTGCCGAATAATTTGTTCCGAGTGGACCGTTAATCTTGATTGCTGTTTGTTTGTAATTTGATGTACTATTTAGTGATGATAAAAGAATGAAATTTTTTTTTAATTATTACGTCATTTTATATACACCTTCTTCTCAAGTAGCTCGTATAAATGGAGACAAGTGGAGATGGTAGGATGTTGGTTAAAAAAATTTAATCAAACATAAATATTCAAATATTTCATTGATCATTTGTAGCCTGACTTGATTTAAGGTAACTGCCTTAGAACAGGCGAAATCCCGGTTTGAGAAATTTTGACGAACATCGCAAAATGAATGGATTGACTTCAAAAATTGTTTTCTCAGATAATTTCTTCATAATGTATTCTAACTATGAATATGATCTTATTAGGAATTTTATGTAGTATTTAATTATTAAAAAAAAAGGGTAAAAGTTGACACCATTTGGTTTTGGCAATACAAAAACAATTCATGTGTCCTGCGCCGACGATTATGTACTCAGGTGATATATATGTTTGTAACTATTCGAAGGAATGTGCTCTTGGACTGAGATAAATTGTCTGAAATAGCAGATAAAACAGTGATTGCTATGCATAGAAAAACACGTTGGATATAGTTCACGAAAATCCCGCTAGGTGGCATCATTAAGTAAAAATCTGGAAATCGTAATTCAAAAATAACGGTTTTTGGGGTGGGGTGGAAAAAAGAAGTAATTTATTTTCTGTAATATACTCGCCAAGACCTTTCCAAAAAGTACCCGCATGCCGGGCTTACCCCTTGCAAAATGCTCAAATGTGCAAATTTTCGCGGTAGTTGCCGCAGTTAAATTTACATAGAATCTGAAGGCAAGGACCAAATTCCTTTGGATAAAATGCCACGGATAGAGGAGATATGTGGTTATCTAATAGTGCAAGTGTTATGCCCGTGAGTTGTTAGGTTCCCCCAGTAGGTGGCGCTTAGTGTGCATGTAAAATTTGTATAGTTTTTATTTTGTTTAAATAGGTAAATAAAATCCGATCTTCCTGAAATTTATTATAAATAATCTCCTAATAGGTGCGCATTCATAAAAAAATAAAAAAAATGGATTATTCATCAAATCTTTTATCCTCATTCAGCTTCGGTTCGGGTACCCCAAAGTTTCAAAATTACTCCTCAAAATTTCGGTTCTCCATCGTTCGGTTCAGCTTTGCATTGTAGCTAGCTGGGTCTCCATATCTTTGCTTTTGATAAAAGAAGTTTTGGAACTGCCACTTTCCTCTTGGGCTAAGGCTGTTTATAACTGTGATATTGTTAAAATTTTTGTATTATTTTTTTTCGCACCTTTTGTCCGTTTTGTTTCTTTTTTGTACATTTGTTATTGTTATCTATGTTGTATCTTTTTCAGGCTCTTTTTCTAAATTTTACAATTTTTATAACGTTTTGATACACTTTGCACTCCGTTGTCGCCGCTGTGGCGACATAGTAAGATAAGCTACTACTCCGTTGTCGCCGCAGCGGCGACATCTAAAAGAAACATTGTTTTTTTTATTTAAATATAAATATATTTTCACCATTTTTTTGTGGGTGTGGTCGTACGGATGTCGCACATCTTTTAATGGTATTGGTTTTCGGGAGAGGGGCTCGCAACCGGTGGGGCAGGAGGGCAAAGTTTCAACTTCATTTGCTTATAACTCATCAAAAACGCGCACATTGTGAGGACTTAAAGGAAAGCTACCGTCGGGGACTAAAAGTGGTTGTTGGGAGGTTGTGGGGGAGGGTCGCCGCTGGCCGAGGGGGCGGAATGGAGGGAGCCCGAGTCACAATTTTTCGTCCTACACATGTACAAAAAAGTTTACAGGGGTAATCTCCGAAGATACCCATCTGATTGACTTGATTTCACAGCGGTTTTTAGATAATCACCTTGGGTACTATGTTTTTCGATATTTTTAGGGGGAGGGTAAAACGGTGGGGGTATTTAGTGTTTCGCTTATAACTCAGCCATATCATCTCGGACCATAGGGGTGTGGTACTCAAAATCCAAAACGTACTAGAATAACTGTTAACACTTCTGCAGGGAGCGCAATATACTTTCTAAGCTTTTTCTAAAACCGTTATAATTCTTTGTTTTCACTTCTTTTTCGATCTACATACCCAATATTTTTAGTACGTTACTTTTTTTTCTAAATTAGGTACTAGATTTTTGCACAGTAAATCACTTCTAACTCGGTAGGGTTAAGTCCGATTGGAATATCGATTCTACTGTTCATCTCAACTTCGTGCCAGCTACAATTTGTAGCAGATTTTTGTACTGGGGGGGGAGGGGGTCCTAAATTTTCTTTTCATACAATATGACTAATCTAGGTCATTTTCAAATATGCTTTTTTTAATGCAGTTGCCTATGCGGCGCGGAGAAATGGACTAGCTAAACGGCCAGAGTGAAAATGGCCGTTTTTCCTCCCCTCCCCGATCGGAAAACGTAGTACATCATCGACGCAGGATGTGAAAGTAAGAGAACCGTTTTCAATAAAATTAAATCGGTTGCTTCTTGTGGCAGCTTCAGGGTTTTCCGTTTTTGTATATGTATGGTGTAAAAAATCGTGGGACCTCAAATTCATATTAGTGATAGCCCCTGCTTGGAACTTTCATTTAAGACATCAAACTTGGAGCTACGCCACTTCTTTCATGAACTATAAGCATTTGAAGTTGGAACTTTGCCGCTTTGTCTCTCCAAGAGCTCACGCCACCCGATGAAACGGATATGATGAAGGAATCGCGTAACCGGGAACTATGTAAGTACCAAGTTTGTTAAAAAAGTGTTTTTTTTTCGAAATTATCCCCTAGTAGTTACGCTATGCCGGTTCTGGCCCATTTCTTTAGCTTCCAGGATTTCGCCACAGATGGCGCCACCGTCGCTAGGTGGTTTGAGCCATACTAAATGTAGGTTTGTGTCTTGGCTGTATTGTTTTGTGCCTTGGACACACCATTGTGTATGGATGCACCATTGTGTCTTTGGTGCACCATTGAGTCTCGACTGCGCCCTAGCTGGATTAACCGGTACTACTGAGATGTGTAATTTGACTGCACCCTAGCGGCATAAGCCGGTACTACCAGCATGCTCCCGTACTACGATTTTCTTAGATAGATATGTGGTGCACCTAAATGTAGGCTTTTTATTAAGATTTTTCTTGAGCGCCTAAATGTAGGCTTTTGGTTTTGAACTAATAATTAAAGTTAATAGTAGGAAATTTTTGTTCATGCCAATGGATTCTAGATGATGGATATGTGGGGGGGGGATTATAAACATAGGGTGGGGGTAATGAAATTTTCATCAGAAATCCTCTACGGACTCTGGTTTTCGAGATATTAGCGTATTAATAATTCAAGTTATTTTTGCTCATGGAAACGGATTCTTGGCGGTATGGGGTGGGAGGGGGAACGAAATTTTCATCAGAAATCCTCTACGGGCGTTGGTTTTCGAGATATTAGCGACATTTGTTCGGGCGCAAACTCCATTTCTTGAGCAAGGTTCCCTAGCGGCTTTAGCCGGAACTACCAGCATGCCTTGGTTTTGCGGTTTTCTTTTATTAGCGGGAGAGTTCTAGATATTAGCATGACGTCATCATGGTTTTGCTGTTTTCAAATCCTGCACCTAAATAAGTTTTCTTAGCAGGGAAGTTGTAGATATCAGCATCATTCGGATTTCACAACATGACATCACCATGAACAGATTCTAGATGTCAGTGAGACATTAGCCGATACATGCTCCGGTACTACGAATTTCTTGGATGTGTGGTACGGTTCTCTTGGATATGTGAAGTTTTTTTGCTTCACTTTTGCCCACACATGGCAGCATGCTACGGTTTTTGTGCCCACACGTAGCAGCATGCTACGGTTTTTTTTTGGATGTGTGGTGCGCCTAAATGTAGGCTTTTGCTGTTTTCAAGTGTTGCGCCTGGTTTTGAATTAATGTTAGTAATAATTGATTTTTCTTGAGTGCCTAAATGTAGGCAAACAAATTTTCACATCGTGCTGTAAACAAATTTAAGCAATATCAGCAAATGATTCATATTTATTCTACTGATCGAAACGTTTCATTGGAATTCGTAAACAAATTTTCACATTATGCCGTAAACAAATTTAAGCAATATCAGCAAATGATTCATGTTTATTCTTTTCATATAATTTGATACCACACTTGCTGTAGGCAGCCAAAAATTTTATTGTTCCAAGAATTTTACTGATCGAAACGTTTCATTGGAATGTAAACAAATTTTCACATTTTCTTGTACGCATTCATGTAAACAATCTTATTTTCAAATTCGACCAGCAAAGTAAGCAAATTAATTTGACTGATTTTTTTATCGTGTAATTCGATATCATCTCAGTCTGTAAGCAAATTCGTTGGACTTCATCCTGTGCAATGATTATTGTAGCAGCAGGATCATTCATGTTTACAAACCGTTGCTATAAAAGCGCAAGCAAACTCTTTGGGAGTACCAGTCAATCTAAGTGATTCTAAGTTTTATTGTTGAATAAAAAAAATTAAATATGTCTATCACAGTAGTAAATGAAAGTTTTTCATTAATTAAGAAATTGCGAGAAGATGTGTTGAAGTGTTTAACTGATGCAAATTTTGTGAATAAAAAGAATATTATTAAAGAGTGCAACAGAAACATTCGTAAATATCAAGCAGCATTTCGGAAGTGTAATAAGAATGCGATGAAACGAAATCTGTACAGCTGTATTGCTCAAATTAAATCGTTGAGAGTGTTAATCAAAGCTCCCCATCGAGGTGGAGGAATTAATCAACGAGTAATAAGAAGTGATTTTGTTAAGTGGGAAGAAATAAAAACAGCATTCGTAGGTAGAACTAGGGCAGGTGTTATCGTGAATATAAGCCACCTAGATCCTAAGCTATTTATGCAAGATGCTTTCAAGAGAAAGATAGTGGTTGGGCACTGCATTCTGTAATACATTTAGCGGTACATATCAACAAGTTTGAACCGATTCGGGGATCATTTTATATACCTCTGCCGAAGGAGATTGCATCAAAGAAAGCTTGCATCAATGTACAAAATAATGATGAAGCATGCTTCTCGTGGGCCGTAATCTCAGCGCTATACCCTACAAATGCTCATTCTGAAAGGATCTCATCATATCCACATTATTCTACTGTACTTAATTTAACTGGAATAACATTTCCCATGACGCTTAAGCAAATAACGCCATTTGAAGGTCAGAACGATTTATCAATAAACGTGTTCATCCTAGAGAAAGAGCGTTTCTTCACCACAGTTCCAGTTAGACTTACGAAACACAGGATGGAGCGACATGTAAATCTCTTAATGCTGCAAGATGACTATGACTAGGCTGATGATGATGACGATGTCAGCAGATATCATTTCTGCTGGAATAAAGATCTTTCCCGACTCATATCAACACGAACTTCGAAACATATTCATAGAGTGTATATATGCAACAGATGTTTGCTCTACTTTTACTCTGAAGAAAAATTAGCATCACACACTCCCGAAATGATTGCAGGATTAAGTTTCCCTCAGAGGAAAAGAAATGGCTGGAATATAAGAATTATAACCATAAGAATCCAGTCCCGTTTTGTGTGTATGCAGATCTTGAGTCAATATGGAAGCCGATTCAGGGAAACGATCAAAATACACAGCGAATCCAGGAGCATGAAGTTCATAGCATAGGGTTCTATTTCCACTGCAAACATGATGCTAAGCTCTCATATTACCGAGCATATCGAGGAAAGATTTGTCAGCAATGGTTTGCATTAGAATTGCAAAAAATTGCCTACTTAGCTGTACAGGAAAAGCTGAACATCAGGCCCATGCTGCCCCTGACTAAAGAGGAACGGCGTTCGCATATGGAAAGTACTTGCTGCCATATATGTGAAAAACCGTTTGCAGCTGATGAGGAACGAGTTCGGGATCATTGTCACTTAACAGGTAAATACTGAGAATCATAATTCAATTCATTTTTTCATAAATTCTTTTAACAGGAAAATATCGAGGACCAGCGCACAATGCATGTAACCTCATCTATCAGGATTGCTCCATAGTTCCAGTCATTTTTCACAATTTATCTGGATATGATGCCCACTTCATAATTAAGGATATAGCTACATCTTTCCCAGGAAAAGTTGATCTCTTACCAATAAACAAGGAAGGATATATCTCATTCACCAAGCACATGGACGGCAGCCACATAAAATTCAGATTCATCGATTCCTTCCGTTTTATGGCTGAATCTTTAGATAAGCTATCATCATTGCTACCGATAGATAAATTAAACACTACAAGATCAGTATGGCAGGGATTGGATGATGACACTATCAAACTTCTTACGCACAAAGGTGTCTTCCCATATGATTTTATTGATGAATGAGATAAATTAGATTTGCGGGACTTGCCAACACAGGAAGCGCTCTACAATAAACTGACTGACAGTGCTATATCTCCAGAGGACTACAATCATGCTGAAGAGGTCTAGCAAAAATTTGAAATACAAATACTTGGTGAATATTCAGATCTATACCTTAAGACTGATGTTTTCCTATTGGCCGATGTGTTTGAGAACTTTCGAGAAGTGTGCATAAAGACATACAATTTAGATCCATCACATTATTACACCATGCCAGGCCTAACATGGGACGCTATGCTTAAATACACTAATGTGAAATTCGAGCTGATAACTGACGTAGATATACTGCTATTCATAGAGAGAGGCATTCGAGGTGGTATAAGTCAATGTTCGAACAGATATAGTAAAGCCAATAATAAATATATGGATGATTTTAAGCCTGAGGAGAAAGAGAAATACTTGATGTATTATGATGTGAATAACCTTTATGGATGGGCCATGTCACAGCATTTACCAACCGGAGGATTCAAATGGGTTGATGTTCCCAATATTGCCGTTTCCGAAATTCCTGATGATTCACCAACTGGATACATATTCGAAGTCGACTTGGATTATCCTCAACATCTGCATGATAAGCTTAAGGACTGAGCATGCAGCACCACCTGGAGCAAAATTAGAAAAGCTTTTGACAACATTACATCCAAAAACTAAATATATTATACACTACCGAAATTTGAAGCAATGCTTATCACATGGACTCATCCTGAAAAAAGTGCACCGGGTTCTTCAATTCGACCAATCAGCTTGGCTTAAACCATATGTGGACTTAAATACTACCAAACGGATGCAGGCTACAAACGATCATGAGAAGGACAGCTATAAGAAGATGAATAATGCAGCTTTTGGTAAGACCATGGAAAATGTACGCAAATATAGCGATATCAAGCTTTGCGTAAAGTGGGAAGGTCGCTATGGTGCAAAAGCTCGGATTGCGGCACCCAATTTCTACAGTGCAACGATATTTGATGAGAATTTAGTTGCTGTGGAATTAAGGCGACTGAAAATCTTATTCAATAAGCCTCTCTATATTGGAATGGCAGTTATGGAAATTTCAAAGATATGCCTCTACGATTTCCACTACAGTTTTATGCAGCGTGAATTTGAGATAAAAGTAAAGTCATGTATACAGATACAGATTCTCTAATATATGAACTTGAAGAGAAAAATGCATATGAGTTCATGGCTGAAAATATAAACAAATTTGATACAAGTGATTACCCAGAAGATAACCAGTTCGATTTACCGCTCATGAATAAAAAGATTCCTGCTCTAATGAAGGATGAGCTGAATGGGAAAATCATGAGCGAATTTATTGGCTTGCGTTCGAAAATGTATAGTCTGCGTATAAACGACGGTAAAACTGTAAAGAAAGCAAAAGGAGTAAAGGCTAATGTAGTCCAGATGCATATCAATTTCGAAGACTACGTCGAATGCTTGAATAACAAGCGAATATTAACTGCCAATCAGAGCTCCATACGATCCCATAACCATAGCGTGTACACTGTCAGTCAAAAGAAGATCACATTGAGTCCTTATGATAATAAGCGACATATTATGAGTGGAACGACGGATACTCTACCATGGGGGCATTACTCCATTTCATCAGATCAACAAGTGGCAACCGCAGACAGTATCTAAGTCTAGTGTAAATAATAAATGTATCATAGTTTTAGTTTTATTTATTAAAGTAATTTGCATTATAACTACTTGTATAAAGTATTATAATTATAAATTTATATTAAATTGTTAAATGTTTCTTCACGATATTATAAAACGTCTTTGTTATTAATCCAAGAATTGTGTTTTGATGAAATTTGAGTTCCTTGTTCACCTGCTTTGCCAAGATATCCCCGCTTAGAGAAACGTCCAAACTTGTCAAAGCTCATCTGTAGATTGTGAAGAAGTAAAGGTAATGGAGTAGTATTTAAACTATAATATCTGCTTCTCGCAACTCCTCCAGGATAGATACAATTTCATTGTTGTGACTGGTGTTTCCAGCCTGCCTTGGCGCCATTAGAAGGCGCAGTCTATCCACTAATTCATTTGGATCATCCCAGTAAATCTGATCAATGTATTCTTTTGGCAGACGCATTAGTCCCATGCCTTTATGCTGTATAAGTTTACTGATTATAGCTTTATACTTAGCCGCTCTAGTACGCTTTATTTGTCCATCTTCAGCATAGTCACGTTTATATGCACCTCGGACCAAAGGGGTGTGGTACTCAAAATCCAAAACGTACTAGAATAACTGTTAACCCCTCTGCAGGGAGCGCAGTATACTTTCTAAACTTTTTCTAAAACCGCTATAATTCTTTGTTTTCACTTCTTTTTCGATCTCCATACCCAATATTTTTAGTACGTTACTTTTTTTTCTAAATTAGGTACTAGATTTTTGCACAGTAAGGACGTTTGCCAAACGGGCTAAATGCTGGCTAAATTCCAGTTTGCATTGGAAATTTAGCCAGCTAATTCCAGGGCTGTGCCAAACCAAAGTGGAATTTAGCCAATTGCTCAGCTGTCACTTTTATTTCAAAAGCAAAGTAATTGTGTGGCATTTAAGATGGATTTGCAGGAAATAAACAAAGAAGTTATGGCCGTAATATTATTTTCTTGTATTTGTTCATTTTACAAATAAATACTTCTACAAATCTTTCAAATAAACCGCACTTGTCAAATAATTAGACGAATGTGAAGAAGAAGAATTAGCAAGCTCGAAAATTTACTAAATGGAAAAGTAATGGTTTGGCAAACGTCCTAAATCACTTCTAACTCGGTAGGGTTAAGTCCGATTGTAATATCGATTCTACTGTTCATCTCAACTTCGTGCCAGCTACAATTTGTAGTAGATTTTTTTACTGGGGGGGGGGAGGGGGTCCTAAATTTTCTTTTCATACAATATGACTAATCTAGGTCATTTTCAAATATGCTTTTTTTAATGCAGTTGCCTATGCGGCGCGGTGAAATGGACTAGCTAAAACGGCCAGAGTGAAAATGGCCGTTTTTCCTCTCCTCCCCGATCGGAAAACGTTGTACATCATCGACGCAGGATGTGAAAGTAAGAGAACCGTTTTCAATAAAATTAAATCGGTTGCTTCTTGTGGCAGCTTCAGGGTTTTCCGTTTTTGCATATGTATGGTGTAAAAAATCGTGGGACTTCAAATTCATATTAGTGATAGCCCCTGCTTGGAACTTTCTAAGACCTCAAACTTGGAGCTACGCCACTTCTTTCATGAACTATAAGCATTTGAAGTTGGAACTTTGCCGCTTTGCCTCTCCAAGAGCTCACGCCACCCGATGAAACGGATATGAGGAAGGAATCGCGCAACGCGGAACTATGTAAGTACCAAGTTTGGTAAAAAAGTGTTTTTTTCGAAATTATCCCCTAGTAGTTACGCTATGCCGGTTCTGGCCCTCTGTTTTATCTTCCAGGATTTCGCCACAGATGGCGCCACCGTCGCTAGGTGGTTTGAGCCATACTAAATGTAGGTTTGTGTCTTGGCTGTATTGTTTTGTGCCTTGGATGCACCATTGTGTCTTGGGTGCACCATTGAGTCTCGACTGCGCCCTAGCTGGATTAATCGGTACTACTGAGATGTGTCATTTGACTGCACCCAAGCATTAGCCGGTACTACCAGCATGCTCCCGTACTACGATTTTCTTAGATAGATATGTGGTGCACCTAAATGTAGGCTTTTTATTATGATTTTTCTTGAGCGCCTAAATGTAGGCTTTTGGTTTTGAACTAATAATTGAAGTTAATAGTAGGAAATTTTTGTTCATGCCAATGGATTCTAGATGATGGGTATGTGGGGGGGGGGGGGGTATTATAAAGATAATAATGAAATTTTCATCATAATAATGAAATTTTCATCATAATAATGAAATTTTCATCAGAAATCCCCTGCGGACTCTGGTTTTCGAGATATTAGCGTATTAATAATTCAAGTTATTTTTGCTCATGGAAACGGATTGTTGGCGGTGTGGGGTGGGAGGGGGAACGAAATTTTCATCAGAAATCCTCTACGGGCTTTGGTTTTCGAGATATTAGCGACATTTGTTCGGGCGCAAACGCGATTTTTGTAGTAAGGCTCCCTAGCGGCCTTAGGCGGAACTACCAGCATGCCTTGGTTTTGCTGTTTTCTTTTATTAGCGGGAGAGTTCTAGATATTAGCATGACGTCATCATGGTTTTGCTGTTTTCAAATCCTGCACCTAAATAAGTTTTCTTAGCAGGGAAGTTGTAGATATCAGCATCATTCGAATTTCACAACATGACATCACCATGATCCGGTACTACGAATTTCTTGGATGTGTGGTACGGTTCTCTTGGATATGTGAAGTTTTTATGCTTCACTTTTGCCCACACATGGGAGCATGCTGCGGTTTTGTTTTTGGATGTGTGGTGCGCCTAAATGTAGGCTTTTGCTGTTTTCAAGTGTTGCGCCTGGTTTTGAATTAATATTAGTAATAATTGATTTTTCTTGAGCGCCTAAATGTAGGCAAACAAATTTTCACATCGTGCTGTAAACAAATTAAAGCAATATCAGCAAATGATTCATGTTTATTCTACTGATCGAAACGTTTCATTGGAATTCGTAAACAAATTTTCACATTATGCTGTAAATAAATTTAAGCAATATCAGCAAATGATTCATGTTTATTCTTTTCATATAATTTGATACCACACTTCCTGTAGGCAGCCAAAAAATTTATTGTTCCAAGAATTTTACTGATCGAAACGTTTCATTGGAATGTAAACAAATTTTCACATTTTCTTGTACGCATTCAGTAAACAATCTTATTTTCAAATTCGACCAGCAGAATAAAGTAAGCAAATTAATTTGACTGATTTTTTTATCGTGTAATTCGATATCATCTCAGCCTGTAAGCAAATTCGTTGGACTTCATCCTGTGCAATGATTATTGTAGCAGCAGGATTATTCATGTTTACAAACCGTTGCTATAAAAGCGCAAGCAAACTCTTGGGGAGTACCAGTCAATCTAAGTGATTCTAAGTGTTACTGTTGAATAAAAAAAAATTAAATATGTCTATCACAGTAGTAAATGAAAGTTTTTCATTAATTAAGAAATTGCGAGAAGATGTGTTGAAGTGTTTAACTGATGCAAATTTAGTGAATAAAAAGAATATTATTAAAGAGTGCAACAGAAACATTCGTAAATATCAAGCAGCATTTCGGAAGTGTAATACGAATGCTATGAAACGAAATCTGTACAGCTGTATTGCTCAAATTAAATCGTTGAGAGTGTTAATCAAAGCTCCCCATCGAGGTGGAGGAATTAATCAACGAGTAATAAAAAGTGATTTTGTTAAGTGGGAAGAAATAAAAACAGCATTCGTAGGTAGAATTAGGGCAGGTGTTATCGTGAATATAAGCCACCTAGATCCTAAGCTATTTATGCAAGATGCTTCCAAATTACTTGCTCGCCGCATTAAGAATACATTAAAACAACAATATCATATTAAAGTTGCTACAACGTTTTGCGGTGAGTTTATTAAAGAAACTGGTGATAATGAAGTTATTAAAGACATTAAGTATTTCCAAGCAAGAACTGCCCCAATCAGTGTGGTGGATAATTTGAATGAGTGGTATAAATTAAATATATATGACCCAATACTCACTCAACTAGAAGAATTTCAAGAGAAAGATAGTGGTTGGGCACTGCATTCTGTAATACATTTAGCGGTACATATCAACAAGTTTGAACCGATTCGGGGATCATTTTATATACCTCTGCCGAAGGAGATTGCATCAAAGAAAGCTTGCATCAATGTACAAAATAATGATGAAGCATGCTACGCGTGGGCCGTAATCTCAGCGCTATACCCTACAAATGCTCATTCTGAAAGGATCTCATCATATCCACATTATTCTACTGTACTTAATTTAACTGGAATAACATTTCCCATGACGCTTAAGCAAATAACGCAATTTGAAGGTCAGAACGATTTATCAATAAACGTGTTCATCCTAGAGAAAGAGCGTTTCTTCACCACACTTCCAGTTAGACTTACGAAACATAGGATGGAGCGACATGTAAATCTCTTAATGCTGCAAGATGACTATGACCAGGCTGATGATGATGAAGATCATATGGATGATGATGATGACGATGATGATGATGACGATGTCAGCAGATATCATTTCTGCTGGATTAAAGATCTTTCCCGACTCATATCAACACGAACTTCGAAACATATTCACAGATGTTTGCTCTACTTTTACTCTGAAGAAAAATTAGCATCACACACTCCCGAATGCGAGAAGCAAAATGATTGCAGGATTAAGTTTCCCTCAGAGGAAAAGAAATGGCTGGAATATAAGAATTATAACCATAAAAATCTAGTCCCGTTTTGTGTGTATGCAGATCTTGAGTCAATATGGAAGCCGATTCAGGGAAACGATCAAAATACACAGCGAATCCAGGAGCATGAAGTTCATAGCATAGGGTTCTATTTCCACTGCAAACATGTTGCTAAGCTCTCATATTACCGAGCATATCGAGGAAAGATTTGTCAGCAATGGTTTGCATTAGAATTGCAAAAAATTGCCTACTTAGCTGTACAGGAAAAGCTGAACGTCAGGCCCATGCTGCCCCTGACTAAAGAGGAACGGCGTTCGCATATGGAAAGTACTTGCTGCCATATATGTGAAAAACCGTTTGCAGCTGATGAGGAACGAGTTCGGGATCATTGTCACTTAACAGGTAAATACTGAGAATCATAATTCAATTCATTTTTTCATAAATTCTTTTAACAGGAAAATATCGAGGACCAGCGCACAATGCATGTAACCTCATCTATCAGGATTGCTCCATAGTTCCAGTCATTTTTCACAATTTATTTGGATATGATGCCCACTTCATAATTAAGGATATAGCTACATCTTTCCCAGGAAAAGTTGATCTCTTACCAATAAACAAGGAAGGATATATCTCATTCACCAAGCACATGGACGGCAGCCACATAAAATTCAGATTCATCGATTCCTTCCGTTTTATGGCTGAATCTTTAGATAAGCTATCATCATTGCTGCCGATAGATAAATTAAACACTACAAGATCAGTATGGCAGGGATTGGATGATGACACTATCAAACTTCTTACGCACAAAGGTGTCTTCCCATATGATTTTATTGATGAATGAGATAAATTAGATTTGCGGGACTTGCCAACACAGGAAGCGTTCTACAATAAACTGACTGACAGTGCTATATCTCCAGAGGACTACAATCATGCTGAAGAGGTCTAGCAAAAATTTGAAATATAAATACTTGGTGAATATTCAGATCTATACCTTAAGACTGATGTTTTCCTATTGGCCGATGTGTTTGAGAACTTTCGAGAAGTGTGCATAAAGACATACAATTTAGATCCATCACATTATTACACCATGCCAGGCCTAACATGGGACGCTATGCTTAAATACACTAATATGAAATTCGAGCTGATAACTGACGTAGATATACTGCTATTCATAGAGAGAGGCATTCGAGGTGGTATAAGTCAATGTTCGAACAGATATAGTAAAGCCAATAATAAATATATGGATGATTTTAAGCCTGAGGAGAAAGAGAAATACTTGATGTATTATGATGTGAATAACCTTTATGGATGGGCCATGTTACAGCATTTACCAACCGGAGGATGCAAATGGGTTGATGTTCCCAATATTGCCGTTTCCGAAATTCCTGATGATTCTCCAACTGGATACATATTCGAAGTCGACTTGGATTATCCTCAACATCTGCATGATAAGCATAAGGACTTACCGTTTTGCTCTGAGCATGCAGCACCACCTGGAGCAAAATTAGAAAAGCTTTTGACAACATTACATCCAAAAACTAAATATATTATACACTACCGAAATTTGAAGCAATGCTTATCACATGGACTCATCCTGAAAAAAGTGCACCGGGTTCTTCAATTCGACCAATCAGCTTGGCTTAAACCAATTGTGGACTTAAATACTACCAAACGGATGCAGGCTACAAACGATCATGAGAAGGACAGCTATAAGAAGATGAATAATGCAGCTTTTGGTAAGACCATGGAAAATGTACGCAAATATAGCGATATCAAGCTTTGCGTAAAGTGGGAAGGTCGCTATGGTGCAAAAGCTCGGATTGCGGCACCCAATTTCATTCATGTGCTTCTTGACTTTAGTAGAGCGTTTGATTCAGTCCCACATGACAAGATGGTATCAAAGCTCAGATCACAATTTGGTTTTTCTCAATCTGCATGCTTGATGATCGACAGTTATCTGTCTGATAGACTTTTTATTATCCTTGCTCCCCTACTCTTCTCACTTTTCATCAATGACGTCAGCGAAAATCTAAACGGAATTGGTTTTCATATCTACGCGGACGACATACAAATCTACGCTGGAGCACGGATGGAGGAATCGGAGGCCTTGGTATCTAACATCAACGGTGCCTTAGACAGGATCGATATCTGGGCAGTCCTAAATGAGCTTGCGCTGAATCCTTCCATAACGCAAGCAATTTGTTATGGAATAAGGCCAGAGAGAAGCACACATATGGCATCTCAAATCACTTCGATAACCCTAATGGGTCATAATATTCCTCTCGCAACAAAGGCAGTAAGAAATCTTGGTCTCCTTATGGATTCCAATCTCATTTGGAAAGCACAGATCAATCTAATGTGCGCGAGAGTATATCATGGGCTACGATCTCTCTACGCAGCTTCACCCCATTTTGACGAAACAACTAGGCTTAGACTGTTCACTGCCCTGATTTTGCCACACTTTCATTACGCTGATGTCGTCCTATATCCAATCTCACAGACCGGGTTGAACAGGCTTTTGAGGGCACTTAGAGCATGTGCCAGATACGTGTTTAATCTCAGAGGAAGAGCTCATGTAAGCCCACTGTTGGATATCCTGGTACCCGGATCATTGGAATGCATGTATGAACTCAAAGCACTGGCATTTATACATAAGGCAAGACTTGGCCTTTTACAAGGCTATATAAAGAATCGCTTCTCTTGGAGTAGAAGGGACAACAAAAGGCTTATTTACCCAAGCACAAATACACAGTTTGGTGGAAAAAGCATATTCGCTCACGGGGTCACAAGCTGGAATAGATTGTCGGAGGAAATAACGGAGCTCAGCTGGCCTGGCGAATTTACAAAGAAAGCCTTACTTGCTTTTAGCTCTTAGGAGGTTGAACCTAATGTGCATCCTCAGGAACCTAATATATCTCTGTGCCAATCCAACTATCTACGGCACTACCCTGCTCACTTAGTCTGCCAAACGTTGACACTATATCTATGGTTCCTAAGTATTGGTGATGTCTGAACAATACGGATGTAGTACGCCATACGGATGTAGTACACCATCCCATTTCACATTTTACTTTTACAATTCCACCTATTCTATTTTCTATTTTTTTTAATACTGTTCTAGTTATTACTTTGTTCTCTTCAAATTGGTTCATTCTAATTATTTGATTTTAATTGATTTTCATACAACCATTCATTCGAATGTTCATCGGATCGGATCATGAATCATCGGATCAAATCATGGATCATCAGATCAGATCATGATTCAAGACTCCTTACTCACTAATTCTCAACCCCTAACAGGCGGAATTCAATTCCTTAACATTTTCAACATATTTGCTCAACCAATTAACTTCACTGGATCCTCTGATATTTTAATCCTTTAGTACTCCCTAATGCTTTCCAATTGTTGATCGGACAACAGCTATTTTGGTGCCATACCTCTGTGCTAGTGCTAGGTTTGATTTTTTAGTAGATTAATGATTTAACAATTTAATGTTCTAATTGTGTAAGGGCCTGATGATTGAATGATTTAATGATTTGTGTTTGAGTGTTTCTAGCTGATAAAGGAACTGTAATCCTTATTTTTAAAATTATATGCTACTATCTGTGCTGTTATTGGCCTCACCAATACTTGTAATAAACCCAAACGACGGTAAAACTGTAAAGAAAGCAAAAGGAGTAAAGGCTAATGTAGTCCAGATGCATATCAATTTCGAAGACTACGTCGCATGCTTGAATAACAAGCGAATATTAACTGCCAATCAGAGCTCCATACGATCCCATAACCATAGCGTGTACACTGACAGCCAAAAGAAGATCGTATTGAGTCCTTATGATAATAAGCGACATATTATGAGTGGAACGACGGATACTCTACCATGGGGGCATTACTCCATTCCATCAGATCAACAAGTGGCAACCGCAGACAGTATCTAAGTCTAGTGTAAATAATAAATGTATCATAGTTTTAGTTTTATTTTTTAAAGTAATTTGCATTATAACTACATGTATAAAGTATTATAATTATAATTATAAATTTATATTAAATTGTTAAATGTTTCTTCAAGATATTATAAAACATCTTTGTTATTAATCCAAGAATTGTGTTTTGATGAAATTTGAGTTCCTTGTTCACCGGCTGGCCCCTGAGCTCCTGTTGGTTCACGTTCACCTGCTTTGCCAAGATATCCCCGCTTAGAGAAACATCCAAACTTGCCAACGCTCATCTGTAGATTGTGAAGAAGTATGGTAATGGAGTAGTATTTAAACTATAATATCTGCTTCTCGCAACTCCTCCAGGATAGATACAATTTCATTGTTGTGACTGGTGTTTCCAGCCTGCCTTGGTGCCATTAGAAGGCGCAGTCTATCCACTAATTCATTTGGATCATCCCAGTAAATCTGATCAATGTATTCTTTTGGCAGACGCATGCCTTTATGCGTTATAAGTTTACTGATTATAGCTTTATACTTAGCCGCTCTAGTACGCTTTATTTGTCCATCTTCAGCATAGTCACGTTTATATGCATTGGTATCTCTCAAAATAGACCCATAATTAGTTAAATCCTCTTTAGTATATAGACTTTTTACAGGATCTTTCATAAATAGCAGCTCACATAACCCCAAAGATGTTTTATAGCTCTTGATAACAATATTTCCTACATCGTCAACATCAAACGTTGAATTACCGAATCTCCACGCGTTATCATCATAGTAAACTCCATAGGTTGGATCAATTTTAGGGCTATTATCAGTGAATAGCTTTAAATAGTTTGAAACTATGTATCCAGACGTATCGGGGGAGGTAACAGGAGACCTTCCTGTCAATGTTCTTGAATGTTTAGGTGTTGCGAATTCTTCTTCAGATGTTAAGGAATAATCTCCATAATGTATAGGTGTGCTACTAGCCTTCTTCTTCTTCTTCTTCTTCTTCTTCTTCTTCTTCTTCTTCTTCTTCTTTTGTATCAAACTTGGCTATATCCGGCGGCTCGTATTTGACTCTTTTAACAAACTCTTTTAAGGGTTTAGTGATTGGCTTAAAGGTTTCTTCAAGTTGAGCTTCTGATTCAATCCTTCCCATCCTTATGGCCAGTTTCACAGACTGAGTTTAAACCAAATATTTAGTTTAAACTCGACGAATGAGTTTCACAGTTTGGCTTAAACAGTTTAAACCGTGCCCGTGCTTTAATCTACTCAGCATGTCCACATCGTTCGGTGTACTTTCGGCTGAGTTACAACTTCGACTTATGAAGATTTCGCATGTTTACGGTAGGTAGCATTGGATGGGAAACATTTTACTTACCACTAAATGTCTGTAGTACCCACTAATGCCACCAGAGAACCTTACTCAAGAAATGGCATTATGTAGTACCGGCTAATGCCGCTAGGGAACCTTTCTCAAGAAATGGTGTTTGCACTCCAAAGATCAATACACGCACCCCCTAAACCTAATAATAACAATAATAATTTTCTAAGAAAACACAAAGCAAGGTGATGTCATGTTGTGAAATTCGAATGATGCTGATATCTACAACTTCCGCTATAGTAAAACTTATTTAGGTGCAGCACCTGTAAACAGCAAGAACCAAGATGACGTCATACGTGATATCTACAACTTCCTCGCTAATAAAAGAAAACAGCAAAACCAAGGTATGCTGGTAGTCCCTAAGGAACTTTACTCCAGAAATGGCGTTTGCACGCGAATCAATATTATGGAATATGCTAAATTGTATCAGGGCATTGGGTGGGAAACATATCACCTACCATTAAATGCCTGTAGTACTCACTAATGCCACTAGGGAACCTTACTCAAGAAATGGCATCTGTACTCGAATTCTGTAAAAGCCTAGGCGCATGCTGTTATTTACAACTTCTCTGCTAATAAAAGAAAACAGCAAAAGCAAGGCATCCTGGTAGTACCGGCTAATGCCGCTAGGTAACTTTACTCAAGAAATGGCGTTTGCACTCGAATCCTGTAAAAGCCTAGGCGCAACAGTTAATGTTTGACACCCAGAACCCTCACTGACATCTTCTAGAATCTGTTTATGGTGATATCATGTTGTGAAATTCGAATGATGCTGATATCTACAACTTCCCTGCTAAGAAAACTTATTTAGGTGCAGCAAAACCCTGATGACGTCATGCCAATATCTAGAACTCTCCCGCTAATAAAAGAAAACAGCAAAATCAAGACATGCTGGTAGTTCCGGCTAAGATCGTTAGGGAACCTTACTCAAGAAATGGCGTTTGCGCCCGAACAAATGTCGCTAATATCTCGAAAACCAACGCCCGTAGAGGATTTCTGATGAAAATTTCGTTCCCCCTCCCACCCCACACCGCCAAGAATCCATTTCCATGAGCAAAAATAACTTGAAATATTAATACGCTAATATCTCGAAAACCAGAGCCCGTAGAGGATTTCTGATAAAAATTTCATTACCCCCCCCCCTCCCTATCTTTATTATCCCCTCCCCCCACATACCCCAATCTAGAATCCATTGGCATGAACAAAAATTTCCTAGCGTTAACTTTAATTATTAGTAATATTAGTTCAAAACCAAAAGCCTACATTTAGAAAAACCGTAGCATGCTGCTACGTGTGGGCACAAAAACCGTAGCATGCTGCCACGTGTGGGCAAAAGTGAAGCAAAAACACTTTACATATCCAAGAGAATCGTACCACACATCCAAGAAAGCCGTAGTACCGGAGCATGTTGGTAGTATCGGGTAATGTCTCACTGACATCTTCTAGAATCTGTTCATGGTGATGTCATGTTGTGAAATTCGAATGATGCTGATATCTACAACTTCCCTGCTAAGAAAACTTATTTAGGTGCAGGATTTGAAAACAGCAAAACCATGATGATGTCATGCCGATATCTAGAACTCTCCCGCTAATAAAAGAAAACAGCAAAACCAAGGCATGCTGGTAGTTCCGCCTAAGGCCGCTAGGGAGCCTTACTACAAAAATCGCGTTTGCGCCCGAACAAATGTCGCTAATATCTCGAAAACCAAAGCACGTAGAGGATTTCTGAGGAAAATTTCGTTCCCCCTCCCACCCCACACCGCCAAGAATCCATTTCCATGAGCAAAAATAACTTGAATTATTAATACGCTAATATCTCGAAAACCAGAGCCCGTATAGGATTTCTGATGAAAATTTCATTACCTCCCCTCCCTATCTTTATTATCCCCCCACATACCCACCATCTAGAATCCATTGGCATGAAAAAAAATTTCCTAGTATTAACTTTAATTATTAGTTCAAAACCAAAAGCATACATTTAGCCGCTCAAGAAAAATCATAATAAAAAGCCTACATTTAGGTGCACCACATATCTATCTAAGAAAACCGTAGTACGGGAGCATGCTGGTAGTACCGGCTAATGCCGCTAGAGTGCAGTCAAGACCAAATGACACATCCCGCTAGTACCGGTTAATCCCGCTAGGGCGCAGTCGAGACTCAATGTTGCACCCAAGACACAATGGTGAATCCAAGACAGAATAGTGTGTCCAAGGCACAAACCAATACATCTAAGACACAAACCTACATTTAGTATGGGCTCAAACGACCTAGCGACGGTGGCACCATCTGTGGCGAAATCCTAGAAGCTAAAACAGCGGGCCAGAACTGGCATAACTTAACTACTTCCCCTCCATATTCGAAATCCGAAGTCGAAAAGTACCCTATGGAACGGTAAATTAAGTTGTGAATCCAATGACATAAGAATCATAGTTGTCGGTTAAAAAGCGTAGGAGGAGATAGATTTCTACGGAAAGACGAAGTGGGTTTGAGTGAAAAAATGGCTTTATGTTAATCTCGTGTTTACGAAGAACGGTTACATCGGCGTAATTTGCCACGCAATCAAAAAATGTCCACAAAAGACCGCTACTGCATTCGCAATAAAGAACGGGCAAAATATATGCAAAATGAAGGAAGGGGTGTATATGACCCAAGTCCCAAAAAATCCTCTTTTAACGGTAAAAACGTCCGTATGAAGTTTACAGGATCAAAACAAGAACCTCTCCACTCGATTACACTTCCCTCTTTAATTTGAGACCCCACACGACCCATTTTTGACAACCCCACAAGGTACAGGTCAGCCCGCCCCCCACATACGAACACCAAGACAAATTTTTCGTTATTTATCTTTTTCTACCGAATACCGCATATATAACGAAAAAACCGCATTCCTCTATGGCAATCCCACGTAGAGTTATTTTTGTTAATGAATTTTTAAATTCACCGTATACCGTAAAATCACGAAGTACTATTATTAGCAATATTTATTTTCGTTCAGTGGTGCTATATTTTTTTTATAAAAAATATAAAGCATATGCTTCATTCGGCATTTGTATCAGAAAAATCGGTTGCTCCGTTTGCGAGATATGATTTTTTTTAAATGACGTTTCATTGTAAGCTCACGTAATTTCTAACCTCTCTAGCGGGGAAGTGAGTCATCGTAGGGGGAAAAAATACGTGAGAGCTATTTTGGTATCCTATACAAACTGTAAAAGTTTCTTTAAAATCTATCGACGACATACGGACGATTATATTCCGGAGTAGTTGGTAGCCCATAGCAAAAATGTTTCGGAGTTGCTGATAGGTCATATTAAAAAGTTTTCGGAGTGCAAAGGGTTAAAAGCTCATATATATATATATAAAAAAAAATATTATTAACAGCGTACATGGGACTACTGCTCTTTCTTCCCACGTCAACATGAAAGTTTTTTTTCGATATCGTTGCTTGTTGCGTACACTTAATTTATTCTCAGTGTTTTTAAAACTTATGCATATGCTCCTTTTAGTTCACTCACAAAACGGTGCGATTCAGGTGAAAGAAGATTTTGCTCTTTTCTTAGCCAGTCAGTTAGCAAACTTGTTTTTATCGATTCATCTATGCAGAAATAACGAAATACTTCCGGGTGACCGTAATTAAATTGCATTCAAAGATACAGGAATTCAGCGCTCATCAATTAATGCCAACCTGCAAGGTGCCCAGATAATATAAGAGAAAGACTTCAGCTTAATGGCACTTAGTGGGAGTAAGCAAGTCCACTTATGTAGGGTCGCAAAAATTAGATAAACAAATGATACTATGTGAGCAACAAAATGCAGACACTAACTAAGAGTAAGTAGAGGAATTTGTGGAATTAAACCTAAATAATACGCATAAGGACTACGGGCTATAAAACTTAAAAAGTAAGGCAGGGTGCGAATGGTTTGCAGGAGAGTTCGGGGTGAATAAGATCCACCAACGCAAGCTCTGAAGTGGAGTGCGTGCTTTGATGGACTCAAGCAATGAGTTCCAAAGGTTGGTAGCATGACCAAATAAGTCAAGGGATCCAAATCGGGTACGCGTTCGATGAGAGATCAGCATGGAGATGTTGGGAGTGCTCCCAGAGAGCAACTCATTGGTGCACTTTGGAAGCAGGTTCTACCTAGCTCTGTGAATGAGGCATAAGACTGAGCTCAAAAGGCTTGGTAAGTGGACCAGAGGCTGGATTCCGGTACTGTGAAGAATTAGCAAGTGTACACGCGTGAGCGAAAGTGTCACTTTTGAATTTCAAGCGATTTCGTAAGTATCTGTGTACACTTAGTGCTGAATGAAAATTCTTCTGTGCTGAATGTTGTTTGAGTGCGAAAATAGCCTTTTTGAAGAAGTTAAGTTTAGTTATAAGAAATGATTTACATGAATTCACGCTACTACGGCTTAGAGAATGGGAAAATAAATAACAACAAATAATTTTGAAAATACCGCTTGACAAAAACTTACAGGTACTTCTTCAAAATTCACGACCAAAATGGCCATGAGAAATTAAAGTGTACACAAGTTTGAGAGAAAAACTCATTTTCACTTTTGCGGAATCGGAACAAGGAGCTGTACACAAAATTTTGTGTACACGCAGCCTCTGCTATGAACAGCAGCAGCGACTGAGAGACATGAGAGTGCCGTGCATGACTTATGAATAAGCCTGGTTGTTGAATGACTGTCGTCACTCGTGACAATTAGCATCCTGCCAGCGAGATAATTGGCAATGAGGAAACTTGCAGAGGAGCTGAAGCGAAATGTGGTGCCAAGCCTGGCAACATGCTGATCATGGGGAACGGAGTCGAATACCCTGCTGAAATCCAACAGAATATGTATAACACATCACATCTGGGAATGTGAGTAGTAATTTTCGCAAGTGCAGTGGCCGTGGAATGCTTATTTTGGAAGCCAGATTTATACTTGGATTGAAGGCTATTGTCTTCAAAGAATTAAGAAATCTGATCAGCAATGAGCAAGTACTTTGGAAATGGATGAAAGAATAGTTATGGTACGCCAGTCGTTTGTGCCAGTCGGTGTAGATGTTTTGGGAATAGGGATGACAATACTTGTTTTCCAGCAGTTGGGGAAGAGACAGCTAGTGACGAGCCTATTGAAGAGATGGGTAACCAAGGGTAGAATGGATGGGAGAATAAGTTTAAAGAATTTGATAGGAGTCATTAGATAATAACCAGCAGCATTAAATTTAATTGACCTAAGTTCGGGGGACAGCCATAAGAACACAGGGGGTTCAAAGTCCTGTATAGTTATCGTGGGGAGGGAAGGGGGGGGGGGTGGGGTTTGGTTGCATTGAGCATAGAAGATGAGCAAATGTCTCGGGGTCTATACTGGATTGAATTTTCGCTTTGGATCCAAGCCCTTAGAATATAGAGACAACAGGAAGTGTTGATATCTGTAAAATTCGTGTGCATGAGCGTGGATTTTTCAGCGTGCCGTGAAGTAGCTCAGCATTATATTGAAGAAAGAGACAAATCTATGTTTAGCTGTCTAATGAAGTTTCTTTAATTTGCAAACATTTTTCAACAATTTAAATGTAATTGAAAAGTTGTGAAAAGTGATTTAAAAATAGTGCTAAATAAAGTAAAGAGTGTAAGTAATTATCTGTTGAGATTATAGTGATAAATTTCTAAGTGATGTTCATATAATTTCAGTATGAAGTGTTCGGTGAAAAATTGCCACAACAACATCAAGGTACGACGTGGGAAATCATTTTTAGGCAAGTATAGTTATAAAAATTATTTTGTGTCCTTTACACACCTTTGTGTATTAAATTAAATTAAAAATATATAACAAAAGCGATGAAATATTGAAAAAATACTTCCTCCACCGAGATTTGTTTACGTTTATGACAGCTGCGAAATTCCTTAGGTATGTGGCGTAGTGACAGCGAATAAGAACATTTTCGATGGGAGCAAACGTAATATTTTCAACCATATATCTTGTTGCCCCGCTCTCTATATTGATTCTACTGCACGGCTGTACTGAGCGTTCACTGCAGCGGCAACAGATACTAACACAACCAGAATTTGACTACGCTAAATTTGGCTTATCACACTTCCTGTACTCTCTATATTCTAAGTCCAAGCCCCATGTTTCTGATTTAATTCCATTTGTCGCCGTTCTCTAGTTAGGATTCTCACAAAATATTTCACTGCCCTATGTGGGACTTTTCTTTTTCTTCCAGTGAGTGTAGGCAATATCACGAACCTGGTACAGCAAGGACACGTCTTGTCTTAGGAGTATTTTGACACTTGGGTATATGACGCGGACTGTTTTAAGGAGGACGTTGTTGTGGAACATTTCTGTGATTAAATCCAGAAAGCAAAGAACCGCATCCTCTGGGTCGCCAGCAATATATATGTAGGACGAGTATCTGTTATTAATATCGGCCTGAAGGGCGTCAGGTTGGTTTGCTGAGAAATTGTGATAGGTGCCTTTATCACTGGGTGTCGAAGATGGCGTGGTAAAGGATGCAAATAAAATTTTGTTATTAGACACTCCAAGACACTGGCCAGACGGCATAGGTGATATGGAGGGAGAAATGATTATTACATCTAGACTAGTGCTAGAGGATATGTGCTATAACGAGTAGGTAAGTAACTGACGAGGCTGACCCCAACTTCCTCGTGAAGGTCCCAGAGACAACTGCAAAGATGAAAATCGACGTTGACATCAATGCTGAAGTCGCCTGCAATAATCAATCTTAATAACTGGCTGGAAGCTATGCTTAGGGCGAAAATAGATAGTTCGCTGTTAGTGAGATGGTTACCCCTAATAGACAACCATAAGAGCACTCGGGTGGTCAATGCCATCGGCATCCCACAACCAGGTATTGGTGATTTCCTGAAAGAACAGCCCGGATAGCAGTAAGCTGGATATGTATAAGGCAACTGAACCACCCTCGTTCTTAGTACGATCCATTTTGTACAGCCTGTCACCGGGTATCTCCAGCATCTTTGCTGTGTTGAAGGGGTTGGTCTAAGTACCACATAAAAGGAGGGCCCTGGAACGGGAATTAAGAGAGACAACCTTAAATTTACTGGGAGGAAGAAAATTGGGGAGCGCATCCCGCATGGCAAGCAAGTGATGCATCGTGTAGATTAGACTGGGAAGCAAATGGAGCAAATGTATTGGAAATTGGAAGAGCAGGCCTTAGAAAGCCTGTAATGTTTTCCTGTATCTGCTTGAGACTCGTAGAATAGAATTGGCTCTTTTAAGTTTCAATGCAAAGTGGAGAAGCCCGAGCTCAGCCGAGTCTACGTCCTCATTGATGAAGACTCTTAGTTCTGTGCTACCGGAAATAATGGAGTCAAGCGTAATTGACTGCCCACGAAGTTGCCTGATGTATGCCTGAAATAATGGGACACTATCTTCTTCCTTGAAAAAGCGAATAAAGTCTGTTGGCTTCCTGGGATGGGAGTGTAAGGAGGATGACGGGTGCCGGAAGGGTTCCACCTTCTCTATGGTCTGGGAGAAATATTGATGAAGTCCAATACTGGCACATAAAGCAGGCAACCGAGTGCCACACGAGATGCAACCAGTTTTGGGAATATTGCAGAGGATTAGAGTGCGATCCTTGCAATGGCGTGCGATTTAATGTGGTGAAGGTTTTTACTAAGTTTATCAATTTCCGAGAGGAGGGTGTGGATTCTATCTTCGTATTAAGTTGGACAAGGGATGTTTGAGAGGGAATAGCAGGCTTCTTAATGTTTTCCCAGGAGCGGCCGAAACCATTAAGTTACAGTTCAATTTGCGTATTAAGCCAGACCGTGCATACCCAGTTGACACTTAGTTTTTCCCTTGCGCTAAGACCATATATAGCGACTCAATTGAAATAGAGTCATTGCTGATGCAGATAGTTAACACCACTATAAATCAACTTCGCGGCAAATAATTAAATATTAATAAGATATGGCAAATGGTTCACGATATACATATATAACGATTAAATACAATGATTAAATTCTAATGAAATGGTTAAATATATATATATAATGATTTGATTCCAAAGAAACGGCGCTCGATGGTCGCAGATAGTTGCTGAAAATATGCAATTAAATATATGCATGAAGCTCAAGATCTAATATGATGTCTCAATATGTCTGCAGATAGTTTGCCTCATGGCAAATAATTGAGTTCTCATGAGGATGGAGGAGATGCTGTGGGGTACCTGTTAAGGACGCTTCAACCAGCATATCAGTAGTCTTAGATGATGGTGTGATGCCCAGGTGCACCGGATCACCCAGAGATGAAGATTAAGTAATTTCAGCCTCAAACAGCAGTAGCACAGTTCTAGGACAGCTGCTCCAGAGCAGAATATCCAGAGAAGCAGATATAACGTCACCCAAAACGAGTAGCAGACCTTTCTTACAAGAATTTATGCTTAAAAGCAAATGTTATTATATGAAAATATTTATCAGTAATGCCAGGCAGCAGGCATGCTAACCAATGATGGATGGTACAGCCATGGCGGCATATACTGACGATCCTGATGGGTTGTGCTCTGCCAGTTTGGAAGGCATATGACTGCAGGCCAACGTGCTACAGTTATATGTATATTTGTTGTAGGTATGCGAGTTGACAAAAGTCCCAGTTTGTATAAAGCCGCCACCAACTGCTGGGTTAAGCGATTTCCACACAAATAATTGAAGAATGAAAACTTAATTATCAGCGAGTAAAGAGTAAACTTTAAACAACTAAAGGTTGAGTTTATATGGCACTATCACTTTTCCTCATACCGAGGGGAACTGATGAGTCTGTTGAAAATAATTAGCAATAAGAAGAAAACTTGAGACAGACATGCCAATAAAAAGCCCGCCAGCAGATTTATGCCCTAGACACACAGCGCTCTTAATGAAGAAATAACTAACGACTCATTAGTCTATAATGATTCATTATAAACTGGAGACACACAGCCATTTATTTAATTAAGCTGTACTGTCAAACTGGTTTTGATAAACTTATGAAATTAAAGAAGCGATATGGATTGAATTAACTCGATAAACTTCGTTTTTGTTTATTTTATTTTCGATTTAACAATTTACTAATGAGAAGAAAATTATATTAAATAGAATATTGACAATATAGTTTGTGATTTGCATTTCTTCTTCTTATTTCTCAAATTGGCAGAAGCACAGCGGAAGTCCAGATTTATATTATATGGCAAATCTAGCACATTTTTCCTCATTATAGCTATAATTATGGAAAAAAACACTTCATTAGTGTACTTCATTATGATCTGATTTTCGAGCCATAATGACGTATACTATGTGACACACGGCATTGTAATGAATAGTTAGTACTAATGATTCATTAGATCGTGTTGTGTGTATAGGGTATGGGTATTACTCCTATTCATTAATTCCTGTAAGCTTTTTGTCACCGTAACTCTCACTCGACAATAACACTATTCCGAATCCACAGGATTATAACAAAATAAAATGTTTCATTCATTTTTAATTAAAACATAGGCATGTTGTGGCCGATTTCCCCATTGCCTAAAACAAGCAGAAGTGAAGGGCAAATTTGGTAAGCAGCAGAAGTTTCGGATTAAGCCACTACAAGTTAAATGTGCGGGTCGTAATTATATGTAAATGTTGTTGATATAGGGTGATTTTAAAGTCAGTGAATAAAGATATAATTATCGAGAAAACGTCTTTTATTGATCGGGGACACGACAATTGGCGCAGCCGCTAAAAGCTTAAATAAGTAGTGCTTTGCTATATATTGTAACTATCTTTTTGGGCAATTAATTTGTTTATTGTGGAGTTAATGCTTTTTTAGCTGCTCCGTTTTCTTTATTTATTATTATTATTTATTTTATTTTTATTATTAGAACGTTTCAGTTATAAGGAGTGAAATTATGTTGTGTGGCGACATAGAGAAAATTTTTTTTTTGTTGTGGTTACCTTTTGTGTAGTTATGTATTTTCTGAGTGTTAGATTGTTGGAAGGGGTTAAATTTTTTCTAGTTATTGATGAGAGCTTTTTTGAAGTGGAGATTGTGATAAAAGTGTCATGTAAACCCCTTCACATCTTTTAGTGGGTAAACTCCATTTTGTCTCTAGTTTTTCGTTTACTTTAATTGTCTTATTTTCTGAACTCACTGAGCTTTCGAAGCTTACCTCACTATTCCGTTTTCTCAATTTTCTCTGAAAATTATCCGTGAAGCGTATTTTATTTTCATCGTGGGCCTTCATGTTTTTGATGTAATGATTTTCGTTGTGTTTCCTCGCGTTTGCAAGAGTAGATATCGAAAGAGTACAAGAAACAACTATGTCAGCGGGGAGGTCTAATGCATTGACCATGGAGAAAGTATTGCAATTTCAGTCACAGGAACAAGAATTGGAAAAAAAATTAGAAGAATTGAAGCAGTGTCAAATAAAGCTTCAGAATTATGAGAGGGACTGGCAATAAATTAGAGAACATTTAGCAGGAGAATTGAAAAAACGTGTGGCAAGCGAAGACTCGAGAAGGTTCTACAGAAACTAGAAACAGCCACTAAACCACGCACGAAAGGAGAAGTTTTGGATCTTTACGGTGACTAATGATAAAAGAATAACAAAATATGGCCACACAAGTTTTTAGGAGAGGACCTTTAAGTATGACACTCAAGCAATATGCCTGCATGTCAGATAGTTCAAACTTTACAGATTTAATAAAAAAGGTTTGTTTTATGGAAGACACGGAAAATCAAATTTACGGTGGTGTAAACTCGAATAACTTCTCTTTTGGTGGTGTAAACTCCAATAACTTCCCTTTTGGTGGTGTAAATAACCTCCCTGGCCAAAGTGAAATAAATAGGAATGGGCTAAATAGCCGTAGACCTTTTTCACACTTTTCAGAACGTCCAAGTGTACCCATACATCCACAAAATATCAATCCCAAGAACAAAATCACCCGCCCCGAACACGATATGAAAGTTTCCAGTATCCTAGATGCATATTGTGCTCCTCCACGAAACTCAGCCCCCATTACCTGCTTTAAGTGTGGACAACCAAATCATTTGAGTAGAGACTGCAGAGCCTCCGATAACTCGATCTATTGTCAAAGGTGTAAGACTTCGGGACACGATGCAAGAAGCTGTAGACGAGTAAGTGATTGACCCTCTGAAGTAAGACAGGTAATGGTCACTTGCGATTTCTGCGAAAGGCATGGCCATACAGTATTTAATTGCGCTACGAAAAAACGATGGGAAGAAAAACAAGAAAACTCGGGAAAATTGACGGCGCCGATCGGATCGCACCCCGATCGGCAGTAACTTTCTTAGACATAAAAAAGAGCCTTAACGAAGTAAGAAATTATGAATCGCAAACTCCCCATGACTCTGTAGTTAAGTTGCCTTTAGATGTAAGTAAAAAGCGTGAAACGAAATTTTTGATAGATACTGGCTCCCAGGTAACTCTTATTAAGGAAAACGTACTGAAGACGGGAACCAAAGTAAATAAGAATGAACAAATTCGAATAAATTCAGTACATGGCAAAGAAAATACTTTAGGGACTTGTACAGGAACTTTTGTTTTGAAATCGGAGTTACCCTGTAAATTAAATGTAGTAAGTACGGGTACTAGCATTCCGGAAGATGGATTGTTAAGAAATGACTTTCTCCAAGAAAATTGCAATGTTGAAGGTCCTAGAAAACGACTACTTTTTCCTCGCACGGAAATCAATAAAGTAGAATTCGAAGTGCATTTGAAGGAACTGCTACGCATTCAGAAGAAAGTTCAAGTGCCAAGGCTAGTCCAAAGTTGGATTGTGGGAAGGAGACTCAGAGAGTAACCCGCAATCTCGGCAAGCCAAGACATGCTGAACAAAAGTCTGACCGCATTATGCTAGCTGATCAAATAAAAGACTCGCAACAAGACAGCAGCCCTGAACAATTTACTAATGTTCAGTGCCATAAGGAAAATGAATTGATTTCGAGAGAAGTTCATATTCCTGCTCGTTCAGAAGTTTTGGTCAAGACAGTTTGTTCAAATGAAGGAGATTTGATTTGTTTAGCCGAAGAGCTATGCCCTGGAGTGTTCATTTCAAATTGTATAGTGCATCCAAAGGACCAACACATTGTTATAAGTATAGTAAACATCAACGAAATGGCGGTTATACTGAAAAATATTAATCCCACGATTGGGAAACTGGAAGATTATGATATTGTAAGATAGTGAAGGAAAATTTGAGAAACTAAAGAAGAAAATGGTGAATGAAAGTAAGGATATAAACGCAGTGGAAACAGCAACCGTAGTAAAGAAGAATAGTACTTGCAAAGAATTTATCGCGATATTAACCGATTGCAAAAACTACATGAACAAATAAGCCTAGATGAAGACTTAAACCCTGAGGAGAGGGGCAGAATATGGGAAATTTGTGAAGATTATGAGGATATTTTTCATTTGAAAGATGATCTTTTGACGTACACTCCAGTACTAAAACATAAAATACAGGTAAAAGAAAACCAGGCATCAATTAACCAGAAGAACTACAGATTACTACAGAGTCAAAAGGAGATAATAAACGAACAAGTTCAGGAAATGCTCAGAAATGATATCATAACTCCTAATAAAAGCCCATGAAACTCCCCATTACTGGTAGTACCAAAAAAGCCTGGCTCGGATGGTACCAAACGATGGAGAATTGTCGTCGACTTCCGCAAGTTAAATGAAGTTACTGTCAAAGACGCTTTCTCGTTACCGCGAATAGAAGAAATCTTAGATCAGTTGGGTCACGCAAGATACTTCACAACTTTAGATTTGGCAAGTGGTTATCATCAAATACAAGTAGATAAACGAGACAGAGAAAAAACTGCCTTCAGCACTAATTATGGACATTATGAGTTTAAACGGATGCCTTTTGGACTCACCGGAGCACTAGCAAGGTTTCAACGCATAATGAACCATATCTTGATGGGTTTGCAGGGATTTAAATGTTTCGTTTATTTAGATGACATTGTCATCTATGGAAAAAGTTTGAATGATCACAACGCCAAACTGTTGGAAGTATTCCAGAGTTCCGCGACTCAAGATCAGGAAAACAGCAAAAGCAACTGCTTGGTGGTTACACGATCCCAAGCCAAACAGGGCTCCTATAACTTGCCTTTAATATCAGAGGAGCCTCAACGTATACCGGACATACCATTGAATCACACAACCACGGTGCCATCTACTATGGAAGTACACACACAGAAGACTCCCCTCAGTTCAGACGAAGAAGCTGATGATATAACAAATGAGGATGAAATTAGCACAAAAGGCAAAATTAGAATCTTGAAAGAGAGGAACGAAATTGAGACTATCCTACATAACTTCCACGATGCACCTCTGGGCGGTCACCAAGGCGTGTGGAAAACATTTTATAAAATCCGCAGAGAATTTAAATGGAAAGGTATGTTATCGGATATAAATAAATACATAAAAAACTGTAATAAATGTCAACGTTATAAAGCTAGCCGTAAAAATAAAATGCCCATGGTAATAACAGACACCGCTCGCGAAACTTTCGAGAAAGTTTATTTGGACCTTGTAGGCCCTTTAGAAGAAACGAGTGAAGGTAATAAGTATATCTTAACTTTCGAAGATGATTTGACGAGGTTCATGGACTGTGTCGCTATACCAGACGCAGAAGCATCAACACTAGCGAAGGCATTTTTTAATGAAATAATAACGCGCTACAGAATCCCCAAAGTACTGGTTACAGATCAAGGGACAAACTTTACAAGCGATTTGTTCAAAAGAGTATGTAAAATGCTTAAGGTCAAGAAAATACAGACTACCGCGTACCATCCGCAAAGCAATGGAGCTTTGGAGCGGTCTCATAGGCCTTTGGTCGAGTATCTGAAAATCTTCGTTGAGTCTAACCCCCGTACATGGGATGAACATCTTAGGGCAGCAATGTTCGTACAAAATAACAGCAAACATAGAGGAACTAAGGTAACGCCTATGGACTGTTTGTTCGGTTTCACTGCGGAAATTCCTAACAATTTGCAACGAGAGCCTGAGCCAGTATACAACTTTGAAGACTATTACTTTAAATTAAGAAGTATTGTACAACAAGCATATGCAATTGCGCGTAATAATTAACTACAAAGTAAAGAGTTTTCCAAAAGACTCTCTCCGGGCCTGGCATCTTACATATTAATGCATCTTGCAAATTTACCCTAGGACACTGGGAGCTCCCCACAAGAGGTAACTCAATTAATGTACTAAATACGTACGTGTATGCAAACCTTTCCCTTCCCAAATTAAATTTCGAGGACTCCTCACTCAAGCTATCTATCTTTAACGCAACCAAACTAAGAAATCTAACCATAACCTCATCACATCCCAACTTTCAAGAAGTACTTAAAAAAGCTGCTCTAAATTTCAAAGAATTAGACAATGAAATAAGGCATGCAAAACACGAAAAGGTACAGTCTGCTCATAAAATGTTTACATATACTAACACCGGGCTTCTCTCGTTAGTAACTGCCTTTCTAATAGTCTTAGGAATTTATTTATATTGGAAAGGAAAGCATCCTCAAAAATATCAAAATCACGTTCTACGATAAATATATCCTCTCCAATAATAACAGCATCCACCCTCACTGCTATCCCACACGAGGTTGCCACAATTTCTACAATGGAAACACCCAGAACGCATCCAACAACGGAAAAAGTTTACGAATTGCCTATAGAACTTGCACCAGCACCACAAACTTTTAAAAACAAACATCGGAAATCGTTCCGCATTCCCTCACACACAGTCTCAAATTATTAGATTACATTATCATAAAAAAATAAATAAGTAAAAAGAATCTCTATAGGAACTAGATTTAGCATTTAAAAATTTTGTAACACATTTTTGGATATGTTAATGTACTAAATAATTAAGTTAAAAATGAAAAAATTAATTTTGTTGCACAAAAAAAAAAAAAGTTACAATTAGTTTTAATTATTATTAGGAATTTTTCTTTTTTTTTGTTATTATTATTCCGCGGAATTAGGTACATTAATTAATATAAAATATATAGTTTCTCCTAAGTTAATCAATATATGTACCTGTATTTGTTAATAACTCAGATGATCAAGCTACTCGTAAACTTCTGTGCCAGCAGCATTACATTTTTTTCTTTTTTTTCCCTATGTTCCATTGCTACTAGTTTAATTCCTTCTCTCGACGAAAAATGATACTAATCTTTAGTATCATTTTTCTTTTACATGGGGGGAAGGAATGTTGTATAATCGTTTCATCATTTATCAATGATTAATATCAAAACGTTTTCCTAAAACTTCTTTTACTTATTAACCCATATGTAAATAAAATAAAAGCATTTTACGTGCATTGATCAATGCCCGGTCAGCATAAATAAAAAATGACGTAATGGCTGATCAGAATTTATTGCAGAGTGCCTTACCTTCGTAATAATGACCTACTTCGCAGGTAAACAAAGCGAAGTAGGAAATAAAAATCTTGTTTTGGAAACATCAAAAAATTCTGGCACAGAAATTACGCGTAGCCGATTCTGCATTTTTTTTAAATAAACTAATTAATATCGAGTGCAGTAGAATAAGTTCAGTTTTAGTTTTGAGTCTTGATAGCGAGGAGAGTTAAAGAGCTAGTTTTTAGTATTAGAGTGAGCCGGTAAGAAAAAAGATTAAAATTTAAGTGAAAAAGTTCCGATTTAAGAAAGTGTATAACGTACAGTTGAAAAAGAAAAATTTAGTTGCGTATAATTGGAATAACAAAAGTTGAATTGTGTGAATTGATGTACAATATCTGTATGTGCGAGTTACAAAAATAAAACGAAATAATAAAGTTTAATTATGTGAATTGGAGACTGTTTAAGTGTTTAAATTTATTTATGAATCGTTATATAAAGCCCCACATCCCCTTTTCTTGCGGTGTATAAAAAGCAAACACCACACAGACCAAGACAGTCGTATCAGCGAAATACGCGTACAAGGACGAAGGACTAATAGCGGAGTTAGAGCCTGATATCGTCATGCTACTCTGTTACATCTGGCAGGAAGGAAGTTCGAGTCTCTGGAGGGAGTGCGTGAAGGAGCGACTTACTTCGAGAAGGATGCAAAACATCTCCAACTTCGGCAATCAGCAGTAGAGAGATGTTAAAAGTAACGGCGCAACCCTTCAGAATATATGGGAACCCAGGTATGTCAAGAAAGAGCCAGGTATTCCATCTCAGTCAAATTTAATAGAATACCGAGGAACTCCTCCCAGAAGCAGTCAGCGAGGATCTAAACAATGCTTTCGATGTGGAAAGGAGGGACATTTCACAAAGGAATGTGGTTGAGAACGACAGCCTCCATTCTGCACCAGATGCCGAGGTTATGCTCATGTAGCAACGGAATGCAGGAGGCAGCAAGTGAGATTCGCAACGTATTCACAAAAAGTGGAAATGAATCTCGGGATGAAAGGGAGGTTTTATACTGCCAGTTTTGCAGAGCATGCGATCACTCACTGCAAACTGCCTCCACTGAAAATAGAGTAAAATAATCGGCAGTTGGGCAACGAAGAGCGGCAGCTGGGGAATTCATGCACAGCTTCCTTTCATTGAAAAAATGGAATGCTCTAAATCCGCAAAGGAGGAAACCAGTACGATAGAATTGAGCCCGCTAAATAATAACATCATTTTTATTTTTACTGAAGTTAATGCCTTTTTAGCTGCTCCGTTTTTTTATTTTTATTATTACTGGAGTTAATGCAAACAAAAAGAGACGAAGTGGTACAATCAAATCACACGAGTATAGAGCCACAGTTAGGCGAAGGAGTGAGACGCACCTTGCCAACAGCCCCTGGTATGGGAACTGGACAAAGATGCAAACATGTTAGAACAGAGGCATCCATAATTGTGGCCTCAGGAAATGTGGGGTGATGCACAGATGGCAGAGGGCGATAGTGAAGCTAGGGTGTCAGAACCTCCTCGCATGGAGGTGGGACTTCTCAACCAAGATATCGGAGGAGTATCGATATCGCCCACAGGTGAGGAAGCCATCATTTTTGGTAAATACCAGAGATAATTCAGGTTCAACTTTATGACGAGAAGCCAGGACAGAACAGTTGGTAAAAATAGACGTGGCCAGTGAAGAAGACCTGGTATGCATGGCTGGCGAAATCAAACCAGGAGTATATTGTGGTAACACCATAATCAAACCAAGGAATTGACAGGCCTTCACGGGTATTATTAATGTCAGAATAGAACCGGTCGAAATCATGAACTTTCAACCCAAGCGGAAAATATTAACCGAGTTTGTAATGCACCCGCTCTTACATTCCAACACCAACGTAAGCTCATGAGGGACACGTTGGTGCTGGAGGAGAATCTAAACGCGGAAGAAAAAGAAACCGTTGCTAAGCTTTGCTATGACTATAGGCATATTTTTTATTTACCTGGGGATAAGCCACGTATACATCGACGAAATCTTTCAAATTGCCACTAATGGGTAACACAGGCCCTATACATAATAAACAAACAAGAATGCCAGAAACAGCTAGTAAGGCTTCTAGAAGAGGATATCATAGAACCCAGTAAAAGTCCATTCAATTTCCCAGTTCTACTTATCCTTAAAAAGGAAAGGGATGAAGATGGCAATCGAAAGTTTAGACTGTGCTAGCCTTTCGAGAGCTGAACTAAGTGTGCATCCCTTACGCATTTATTGGACAGGTGGGGTCATTCCAGGTACTTCTCCACGTTAGATCTAGCTAACGGGTACCCCCAAGTGCTGATTGATCGAGCAGATAGAGAAAAACCAGCATTCAGCACCAATTTCAGTCACTTTCAATATAAACGATTGCCATTTGGACTAAAAGTTACCCCCCCCCCCCCCTCATTTTTTCAGGCGTTATTGAATGGGATTTTGACAGTCATTCAAGGAATAAAATGCTTCTTGCAAAAAAATTGGATGAACACAACAAGAAGCTTCGGGAAGTAATCCAGCTTTTTAGGGAACACAATTTGAAACTTCAGGCTCTGAGTACCAAATCCTGAAAAGGAGGTTGTGTACCTGGGCCATATATGTTCAGAAAAGGCAGTAAGGCCAGATGAACGATTAGTTAAAGTAGTCCGAAATTTTCCAAAACCGCGAACTATGTGTCAAGTGTAGTCGTTCTTGGGACTAGCTAACTATTACCCAAAATTCGTTCCAAACTTGTCTAAAATCATGGCTTCCATTACGAAATTGCTGAGAAAAGGGGAAAAATTTAATTGAGGCTCGGAATGCAACAATTCCTTTAATATTATAAAAGAAGCTCTAACTACGTCACCTAGCTTGGGTTACCCTGACTTTAGTAAGGAATTCGCATTAAGTACAGATGCAAGTAGGGAGTCCTTAGGGGCAGTCGTAGAACAAGAGGAAAAACTGCTAAGGTGTGCTAGCCGTACTTTAAAATCTGATGAGAGGAATTATTCTACCACCGAACTAGACATGTTGGCTATCGTTTGGCTGTGCGGAATTACAAGTGTTACTGCTACGTAGACATTTTAAAATTATATCCGACCACCAGACTTTACATGGAATTTTTAAGGTAAAAATACCACATCTCGTATGGTGATATTTCATCATAAATTGTCGGAATATAACTTTGAGATTGTTTATAAAACTGGAAAGTAGAATACCAAGGCGGATGCATTGAGCCGAATTCCCCAAGTTTGCAATGAAAAAAGCATGGAAAAGACTACAGAGTTTCCATGTTTCGCAGTAACTCGACCTCAAGCCCGGAAGAAAATGACATTAGACGAAAGTCAAAATCGGGAATCTGAAGATGATTAGGACGTTACAAGCGAGTGTGAGTTGATTGCCGGAAGAGATATAAAACAGCCATAGCCAACATTAATTTCGACTCCGGAGGAAGTACAGATGATTTCGAAAGATTATCATGACTCTAGGTTCGGAGGACATTTTGGACGAACTAAAACGTCCAACAGAATATAGCGTTTCTACCACTGGAAGGGGATGAAGGGTGAGAACGCGAGATATCTTCGACGGTGTGTACAATGTCAGAAAATCAAGTACGCGCGAACCATTATGGTAGTGACGGAAATTTGCGAGAAACCGTTTTACAATGTTTACATCGATTTGGTGTGATTTATTACGATAGGAAGACCAGACCAGAGCGGTTACATGTCGACGATAAGGTTTTGGTCAGGGATCCAGCCCGTGCAGGAAAATTGGCATCAGTTTTAAAGGACCTAATGGGGTCGTAAATGTACGCAGTCCGAAGAATATTACGGTCCTTCAGGGCAAAATACTTAAACGGATTCACACTAACCGTTCAAGAAAATTTCTTGAATGATTAACTCCACTTCGCCTTACTTAATTAATTAATTATTAACCTCTATTATTATACAGGTGTTATATTGTAATCAGAAATGGTCGAATAAGAGGTTAGATAGCCCAATACAGTAAAAGGTAAAGAAGGGTTATTAAATGACGTACGGTTTGGACAAACTTTTTTTTAACGAGTAAAGGAAACGGTTAAAATAAAAAAAGAGAATATAAAACAAGAAAGAATAAATAACCTATTAAAAAGCAAAGATAATAGTTTAAAAAAGAAAGAATGAAACAATAAATAAGAGATTTATAATAAAGAATAAGAAGTTTTTAAAGAAAAAGCACACAGAAATCAAGATTTGTAGTAAAGAAGAAAAGAAGTAAAGAATAATTAAAAAACAATAATTGAGACAAATAAAATAAAAAGAAGAACTAATTATGAGAAGTGTTTATTTTAGATATTAGGAACATTGTCAGTAGATTAAGGAATACAGGTAAGAAGTAGGAGAGTCAGAATGGATAGGCTTATGGTAGTAATGTTAGTTAGTGTGACATCACTGTATGCAGATAATGCCGACTACAGCACCAAACCCATAACACAAATGGGGGTACGATTCGAGAGTGAGGGAAAGGTGAACTTCTACAGCAAGCATTGGACGATTTTAAGTAAACTAGAAATGCCGGATTTAGCAAAGTCTTGGAATTTGAAAACAATTGCAACAGGCTAAGCACGGAACTATTTACCAAGGTCAGACACATCAGAGTATTCACCAGATGTGAAGTGGCAGCCAAGGAAATAAGAAGCTGGGTGTTCAGAATCGAACAGAATGAACAGCTTAGCCATCATAGGCATGTAGAAGCATACCATCGTACGAAACAATCATTTTTTGATGGAGTGGGGTCCCTTTTTAAGACACTTTTTGGAACAATGGATCAGGCCGACTCAGATGACATCAACAGCAGACTTGAAGATCCCGATGGTATGGAGAATCGTACTTTTCACTTTCTGGAGGAACAAGCGACCTTAATGAAATCAACCTTCGACGTGTTTAATGCATCACGAGCGTAGGCAGATGCAGAGCGGAAGGAGCTCTGGAGTAAAATTACGTTCATCATCACTGCGCAACAGAGCCAGGGTAATGAGTTATCAACGCTGCAGCAAATAATGGAGATAAATGAAATTATTAAGCTGATGACAATTCATCTACAAGATATTAGTGATATGCAGGAAGCCCTGACAAATATCATGGGGTCGTTGAATGCAGGCAAACTACACCCTGCTATAACTCATGCTCGTGAAATGTCTGACGTAATAGCAAACATTACTAGAGAATTATTTGGACGAAAAACTTTAAGATTTCCAGCTACTGATCCCGATTGCAAGAGTATAACCTATCCAGGCAGATCATAACATTTTAGGTCAGGGTAGAGATTCCTCAACCACAGAGAGTTGAATTCGACCTGTACAAAGTCTATACAATTCCGACAGAAATGCACCAGTATGGCTACCGTATAGATGATCTGGATGCTGAATTCGTTGCAGCAAGCAACCACGAGCGACAGGATACCTTGCTAAACTACCAGCAATTTCATAAATGTCAGAAGTTTTTAACCTTAGCAGATCATCCACAGATTCTGTGCCCACCGCTAGGTCCTGTCATCACAGCTTTTGGTGACAACTGCGTCCTCAACTTATTTCGCAGCTTAAACGTCCACGCCGGAGCATGCAAGGAGACGGTCGTGGCTAAATGGGACAATTTAGTCAAAATGGTGACAAGAAATCACTGGCTTTTTGTAATGTCCGACAAAGCAAAATTAGAAGTAAATTGCCGGAACTCGCCAACTGCGATAGGAGAAGTAACGTCAACGGGTGTACTGACGATCGGAGAGCACTGTTATTTGCAAATGGGAGACTTACTGATAAGTTCTGAAGATGAATCTCGCAGTAATCAAGTTCTCTGGCAACCAGCACGGTCAGCGCTATCAGCTTGGAACAGCATAGCACCCCAAACAGGATCGAAGACAACAAATACGCTGAAACATGAAGAGCACGAGATATGTTTATTAGCGGCGCATAATTTTAATCAGGTGTGGAAAGTACAAGAAGCTAACATCAAGAAGGTTCAGAGCAACTTCGAACAAGAGGAGAGCAGCAGACAGGAGTAGGTATTAGGGCGGTTTGGCAAGACATTCTCTGACGTCACAGGCGCCAGGTAGTGATCTTGCACGAGGGCATTTACCTTTTATCACACGCACCCACACACACTAACACACCCACCAATGCATTTATATATTTATAGGTACTGGATAACTTTAAAAAAACACAAAATCCTGCTTAAGAGCTCATGCAGCTAGGAAGCATGGTTTAAACCTGCATCGATATTTTCATATCTTCGGCTGTTGTTGCATTTCTTTTTTTGTGCTCCAATGCTTCACACCACTTAGTCATTTTTTCTGCCGCTCCAGCCAGACGTGATCAGTTAGTCACACTTCTTTACGTCAGTAGAATTAAAAAAATCTGAGTTAACCAGGCATGAGTATATCAAACAAATTCTGCTGTCTGAATTTATGTTGGCCCGATACCATATTATGAATTATCCACCTCGATAGGGCTATATAATTAATAATAGTACAATTAAAATAACGGATTTATAGCCTAGTCTTTCAATAATTAAGTAAAGATCAGTAATAAATTATAGATATTTGACTTGATCGTGTGAGGCCCCTGTATACAAGAGTAATGACAGGGTTAAGAAATTATTTATTGAATCAATGTATGAATTCTAGCACCATCGCTTCGGGATATTTCGTATTACTTGGGAATAAATCATCCTAACATAAACATTATTTCAGACCTGGTTGCTATAAATATAACGAAACGAGCTCGTTTATCCCATTCTTAATTGGATATTTAAAGTGTTCGGTCATAACAATTTATTAAAATATGGAAAAATTCATTATTACAAAAGACAACATAGCCTATATCAAAAGGTTCAATATACGAGGCCGTAAAGTAGAGTTTAAAATCGCACCGGTGCCCCAAAATGCGGAGCCCACTTCGGTGGAAGATATTATTCAACATGCCGTAAAGGGGCTCCTACCAAATGATCAGGTAGGGATTACTTTTTGCGGAAACAGTTTTAAAGAGAGGGGGCCGGGGTGGTTGAATTTTAGACCGGCTTCGGAAATTATAATAGAAGATATCTGGGAAATGATTTCGAAAATATTTCAAAGCAACTCTGAAGGTATGTTTTTATATTTGCACCTGATTTAGTCAAGGTTTTCTAACAAAATTTTTATTTTAGGATTAAGTACAGATACTTTTTGCTTGGGGGTGACATCGTGCGCCTACCAGAAGGGCGAGGAAATAATCGCCATCATAAATATAATACTTTTATTGAAGAGTGCGCCACGAGGAAGGGTATCGTTGTGATATAGAATAAGGACAGCCTGTGGTTACCTCGAGCATTGGTGGTTGCAATCGCGGGCGTAAAGAAAGATGTCAACTATAGGAAAATTAGAAGAAATATTCGAAAACTACAAACTCATCTTGTTTCAAAATTGTTAGCAGAATCAAGAATTCATATTCCGATTGAAGGCGGGGGAATTTCTGAACTTCAGCAATTTCAAAACCATTTGAAAGCATATAGTATTGTCGTTTATCAATACGGAACTATAGGACGAGATGTAATTTTTGAGGGACATAACGCGATGGCCCCAGGCTGAATCTGTTATATCACAATAATCATTATAATGTTATAGCATCTCTTACTGCTGCCTTTTGTTGCAGTTATTATTGTGAAATATGACATATACCGTATAATACTAAAAAAGATCACAGGTGAGGCGGGACATGCCCTTGTTGTCAACAGTCACCAGTCTGTACTAATAAAAATATAATCGAAATTAAGTGTTCAAAATGTAACCGCCGCTTTAGAGGCCAGCAATGCTTCGATAATCACAATGCGTGTGGATCATTAAATAAGAAAACCGTCTGTGAACAGATTAAAAGATGTATGGATTGTATGATAACATACAAAGCTGATAAAATTCATGTATGCGGAGAATATTTCTGTAAAATATGCAACAAACATGTACCACAGGGGCATTTATGCTTTATTCAACAGGATAGTCGTAAACCCTCCATAAAAGATACTCTTTTTGTTTTCTACGATTTAGAGACACGACAGGAAAAAGTGTTGGGAGAAAAAGTTGTTCAAGAACGATCAATAGGAGAAATTAAGCTGCATGAGTCAAATTTATGCATTTTTCAACAGCGATGAGAGCACTGTATTGAAAAAGATCTGCGCATATGTGAAAAATGCGGAATAAGAGAACAGGTCTTAAAGGTTAGTCCTGTTCAGAACTTTGTAGAGTATTTACTGAATCAGCGAAAATTGTTCACGAAGGTAGTTGTTATAGCACACAATGGCCAAGCATTTGACCACCAATTTATACTAAACCATATTTTGCAAAATACAGATTTAAAACCCGAATTAATTATGCGAGGTACGAAAATAATCATGATGCAACTGAGAAATGTGAAATTTATAGATTCTTTGAATTACTTCCCGATGGCTCTAGCCCTATTACCAAAAGCATTTGCCTTACCGCCCGTTTATAAAAAAGGTTATTTTCCACATCTTTTTAATACTGCTGAAAATGAAAATTATATTGGCACACTACCGGCAATAGATTATTACGGCCCTGATACAATGAAAGCAGAAGAACGAGCTGTATTTCTTAAATGGTATGAAAAACATAAAAATGACGAATTTAATATGCAGCGTGATATTGTTGAATACTGTGTTAGCGATGTGCACATTTTGACAGAGGCATGCTTAAAATTTAGAAGGCTGATGTTAGATGAATGCAACGTTGAGCCATTTTTGGAGGCAGTGACTATAGCTTCCGCGTGCAACCTTGTCTACAGGCGCAATTTTCTCAAGAAAGACACAATTGGGATTATTCCAAAAAATGGATATCGAAAAGCTGATAACCAGTCGGAAATAGCAATGCAGTGGCGGATATGGGAGGAAGGTTATCGCAAAATTAATATCTTGCATGCGGCTAAACAACGAGAGGTTGTACTAAATGGGGTTAAGGTAGATGGATATTGTCCAGAAACAAATCAGGTTTTCGAATTTCATGGCTGCTATTATCATGGGCACGAAATATGTCTAACACATAACCGCGATGCTCCACTGTATGATGACGCCAACGATAGTTTAAACAGGAGATATAAAGCTACAGTGGCAAAGGCCGAACGCTTACATTCTTATGGATACGAAGTAATAGAAATGTGGGAGTGTGATTTTCGGAGGCAGTTAGAGAAGAATAAAGACATGCGATATTTGAAAAACCATCCTTTAATGGTAAACATGCCGTTAAATCCTCGCGATGCTTTTTGTGGCGGCCGAGCAGGAAATACTGTGATACGCTATCATTGCAGACCAGGCGAGAAAATTAAATATGTAGATGTATGCTCTCTGTATCCCTGGGTTTGTAAATATGGCAAATTTCCAATCGGCCATCCAAAGTTATATGTTGGAAGCAGGGCCTGTTCCGAGTTGGGCTTGAATAATACAGAAGAGTTATATCACCCTGTTCTACCAATGAAACAAAACAATAAGCTAATGTTTTCTCTATGCCGCCTCTGTAGTGAGGAGAAAAATCAGGCTGATGAATGTCCTCATACAGATGAAGAAAAGGCATTAATAGGCACATGGGTAATTGATGAAGTTAAGGAGGCCTTAAATCAGGGCTATAAATTATTGAAAATATATGAGATATGGCGTTATGAAATCGAGCAATACGATAAATTGACTCAGTTGGGCGGATTATTCACGGTCATGATGAATAAATTCATCAAAATGAAGCAGCAAGCGTCAGGATGGCCGAACAGATGCCAAATCTGAGGAAGAGAAGAACCGATATATTGATGACTTTCTGGAGAATGAGGGAATAAAGCTGAGTTTTCATGAAATTACATCCAACCCCGGATTAAGATCTTTAGCCAAGTTAATATTAAATTCCTTTTGGGGAAAGTTTGGCTAGCGTGATAACCAGCCGAGGACAAGTATAATAAATAACTTAGCAGAATTTTATGCACTATTTGCTTACCCAGCCACCGAGGTCTACCATATCCTCCCAGTCGGTGAAGATACGGTATTCGCTAATTGGGGTTACAAAGAAGAGGCTGCCGACTCTTTATCAACTGTAAACGTCTGTAGATAAGCGCGGCTTAAACTGTACAGCTACCTGGAAAAACTTGGAGATCGAGCTTTGTATTATGACACCGATTCTGTCATTTATGTTAGCAGAGAAGGAGAATATCACCCACCAACAGGGGAATTCGTTGGCGATATGACAGACGAACTGGATTGCTTTGGCAAAGGTAGTTATATAAGGCGGCTTGTGAGCGGAGCCCCTAAAAATTATGCGTATGAATACTTCAACGCAAAAGAAAACCAGTTTAAAGCAACAAATAAAGTTAAGGGTATACGGGTAGATCATAAGACTTCAGATCTTGTGAATCTTGACTCTATGGAACGTATGATATTAAATTCTGAAGAAAACGGCTGCTTTCCCATAATTGCGCAAAATATACGACGCACAGAAAAGCATGAGGTATTATCAACACCCGAAGTAAAAATATACAGGCCTAAAACAGAGAAGCGCAAATTTTTCAAAGATTATAGCTCTATACCTTACGGATTTAAAAGACAATGCATATAAATATGGTACATTTCAAAAATAAAAGAATATTTCAAATAATGAAAAAAGTGTTTTTTATTTTAAACAATCCGCTCCAGTTGGTCATTTGTAGAGGCTTCAAAAAATTCAATTTTTCATAAATCGTCTGTAAAACTATTCAAAAATATACTCCTAAAATTTCAGGTCAAAATTCCAAGTCCAACAGAAGTTATAGGCGATTAAGTGAGCGTCCCTCGTTCAACTGCCGGAGCGCGTGGCGTGCAATAATTTTCTAACATTTTTTCAACCGATCATTCTGAAATCTGGTCTAACGTTTCTTTATATATAAATACGCTCTATTTAACCTTAATTCTAAACATTATATTTGTTTAAAGTATTTTATATTGACAGGAAATCTGCAAAAAGTGCCAAAATTTGCAAAAATTCCAACAGTTCGTATATATTGCAAAATACAGAAATCGTAAAATTGTAAAAAATAATAGTAAATCGCAAAACTTAGACAAAAATCATAAAAATCGCAAAATTAAATTGCAAAAACAATCTTCAAAATGCAAAAAAATTCATGTAAATTGCAAAAAGAAATCGTAAAATTGCAAAAAACGTAAAAGCGCAAAAATTTGTATAAATTGCAAAAAAAATAATAATAATAAATCATAAAAAGTGTAAAAAGAAATCGTAAAAGCGCAAAAAAAATTATGTAAATTTTAAAACACTCGTATAAATTGCAAAAAATTCATATAAATTGCGAAAAGAAATCGTAAAATTGCACAAAAAACGTAATAGCGCAAAAATGTGTATAAATTGCAAAAAAAATAATAATAAATCATAAAAAGTTCAAAAAGAAATCGTAAAGCAAATATGGTTGTGTAAAGAAACTAGCCTTTCTACTAAAATTGTGGAAAGTTATGAGAGTTTGTTTTAGAAGATAAATTAAGCTATAATAAGGGGTGTGAGCTGAAAAACATATTAAAACTGGGGTGGAGAAACATTGCATGGGGAATTTAATTATGCGTTCATTAATTAGCACAATGTGCGGAATTAGAATAGAAAAACAAAACATAGTTTTAAAACATATTGTTGCGGACGTGGCCTTTGGTTCGTTATTTAAAACACAATATTAAATAATTAATATATAAGTTCTATATTACTCTTAAATCATATAAAGTTCACAAACATTTATTTAATCAACTCAACTCTAATTATCGCTAACACTGTACTTTCAATTATCGCAATCTAATTACACACTATCGCTTCTTTATTACTTTCGCTTCTTAACACTGCAACGTCTAAAACAAGACTCTTTTTCTGGCGATGACAACTGTTATATTTATACCCTAGAAACACTCCGGATTATTCTGGAGTGTTCTATTCCAAAAGCTTCTTGACTATTGTATTTGTTCTATTCCTGAACTTTCCTGTAGATTTCATAATCGATTCTCCGAACCTGAAGTCATTTACTCTCCGAACCTGAAGTTGTTTATTGCCAGTAGATGTCACCAGTTGTCTCTTTCTATTGCACGTAACACTTCCCCCTTCTTAAACTTGTTCGTCCCGAACAACAGGTGGTCCACGGTCTTGATGCTCGTAGTATTGACACAAGCGGTCCAAATGAACAATTTTGTGCTTGCCTCTTGTGCCACGCTGAATCCTGTATACCACGTCATTAATTCTAGTTACTACTGAATATGGTCCTTCCCAGTGTTGTTGCAATTTTGGAGAACGTCCCTTACGTCGTTTCGGGTTGTACAGCCAAACAAGATCACCTTCGTTTAATCCTGCGGAATTAGCGCGTAAGTCATAGCGGGTCTTCATCCGATCAGTATTTGTTGCTGATTTCGTCCTCGTGGCCTCGTGTACATCGGCTAATTGTTGTTTGAGCTCCGATACGTAGTCTTCTGGTAACTTTTCTTCACCTCTGGGGGTACCGAATTTTAGGTCGCTAGGTAAACGCATCTCTCTTCCGAATATGACTTTAGCTGGGGTTTGTCCGGTAGTACTATGAACGGCTGATCTATAGGCCATTAGGAATACAGGAATATGTCGATCCCAATCGCGTTGATGAAAGTCAACTACTTTCTTTAGATGCTCGATCAATGTTCTGTTGAAGCGCTCTACCATGCCATCAGATTGCGGGTGTAGAGGAGTTGTTCTAGTTTTTCTTATTCCCAACATTTTACACATCTCCTGGAAAGTCCGCGATTCGAAGTTCCGTCCTTGGTCCGAACGAAGTTCGTGAGGCACACCAAACCTACTGACCCAATTCGTTATTATTTGTTCCGCAACTGTGGTTGCCTCTTGATTAGGGATTGCATAAGCTTCAGGCCATTTACTGAAATAGTCAATGGCAACTAATATATAACGGTTACCGCCATCCGTTTCTGGAAAAGGTCCAGCGATGTCTATAGCTATCCTTTCAAAGGGGGCTCCGACATTATACTTATGCATTTCTCCTCTGCTTCTGTGTTGCGGCCCTTTGCAAGCAGCACAGACAGTGCATCTGTGGCACCACTCCTCCACATCTTCTCGCATATGTAACCAATAAAACTTTTCTCGTATTTTGGAAATGGTTTTGTTCACTCCCAAATGTCCTCCAGAGGTTCCACCGTGCATTTCTTCTAGAACATCTTTGACGTTTGATGCTGGCACGACTATCTGCATTCGGAAAGCTTCGCCATTAGGTGCTTCCCACTTGCGTTTTAATATACCCCATTCAACATGCAGAGAGTTCCATTGAGCCCAGTAACTTTTCAGCTCCTCACTCCGTTCCGAAATATCCTTCCAGTCTGGTCTTTCCATGTCTGGAAAAGGTCCAGCGATGTCTATAGCTATCCTTTCAAAGGGGGCTCCGACATTATACTTATGCATTTCTCCTCTGCTTCTGTGTTGCGGCCCTTTGCAAGCAGCACAGACAGTGCATCTGCGGCACCACTCCTCCACATCTTCTCGCATATGTAACCAATAAAACTTTTCTCGTATTTTGGAAATGGTTTTGTTCACTCCCAAATGTCCTCCAGAGGTTCCACCGTGCATTTCTTCTAGAACATCTTTGACGTTTGATGCTGGCACGACTATCTGCATTCGGAAAGATTCGCCATTAGGTGCTTCCCACTTGCGTTTTAATATACCCCATTCAACATGCAGAGAGTTCCATTGAGCCCAGTAACTTTTCAGCTCCTCACTCCGTTCCGAAATATCCTTCCAGTCTGGTCTTTCCATGTCTTCTTTCCAAGCAAGAATAGGTGAAACGTCCGGATCTTCTCGTTGTGCTGTTCGTAGGTCCTCGTTGTCCCAACCTGTAGATGGCTCCACGGTTACCAACTGTATAGTTGCTGTTGTTTCTTTTTCTTCTATTCGAGTGCAATGTTTGCACTCAAGTTTACATGGACGTCGTTAAAGGGCGTCTGCATTTCCATGGATACGACCTCTTCGGTGTTGTATTTGAAAATCATAAGCCTGGAGTCGCTCTATCCATCTCGCCACTTGTCCCTCAGGATTCTTAAACTGCAGAAGCCATTTAAGCGCTGCATGGTCGGTGCGAAGGATGAATTTCTGCCCGTAGAGATATTTATGAAAATGCTTTGTTGAACTTACAATGGCAAGTAGCTCCTTTCTTGTAGCACAATAATTTTTCTCTGACTTTGAAAGTGCTTTGCTATAGTAAGCTACTGGAACTTCTTGACCATTCTCCTCCTGAGAAAGCACTGCACCAATACCTTCATTGCTGGCATCCGTGTCTAATATAAATGTTTTTCCCAGCTTTGGATAGTGAAGTACTGGCGCTTCACAGAGCTGTTGCTTCAAATTTTCAAAACTTTCGTTGCATTTATCCGACCATATGAACGGCTTTCCCTTTTCGGTAAGTTGATGTAGGCTTCTTGCTATATCTGCAAAACCTTTCACGAATCGCCTGTAGTAGGTAGCTAAACCAAGAAAACTCCGTAATTGATGTTTGTCCTTTGGTGCTGGCCAATTTTTGATGGCTTCTATCTTTTCTGGATCGGTTCTTACTCCTTGTGATGAAACTATGTGCCCTAAATATTTAACTTCTTTTTTAAATAGAGCACATTTACTCGCACTGAGCTTTAATTTTGCATCTTTGAGTCTTTGAAGTACACCCCGTAAGTTGTTTTTATGTTCCATGAATGTCCTTCTGATTACTATTATGTCATCCAAATAGACAAGACATGTTTTCCAGGTTAAACCTCGTAGAACACATTCCATTAGTCGTTCGAATGTGGCTGGAGCATTACATAACCCAAATGGCATTACTTTGAATTGCCATAAGCCACTGCCAACTGAGAAAGCAGTTTTCTCTCGGTCTTCGAGATGTATTTCCACTTGCCAGTAACCACTCTTCAAATCCAGCGTGGAAAACCATTGCGCTCCGGAAAGGGTATCCAATGTGTCATCAATCCTTGGTAATGGATAGCTATCTTTTCTCGTCACGTTATTTAGCTGGCGGTAGTCTACACAGAATCGGGTGCTCCCATCCTTCTTCCTAACCAGAACAACCGGCGATGTCCAAGGGCTGTTAGATTCCTCTATGATGGCTTGTTTCTTCATGGAGTTCATCATGTCTGCAACGTCTGGTTGTTTGGCTAATGGCAATCTTCGTGGTGTCTGTCGAATGGGTCTGGAATCTCCTGTATCGATTCGATGCTGGACAAGATTTGTTTTACCATAGTCATCATCATTCATTGCAAATAATTCCGAAAATTCATCGATCACCTCTTTGGCATCGTTGTGTTGTTGTTCACTTAAGGCACTGGACGAAAGAAGTTTCTGAACCTGTTGGGTAGTAGCTGGTATAGTTTTTGTCTCCTTGAAATTACTACCATTATCTAAATTGACGATTTGGTAAACGGGTTCACAATTTCCAAACACCTGTGCTGCTGCTCCAGTTGCTGTTCTTAGTAGATATTTGGTGGTGTTGTGAAGCCATTTATTCTTAACAAGATCTGCTCTAATAATTGATCTTGAAGCTCCAGTATCGATAGTAACTGCGCAGTCATTTTTTTCTACACTTCCATATATAACAAGACTGCTATTATTTCTCTGTAACTGACTTGCTTGGATGATGACTTCGGGGCTGTCGATTCCACCAACCAACTTCTGCCCCACGAAGTTGGTTTTTACTAGTTTTCCGACTGCTCAAGAGAAGAGACGGTGCGACTAGTTGCTGTTTGATATCTAGTCTCTCCACGAATTGCTTGTTCCCTGGCTCGACATCTTTGACATTCTTCTTTCCCCTCTTCTTCTGGTGATTCCACTCGTCGACGTTTTCTGCAGTCTCTTTGAAGGTGCCCTGGTCTATTACAATTCCAGCATCGAAGGACACCACGTGAAGGCGGACTCTGTGATGATTGCACTCTGTTACAAGTACATTCTTCCACTGAAATTTCTCTCACTCGTACTGCACTCCGTGAAGCTTGTCTGGCGGATTCATACGCTAATGCATAGGCTAGTGCTTCTGCTGTTGATTTCTTTCCTGCTAGCCTTAATGATTGTTGTAAATTTTGATCTGTAATAGCGTTCACAAATGCCTCCGTCGCCACTTCATTGAGAAAATCCGCATTCACGCTGGAGTATGACAGATGCGCTAATCTTTCTGCATCTGCCTGCAGTTGTTGTAGTGATTCGCCATGTTTTTGAATCCTGTTGCGCAACTGTAGGCGATATACTTGCTGCATGTGTTCATCTCCGTAACGTAATTCTATCGCCTGTACTAATGAAGAGTACTTACGTTGATTTTCAATCGGTACAGTTTGTAAGAGTTCTGACGCAGGACCTCGAAGCGCTAACACCAGAGCTATAGCTTTGTCTTCATCATTCCATCCATTTACCATTGTACTCCCGACCCTTGTTGTCGAACTTCCAACACTTCCTGCTGTATTCCTTCAATTTTCACATTTTGTTCGTCTAATGAAACTTTCAGAAATTTCTTCTGTTCCTCCAAACAAGTTTCTATACAATTCTGCACAGAATTCTTTTGTTCCTCAAAAGCATTCTTTTGTTCCTCGAAAGCATTCTTTTGCTCGTCCAGACGGGTTTCCATAGATTTCTTTTGTTCATCTAAACGTGATTCCAGATAATTCTTTTGTTCCTCGAGAGAATCCTTTTGTTCATCAAAACGGGCTTCCAATTTGCTCATTAAAGTACTCAAAAGCTGTTCCATTTTCATCTCAGGCTCTTCTTCAAATTCGGTTCCTTCCAAGTTCTCTTCGAAAACAAATGTCTCAGGACTCTTTCCTCCCGCTATCAAAGCTTGTCTAAGTCGCTCGACTAGAACTTTCTTTGCACCTGTCGTTTGTAATGAGCAGTTCCCTAGCTCCACTTTCAAATCCTGTATTCGAAGCTCCTCCACTTTGCGCCCCATTACTGTAGTAATTCACTCACAGTTGAATATAAATTATTTTCCAGAACTTTTAAAATTTAACACAATTCCACAAAATTAATCACACTTTTAATTTTTCAGTCAATTGCCACCACTTTATTTCTCAAATATATTTCACTTCTGACACCAGTTGTTGCGGACGTGGCCTTTGGTTCGTTATTTAAAACACAATATTAAATAATTAATATATAAGTTCTATATTACACTTAAATCATATAAAGTTCACAAACATTTATTTAATCAACTCAACTCTTATTATCGCTAACACTGTACTTTCAATTATCGCAATCTAATTACACACTATCGCTTCTTTATTACTTTCGCTTCTTAACACTGCAACGTCTAAAACAAGACTCTTTTTCTGGCGATGACAATTGTTATATTTATACCCTAGAAACACTCCGGATTATTCTGGAGTGTTCTATTCCAAAAGCTTCTTGACTATTCTATTTGTTCTATTCCTGAACTTTCCTGTAGATTTCATAATCGATTCTCCGAATCTGAAGTCATTTACTCTCCGAACCTGAAGTTGTTTATTGCCAGTAGATGTCACCAGTTGTCTCTTTCTATTGCACGTAACAATATATATATATATATATATATATATATAAAATAATGTTTTCAATACCACCACGCAGATTAAAAATAGAGTGCTTAGTACTAAATATTTTAAATCTACAAATATTTATAATTTATTACTGATCTTTACTTAATTATTGAAAGACGGGGCTATAAATCCGTTATTTTAATTGTACTATTATTAACTATATAGCGCTATCGAGATGGATAATTCATTCGCTTCCAGAAAATTTAATTTGGGGTACTTAATCCCATATTTTCGTAAAGATTATAAACAGGATTTTTCTGAGTGTACTATACTTGCTTTTGGACATTTTGCGAAATTTTTTATTTTTACGAATCCTTCAAACAGAAACTATGAACAACGTTCATCGATTACAATAAAAATATTTGATTTAATTTATCTTTTGCATAAAGCTCTTCTGAAGTGTATACAATTGTATAGTCAAAATCACTCTATTGACTTTCTACACATGTAGTGGAAAGTGAAGCTCTTTATGCAACCATATTTGCCGATTTGTCTATAAATATGAACATTGATAACTTTTTAGCAAAACCCATTCGATGCTGTAAACCAAACTGCTTTATCATACACAAAGCTGAATAAACTATAGCAAACAAATAAAGTTTACGAAGAGTGAAAATTGCTCTATGTGAATTTGCATGTTCAGTCACAATATTTTCCATTCGCTTCAAGAAAATTCCGGTTTGGATTCTTAATCATATCTTCCCCTGTTAGATATATATAAAATAATCATATTCAAAGTATTGGTTCATTCAATAAATTAATATGGCCCAACCTTTCGCTTTCAGCTCACAGGTCAAGTTTTCAAACTGTTTACATACCTGCAAATTTTTTCTTTTTCTTGCAAACAGTTTTGTCCTACCTTTCTACGCATATAATTAAAGATCGCTGATCTTCACATTACTGCACATGCTAGCAATACCGTAGCAATTTGCGCTATTATGCGAATTTAATTAGGTGAATGAAGTGGTTCTAAAGTGCTGTAGCAGGAGCACATAATTTAAACGTACTCATAAAGATGTGGCATTCAAAGCATGCATCGATTCATTCAATAAAATTAATTTGGGTCACCTTTGGCTTTTAGCTCGCAGTTCAAGTTTACTAAATTATAAACTGTTAACATACCGGCGAAGTTTTTGTTTTTCTTACAAACTGCTTTTGTTTGTATTTTCATCTTCCTATCTTTCTACACATATAATTAAAGATCATTGATCTCCCAGCAGGTTTAAACCATGCTTGCTAGCTGCATGAGCTCTTAAGCAAGATTTTGTGTTTTGGTTATCTGCTTGCCTGGTAGTGCAAATTTAAAGTTATCCAGTGCCTATAAATATATAAATGCATTGGTGGGTGTGCTAGTGTGTGTGGGTGTGTGTGATAAAAGGTAAATGCCCTCGTGCAAGATCACTACCTGTCGCCTGTGACGTCAGAGAATGTCTGGCCAAACCGCCCTAATACCTACTGACAGGAAATCCATCCTCACCATATTCACCTAGCCGCCACATCCATCGCAGGGTTCGTGGGTATCATTAGTTTGACGCTAATCATAGGAGTTCTGAGGCCCTTGAGACGGTCGCAGAAAAAGCGAAATCGGATAACCGTCAAGAGACTGTCGAATCTACTAACAATTCTCAGATCTGCCAAACTTGTGAGGACGGAGCAGCCACCAGAGGATAAAGAGATTGACAATGGCATTGAACTGGTCGTCCCCACAACAGCAAACTTGCCCACAACCCACCTACCAACCGCCGTAGGGAAGCAATTGGTTCAGTTAGAAGTAGAATAATATAGTTTGATTATATAAATATGTAAACGTAATGGTCAGGTAATTATGGCAACCATAGAAATTCAGGTTTGTTTGTAAGTAGTGTGTGTTACTATGTATATAATTTAAGTATAGTACTCTGTGAGACACGTACGATAGGAATATGTTATTTTAAATGCACTTCAACCTAGCAACATAAATAACATAAATATGTGGTAATGGCCATTAATTAAAAAATATGGGATTATCTAAGTAGTATTTTTTATATATATGAACAAAATATGTGAAGGTGTGTTAAAAAAAAAATAAAGAAAAAAAATAATAAGTTAATGAGTGTATACCTATATGTATAATATATCTAGTATAGGTTTTAGATACAGCCAGTTGTTAATATATAAAAAAAAAAATCTTTAGTTGTGCAGGCTTCAATTGATCACGCCAGACTTGATTTTTCATACATTGATTTTTCGAGGGGGAAGGGGTGGTGTGGTTATTGCTTAAAACAAGCAGAAGCGAAGTGCGACTGCTAAACAATCACCTCGCACGGTAAGGGTCAGCACTAGCCGGTTGTTTACAAATTAACCCAACAGCTGGGAGCTGTGCACAGTTGACTATGCAGCTGGGAATGATGTAACCTATGCATAGGGCATAGTATGTTGTGCGCCAGGTACGTGGTTACTGAAGTAATAGCTGCTTGAATGCGGATATGATAATCGTTGCACCTAGGTTACAAGTGAAGAAGAATTGCCTGGCTTAAGCAGTTAGCATGAAGTTTCGGACTAAGCCACTACAAGTTAAGAGTGCGGGGCGTAATTATATGTAGACATTGTCGAGATCGGGTAGTTTTAAATTAAATTAAAAAAATTATCGTGAAAACATCGTTATTAATCGGGGCAAGACAGGTATGTATGCGTGGAAATTGTTCAACATGATCTGGTATTTCAGATGAAATTATCCTCGTCTGAATGGGTCCTGCTATATTTTTAAAATTTTCTTTCACAACAATCAAAAAGCCTTATTCTTTATTCTATCTAAAAATAAAAGATTTCTTCCCACAGATACACGATTCACAACAAAATTTCTAGATATTACTAATTAGTCAAACAAAAAATTGTGTGGCAAGGGGGGCTAACATCTTAACCATTTCGGAGTTACAGGGTGATTAGAAATTTTGCTAGTCTTTCACAAAATACCCTGTATTTTAAAAAGTACAGTTTGTACGGTCGTTCTGCATACAATGAGCTCTATAAATGGCCATACACTCTGTACTTTTTAAAATACAGGGTATTTTCTGAAAGACTACCGAATTTTCTTAATCACTCTGTAACTCCGAAACGTTTAAGATGCGACTCCCCCTTACCATACAATTTTTTGTTTGACTATGTGACTACTATTAGTAAAGTCTATGTTTGGCACTTTTTGTTCCGGCTGCATCTGCATTTAAAAATGAAAACATAAACTCAAAGAATTAGAAATCATCGACAATAAATTACAAGGGTACTTATCTAAGACTCGAAGCTCTTCACACCACAGAATTTAGTTATATCCCATGAAGTTCTATCGATGACGACTAATCCTGTAATTAAGGGAAATATTGTAAAATATTTGAGAATAAATAAACAAATGTAAACAAAACATTTTAATCGAACATGTAACGAAACTACACCGATTTATGCACACACGAACCCATATTTCATATTTAATAACACAATAGAACAACTTAGTACATAATAATTAAAGAAATTATTATTAGAAAAATTAGAAAACAATTTATTGTTACCCCTCTTACATCATCACTGAACTGAATATAATGTCACTTGACGTTCACGTTCACTAGACTTCATGGAATTGTGTAAACAATTTCAGGTCTATAAGAAGTATACGCATTCTCGAGTTATTGTGCGCACAGACGGACAGACGGACGAACAGACGTACAGACAGACGGACGGGCATGAAAAAATCCAAATAACTTTTAATATTATGCGTGGGTGTCTAATTCATTTTGCTTTACCATCATTATTTCGAGGTGTTACAAACGGAATGAAAAACTTAGTATACCCTATAGATTTCACCTAGGGTATAAAAGGAGAGCAGCGGGCCGGTTAGCAGGGGATATCCACAGTCTTCTTGCCTGGTCGTACTGCAGGAGTATTTCATATAAAAGAAGCTTGTATTTTGTTCAAACACTGTAATTTCCATAAATTTATTCTTCATGCTATTTTTTAACTATTAGAAAAAGAACATATTTGGCTGCAATTTGTTTTAGCTTCATTTATCTATGGGAGCGACAGTTTTAGTCTTTAAGACCTCGTAAACATGAAATTTTAGTTTTTCTTCCATGGTGAGTATACAAAAACAGTGCGAGTGAGGTCTTACTGCATGGCTGTGCCGGCCCGTTAAGGCCTTTTATGTGTCGGTGATTTCGGAAACTTCATGGCTTGTATTATATTCCGGGGGTTATGTCACGAGCCATGAAACAGACTCCCTACTACCGCATGAGAGCCCCAGCGGGGTCCTACCATTCTAAAATATTTGCAGTGTTCTTATGTAACACCGACAAAAGTTTGATTTGAGTAACTCCTCCGCTCTAAATTACTATTCATACAGAAAAATTGTGTTCTGCTAATCTTATCTTCCGAACCGTAATAAAATTTTTATACCTTTCCTAACAAAATTATTAAAAAAAATTTATCTTAACCAAATGACTACGATTCCTCAAACAAAACCTCTCAGCTTAGTAATCATTGTTTATGCCGATTCCCGTCGTAGCATGTCGTGACCTGATAAAATCGAATTTAGCTGCCCACTGATTCGGCCTACCGCCTGTACATACACAGGCTGAAAGAGAGTGTAAAATGGTAAGTTCACTTTGTAATCAAAACTTTTATTATTTGTTTAAGTAAGATACAAAGATAACCTAATACGAAAATGGGAAATAGCCGAACAAAATTGTAAATTTGTGTTTTTTAGAATGAAACAAGTAATATCATATATACTTTCGTCTTTTGCATGAATGGGGGAAAAGAACTTGGCTATGCATTATTGTAGTGCGATTCAGATAACGAGTTAAAAACAAAACTCGAGAGAACGTAGGAACGGCAATCCTATCAAACTATTCATAATAATGTACTTCTGTAATGTACTTATTTAATTTCGCTTTGGCCGAGGTGCTGAAAGGAGATATAAAATTCCCTCAAATGAAATTCTCATTTTTCCCAAAAATATCAGAGAATCCAGAATGAGTTTCTCCCACTTAACCTCTTCAGAGCAAAGGGAATGTAAAGAGAAACACGTGCTGTTCAAATATCATAGGATTACACCAACAAAAATTGGTTTTGCTATACCATTGAATAATTTTCTTAATATTTCAGCAAAAACCGGTTTTCACAAAAGCGTGGGAATATTTTATGAGAGTAAAATGTGAAATTTCCGCCCCTTCTCATTTATTTACGAAATTAAATCATTTGCCATTCTGTTTCGTTACATGTAATCCGCGCTTTCGCATTTTTGTCTTTATTCGTAAAAGTTTTGAAGAGAGTTTGAGTTTTTTGTCATTTCTTCTTCTTCTCCCTTTCTTTTTCTAGCCGTGTACCTGTAAAATGTAAAACACTCGGAAATCTCGCCTACCTCTTAACTTGCTGTTAAATTAACTTTGGCAAGGTATATAGTAAGTGTAACCTTTGGGAAGGTAAGTGTTCTGCACAACGAGAGCACTCAACAAATATATAATGGCAGAAACACATCCAGACCTCGAGGCTTCTTCGAGGCATTGTCAAATTTTCCAACACGGGATGCAACACAAAACCAAGCCAGCAGCTAGCCTCAAGGCTTAGCCGCAAAGCGCGCTTTGCTCAATGTTGAAAATTTTTCTCTCTCAGGCCTACTTCTGCCAACAGATGTACTAGCAAAATTACAATGACAGCACCGAGCCCGGTGGCATCATTTTGTTTTCATTTCTTTGAGGCAAGCCTCGAGGCGAGCTGCGAGGAAGCCTGAGAGAGGCCAGGCCTGAGGCTTGCTTGGATGTGTTTCTTCCTTAAATGACTATAAATAAGAACGCCGATGAATATTCAAAGTTAGTGGTTTATTTCACAACATGTCAGATTTCATACACTATTCCAAATTTACAAATAAATATATTTCGGAGATTTCCAACTCACTAATTTAACTTAAGATATATACAATTCCGACTATGTCACTTAATAAATAAAATTTCACTTAATTTATTCTATCAACTTAAATAAAACAAATTGTGATAACTTTAAAAAGTGCATTTTTCATAAATGGCACCAATAAATATATGTGTATAAATATAAATATTAAATGGAATGTGTAATAAATGAGTAATCAAAACGTATTCACCAGTCTGAAATGTGGAATCGTCTTTATGATGTTGGTAAATACATAGTTAGTGGTTATATTGTTCTAGTCGTGCCCCGGAACAAGATACTTTACTTCAGTCAAGACCCAAACAAAGTCTGTGTGTTAGTACTGGTCTTGTTCTAGTCGTTCCCCGAAACAAGATACCTTACTTCACTTGAGACCCAAAGCAAAGTGGTATTAATAGTATTTATTCTAGTAAGTACCCAGAATAACTATCTTTATCTCAGTCGGTACCCAAGATAAAGATTGATGTTAGTAAATGTTATTCTAGTCGCTGTTCAGAATAACTATCTTTATCTCAGTTCAGACGCAAGATAATGGTTTGATGTTAGTAAGTGTTATTATAGCCACTAGCCAGAATAACGTATTGTTACGCGCGACAAAGTGACGCACGCGACATCTGTTGGAAATGGAAACAACTTCAGATTAGTGACATCTTAGTAAACTTTGGGTTCGGAGAATAGAACTTACGGGAAGGTTCTAGCATGATTTGTAGACTATAAATACGGCGCTTCTTCTATCAAGCAGGCGGAGTCTTATTTCAGTCAGATAAGTGAACGAAGTAAACTAATTGGGTTGAGATAATTAGGAGTATACCTAAAATATATCTAAAACCATACCTGAAAAAGGGTAATAAAATAAATATTTAAATAACAAATTTTCAATAAGCTGTTTAAAACATGATTAGCTTATCTCTCCAATGGGTGAAGCAAATTTTCTTCACATTCCATACATTTCATAAAAATATTTCCATAAAACGACTTTGGAAAATCAAAAGTTTCAGTTTTCAACCAATATATTACCTGTAGAAATTATCTGTAGAAATAATTAATTTAAAAAATATATCAAAAGACAAATCGTACCTTCAGAAAGATTTTTCGCGAAAAATACAATATGTACATATGTATACATACGTACATACGTATTACGAAAAAGAGCTTTCGCGATAAGAAATGCGCGCCGCACAAGTACATAACATGTATGTATATGCCCGCCGCGATTTCAAACGACGCAACGGGACGGTGGTTAATGTTTATTAAAGGATAAAATTACGTTTTTTAAGTCACTGTCCGTCGCGGATTTTTCGGACAAGTTTCGACAAGTCCAAAAGTAATGTTGAAATTTTCTCAGGGTAAGAAAATGCAATTAAGCAGTTTCTACCCTGAAGAACGGGATTTGATCACCGTTGAGGGTGATCAGAGTAGAATTGATTTTTAATCTCGGTCGGGGAAGCGTTGCGGTCGTTGTTCGGTGCTTAAAAAGAAAAAAATCGGTAAATTTGTGAATTTGTAAAAGACGATAAGTTTAATCAACGAGAAATCCAAAAAGTTTTGATTTTTTGAAAATAAAGTTTTGGCTACTGTTATATTTCGGGGCACCTTCAGTCGATTTCTCTTTAGTTTCACACTGCTAATTCTGCTTGGTACTTGGGTGAACAAAACACAACACTCAATTTAGGATTCTATTCACAATTTTATTATCTCCAACTAACATTTGCTGTGGTTATAGTAGATGAAAACACTGGATTCTCTAGTAAATCCTTATTATCTATATTTCACTTCTTGTTTGTATAATAAAAATGAATTTATGATTAATTCTATAATTCTCATAACTAATTATAACTTTATATGATTTTTACAACACCGTAGGATTAGGTTAGTTAACCTGTTAAAACGAGCGCGTGACCAACGCGAGAACAATGACGGCTAACTCTACAATAAAACTAAAAGGAATTCTCGTTTTTAAGAACTAGCAGGAATCATGTTCGAATCTTCGAAATAAGGAAGAGTAATTTTAATCGCGCGAAATTTGAATTTATTTAAAGCGGGACTTTTTGAATATTTTGCTGTCACTACACATTCCTCTTTTTCTTTTTTGTTTGAGTTTACAAAACACTTTCTTATTTTTGCTTTCTTTAATAACATAAACATTTGAACTTTATCCTATTTCTATTATAGTTACACCTCTCTTTATTTGACCACTTCGGATAGAAAACCGTAAAAATACTTGGCCTATAGTTTTGGAACCGTGTCGACCACTACCAAAAACCGGCAAAAATCAAATCGCTCTTGTTTTTTAAAACTCGACTGCGCTCTTGATTACTTTCATCGCGATCAAACAAGAGCCGTCGTCCAGGGGAGAAAATGCATAGTATTACGAGCGTGGCATTAGTTCGTTATTTAAAACACAATATTTCAGATATCATAAACAAGTTCTTTCTTTTATTTAACTTCACTATTTACTTTTATAACATTTACAAACAATTATCAAATCAACTCTTTATAGTTATCGCTAGTACTGTACTTCTAATCATCGCAATAGTTTACTTCGTTCATTTCACTGTCTGAAATAAGACTGCCTCCTGGATGTGAGAAGCGCCGTATTTATACTCAACGAATTATCCTAGAACCTTCCTGAATATTCCGTTCTCCGAACCCAAAGTTTACAAGGATGTCACTAACCTAAAGGTGTTTGTATTTCTAACAGATGTCGCTTGTGTCACTTTGTAGCGTGTAACACTGCCCCCTCCTTAAAATTGTTCGTCTCGAACAACAGCTGGTCCAGGGTCTTGATGCTTGTAGTATTTGCATAAATGATCCAGGTGAACGATTTTCCGTTTATTTCTTGTACCACGCTGAATCCGGTATACTACGTCATTAATTCTAGTTACCACTGAATACGGTCCTTCCCACTGTTGTTGTAATTTTGGAGAACGTCCCTTACGTCGTTTCGGGTTGTACAGCCAAACAAGGTCACCTTCATTAAGTCCTGCTGAATTAGCACGTAAGTCATAGCGGGTCTTCATCCGATTGGTATTTATTGCTAATTTTGCTCTCGTTTCCTCGTGAACATCAGCTAATCGTTGTCTAAGCTCCGATAAATAGTCGTCTGGTAACTTCTGTTCGCCTCTGGGTGTACCAAACTTGAGGTCGCTTGGTAAACGCATCTCCCTTCCTAATACGACCTTAGCTGGAGTTTGTCCTGTCGTGTTGTGAACAGCTGATCGATAAGCCATTAACACGGGAATAAGTCGATCCCAATCGCGATGACGACAGCCGACTACTTTCTTTAGATGCTCGACCCATGTTCTGTTGAAGCGTTTTACCATGCCATTAGATTGTGGATGCAGAGTTGTTCTGGTTTTTCTTATTCCCAGCATTTTACACATCTCCTGGAAAGTCCGTGATTCGAAGTTCCGTCCTTGGTGCGAATGAAGCTCTTGAGGTACACCAAATCTATTGACTCAATTTATTAGTACTTGTTCCGGAACTGTGTTTATCTCTTGATTAGGGATTGCATAAGCTTCAGTCCATTTACTGGAATAATCAATAGCAAGTAATATGTAACGGTTACCGTTATCCGTTTCTGGAAAAGGTCCAGCGATATCTATGGCTATCCTTTCAAATAGGGCTCCTACATTATACTTATGCATTTCTCCTCTGCTTGTGTGTGGTGGTCCTTCGCAAGAAGCACAGAGAGTGCATCTGCGGCACCACTCCTCCACATCCTCTCGCATACGTAACCAATAAAACCGTTCTCGTATTTTGGAAATTGCTTTATTCACCCCCAAATGTCCTCCAGATGATCCACTGTGCATTTCTTCTAAAACATCTTTGACCTTGGATGTTGGCACGACTGTCTGAATTCGGAATAACTCGCCGTTAGTTCTTCCCACTTGCGTTTTAATACACCACACTCAACGTGAAGAGAATTCCATTGATCCCAGTAGCTCTTCAGTTTCTCACTCCTCTCCGAGATATCTTTCCATTGTGGTCTTTCCATGTCTTCTTTCCAAGCAAGAATGGGTGATATGTCTGGGTTTTCCCGTTGTGCTGTTCGCAAGCCCTCGTTGTCCCAACCCGTCGATAGTTCCACCGTTATCAGCTATGTAGTTGCCTTTGTTTCTTTTTCTTCCACCCGAACGCAATTTTTGCATTCAAGTGTGCATGGACGTCGTGAAAGGGCGTCTGCATTTCCATGGATACGTCCTCTTCGGTGTTGGTTTTCAAAGTCATAAGCTTGGAGTCGCTCTATCCATCTCGCCACTTGCCCGTCAGGGTTCTTAAACTGCAAAAGCCATTTATGCGCTGCCATCCTATTTCCTGACCAAAACAATGGCGATGTCCAAGGGCTTTTAGATTCCTCTATTATGCCTTGTTCCTTCATGGAGATTATCATATCTGCAACTTCTGATTGTTTGGCTAATGGTAGTCTTCGTGGTGTCTGCCGAATGGGCCTAGAATCTCCTGTATCGATTCGATGCTGGGCAAGATTTGTTTTGCCGAAATCATCATCATTCATTGCAAATAATTTCGAAAATTCCTCGATCACCTCTTTGGAATCGTTGTTTTGCTTTTCACTTAAGGCACTAGATGAAAGAAGCTTCTGAACCTGTTTGGTAGTAGCTGGTATAGGTTTTGTCTCCTTGATATTACTACCATTTTCCAAATTAACAATCTGATAAATGGGTTCACAATTTCCAATTCTAGCACCTTCTTTTAGTTATACCCCATTTTCGGATATGTTGAGTACTCTGACTGGAATTTATGTTGCGCCTTCTGCCTTCACTAAAGTCTTACCAACGATGATGTTCGATGTTACTTTTGTAGGGTTAGGCTCTACCAGATAGAATCGGCAGATACCGATGTCATCAGTAGGCTTTGTCCATACTAACGTCTCGGAGCATGCAGAGAGAGTAATATTTTCACAGACCATCGTCCTTATTTTCGAAGGATAATCTGCTCCTACTCCTAGTCTCATAGCAATTTCTATGTTTCCATATTTGAGGATCCGTTCGCCAACATCTAGATTTATTCTATATGTGGTCATGAAATCTACTCCAAGAATGCATTCATCCATGATATCTGACACCAGGAAAGTGTGAGGAAATAGTAGGTCGCCTAGTTGAACATCCAAAGTAATTTCTCCAAAAACTTGTGCTGCTGCTCCAGTTGCTGTTCTTAGTAAATATTTGGTAGTGTTATGAAGCCACTTGTTTTTGACGAGATCTCCTCTAATACTTGACCTCGAAGCCAAGGTGGCGATGGTGATTGCGCAGTGATTTTTCCCTACACTTCCATATATAACGAGACTGCTATTATTTCTCTGCAACTGGGCTACCTGAATGATGACTTCGGGGCTGCCGACTCTACCAACCAACTTCTGCCCCCAAGTTGGCTTTTACATGTTTTCCGACTGTTCAACAGGAGAGCTGATGTGACTAGTCGCTGTTTCATTTCTAGTCTCTCCGCGAATAGGTTGCTCCCTGGCTCCACATCTCTGGCATACTTTTCTATTCTCCTCTTCTTGTGATTCCATTCATCGGCGTTTTCTGCAGTCCCTTTGGAGATGTCCGGGTCTATAACAACTCCAGCATCGAAGAATACCATATGACGGAGTGCTCTATAATGACTGCATTCTGTTGTAAGTACATTCCTCCACCGAAATTTCTCTCACTCGTACTGCACTCCGAGAAGCTTGTCTAGCAGATTCATACGCTAATGCATAGGCTAGCGCTTCTGCTGTTGACTTCTTTCCTGCTAGCCTTAGTGCTTGTTGTAAATTTTGATCTGCAATAGCGATCGGATATTTCAGTTCCTTCATGGCGAGGCTGTCCATGCTTCATTCTCTCCAAATGTGCTTTAAAGTTGTCAAGCTTCTCCGTAACATTTTGTTGTACTTCCGACACTTTTTTGTTGCACTTCCGACACTTGTTGTTGAACTTCCAGCACTTCCTGCTGGATTCCTTCAATTTTTACATTTTGTTCGTCTAATGAATTTTTAAGGAAATTCTTTGTTCCTCCAAACAGGTTTCTAGACAATTCTGCAAAGAACTCTTTTGTTCTTCCCAACGGGCTTCCAGAGAATTCTTTTGTTCTTCTAAACGGGTTTCGAGAGAATTCTTTTGCTCTTCTAAGCATGCTTGCAGAGAATTTTGTTGTTCCTCCAAGAAAGACTGCTTTTGTTCCTCAAGAGCATTCTTTATCTGCAGGTCTGAAAGCTCCATTTTGGTCATTAAGGTACCCAAAATCTGTTCCATGTTCATCGCAAGCTCTTCTTCAGCTTCAGCTTCTTCTTCAAAAACAATTGTCTCAGGATTCTTTTCTTCCTCTATCAAGACTTGGCTAAGTTGCTCGACTAGAACATTCTTTAGACCTGTCGTGTGCAATAACCGCTTCCCCAACTCCACTTTCAATTCCTGTATGCGAAGCTCCTCTAGTTTGCGCCCCATTCTTGCGTCTTTTGTAATTCACTCACAGTTTAATATAAAAATTATCTTTCGGAATTTTTACACACGATTTCACAAAATTAATCACTCTTTGAATTTCAAAGTCAAATGCCGTCTGTTCCGTCTCGGAACAAAATACTAAAAAGATAAATTTACTTAATAAACTAACACTTACAATAAATAATTCCCGCGATGTATAAAATAATCCCACGAAGTGACCAGCAGAATCTAAAAAGAAATCCAAATACTGGCATTTATAAAAAAATCAACAAATGGTAAAATCTCAGATCATTTAAAAATTTAAACAATCTGAGACTTTACCACAAGACAATACTTACACATCAAATAGATCCGAATCCCGCGCCACAGTCATTTCGCCAACACCTAAAATTAAAGAAAAAAAAAATCACTAACAAAATTCAAAACAAATCAAAAATCAAAATAAACACTTACATCAGCTGCCACCAACAAGTTGACATAATCAAATGGCAGCTCATAGCACAGCGACAATTATTCCGATTAAAATTATGATAACGCCATTTTGGGACCAAACACATAAAAATTCACACGATGACGCCATTTTTGGACCAAATACATGAAATCTCACAAACGACGCTGGCGTCATGGCAACGCTACCGGCAGACACAATTCCCATTGTGTTTCTGCCTATAAATAGTGAGCGATTGGGAATAGAAAATCACTTGCGATTTGACCAAGCGACAAAGCAGATCGGCAGTATTGAAGCCACATTAAGCTTTGATTAAACCAAACTAAGGGAAGTATTGCACCCTGATTACTAACCAGATTTATTAGTATTGAAAATATCTTATTTTTTCAGCATTCTTACTGGGAGATTCGTTTGACCCCAGCCCTGACCTACATGAGCAGTTCGTTGACGCTCATTCTAACAGCCAAACCTCGGTTAATCAAAAATTAATAATTATTTCTTTTATTGCAGATTAAGAAATAATATCCAGTGGAGGTTACAAAACATACACACGATTGGACATTTGAATTGTACGTGTTAGCCAATTTTTGTTATATAATCTAAAGACACAAGTGAATTAATGGAATTGAATTTTTTAGGTTAAGAATATTTTGTGATGAAATAAACAGTGAATATTTTGTTATTTGAAAAAAACATCCTGTCTTATCATTTAAAACCCGGCACCTGCCCCTTTTTATGCTAAGCCCATATTGGGACTTAACACCGTCACTTTATTTCGCGATTTTATTTTACTTCTGTCACCAGTTGTTACGAGCGTGGCCTTAGTTCGTTATTTAAAACACAATATTTCAGATATCATAAACAAGTTCTTTCTTTTATTTAACTTCACTATTTACTTTTATAACATTTACAAACAATTATCAAATCAACTCTTTATAGTTATCGCAATAGTTTACTTCGTTCCTTTCACTGTCTGAAATAAGACTGCCTCCTGGATGTGAGAAGCGCCGTATTTACGAATTATCCTAGAACCTTCCTGAATATTCCGTTCTCCGAACCCAAAGTTTACTAGGATGTCACTAACCTAAAGGTGTTTGTATTTCCAACAGATGTCGCTTGTGTCACTTTGAAGCGTGTAACAATATTTTGCGTTTCTACCCTGAGAAAAATTTTCATTTATTCTGGACTTGATTAAACAAATCCAGAATATTTTTCGATGGACGGTGGCTTGAAAAATGTAATTTGATGATTTTATAAACATCAGCCACCGTCCGCTTGAAATTGCGGCGCGCGTATACATGTAATGTATTTCCGCGGTGCGAATTTCTTATCGCGAAACGTTTTTTCCATGATATGTATGTACATACATATTGTAATTTTCACGATAAATATTTCTACTGCCTTCAGCAAAATTTGCCATGGGAATAATTTTGTTGTAATTTATGCAATGTGAAGAAAATTGCTGATGCAATTTTCTTCACTGATTGAATAGTATGTTCTACTGAAAATTTACAATTTTAAATATTTATTTTGTTACCATTTTTTTGGTGGAAATTCATTTTATTTTAGGTATACATATATATCCTTCCCCCTAAGAAAAAGAGAATTATTTTTTGAAGAGCAATAATTCTCAGGAGAAGTTGTTGTTGGTACTAATTGGGCGGCTCGGACCGTGGTCGGTTCGGTATGGGCTTACATTTTTGTTTGTTTTTATTTTGAAAGATTTTTGCCTTTATCTATGTTTGTTCTCGTTAATGCTAATTTTTTATTTAAACCTATTTAAAAAGTATTTATGTTCCTCTTCTACCATTAGTTTTTGCTAATACCTATACTTGTTACTGTAGGTTAGTGTTGTTATATAATTTATTTTTACTATTTATGTTTTTAGTAACCTGGTATTATGTTATTTGCTTTATTTTTTCATGTTTACACAGTCTAGGTATTTAGTAGCTTGTTATTAGGAGTCTTTATTAATTACTTCTACTGTTTTTAGTAGGTATTGTGTGCTACTTTAAATTTATATTTAATTCTAGGGCATTTTCCTTTAATTCTACACTTTAGATCTTTTTTTACATGTTTTCTTTCTAATTTTAGTATATTATTTTATTTTTAAATGCATGTTTAATTTTTACTCTTTTATCTATTTTTTGTTTAGCATTAGCTCTAACGCAATTTTTCTTTAATATTATTACTCTATCTATTTTTTCTATATACCTTTTGTATATAGTTTACCAGGGCTACGTTTTGTTTGAATTTGTTTTACTTAGATTGTTTTTCTTTATATTCTATTTTTTGTTAAATCTATTTATTTATTCTAACTTATATAGTTATCGTTTTTTTTAATACAATTTTCCTTTTTATTTGTGTTACACGCTTACGAGGTCTGCTTTATTTCTGTTTTTATTTCTACTACAATTTATTTTGTTATTTGTTTTATATTATGTTTTGTACATATTACCAGGTCTACTTTTGTTATTAAGTTTTACATTGATCAAATGGCTCAGGTTGACAGTGCCGATGTTCACACCTTTACACTATTTGAACCGATTTTGTCCTGGGGAGCGATCGAGCTAGCTTTAAAGTGGGTGGGGGAGCGTGAGTTCGCTCTTCTAAAGGAATTCCCTCTGATGAAATTTCGGGGTTACCTTGTGGTTGACTCGCCTGTTGTCTCATCCTGATGACAACAGGGTGAAGATATTTTACTGGCCACAACAATCATTATGGCCAGAACTAGTAGGCTCGTAAATGATAGAGAGGTTGTGGACAGGATATGGGAGTTTCTACTTGATACTTTCTCTTAGTATTTGGATTTTGTTTTGGATTTCTTCCAATGAATGGGTGCCTTTGTAGACTGGTTTGTGGATATCGTCTCCCGTTAAAATCTCCATTTGTACTAAATTTTGATTTTGAGATTCCGGTAAGTTAAATAGGGAATGATTTAATTCTGGAAATTTTTTCGGCTGTACAATTTTCAGTGTGTATTTACTTTGACCTTCATATTTGAGTACCTTCTCGGCAATTTGGATCTGACATGGTTGTATCATCTCTCCCCTGTCCTTCCAATTTCGAGATCACAAGGTGATCTGGACACGTGATATGTAATACAGTGGAGGTGATAAACGAAAATAGCCACGCATTTGGCTTATTTAATTTAATCAACATATCCTTTTGGGGAGCTTGCACTCTAAACTTGCAATTGGGGATTTCATTCAAAGGGTTATAAATTAATTTGATGGCACATTCTTTCGATCTTGCTGCCTTAATTATAGGGGTATTTATTGTATTATATGTGTTTTCTTCCATACTATGGGTAATCTGTTTAACTAATCCTACCAAGATGTGAGTTTGGGTCACATTTTACGTTGAAATAGCTGTAAAACCTAAAATAAAAAATTATTATTCGAATTTTACACCGAATGATTATTCGATATTTCTATACAAAAAAACTACAAAGTACTTTTCTTTATCACAATGGTTTTTCCAAAAATATAAATTGAAACGTTTAGGAACAAATCCTACCACGATGTGACTCACAGTCACATTCATGTGAAGAAATAGAATAATCGGGAAATGTAATAAAGATATCGCTTTTTCTTTGCTTAGTCATCGGAAGTCTCTCTTACAGATACATACATACATATACTGTAAAATTTCTGTTGCTGCATTCGAATCTGAGATATTCTTGTTAGCGCCTGTATGGTTGTTTCTCGCTGCCTTGCGTATAAGGTTTCAATTTTAGGCTAATAGTGTAAAAATATACACGAGATATTCATGTATAATTAGCGTATATATTTGATTTTTGTATAGAAGGTGAATCAAAATAAGTATTGTTTTTGTTGATACATATAAGGTAATAAGGGATAATTACTAATGCCTAAAAATTTTGTATTATCATACACTTATTATTTTCCATTCAAGTATGGCTCGTAGGCAAAACTATATTATCCAGAGTGAAGAGATAAGACAGGCAATAGATGAAATTGACAATGAAAGTGAAATTGAGGACTTAGATGATGAAAGTTATGTTGCTCCCTCTGATAGTGGGGAGAATGTGTTAGAAACTGATTCTGATGTGGATGACAAGCAGTCCTTAAGTGACGACGAGGACGAGGTGGAAGTTTCTGATAATACTGAGCTTAGTACCCGTTATTTTCGAGTGGGTACTACAGTTAAACTACCGCCTGGTAAGCACATAGACTCAGCAATATGTGCATTCTCGTTATACTTCGACGACACGGCAATTTAAATGATTGTAAAGTTTACAAACTTAAAAGCTAATCTGATTATCGGAAAGAAATGGAAGCAAACAAATGCAATCGAAATTCGTGCATTCATAGGATTACTAATAAACGCTGGAATATATAAGTAAGGAATTATTGACTATAACGAATTTTGGGATCCATTATTCGGTAGTCCAATTTTTCATGCTTGTATGTCAAGGAATAGGTTCTCTGCATTGTGTCGTTTCTTACGTTTTGATGATAAATCCACTCGATCTTCTCACAGAAGTCGTGATAAGTTTGCACCAATTAGAGATTTTTGGGAGGTTATAAACAAAAATTTGATGAAGCACTACATTCCTACAATCTACAATCGAAAAATAACTTTTGACAATTATTTTACAAGCTTTGAGTTAGCACAAAATTTATTGTCAAGGGGCTTAACTTGCGTTGGTACTCTACGAAAGAACAAAAGATGCATTCCACCAAATTTTTTACCTCAGAAGAATCGGGAAATTGAAAGCAACGTTTTGGGTTTTCGCAAGAATATCACGCTTGTAAGCTATGTTCCGAAAAAAAATCGAGCTGTTATTTTGCTTTCCACAATGCATCATAGTTCCGAAATTGATCCCAATAATAAGAGAAAATCAGTCATCAACCTACACTATAACTCAACGAAAAGAGGAGGGGTTGACACTTTGGATCAAATGGCTCATTCGGATTCGGTTAGACGTAAGACAAATAGATGGCCTGTTGCACAGTTTTATAATCTTATCGACGTTTGTGGTATAGCTGCGACTGCAATTTGGCAATATTTGTATCCCAATTGGAATAATTAGAAACCACTGTTGCGCCGTAAGTTAATTTTGAAAGATCTAGTGCGGAATATCGTAGTACCAAATATACGTCGCAGAAGTGTAAAATATCTGCCGTAATAAATGCGATATTGGGTAACTCGTCAAGCTCTGCAGATGCTGCTCCACAACCGACAAAATGCAGAATAAATACTCGGCGTCAGTGCCACATGTGCCCATCGGAAAAAAGTCGAGTTTCGATACAATGCTGTAATCTGTGTGAAAAACATATTTGCAATGAGCATTTGCAAAAGAAAGTTATTTGCAACACATGCATAAACAAATAGCGTGGGTCATTATAATAATTATAAGTTCGTCAATTATTTTAAAGAATATAGTTTTTTTTGTTACTGTTTTTAATAATTTATTATGTTTTTCTTTTAACAATAAATAAATTTCTATATCTTTTATTCTTAAAATAAATAAGTACATGTATTTCTCATATGTGACTCAAAGTCACATCGTGGTAGGATTTGTTGTAAAATATCGTGGTATGATTAGGGTTAAATTTTTTCATATCCTCGCTCTTTAGTATTTGAGCACTATTTGCAACGTATTGATATCCAGGGTCAGGAATCAATGAATAATTAGCCGTTTTTAGTATGGGGAAAGCAACGAATTTGTTGGAGCCTCATTTTTGGCAAATTAAAAATTGGGAGGATAATTCTCACCACCAACTTATTTTGCATGAGGCGTGATTGAGCTTCTGCAATCTGATAGAAGACCAACAAGCAGTTCTGGTCATTTGGAAAATTGGAAGTTGTTTTTCGATATATTTCCAGCAGATCTTTTGGTGACACGAGAAGTGGGTGGATATGATGGCTTTTAGCGGCTATTATGATGTCAAGAAGAGTTTGTTGTCGGTATTCAACTTCTATTATTTGGAGAAGCAGGCTCGATTGGATTTCCTGTCTCAATTGCCTTCTTGTTAAATCCTCGCCCACAATATGCAGATCGTTAATCTGGTGGGATTTTTTGTGTTGTCGTCTTCCGGGGACAAATTCTTTAATGGCTCTTGTGCGCTTTTGTATACTATCTATTATAGGATGTATGTGTAGCTGCTACACGTTACATAGGTCTCCTTTGTCCGTGATATTTATGCAGAGTTTATACAGTAAATGCTCAGCATGTTCTGCTAGCCTGATTTGTGTATCCAGCTCATCCAGATCTATCTCCGTGAGAACCTCCCAGGTGTTATGATACACCATGAGGCTTCCTAGATCCTCTAACAATATACCCGAGCTATTTAGATGCATTATAGCATAGGGTTTCTCGGCGACTTCTCCTGTCGTGTACTGGACGAGGATGGCCATTATAATTAAATGTGGCGCCATTTCTGTGGACATGACGAGGGAAGAAAATAATCCTTAAGCATGGTTTACTTATTTCGTGCCATTTATTCGACTGCGCAGTGGAGTGGCTCCACTGCAAATGTTTCTGAGGAAGGTATTGAAATGGAATTTATTGGAAACTGAAGTAGGAATTTTAAGTGAACCTGTTCCTTTTTGTGTAACATGTTTTTACTCGAAATATGGTTTTAAACACTACGTTTACCAATTCTGATTGTGGTATTCACATCACTTGGTATTGCGATTACCTGATAAGGTCCTACCCAGATTTGAGAAAGCTTATCTTTTCTGCTTTCATTCTTGATGAGGACCGTGTCTCCTATATGGAAAGTGAGGGCCCGAACTGTCTTATCATAGTACCCGTTTGAGCGCTGTTGGCTGGCCAATAAGTTCTTTCGTGCCGTGGCGTAGGATATTTGGAGCTTATATTTCAGTATGTGATAATAGCTCTCATGATTGTAAACGGGTTCGGGATCCCGTTTTAAAATCCGCTGTGAAGCAGTAAAGGCAGTCCACTGGGGTAAATTCAGTATCCTCGTGTACACTAGTATTATACACGAATGCAGCGGTTCGTAGGTATTGGTCCCATGTTTTGGGATTTTCATCTACGATTGTTCGCAGGTATTTTATTACCGGTCTATTTGGACGCTCTAGTGCTCCATTAGACTGTGGGTGGTATGCTGAAGTCTGTAACTTCTTTAACTTCAGAAGCTTACATATCCTTTTGAATAATCCACTCAGGAAATTTGTTCCCTGATCGGTGAGTATTCTTTTGGGTATGCGATAGCGCGTAACGGTTTCATCAAAGAAAACTTGCGCTGCTGTGACTGCTTCTGGATTAGGTATTGCATACCAATCGACAAATTATGTCAGATTATCTTGAAAGGTCAACATATATTTGTTACCTGATGTGGTCTCTTCTAATGGACCTACAATATAGAGGTAAACTTTGTCGAAGGGCTGTTCTGCGATGTCCGTGATAACCATCGGCACACCAATACTTATACGTTTGTAAGTTTTATGACACCTTGATGGCCACCGAAAGGAGAATCGTGATAATCTTTTAAGATTGTTTGGATCTCTGTGTGGCTCGTAATTACTTCGGCTGTCTTACCTGTACTTACAGTTGAATCAAGCGTTGTTGGGTTTTGTATGTCTGACTCTGGGGGCTGAATTTCGTTTTGGTCCGCTTTCGTGTGCTTGTTTACCTCCGCGTTGGGGTTATCTTTAGCCTCTTGGGCCTTTTCCTTCTGAGAGCGAGTCACGACGAAGCAATGATCGGATGTCTTCTTGTTTTTCTCCTTTGGGAGATTACCTTCCTCCACATCTGAGTCCATCGTGTGGTGGACTAGGGCTTTTACCGTTAAGGTATTGCCTGAACTGCCTTCCTTTAATACGTGAGGGATGCGACTTAGTGCATCTGCATTAGTGTTGTACTTCCGGGGTTTGTATTCGATATTGTAATCGAATTGAGATAATTTGTGGTGAAATATCCCCAAACGGGAAGTAGGGTCTGTCACATTGAAGACATCTTTGAGAAGTTTATGGTCTGTGTAGAACGTGAATTTCCGGCCTTGAAGATAGCACCTGAAATTCTTAGTAACACAGACAATAGCCAATAACTCTTTCTCTATAGTGGAGCAATTACTTTCGGCTTTATTTAATTTGCGGCTGGCATAGACTATGGGCTGGTCCTTTCGGACTTCTCCTTGAGAAAGAACAGCTCCTATAGCCTCGTTACTTTTTGAAAAATCGGGGTAAATCAAAAGTAGTGGAGAGATTAGAGCATATTTTATGCTTTGAAATGCTTCTTGGCATTTCTCAGTCCAAGTGATTTTTACATCCTTTCGGAAAGGATGTAAAATTCGTGATTGGACGTACAATTTTGGAGAACTGGAATGAATTTCCTGTAGCAATTGGCAAGTCCTAAAAATGATGAACTTGCCTTACTGTGCTTGGAACAGGAAATGTTTGGACGCAGGCCATGTTACTTGGGTCTGGTAGTGCACCTTCGCTAGAACATTTATGTCCTAGATAAAAAACTTCTCTTCTTAGAAACTGTCACTTTTCTGGCTGCAGTTTTAAGTTGTTCTCTCTCAACTTATGGCAGACTTTTCTCAACTTTTCGTTTTGGTTATTTAGATTTTTACCATAGATGACAATGTCATCTAGGTAAACAAAACATTAGAGGCCTTGTAGGCCTGTTAAGATGAAATTCATCAGGCATTGAAATGTGGCGGGGGCTCCTTTGAGCCCGAATGGCATTCGCTTGAACTCATAGTGCCCATAACTTGTGCTGAAAGCTGTTTTATCTCGATACTTTTTATCGACAAGAGCTTAGTGATAGCCATTGGCCAATTCGAATGTGGTGAAATACCTTGCATGACCTAGTTGGTTAAGAATATCCTCGATTCGCGGTAGCGGAAATGCATCGTCTATTGTCTTTTCGTTTAACTTACGAACGTCGACAATGACGTGCCACCTTTTTTCACCGTCAGGTCCCGCCTTTTTGCGGACACCTAGTAGATGTTAATTCCAAGGGCATTTGCTAGACTGGACTCTCCCACTGTCTAGTATTTCCTTTAGCTGCTCTTTAATTACATCCCGCTGGGTTTCAGGTAAGCGGTACATTTTCTGATTGATCTTGCACCAATGGAATATTATGCGTTATCGCATTTGTATAGGTGAGTTTGTCACCTTTAACGAAGAAGATATCGTTATACTCTTCGCAGAGCTCTGATATCGAAGTTTTTGCTTCCGCGGCTAATTGCTGAAGGCAAAATTTGCCATGGGAATAATTTTGTTGTAATTTATGGAATGTGATGAAAATTGCTGATGCAATTTTCTTCACTGATTGAATAGATAAGCTAGTTATGTTTTAAGAATGATTAGCCTACTGAAAATTTATAATTTTAAATATTTATTTTGTTACCCTTTTTTAGGTGGAAATTCTTTTTATTTTAGGTATACATATATGTAAATGTTCTTTATTTTACGTATATAACACTACAAAATCAAAATATAAGAAGAAAAGACAGTAGGTATGTAATTATATAAACATAGGGTTTGAAATATACAAAGGGTGTAACCAACAAATATTGGAGTGTTATTAAAGTAACCCCTGGACAAAATATAACAATTGGCGCAGCCGGTAGGATAAAGGAAGCCAATTTTGTATAGTAAAAGAAAGTATAAGCGCTTGAAAAGCCTCTATCTGCCATCAAACATAAAGAGGTTAATTAGATTAGGCCTGTTTGTTCTAATCGTTCCCAACGCTCGGGGCAGTTCAGCTATAATTGCCTCTGCTTAATAGCAAGCAGCCACCCCTTCATCAGAGCACCACAGTGCCAACGGTGGATATTAGCGGGCTTCATCCCAGCGCAGAAGTAATAGACGTCCACATTAAGAGCGACATAGAAAGGAAGGAAGATTAGCTACACTCATCTATCTACGGTCCAGAGTTGAAATGGTCTTCGAAATGGGCAAATCGCCCTTCTTTAAGCCGTTATTCAGGGGAATTTAAGAAGGCCAATGGCCCGCCGGCAGCACAAAAGAACATACATACAGCAGAAGACCAACGATCCTGAATTGAGAGGGACTTCGAAGAAGGCAAAAGCCCCCTGCCAATTTGAACCAAGGCAAATAAGATGGCAGAAGCCCCTTAGTTTTAAATCATCAACTCGGTGGTAAATGAGCGAGGAGAGCTCCCATAAACACCGCCACAACATCACAATCTTCCTTGCCGGGCGAAACACAGAAAGGGAGCAACAACTATAGTAGAGGGTGCTAGTCAAATACCCCCAACAAGCACAGTTCTAACAGATCCCCACCAAGCAAGAAATAATTTTAATTTGGAAAATTATTTAAAATATTTAGAAGGAAAGGTGCGGGACTCCTCTGAACTTTTTACTAAACAGTGCGATTCTATTGATAAACAGCTCGCAAAGTCTCGTGAACGAAGGCTTGAGCAAATCGCACAATTCATAGAAACATTCCTAGGATGCTGTAGGCAGGTAATACAGTGCATTTCGGTGGATGAGCTAACCGCTTTCCTACAAATCTTTCCTACCACTTCGAGGCGAAACTTATCAGCTTTTTGCCTGAAATATGCCTACAACTTTCAAAGATATAGAAGAAAGGCTTAATCGCACATATTTGCCCAGAGAAACTTACCAAGAACTGGTAAACAAGTTAATAACTACTAAGCAGTATCCTTTGGAAAATCTCACAACTTTCACGACATAATCCAAATACGGTGCCACAGCAGCACTAGCTGTAAAAACTCAGTTAGAGGACCTCGCCAAAAATGTACTAAAGACTAGTGTAAATAATCCGTATATGTGCCAATATCTCTTGACAATGGCCGACGACCTGTGGGTGACTTTGTACAAAAATCACTCGACATTGAGCGTCTCCAGCAAACAACGCACAATATAGTCAGATTAGTTCACCAGCAAATCACAGCGAATATAATTCTAGCATTCATTCTCACAGGATTCCCGGCAAAACATTATGCCCACAAACTCAATCAGTCACGTACAGCCGTCACAGTTCACACAGGCAAACACACCAACACACGAGTATAAACAGGAGCCAAGATAAAAATTTAAATGTAAACAACAAAAATAATTATCTAGATTGAATAAATTATGGTTTTTGTAATCTAACCAAAGCGGCATGTGCGTCTTGCATATGCTGTATAGAGCCGCTCACCAAAAGAGCATTTGCATACAGCATACTCCCAAGTAAAGTACTTAAAATATAAATGGAAAGTTTTTATTATGTCGTCCTCCGATGAAGATCTCATTGTAATGGCAGCAGCGTATTATGAGAAAACAAAATACATATAGCAAAAAAGGACAATTCACATTGAGAAAAGAAAAACTAGTGGTTCCTTTAATGTCATGAAAAATATTTAGGAAAGTTTCTCTCTTTCTATAGAATGAAAAGGGAAACATTCCAAGAATTAATAAATTTGGTTGGATCCTCAATTAGGAAAAAGGATACGAACTACAGCAAATCCATAAGGGAAGAGAAAAGATTGCTAATAATGGTAGTAGTATGCTTGACTCGGAGTAGACGTCTAAGTTCGTGGCTCCTGATTTTTTCCGATATTAATCTGTTTCCAAGTTGTTTCTTTATCCGCGATATTTCTGACTGTGCTATTTTGATTGCGATATTTATTATCCTTTTGTGTACTATATTCGGAAGCGTTGAATTAGTGCGTTTTCTTATAATTTGCAAAGTTCCCGTATTTAAAAGCGGTGTTCAATCATGCCAGAAAATTCTACAGAGATAACTAAAACCACAAAAGAGAGCAAAGTTAGGGGAAATGCTGATGCCCCCACCCAAGCTGGTCCTACAAATCGTAACACCAGAGGAACAGCGAAGATTACTCATAGCAGCACGAGTTCAATCGACACCAATATAGAGGAGCTGATGGCCAGCCTGGAGGCAAAGATTCTCTCCAAAATTGATACACTTATAAAAAAATGCGAAACACGCATTTTTTCCCAGCTCGATAACATGTTGAAACCATATAGGTCTCGGCTATCTGCTTTGGAAATATCTGTAAGTAAAATGCAGCAAGATATTTCGCTAGTCCATAATTCTGGAGCTCTTTGTGATCATCGATCCCAGCGCCTCTGCGATATCGTTATCAGAGGTATACCTAAATGTGAAAGTGAAGACCCTCTTAAAATTCTCAGAGGTATCTGCAATGTCATTAAGCATGACGTATCGGCATATGCTGATGCTTTTCGTATTAACAACAAGCGTCGACCATCACACGCCCAAAGCTCTGGTAGTGCTAATAAACATGACATTCCTATCATTGCTAAATTTTCTTGTCACGCCGAAAGGAGCTCATTCTTTAAAGCGCTTAATAAGCATGGTACCCTCAAGTTAAACCACATCGATGGCTTCACCTCTGACAGCGCTGTATACATTCATGAAAGTCTCATACCCCAAGACCATGCTATACTTCGTGAAGCACTACGCCTGCGCTACAACAACCTCCTGCACTCTGCATTTTCCAGAAATGGCGTAATATTTGTGAAGAGAGCAAAAGATGGTCCAGCGCTACGAATAACTGACCAATTCGGGAGCCTAAACTTGATAAATTGGATATACTATACATCTATGATGCTAGGCACTGTAATTAAATATGTACTCTTGCAATTTATACTATGTATCATAAGACTCAATTCCTGTGGCGTAGAGTTTTTTTCTCTTTATTTTTCTTTTGTTGTAAATGGATATTCTCTTATTTTCACTTCTTGTCTAGTGCTATCTCTTATTCTAAGATTACTCTTTTGTACTTACTTTAAAATTAATTGGTTTTGTAAAGAGTTGAGATTGGTGCCATTGTCATATATGCAGGCTTATAATATTTGCTTATTCATTGGCCATTTGATTGTTTTTGTGGTCAGCTGTCTGAGAGATCCCATCAGCCGTTCACTGTGCAATGCCAGCGAATAGTGGTTTGTTACCGTCGAACGGGGTCGGAGTGCTTCTGAATGTTCTATGCCAACGTGCTCGAGGCCTGAATGTTGTTCATTTTAATGCCAGAAGCCTTAAGCCCAAAATTGACGAGTTTCGTGAGATTTTTGTAGGTTCCGACATTCATGCAATTTTAGTCAGTGAATCTTGGTTTCACTCGTCTATTCCATCTTCTTTGGTCCCCTTCCCCGGATATAGTTCTTATCGTAACGGTAGAGATTTGAGGATGGGAGGCGGCGTTGTTATATATGTTAGTGAGGAACTAAAATCGAGAGTTGTTTATAGATCTCACACTTGCAATTTGGAGTTTATTTGTGTTGAAGTGAGTAGTTTAAATGATAAGTATATTTTGTCAGCTGTATACTGTCCACCCGGTTGTTTTAGTATTGAATTCGCCTCAGAGTTTGAAGAAATCATTTCGCACCTAACAAGCACTTACGCAAATGTGATTATAGGTGGTGACTTCAATGTCAATCTCCTTTTAACTAATCCGCGGGCGGTGACTTTCAAGAACTTGATGCAATCATTACTTCTGAGCACTGTTAATTGTTTACCCACCTACTTTAATACTTCTAACCCTTCTTTACTTGACTTGTTCCTTGTTTCGGAACAATTCGGTTCTTTTGCATCAACAAATTACCCCTCCATCAATACTCGATCACGATATGCTTTTTATCAGTTACGAATTTTCGCATTCCGCAAGGAGAGCTGCCAAGACTTTTGCCTATCGTGACCTCGATAACATTAATGTGGATGCTTTGCAACAGGTATGCTCATTTTTATCTTGGGATGAGATTTTCCTCCAGCCTACGATTAATGATAAATTATGCTCTTTTAATTCAGTCGTCGTCGATTTACTTGACAAATATGCACATGTGCGCATTCGTACTACTAAACATCTTGGCTGCCCATGGTTCTCTCACGAAATCAACATAATGATAAATGAGCGAAATTTGCTTTATCATAAATACTTACGTCTCAGAACTGATGATAATCACAGACGCTATAAATTTATGCGAAATAAAGTGAACTCTAGGATTCGAGCTGCTAAACGTCATTACTTCCGTTCAAAGTTTAATGTGAATCTCCCAGCCAAAAAACTATGGAATAATTTGAAAAAGGCTGCTGTTTTTGGGAAAGAATATGCTGATTGCGATCTTAATCCAGATGCATTAAATACTCATTTCACTTCCTCGCAGTCCTCTAACGCTCAGATTACATCAGTCTATGATACACCTGCAGTTTTCAGACAAGGTCAGATGGCTTCAGCTTTAACTGTGTTGGTGCTGACGAGATTATGAAGGCTTTTCTTTCCATTAAATCGCATGCTATCGGACCAGATGAAATTCCCCAAAATTCATAAAATATATTCTGCCCTGGATTCTCACTCAGCTCTTACATCTATTTAACACTTGTCTTACCACCTCTGAGTTTCCCTCTCTCTGGAAAATCGCTACTGTGATTCCGATAGCTAAGAAAAGTTCCCCCGCCGATTTAAATGACTTCAGGCCAGTTAGTCTATTATGCTTCCTTTCTAAGGTTTTTGAAAAAATCATGTCCCTTCAGATAATCGAATATCTTCAGAGTAATAATTAGTTAACCAGCTGTCAATCAGGTTTTCGCGCCGCTCATAGTTGTGAAACTGCTCTCCTAAAAGTATCGACTGATATTCGCAGGGCTTTGGACGATAATAAATTGTGCCTGTTGGCCTTGCTGGACTTCTCCAAGGCTTTTGATAGTGTATTGGGCGTGCCAAATATAGCTGAACATCATCCGCATACAAGTGAATACTGCAATCCTCAATAACATCAGGGAGGTCATTAATGTAAGTAGAGAACAATACTGGACCAAGTATGGATCCCTAGGGGACGCCACATGTTAACGATAGCGCATTAGATATAGAGCCGCCGAATTTGACATGTTGGGATCTATCAGACAGGAAAGAATAAATTAATCCAAGGGCAGACGAAGAAAACCTAAACTTATCTGACAACTTAGACAGCAATTTAGCTTAGCCATGCAGCTACAGCTATCCTTTCAAACGGGGCTCTGACATTATACTTATGCATTTCTCCTCTGCTCCTGTGTTGCGGACCTTTGCAAGCTGTGCTGCATTGCATCTGCGGCACCACTCCTCCATATCTTCTCGCATATGTAGCCAATAAAACCTTTCCCGTATTTTGGAAATTGTTTTTTTCACTCCCAAACGTCCTCCAGAGGTTCCACCGTGCATTTCTTCAAGAACATCTTTGACGTTTGATGCTGGCACGACTATCTGCATTCGGAATGATTCGCCGTCAGGTGCTTCCCATTTGCGTTTTAATATACCACATTCAACATGAAGAGAGTTCCATTGAGCCCAGTAACTTTTCAGCCTCTCGCTCCGTTCCGAAATATCCTTCCAGTCTAGTCTTTCCATGTCTTCTTTCCAAGCAAGAATAGGGAAATGTCCGGATCTTCTCGTTGTGCTATTCTCAGGTCCTCGTTGTCCCAACCTGTAGATGGGTCCACAGTTACCAACTGTATAGTTGCTGTTGTTTCTTTTTCTTCTATCCGGGTGCAATGTTCGCATTCAAGTTTGCATGGACGTCGTGAAAGGGCGTCTGCATTTAAATGGATACGACCTCTTCGGTGTGAGATTTCAAAATCATAAGCCTGGAGTCGCTCTATCCATCTCGGCACTTGTTCTTAAACTGCAGAAGGCATTTAAGCGCTGCGTGGTCGATGCGAAGGATGAATTTCTGCCCGTAGAGATATTTATGAAAATTACAATGACAAGTACCTCTCTTCATGTAGCACAATAATTTTTCTCTGACTTTGAAAGTGCTTTGCTATAGTAAGCTGCTGGACCTTCTTGACCATTCTCCTCCTGCGAAAGCACTACACCAATACCTTCATTGCTGGCATCCGTGTCTAATATAAATGTTTTTCCCAGTTTTGGATAGTGAAGTACTGGAGCTTCACAGAGCTGTTGCTTCAAATTTTCAAAACTTTCGTTGCATTTGTCCGACCATATGAACGGCCTTCCCTTTTCTGTAAGTTGATGTAGGCTTCTTGCTATATCTGCAAAACCTTTCACGAATCACCTGTAGTAGGTAGCTAAACCAAGAAATCTCCGTAATTGATGTTTGTCCTTTGGAACTGGCGAATTTTTGACGGCTTCTATCTTCTCTGAATCGGTTCTTACTCCTTGTGATGAAACTATGTGCCCTAAATATTTAACTTCATCTTTGAATAGAGCACATTTTCTTGCACTGAGCTTCAATTTTGCATCTTTGAGTATTTGAAGTACGTCCCGTAAGTTGTTTTTATGTTCCTTAAATGTCCTTCAGATTACTATTATGTCGTCCAAGTAGACAAGACATGTTTTCCAGGTTAAACCACGTAGAACACATTCCGTTAGTCGTTCGAATGTAGCTGGAACAATACATAACCCAAATGGCATTACTTTGAATTATCATAAACCACTGCCAACTGAGAAAGCCGTTTTCTCTCGGACCCCGAGATGTATTTCCACTTGCCAGTAACCACTCTTCAAATCCAGCGTGGAAAACCATTGCGCTCCGGAAAGGGTATCCAATGTGTCATCAATCCTTGGTAATGGATAGTTATCTTTCCTCGTCACGTTATTTAGCTGGCGGTAGTCTACACAGAATCGGGTGCTCCCATCCTTCTTCCTAACCAGAACAACCGGCGATGTCCAAGGGCTGTTAGATTCCTCTATGATGGCTTGTTTCTTCATGGAGTTCATCATGTCTGCAACGTCTGGTTGTTTGGCTAATGGCAATCTTCGTGGTGTCTGTCGAATGGGTCTGGAATCTCCTGTATCGATTCGATGCTGGACAAGATTTGTTTTACCATAGTCATCATCATTCATTGCAAATAATTCCGAAAATTCATCGATCACCTCTTTGGCATCGTTGTGTTGTTGTTCACTTAAGGCACTGGACGAAAGAAGTTTCTGAACCTGTTGGGTAGTAGCTGGTATAGTTTTTGTCTCCTTGAAATTACTACCATTTTCCAAATTAACAAAAATTATGCCCAACACAAGGGAGAAAATTTTACGGAGGGAAGGTATTGCCTTCCCTTGGCTTAGTCGTGCCATAACAAAAATTTTGCTTCGCGTTGTTTCTTATAAGATTTTCGAAATTTATTGTGTGCGTGTTCATTAAGGCCTGAATTACAATTACGACTGATCAGTCGACTACGACTATGCCCAAATAGGAAATGCATCTGGTAAGATATAATTGCAACTTCGACTTCGACTGCGACTGAAACAAAACTTTGCTGAAAGTGGTGTTAGCGGCGGCCAACTTCAGTTCAATCAAAAGAAGTCGGGACTTCTGGTTTGTTCAAGCAGTTGAAGTTTTAATTTAATTACAAATTTCACCTCAGCGTCGACTTCGACTTAAAATAAAGTCGCAGTCGACAGATTTGTCGTAATTGTAATTCACGCTTAAGACAGTTTTTAGCTCCATCAAGTTGGCCGGTCTACTTTTAAGTTTTAAATTTTTTATTGCACATATCGATTGTTGGTCGTTTGTTGGTGATTGTTGGCTTAATTTAAACATTTGTTGGATAATGGTTTTTTCGAAAATCTAAAAAGAAAATTCATCATAAAGTTAGCCGGAAAATTCTTATTTTTAATTTAATTTAATTTGTTACCAGCTCAATCAATGCGTAATCGTTTGTTGGACTCGATTTTAGTAATAAATGCGTTTGTTGGTTCCTCAATTCTTCGATAATTGCAAAAATAAACTATCTAAGCTACACATGAACCTGTAAGTGATATTAGCCAAATTCTAATTTTGCAGCTGAAGTAACACCAACAAGATAATGAAGTAAAGCCTATATGTCATGCATTGACAACCAACTGTAGCTCCGTCAACTTTTACTTTTGCAATTTTTACTATTTAAATTTTTTACTGCACATAACGATTGCTGGTCGATTGTTGGCTTAATTTAAACATTTGTTGGGTAATAGTTTTTCGAAAATCCAAAAAGAAAATTCGACATCATGTTAGCCGGAATATTCTTATTTTTAATTTAATTTGATTTATAACCAGCTCTATCAAAGCGTAATCGTTTGTTGGACGCGTTCTTATTAATAAAATCGTTTGTTGGTTCCTTAATTCTTCGCTAATTAAAAAAAATAATTGACCTAAGCTGCACATGAAGTTGTCGCTGATATTAGCTAAATTATTATTTTGCAGTAACACCAACATGATAATGAAGTAAAGACATAAGGTCTTAGAATATATAGCAAGCAGGAATGGTTGAATCGTGTAAAATTCGTGTACATGAGAGTAATTTGTCAAGAGCTGGAGACTATACATAGGAGTAAGTGAGATGCTGGATAGAGAAATTGTCAAAGCTGTAAATTAATTGTCAAATGTGCTGTTGTTTTGTGAGCAGATTTGGTCAACTTAAAATTCTTTTGTGAAATTTAACAAAAATACCGAATCAATTCTTTTCAAAACTATTTATCTTAGAACTTTATTTAGTGCAAAGTTTTATAGTTCCACTAGTGCCTGTTAAAATCTTCATATCAATTAAAAAAACAGAAATGAAGTGTTCGGTCAGTGCTTGCGAATATAAATTGGATTATAAACTAAGGAATCCTGTTTGAGGCAACTGCATTACCTAAATTATCTTTTTTGTTAATAGAAGCAAAGATTTATATAAATTAATTATGTGAGATGTTTCAGAATAAAGTAGAAAAAGAACATTTTTTTCCACAGATGCTCCGCACAAAACCTTTGTTTACTTTTTGCAAATTGACAAGTTGTTTAGAATATGGATCTTATGGATGGCGTGTAAATACATGTAAAAATGGACTACCAAAACAACCAGTCGCAGTCATTACGCAAAATCTGGCTTATCTCCATTCCTGTTTGCTCTATATTCTAAGGAATGGACTGAGCCATCTAATTCCTATAGTTAAAAATTGGACAAATTTTTGCTAAAATCTATTTGTCTATTTCAAGCTCAAAATGTACACTGAACTGTAACCAATTTTGGAAACAGTACTGGTGTATTAATTGGAATGCATTGGAATTCACATAAAAATTCAGACAAATATATGGTTTTTATACGTCTATCTCTTACAAGCTCAAGGATATTTGACAAAAAATCTGCAGAGGAGCAATTTTTCAGTAATACCGTAGACACACAGCACGAACTAATGAATCATTTGTACTAACTATTCATTAAAATGCTGTGTGTCAAATGGTATACGTCATTATAGGTCGAAAATCAGATGATAATGAAGTACACTAATGAAGGGTTTTCCTCCTTCATTATAGCTATAATGAGGAAAAATGTGCTAGATTTGGCATATAATGTAAATCTGGAGCTCCGCTGTGCATCTGCCGATTTGAAAAATAAGAAGAAGATATGTAAAGAAATGCAAATAACAAATTATATATTGTCAATATTCCCTTTAATATAAAGTTTTTCTCATTTGTAAATTGCTAAATTGAAAATAAAATAAATAAAAACAAAGTTTATCGCGTTAATTCGATCCATATCGCTTCTTTAATGACATGAGTTTATCAAAACCAGTTTGACAGTACAACTTAATTAAAGAAATGGCTGTGTGTTTGCAGTTTATAATGAATCATCTAGACTAAGGAATCGTTAGGTTTTTCTGCATTAAGAGCCCTGTGTGTCTAGGGCATAATATTACAAATGAGTTTTTGGGTTAATTAAAACAAGTTTTACTTCCTAAATAATTTTAATTTAATGGAATACAAAGTCAAAATGCATTTATTTTTTGAACCCCTGCTTAAAGCAGCGTATAACGCCGGGTTCCACGACAGTATAAAGCTTATCAATTAGTTTACATTATTTATAGCAAAAGAAACAATATATCAACTTAAACAGGATTCAATTAGTTTAAATAAAATTAAATTAACAGCTTATATAGTCATAACAATCTTTAGATTTCACAGTTGAACTACACTTAGTCATTAATTAATTATGATTTATCCGGAGTTGTACCATCTTTAGTGTTTCCAATCGACAAATAATAATAAATTATGAATCGGTGTGCAATTGTACGAAATAAAGGGTTTTCACAGCCTGTTCAATATTTGTGCCGTTTTTTAAGCAAGAACGCTCAGTCCATTCTTATTATATGTCAGTGACAAGACACTATGAGTACGTTTAGATCGCAGCTATTTAGGACTAGTTTTACGTAAGTCGAATTACGTAGTACTAATCATGCTGCTGTTTAATCCGCTCGTATTAAAGCTTTGACAGTTGTCAAAATTGTCAGATCTGCCTGCTATTTCAGGAGAAAAATGAAAAATAATATATTGAGTTTGTTTGTACACCGCATGCACAAGAAAATGGAGCATAGAAGAAATTTTAAAATCAGAATGAGGAAATACTCTTATTTATATTACTAAATACCCAAGATAAAACATGCAAATTTTCAGGCTAATGGCAAAACATTATAAGATAATTTGCAACAATTATTTATTAATTATGTATAAGGGCGTCACTATTTACAAACAGCCTCGCATTACCTTATGTGACGTAATGTCTCCATTTAATACTAATTTTTGTAGGTCAATACCGCATCAGAAACCGAATTAAAGTAGGACTAGTTTTTCGTAATACGGCATGTTTAGACCACTTAATATTAGTACTACGTAAGTCGAACTAAGTAATACTAGTCCTAAATGGCACGGTCTAAACGGGCTCTATGACCAGCGCTGCCTGCCAATTTTTCTTAAAATCGGCTAGATTTTCGGCTAAATTTAGGGAAAGAAGGAATTTCTTCATCTTGTGCCACTGACAAAAATTATGCCCAACACAAGGGAGAACATTTTACGGAGGGAAGGAATTGCCTTCCCTTGGCTTAGTCGTGCCATAACAAAAATTTTGCTTCGCGTTGTTTCTTATAAGATTTTCGAAATTTATTGTGTGCGTGTTCATTAAGGCCTGAATTACAATTACGACTGATCAGTCGACTACGACTATGCCCAAATAGGAAATGCATCTGGTAAGATATAATTGCAACTTCGACTTCGACTGCGACTGAAACAAAACTTTGCTGAAAGTGGTGTTAGCGGCGGCCAACTTCAGTTCAATCAAAAGAAGTCGGGACTTCTGGTTTGTTCAAGCAGTTGAAGTTTTAATTTAATTACAAATTTCACCTCAGCGTCGACTTCGATTTAAAATAAAGTCGCAGTCGACAGATTTGTCGTAATTGTAATTCACGCTTAAGACAGTTTTTAGCTCCATCAAGTTGGCCGGTCTACTTTTAAGTTTTAAATTTTTTATTGCACATATCGATTGTTGGTCGTTTGTTGGTGATTGTTGGCTTAATTTAAACATTTGTTGGATAATGGTTTTTTCGAAAATCTAAAAAGAAAATTCATCATAAAGTTAGCCGGAAAATTCTTATTTTTAATTTAATTTAATTTGTTACCAGCTCAATCAATGCGTAATCGTTTGTTGGACTCGATTTTAGTAATAAATGCGTTTGTTGGTTCCTCAATTCTTCGATAATTGCAAAAATAAACTATCTAAGCTACACATGAACCTGTAAGTGATATTAGCCAAATTCTAATTTTGCAGCTGAAGTAACACCAACAAGATAATGAAGTAAAGCCTATATGTCATGCATTGACAACCAACTGTAGCTCCGTCAACTTTTACTTTTGCAATTTTTACTATTTAAATTTTTTACTGCACATAACGATTGCTGGTCGATTGTTGGCTTAATTTAAACATTTGTTGGGTAATAGTTTTTCGAAAATCCAAAAAGAAAATTCGACATCATGTTAGCCGGAATATTCTTATTTTTAATTTAATTTGATTTATAACCAGCTCTATCAAAGCGTAATCGTTTGTTGGACGCGTTCTTATTAATAAAATCGTTTGTTGGTTCCTTAATTCTTCGCTAATTAAAAAAAATAATTGACCTAAGCTGCACATGAAGTTGTCGCTGATATTAGCTAAATTATTATTTTGCAGTAACACCAACATGATAATGAAGTAAAGACATAAGGTCTTAGAATATATAGCAAGCAGGAATGGTTGAATCGTGTAAAATTCGTGTACATGAGAGTAATTTGTCAAGAGCTGGAGACTATACATAGGAGTAAGTGAGATGCTGGATAGAGAAATTGTCAAAGCTGTAAATTAATTGTCAAATGTTCTGTTGTTTTGTGAGCAGATTTGGTCAACTTAAAATTCTTTTGTGAAATTTAACAAAAATACCGAATCAATTCTTTTCAAAACTATTTATCTTTGAACTTTATTTAGTGCAAAGTTTTATAGTTCCACTAGTGCCTGTTAAAATCTTCATATCAATTAAAAAAACAGAAATGAAGTGTTCGGTCAGTGCTTGCGAATATAAATTGGATTATAAACTAGGGAATCCTGTTTGCATTACCTAAATTATCTTTTTTGTTAATAGAAGCAAAGATTTATATAAATTAATTATGTGAGATGTTTCAGAATAAAGTAGAAAAAGAACATTTTTTTCCACAGATGCTCCGCACAAAACCTTTGTTTACTTTTTGCAAATTGACAAGTTGTTTAGAATAGGGATCTTAGGGATGGCGTGTAAATACATGTAAAAATGGACTACCAAAACAACCAGTCGCAGTCATTACGCAAAATTTGGCTTATCACCATTCCTGTTTGCTCTATATTCTAAGGAATGGACTGAGCCATCTAATTCCTATAGTTAAAAATATTACAAATTTTTGCTAAAATCTATTTGTCTATTTCAAGCTCAAAATGTACACTGAACTGTAACCAATTTTGGAAACAGTACTGGTGTATTAATTGGAATGCATTGGAATTGACATAAAAATTCAGACAAATATATGGTTTTTATACGTCTATCTCTTACAAGCTCAAGGAAATTTGACAACAAATCTGCAGAGGAGCAATTTTTCAGTAATACCGTAGACACACAGCACGAACTAATGAATCATTTGTACCAGCTATTCATTAAAATGCTGTGTGTCAAATGGTATACGTCATTATAGCTCGAAAATCAGATGATAATGAAGTACACTAATGAAGGGTTTTCCTCCTTCATTATAGCTATTATGAGGAAAAATGTGCTAGATTTGGCATATAATGTAAATCTGGAGCTCCGCTGTGCATCTGCCGATTTGAAAAATAAGAAGAAGATATGTAAAGAAATGCAAATAACAAATTATATATTGTCAATATTCCCTTTAATATAAAGTTTTTCTCATTTGTAAATTGCTAAATTGAAAATAAAATAAATAAAAACAAAGTTTATCGCGTTAATTCGATCCATATCGCTTCTTTAATGACATAAGTTTATCAAAACCAGTTTGACAGTACAACTTAATTAAAGAAATGGCTGTGTGTTTGCAGTTTATAATGAATCATCTAGACTAAGGAATCGTTAGTTATTTCTGCATTAAGAGCCCTGTGTGTCTAGGGCATAATATTACAAATGAGTTTTTGGGTTAATTAAAACAAGTTTTACTTCCTAAATAATTTTAATTTAATGGAATACAAAGTCAAAGTCAAAATGCATTTATTTTTTGAACCCCTGCTTAAAGCAGCGTATAACGCCGGGTTCCACGACAGTATAAAGCTTATCAATTAGTTTACATTATTTATAGCAAAAGAAACAATATATCAACTTAAACAGGATTCAATTAGTTTAAATAAAATTAAATTAACAGCTTATATAGTCATAACAATCTTTAGATTTCACAGTTGAACTACACTTAGTCATTAATTAATTATGATTTATCCGGAGTTGTACCATCTTTAGTGTTTCCAATCGACAAATAATAATAAATTATGAATCGGTGTGCAATTGTACGAAATAAAGGGTTTTCACAGCCTGTTCAATATTTGTGCCGTTTTTTAAGCAAGAACGCTCAGTCCATTCTTATTATATGTCAGTGACAAGACACTATGAGTACGTTTAGATCGCAGCTATTTAGGACTAGTTTTACGTAAGTCGAATTACGTAGTACTAATCCTGCTGCTGTTTAATCCGCTCGTATTAAAGCTTTGACAGTTGTCAAAATTGTCAGATCTGCCTGCTATTTCAGGAGAAAAATGAAAAATAATATATTGAGTTTGTTTGTACACCGCATGCACAAGAAAATGGAGCATAGAAGAAATTTTAAAATCAGAATGAGGAAATACTCTTATTTATATTACTAAATACCCAAGATAAAACATGCAAATTTTCAGGCTAATGGCAAAACATTATAAGATAATTTGCAACAATTATTTATTAATTATGTATAAGGGCGTCACTATTTACAAACAGCCTCGCATTACCTTATGTGACGTAATGTCTCCATTTAATACTAATTTTTGTAGGTCAATACCGCATCAGAAACCGAATTAAAGTAGGACTAGTTTTTCGTAATACGGCATGTTTAGACCACTTAATATTAGTACTACGTAAGTCGAACTAAGTAATACTAGTCCTAAATGGCACGGTCTAAACGGGCTCTATGACCAGCGCTGCCTGCCAATTTTTCTTAAAATCGGCTAGATTTTCGGCTAAATTTAGGGAAAGAAGGAATTTCTTCATCTTGTGCCACTGACAAAAATTATGCCCAACACAAGGGAGAACATTTTACGGAGGGAAGGAATTGCCTTCCCTTGGCTTAGTCGTGCCATAACAAAAATTTTGCTTCGCGTTGTTTCTTATAAGATTTTCGAAATTTATTGTGTGCGTGTTCATTAAGGCCTGAATTACAATTACGACTGATCAGTCGACTACGACTATGCCCAAATAGGAAATGCATCTGGTAAGATATAATTGCAACTTCGACTTCGACTGCGACTGAAACAAAACTTTGCTGAAAGTGGTGTTAGCGGCGGCCAACTTCAGTTCAATCAAAAGAAGTCGGGACTTCTGGTTTGTTCAAGCAGTTGAAGTTTTAATTTAATTACAAATTTCACCTCAGCGTCGACTTCGACTTAAAATAAAGTCGCAGTCGACAGATTTGTCGTAATTGTAATTCACGCTTAAGACAGTTTTTAGCTCCATCAAGTTGGCCGGTCTACTTTTAAGTTTTAAATTTTTTATTGCACATATCGATTGTTGGTCGTTTGTTGGTGATTGTTGGCTTAATTTAAACATTTGTTGGATAATGGTTTTTTCGAAAATCTAAAAAGAAAATTCATCATAAAGTTAGCCGGAAAATTCTTATTTTTAATTTAATTTAATTTGTTACCAGCTCAATCAATGCGTAATCGTTTGTTGGACTCGATTTTAGTAATAAATGCGTTTGTTGGTTCCTCAATTCTTCGATAATTGCAAAAATAAACTATCTAAGCTACACATGAACCTGTAAGTGATATTAGCCAAATTCTAATTTTGCAGCTGAAGTAACACCAACAAGATAATGAAGTAAAGCCTATATGTCATGCATTGACAACCAACTGTAGCTCCGTCAACTTTTACTTTTGCAATTTTTACTATTTAAATTTTTTACTGCACATAACGATTGCTGGTCGATTGTTGGCTTAATTTAAACATTTGTTGGGTAATAGTTTTTCGAAAATCCAAAAAGAAAATTCGACATCATGTTAGCCGGAATATTCTTATTTTTAATTTAATTTGATTTATAACCAGCTCTATCAAAGCGTAATCGTTTGTTGGACGCGTTCTTATTAATAAAATCGTTTGTTGGTTCCTTAATTCTTCGCTAATTAAAAAAAATAATTGACCTAAGCTGCACATGAAGTTGTCGCTGATATTAGCTAAATTATTATTTTGCAGTAACACCAACATGATAATGAAGGAAAGACATAAGGTCTTAGAATATATAGCAAGCAGGAATGGTTGAATCGTGTAAAATTCGTGTACATGAGAGTAATTTGTCAAGAGCTGGAGACTATACATAGGAGTAAGTGAGATGCTGGATAGAGAAATTGTCAAAGCTGTAAATTAATTGTCAAATGTGCTGTTGTTTTGTGAGCAGATTTGGTCAACTTAAAATTCTTTTGTGAAATTTAACAAAAATACCGAATCAATTCTTTTCAAAACTATTTATCTTAGAACTTTATTTAGTGCAAAGTTTTATAGTTCCACTAGTGCCTGTTAAAATCTTCATATCAATTAAAAAAACAGAAATGAAGTGTTCGGTCAGTGCTTGCGAATATAAATTGGATTATAAACTAAGGAATCCTGTTTGAGGCAACTGCATTACCTAAATTATCTTTTTTGTTAATAGAAGCAAAGATTTATATAAATTAATTATGTGAGATGTTTCAGAATAAAGTAGAAAAAGAACATTTTTTTCCACAGATGCTCCGCACAAAACCTTTGTTTACTTTTTGCAAATTGACAAGTTGTTTAGAATATGGATCTTATGGATGGCGTGTAAATACATGTAAAAATGGACTACCAAAACAACCAGTCGCAGTCATTACGCAAAATCTGGCTTATCTCCATTCCTGTTTGCTCTATATTCTAAGGAATGGACTGAGCCATCTAATTCCTATAGTTAAAAATTGGACAAATTTTTGCTAAAATCTATTTGTCTATTTCAAGCTCAAAATGTACACTGAACTGTAACCAATTTTGGAAACAGTTCTGGTGTATTAATTGGAATGCATTGGAATTCACATAAAAATTCAGACAAATATATGGTTTTTATACGTCTATCTCTTACAAGCTCAAGGATATTTGACAAAAAATCTGCAGAGGAGCAATTTTTCAGTAATACCGTAGACACACAGCACGAACTAATGAATCATTTGTACTAACTATTCATTAAAATGCTGTGTGTCAAATGGTATACGTCATTATAGGTCGAAAATCAGATGATAATGAAGTACACTAATGAAGGGTTTTCCTCCTTCATTATAGCTATAATGAGGAAAAATGTGCTAGATTTGGCATATAATGTAAATCTGGAGCTCCGCTGTGCATCTGCCGATTTGAAAAATAAGAAGAAGATATGTAAAGAAATGCAAATAACAAATTATATATTGTCAATATTCCCTTTAATATAAAGTTTTTCTCATTTGTAAATTGCTAAATTGAAAATAAAATAAATAAAAACAAAGTTTATCGCGTTAATTCGATCCATATCGCTTCTTTAATGACATGAGTTTATCAAAACCAGTTTGACAGTACAACTTAATTAAAGAAATGGCTGTGTGTTTGCAGTTTATAATGAATCATCTAGACTAAGGAATCGTTAGGTTTTTCTGCATTAAGAGCCCTGTGTGTCTAGGGCATAATATTACAAATGAGTTTTTGGGTTAATTAAAACAAGTTTTACTTCCTAAATAATTTTAATTTAATGGAATACAAAGTCAAAGTCAAAATGCATTTATTTTTTGAACCCCTGCTTAAAGCAGCGTATAACGCCGGGTTCCACGACAGTATAAAGCTTATCAATTAGTTTACATTATTTATAGCAAAAGAAACAATATATCAACTTAAACAGGATTCAATTAGTTTAAATAAAATTAAATTAACAGCTTATATAGTCATAACAATCTTTAGATTTCACAGTTGAACTACACTTAGTCATTAATTAATTATGATTTATCCGGAGTTGTACCATCTTTAGTGTTTCCAATCGACAAATAATAATAAATTATGAATCGGTGTGCAATTGTACGAAATAAAGGGTTTTCACAGCCTGTTCAATATTTGTGCCGTTTTTTAAGCAAGAACGCTCAGTCCATTCTTATTATATGTCAGTGACAAGACACTATGAGTACGTTTAGATCGCAGCTATTTAGGACTAGTTTTACGTAAGTCGAATTACGTAGTACTAATCCTGCTGCTGTTTAATCCGCTCGTATTAAAGCTTTGACAGTTGTCAAAATTGTCAGATCTGCCTGCTATTTCAGGAGAAAAATGAAAAATAATATATTGAGTTTGTTTGTACACCGCATGCACAAGAAAATGGAGCATAGAAGAAATTTTAAAATCAGAATGAGGAAATACTCTTATTTATATTACTAAATACCCAAGATAAAACATGCAAATTTTCAGGCTAATGGCAAAACATTATAAGATAATTTGCAACAATTATTTATTAATTATGTATAAGGGCGTCACTATTTACAAACAGCCTCGCATTACCTTATGTGACGTAATGTCTCCATTTAATACTAATTTTTGTAGGTCAATACCGCATCAGAAACCGAATTAAAGTAGGACTAGTTTTTCGTAATACGGCATGTTTAGACCACTTAATATTAGTACTACGTAAGTCGAACTAAGTAATACTAGTCCTAAATGGCACGGTCTAAACGGGCTCTATGACCAGCGCTGCCTGCCAATTTTTCTTAAAATCGGCTAGATTTTCGGCTAAATTTAGGGAAAGAAGGAATTTCTTCATCTTGTGCCACTGACAAAAATTATGCCCAACACAAGGGAGAACATTTTACGGAGGGAAGGAATTGCCTTCCCTTGGCTTAGTCGTGCCATAACAAAAATTTTGCTTCGCGTTGTTTCTTATAAGATTTTCGAAATTTATTGTGTGCGTGTTCATTAAGGCCTGAATTACAATTACGACTGATCAGTCGACTACGACTATGCCCAAATAGGAAATGCATCTGGTAAGATATAATTGCAACTTCGACTTCGACTGCGACTGAAACAAAACTTTGCTGCAAGTGGTGTTAGCGGCGGCCAACTTCAGTTCAATCAAAAGAAGTCGGGACTTCTGGTTTGTTCAAGCAGTTGAAGTTTTAATTTAATTACAAATTTCACCTCAGCGTCGACTTCGACTTAAAATAAAGTCGCAATCGACAGATTTGTCGTAATTGTAATTCACGCTTAAGACAGTTTTTAGCTCTATCAAGTTGGCCGGTCTACTTTTAAGTTTTAATTTTTTTATTGCACATATCGATTGTTGGTCGTTTGTTGGTGATTGTTGGCTTAATTTAAACATTTGTTGGATAATGGTTTTTTCGAAAATCTAAAAAGAAAATTCATCATAAAGTTAGCCGGAAAATTCTTATTTTTAATTTAATTTAATTTGTTACCAGCTCAATCAATGCGTAATCGTTTGTGGGACTCGATTTTAGTAATAAATGCGTTTGTTGGTTCCTCAATTCTTCGATAATTGCAAAAATAAACTATCTAAGCTACACATGAACCTGTAAGTGATATTAGCCAAATTCTAATTTTGCAGCTGAAGTAACACCAACAAGATAATGAAGTAAAGCCTATATGTCATGCATTGACAACCAACTGTAGCTCCGTCAACTTTTACTTTTGCAATTTTTACTATTTAAATTTTTTACTGCACATATCGATTGCTGGTCGATTGTTGGCTTAATTTAAACATTTGTTGGGTAATAGTTTTTCGAAAATCCAAAAAGAAAATTCGACATCAAGTTAGCCGGAATATTCTTATTTTTAATTTAATTTGATTTATAACCAGCTCTATCAAAGCGTAATCGTTTGTTGGACGCGTTCTTATTAATAAAATCGTTTGTTGGTTCCTTAATTCTTCGCTAATTAAAAAAAATAATTGACCTAAGCTGCACATGAAGTTGTCGCTGATATTAGCTAAATTATTATTTTGCAGTAACACCAACATGATAATGAAGTAAAGACATAAGGTCTTAGAATATATGGCAAGCAGGAATGGTTGAATCGTGTAAAATTCATGTACATGAGAGTAATTTGTCAAGAGCTGGAGACTATACATAGGAGTAAGTGAGATGCTGGATAGAGAAATTGTCAAAGCTGTAAATTAATTGTCAAATGTTCTGTTGTTTTGTGAGCAGATTTGGTCAACTTAAAATTCTTTTGTGAAATTTAACAAAAATACCGAATCAATTCTTTTCAAAACTATTTATCTTTGAACTTTATTTAGTGCAAAGTTTTATAGTTCCACTAGTGCCTGTTAAAATCTTCATATCAATTAAAAAAACAGAAATGAAGTGTTCGGTCAGTGCTTGCGAATATAAATTGGATTATAAACTAGGGAATCCTGTTTGCATTACCTAAATTATCTTTTTTGTTAATAGAAGCTAAGATTTATATAAATTAATTATGTGAGATGTTTCAGAATAAAGTAGAAAAAGAACATTTTTTTCCACAGATGCTCCGCACAAAACCGTTGTTTACTTTTTGCAAATTGACAAGTTGTTTAGAATACATGTAAAAATGGACTACCAAAACAACCAGTCGCAGTTATTACGCAAAATCTGGCTTATCACCATTCCTGTTTGCTCTATATTCTAAGGAATGGACTGAGCCATCTAATTCCTATAGTTAAAAATTGGACAAATTTTTGCTAAAATCTATTTGTCTATTTCAAGCTCAAAATGTACACTGAACTGTAACCAATTTTGGAAACAGTACTGGTGTATTAATTGGAATGCATTGGAATTGACATAAAAATTCAGACAAATATATGGTTTTTATACGTCTATCTCTTACAAGCTCAAGGAAATTTGACAACAAATCTGCAGAGGAGCAATTTTTCAGTAATACCGTAGACACACAGCACGAACTAATGAATCATTTGTACCAGCTATTCATTAAAATGCTGTGTGTCAAATGGTATACGTCATTATAGCTCGAAAATCAGATGATAATGAAGTACACTAATGAAGGGTTTTCCTCCTTCATTATAGCTATTATGAGGAAAAATGTGCTAGATTTGGCATATAATGTAAATCTGGAGCTCCGCTGTGCATCTGCCGATTTGAAAAATAAGAAGAAGATATGTAAAGAAATGCAAATAACAAATTATATATTGTCAATATTCCCTTTAATATAAAGTTTTTCTCATTTGTAAATTGCTAAATTGAAAATAAAATAAATAAAAACAAAGTTTATCGCGTTAATTCGATCCATATCGCTTCTTTAATGACATAAGTTTATCAAAACCAGTTTGACAGTACAACTTAATTAAAGAAATGGCTGTGTGTTTGCAGTTTATAATGAATCATCTAGACTAAGGAATCGTTAGTTATTTCTGCATTAAGAGCCCTGTGTGTCTAGGGCATAATATTACAAATGAGTTTTTGGGTTAATTAAAACAAGTTTTACTTCCTAAATAATTTTAATTTAATGGAATACAAAGTCAAAGTCAAAATGCATTTATTTTTTGAACCCCTGCTTAAAGCAGCGTATAACGCCGGGTTCCACGACAGTATAAAGCTTATCAATTAGTTTACATTATTTATAGCAAAAGAAACAATATATCAACTTAAACAGGATTCAATTAGTTTAAATAAAATTAAATTAACAGCTTATATAGTCATAACAATCTTTAGATTTCACAGTTGAACTACACTTAGTCATTAATTAATTATGATTTATCCGGAGTTGTACCATCTTTAGTGTTTCCAATCGACAAATAATAATAAATTATGAATCGGTGTGCAATTGTACGAAATAAAGGGTTTTCACAGCCTGTTCAATATTTGTGCCGTTTTTTAAGCAAGAACGCTCAGTCCATTCTTATTATATGTCAGTGACAAGACACTATGAGTACGTTTAGATCGCAGCTATTTAGGACTAGTTTTACGTAAGTCGAATTACGTAGTACTAATCCTGCTGCTGTTTAATCCGCTCGTATTAAAGCTTTGACAGTTGTCAAAATTGTCAGATCTGCCTGCTATTTCAGGAGAAAAATGAAAAATAATATATTGAGTTTGTTTGTACACCGCATGCACAAGAAAATGGAGCATAGAAGAAATTTTAAAATCAGAATGAGGAAATACTCTTATTTATATTACTAAATACCCAAGATAAAACATGCAAATTTTCAGGCTAATGGCAAAACATTATAAGATAATTTGCAACAATTATTTATTAATTATGTATAAGGGCGTCACTATTTACAAACAGCCTCGCATTACCTTATGTGACGTAATGTCTCCATTTAATACTAATTTTTGTAGGTCAATACCGCATCAGAAACCGAATTAAAGTAGGACTAGTTTTTCGTAATACGGCATGTTTAGACCACTTAATATTAGTACTACGTAAGTCGAACTAAGTAATACTAGTCCTAAATGGCACGGTCTAAACGGGCTCTATGACCAGCGCTGCCTGCCAATTTTTCTTAAAATCGGCTAGATTTTCGGCTAAATTTAGGGAAAGAAGGAATTTCTTCATCTTGTGCCACTGACAAAAATTATGCCCAACACAAGGGAGAACATTTTACGGAGGGAAGGAATTGCCTTCCCTTGGCTTAGTCGTGCCATAACAAAAATTTTGCTTCGCGTTGTTTCTTATAAGATTTTCGAAATTTATTGTGTGCGTGTTCATTAAGGCCTGAATTACAATTACGACTGATCAGTCGACTACGACTATGCCCAAATAGGAAATGCATCTGGTAAGATATAATTGCAACTTCGACTTCGACTGCGACTGAAACAAAACTTTGCTGCAAGTGGTGTTAGCGGCGGCCAACTTCAGTTCAATCAAAAGAAGTCGGGACTTCTGGTTTGTTCAAGCAGTTGAAGTTTTAATTTAATTACAAATTTCACCTCAGCGTCGACTTCGACTTAAAATAAAGTCGCAATCGACAGATTTGTCGTAATTGTAATTCACGCTTAAGACAGTTTTTAGCTCTATCAAGTTGGCCGGTCTACTTTTAAGTTTTAATTTTTTTATTGCACATATCGATTGTTGGTCGTTTGTTGGTGATTGTTGGCTTAATTTAAACATTTGTTGGATAATGGTTTTTTCGAAAATCTAAAAAGAAAATTCATCATAAAGTTAGCCGGAAAATTCTTATTTTTAATTTAATTTAATTTGTTACCAGCTCAATCAATGCGTAATCGTTTGTGGGACTCGATTTTAGTAATAAATGCGTTTGTTGGTTCCTCAATTCTTCGATAATTGCAAAAATAAACTATCTAAGCTACACATGAACCTGTAAGTGATATTAGCCAAATTCTAATTTTGCAGCTGAAGTAACACCAACAAGATAATGAAGTAAAGCCTATATGTCATGCATTGACAACCAACTGTAGCTCCGTCAACTTTTACTTTTGCAATTTTTACTATTTAAATTTTTTACTGCACATATCGATTGCTGGTCGATTGTTGGCTTAATTTAAACATTTGTTGGGTAATAGTTTTTCGAAAATCCAAAAAGAAAATTCGACATCAAGTTAGCCGGAATATTCTTATTTTTAATTTAATTTGATTTATAACCAGCTCTATCAAAGCGTAATCGTTTGTTGGACGCGTTCTTATTAATAAAATCGTTTGTTGGTTCCTTAATTCTTCGCTAATTAAAAAAAATAATTGACCTAAGCTGCACATGAAGTTGTCGCTGATATTAGCTAAATTATTATTTTGCAGTAACACCAACATGATAATGAAGTAAAGACATAAGGTCTTAGAATATATGGCAAGCAGGAATGGTTGAATCGTGTAAAATTCATGTACATGAGAGTAATTTGTCAAGAGCTGGAGACTATACATAGGAGTAAGTGAGATGCTGGATAGAGAAATTGTCAAAGCTGTAAATTAATTGTCAAATGTTCTGTTGTTTTGTGAGCAGATTTGGTCAACTTAAAATTCTTTTGTGAAATTTAACAAAAATACCGAATCAATTCTTTTCAAAACTATTTATCTTTGAACTTTATTTAGTGCAAAGTTTTATAGTTCCACTAGTGCCTGTTAAAATCTTCATATCAATTAAAAAAACAGAAATGAAGTGTTCGGTCAGTGCTTGCGAATATAAATTGGATTATAAACTAGGGAATCCTGTTTGCATTACCTAAATTATCTTTTTTGTTAATAGAAGCTAAGATTTATATAAATTAATTATGTGAGATGTTTCAGAATAAAGTAGAAAAAGAACATTTTTTTCCACAGATGCTCCGCACAAAACCGTTGTTTACTTTTTGCAAATTGACAAGTTGTTTAGAATACATGTAAAAATGGACTACCAAAACAACCAGTCGCAGTCATTACGCAAAATCTGGCTTATCACCATTCCTGTTTGCTCTATATTCTAAGGAATGGACTGAGCCATCTAATTCCTATAGTTAAAAATTGGACAAATTTTTGCTAAAATCTATTTGTCTATTTCAAGCTCAAAATGTACACTGAACTGTAACCAATTTTGGAAACAGTACTGGTGTATTAATTGGAATGCATTGGAATTGACATAAAAATTCAGACAAATATATGGTTTTTATACGTCTATCTCTTACAAGCTCAAGGAAATTTGACAACAAATCTGCAGAGGAGCAATTTTTCAGTAATACCGTAGACACACAGCACGAACTAATGAATCATTTGTACCAGCTATTCATTAAAATGCTGTGTGTCAAATGGTATACGTCATTATAGCTCGAAAATCAGATGATAATGAAGTACACTAATGAAGGGTTTTCCTCCTTCATTATAGCTATTATGAGGAAAAATGTGCTAGATTTGGCATATAATGTAAATCTGGAGCTCCGCTGTGCATCTGCCGATTTGAAAAATAAGAAGAAGATATGTAAAGAAATGCAAATAACAAATTATATATTGTCAATATTCCCTTTAATATAAAGTTTTTCTCATTTGTAAATTGCTAAATTGAAAATAAAATAAATAAAAACAAAGTTTATCGCGTTAATTCGATCCATATCGCTTCTTTAATGACATAAGTTTATCAAAACCAGTTTGACAGTACAACTTAATTAAAGAAATGGCTGTGTGTTTGCAGTTTATAATGAATCATCTAGACTAAGGAATCGTTAGTTATTTCTGCATTAAGAGCCCTGTGTGTCTAGGGCATAATATTACAAATGAGTTTTTGGGTTAATTAAAACAAGTTTTACTTCCTAAATAATTTTAATTTAATGGAATACAAAGTCAAAGTCAAAATGCATTTATTTTTTGAACCCCTGCTTAAAGCAGCGTATAACGCCGGGTTCCACGACAGTATAAAGCTTATCAATTAGTTTACATTATTTATAGCAAAAGAAACAATATATCAACTTAAACAGGATTCAATTAGTTTAAATAAAATTAAATTAACAGCTTATATAGTCATAACAATCTTTAGATTTCACAGTTGAACTACACTTAGTCATTAATTAATTATGATTTATCCGGAGTTGTACCATCTTTAGTGTTTCCAATCGACAAATAATAATAAATTATGAATCGGTGTGCAATTGTACGAAATAAAGGGTTTTCACAGCCTGTTCAATATTTGTGCCGTTTTTTAAGCAAGAACGCTCAGTCCATTCTTATTATATGTCAGTGACAAGACACTATGAGTACGTTTAGATCGCAGCTATTTAGGACTAGTTTTACGTAAGTCGAATTACGTAGTACTAATCCTGCTGCTGTTTAATCCGCTCGTATTAAAGCTTTGACAGTTGTCAAAATTGTCAGATCTGCCTGCTATTTCAGGAGAAAAATGAAAAATAATATATTGAGTTTGTTTGTACACCGCATGCACAAGAAAATGGAGCATAGAAGAAATTTTAAAATCAGAATGAGGAAATACTCTTATTTATATTACTAAATACCCAAGATAAAACATGCAAATTTTCAGGCTAATGGCAAAACATTATAAGATAATTTGCAACAATTATTTATTAATTATGTATAAGGGCGTCACTATTTACAAACAGCCTCGCATTACCTACCTTATGTGACGTAATGTCTCCATTTAATACTAATTTTTGTAGGTCAATACCGCATCAGAAACCGAATTAAAGTAGGACTAGTTTTTCGTAATACGGCATGTTTAGACCACTTAATATTAGTACTACGTAAGTCGAACTAAGTAATACTAGTCCTAAATGGAACGGTCTAAACGGGCTCTATGACCAGCGCTGCCTGCCAATTTTACTTAAAATCGGCTAGATTTTCGGCTAAATTTAGGGAAAGAAGGAATTTCTTCATCTTGTGCCACTGACAAAAATTATGCCCAACACAAGGGAGAACATTTTACGAAGGGAAGGAATTGCCTTCCCTTAGCTTAGTCGTGCCATAACAAAAATGTTGCTTCGCGTTGTTTCTTATAAGATTTTCGAAATTTATTGTGTGCGTGTTCATTAAGGCCTGAATTACAATTACGACTGATCAGTCGACTACGACTATGCCCAAATAGGAAATGCATCTGGTAAGATATAATTGCAACTTCGACTTCGACTGCGACTGACACAAAACTTTGCTGAAAGTGGTGTTAGCGGCGGCCAACTTCAGTTCAATCAAAAGAAGTCGGGACTTCTGGTTTGTTCAAGCAGTTGAAGTTTTAATTTAATTACAAATTTCACCTCAGCGTCGACTTCGACTTAAAATAAAGTTGCAGTCGACAGATTTGTCGTAATTGTAATTCAGGCCTTAATGAACACGCACACAATAAATTTCGAAAATCTTATAAGAAACAACGCGAAGCAAAATTTTTGTTATGGCACGACTAAGCCAAGGGAAGGCAATTCCTTTCCTCCGTAAAATGTTTTCCCTTGTGTTGGGCATAATTTTTGTCAGTGGCACAAGATGAAGAAATTCCTTCTTTCCCTAAATTTTGCCGAAAATCTAGCCGATTTTACGAAAAATTGGCAGGCAGCGCTGGTCATAGAGCCCGTTTAGACCGTGCCATTTAGGACCAGTATTACTTAGTTGGCCGGTCTACTTTTAAGTTTTAAATTTTTTATTGCACATATCGATTGTTGGTCGTTTGTTGGTGATTGTTGGCTTAATTTAAACATTTGTTGGATAATGGTTTTTTCGAAAATCTAAAAAGAAAATTCATCATAAAGTTAGCCGGAAAATTCTTATTTTTAATTTAATTTATTTTGTTACCAGCTCAATCAATGCGTAATCGTTTGTTGGACTCGATTTTAGTAATAAATGCGTTTGTTGGTTCCTCAATTCTTCGATAATTGCAAAAATAAACTATCTAAGCTACACATGAACCTGTAAGTGATATTAGCCAAATTCTAATTTTGCAGCTGAAGTAACACCAACAAGATAATGAAGTAAAACCTATATGTCATGCATTGACAACCAACTGTAGCTCCATCAAGTTGGCCGGTCAACTTTTACTTTTGCAATTTTTACTATTTAAATTTTTTACTGCACATATCGATTGCTGGTCGATTGTTGGCTTAATTTAAACATTTGTTGGGTAATAGTTTTTCGAAAATCCAAAAAGAAAATTCGACATCAAGTTAGCCGGAATATTCTTATTTTTAATTTAATTTGATTTATAACCAGCTCTATCAAAGCGTAATCGTTTGTTGGACGCGTTCTTATTAATAAAATCGTTTGTTGGTTCCTTAATTCTTCGCTAATTAAAAAAAATAATTGACCTAAGCTGCACATGAAGTTGTCGCTGATATTAGCTAAATTATTATTTTGCAGTAACACCAACATGATAATGAAGTAAAGACATAAGGTCTTAGAATATATGGCAAGCAGGAATGGTTGAATCGTGTAAAATTCATGTACATGAGAGTAATTTGTCAAGAGCTGGAGACTATACATAGGAGTAAGTGAGATGCTGGATAGAGAAATTGTCAAAGCTGTAAATTAATTGTCAAATGTTCTGTTGTTTTGTGAGCAGATTTGGTCAACTTAAAATTCTTTTGTGAAATTTAACAAAAATACCGAATCAATTCTTTTCAAAACTATTTATCTTTGAACTTTATTTAGTGCAAAGTTTTATAGTTCCACTAGTGCCTGTTAAAATCTTCATATCAATTAAAAAAACAGAAATGAAGTGTTCGGTCAGTGCTTGCGAATATAAATTGGATTATAAACTAGGGAATCCTGTTTGCATTACCTAAATTATCTTTTTTGTTAATAGAAGCAAAGATTTATATAAATTAATTATGTGAGATGTTTCAGAATAAAGTAGAAAAAGAACATTTTTTTCCACAGATGCTCCGCACAAAACCTTTGTTTACTTTTTGCAAATTGACAAGTTGTTTAGAATAGGGATCTTAGGGATGGCGTGTAAATACATGTAAAAATGGACTACCAAAACAACCAGTCGCAGTCATTACGCAAAATCTGGCTTATCACCATTCCTGTTTGCTCTATATTCTAAGGAATGGACTGAGCCATCTAATTCCTATAGTTAAAAATATTACAAATTTTTGCTAAAATCTATTTGTCTATTTCAAGCTCAAAATGTACACTGAACTGTAACCAATTTTGGAAACAGTACTGGTGTATTAATTGGAATGCATTGGAATTGACATAAAAATTCAGACAAATATATGGTTTTTATACGTCTATCTCTTACAATCTCAAGGAAATTTGACAACAAATCTGCAGAGGAGCAATTTTTCAGTAATACCGTAGACACACAGCACGAACTAATGAATCATTTGTACCAGCTATTCATTAAAATGCTGTGTGTCAAATGGTATACGTCATTATAGCTCGAAAATCAGATGATAATGAAGTACACTAATGAAGGGTTTTCCTCCTTCATTATAGCTATTATGAGGAAAAATGTGCTAGATTTGGCATATAATGTAAATCTGGAGCTCCGCTGTGCATCTGCCGATTTGAAAAATAAGAAGAAGATATGTAAAGAAATGCAAATAACAAATTATATATTGTCAATATTCCCTTTAATATAAAGTTTTTCTCATTTGTAAATTGCTAAATTGAAAATAAAATAAATAAAAACAAAGTTTATCGCGTTAATTCGATCCATATCGCTTCTTTAATGACATAAGTTTATCAAAACCAGTTTGACAGTACAACTTAATTAAAGAAATGGCTGTGTGTTTGCAGTTTATAATGAATCATCTAGACTAAGGAATCGTTAGTTATTTCTGCATTAAGAGCCCTGTGTGTCTAGGGCATAATATTACAAATGAGTTTTTGGGTTAATTAAAACAAGTTTTACTTCCTAAATAATTTTAATTTAATGGAATACAAAGTCAAAGTCAAAATGCATTTATTTTTTGAACCCCTGCTTAAAGCAGCGTATAACGCCGGGTTCCACGACAGTATAAAGCTTATCAATTAGTTTACATTATTTATAGCAAAAGAAACAATATATCAACTTAAACAGGATTCAATTAGTTTAAATAAAATTAAATTAACAGCTTATATAGTCATAACAATCTTTAGATTTCACAGTTGAACTACACTTAGTCATTAATTAATTATGATTTATCCGGAGTTGTACCATCTTTAGTGTTTCCAATCGACAAATAATAATAAATTATGAATCGGTGTGCAATTGTACGAAATAAAGGGTTTTCACAGCCTGTTCAATATTTGTGCCGTTTTTTAAGCAAGAACGCTCAGTCCATTCTTATTATATGTCAGTGACAAGACACTATGAGTACGTTTAGATCGCAGCTATTTAGGACTAGTTTTACGTAAGTCGAATTACGTAGTACTAATCCTGCTGCTGTTTAATCCGCTCGTATTAAAGCTTTGACAGTTGTCAAAATTGTCAGATCTGCCTGCTATTTCAGGAGAAAAATGAAAAATAATATATTGAGTTTGTTTGTACACCGCATGCACAAGAAAATGGAGCATAGAAGAAATTTTAAAATCAGAATGAGGAAATACTCTTATTTATATTACTAAATACCCAAGATAAAACATGCAAATTTTCAGGCTAATGGCAAAACATTATAAGATAATTTGCAACAATTATTTATTAATTATGTATAAGGGCGTCACTATTTACAAACAGCCTCGCATTACCTTATGTGACGTAATGTCTCCATTTAATACTAATTTTTGTAGGTCAATACCGCATCAGAAACCGAATTAAAGTAGGACTAGTTTTTCGTAATACGGCATGTTTAGACCACTTAATATTAGTACTACGTAAGTCGAACTAAGTAATACTAGTCCTAAATGGCACGGTCTAAACGGGCTCTATGACCAGCGCTGCCTGCCAATTTTTCTTAAAATCGGCTAGATTTTCGGCTAAATTTAGGGAAAGAAGGAATTTCTTCATCTTGTGCCACTGACAAAAATTATGCCCAACACAAGGGAGAACATTTTACGGAGGGAAGGAATTGCCTTCCCTTGGCTTAGTCGTGCCATAACAAAAATTTTGCTTCGCGTTGTTTCTTATAAGATTTTCGAAATTTATTGTGTGCGTGTTCATTAAGGCCTGAATTACAATTACGACTGATCAGTCGACTACGACTATGCCCAAATAGGAAATGCATCTGGTAAGATATAATTGCAACTTCGACTTCGACTGCGACTGAAACAAAACTTTGCTGAAAGTGGTGTTAGCGGCGGCCAACTTCAGTTCAATCAAAAGAAGTCGGGACTTCTGGTTTGTTCAAGCAGTTGAAGTTTTAATTTAATTACAAATTTCACCTCAGCGTCGACTTCGACTTAAAATAAAGTCGCAGTCGACAGATTTGTCGTAATTGTAATTCACGCTTAAGACAGTTTTTAGCTCCATCAAGTTGGCCGGTCTACTTTTAAGTTTTAAATTTTTTATTGCACATATCGATTGTTGGTCGTTTGTTGGTGATTGTTGGCTTAATTTAAACATTTGTTGGATAATGGTTTTTTCGAAAATCTAAAAAGAAAATTCATCATAAAGTTAGCCGGAAAATTCTTATTTTTAATTTAATTTAATTTGTTACCAGCTCAATCAATGCGTAATCGTTTGTTGGACTCGATTTTAGTAATAAATGCGTTTGTTGGTTCCTCAATTCTTCGATAATTGCAAAAATAAACTATCTAAGCTACACATGAACCTGTAAGTGATATTAGCCAAATTCTAATTTTGCAGCTGAAGTAACACCAACAAGATAATGAAGTAAAGCCTATATGTCATGCATTGACAACCAACTGTAGCTCCGTCAACTTTTACTTTTGCAATTTTTACTATTTAAATTTTTTACTGCACATAACGATTGCTGGTCGATTGTTGGCTTAATTTAAACATTTGTTGGGTAATAGTTTTTCGAAAATCCAAAAAGAAAATTCGACATCAAGTTAGCCGGAATATTCTTATTTTTAATTTAATTTGATTTATAACCAGCTCTATCAAAGCGTAATCGTTTGTTGGACGCGTTCTTATTAATAAAATCGTTTGTTGGTTCCTTAATTCTTCGCTAATTAAAAAAAATAATTGACCTAAGCTGCACATGAAGTTGTCGCTGATATTAGCTAAATTATTATTTTGCAGTAACACCAACATGATAATGAAGTAAAGACATAAGGTCTTAGAATATATAGCAAGCAGGAATGGTTGAATCGTGTAAAATTCGTGTACATGAGAGTAATTTGTCAAGAGCTGGAGACTATACATAGGAGTAAGTGAGATGCTGGATAGAGAAATTGTCAAAGCTGTAAATTAATTGTCAAATGTGCTGTTGTTTTGTGAGCAGATTTGGTCAACTTAAAATTCTTTTGTGAAATTTAACAAAAATACCGAATCAATTCTTTTCAAAACTATTTATCTTTGAACTTTATTTAGTGCAAAGTTTTATAGTTCCACTAGTGCCTGTTAAAATCTTCATATCAATTAAAAAAACAGAAATGAAGTGTTCGGTCAGTGCTTGCGAATATAAATTGGATTATAAACTAAGGAATCCTGTTTGAGGCAACTGCATTACCTAAATTATCTTTTTTGTTAATAGAAGCAAAGATTTATATAAATTAATTATGTGAGATGTTTCAGAATAAAGTAGAAAAAGAACATTTTTTTCCACAGATGCTCCGCACAAAACCTTTGTTTACTTTTTGCAAATTGACAAGTTGTTTAGAATATGGATCTTATGGATGGCGTGTAAATACATGTAAAAATGGACTACCAAAACAACCAGTCGCAGTCATTACGCAAAATCTGGCTTATCTCCATTCCTGTTTGCTCTATATTCTAAGGAATGGACTGAGCCATCTAATTCCTATAGTTAAAAATTGGACAAATTTTTGCTAAAATCTATTTGTCTATTTCAAGCTCAAAATGTACACTGAACTGTAACCAATTTTGGAAACAGTACTGGTGTATTAATTGGAATGCATTGGAATTCACATAAAAATTCAGACAAATATATGGTTTTTATACGTCTATCTCTTATAAGCTCAAGGATATTTGACAAAAAATCTGCAGAGGAGCAATTTTTCAGTAATACCGTAGACACACAGCACGAACTAATGAATCATTTGTACTAACTATTCATTAAAATGCTGTGTGTCAAATGGTATACGTCATTATAGCTCGAAAATCAGATGATAATGAAGTACACTAATGAAGGGTTTTCCTCCTTCATTATAGCTATAATGAGGAAAAATGTGCTAGATTTGGCATATAATGTAAATCTGGAGCTCCGCTGTGCATCTGCCGATTTGAAAAATAAGAAGAAGATATGTAAAGAAATGCAAATAACAAATTATATATTGTCAATATTCCCTTTAATATAAAGTTTTTCTCATTTGTAAATTGCTAAATTGAAAATAAAATAAATAAAAACAAAGTTTATCGCGTTAATTCGATCCATATCGCTTCTTTAATGACATGAGTTTATCAAAACCAGTTTGACAGTACAACTTAATTAAAGAAATGGCTGTGTGTTTGCAGTTTATAATGAATCATCTAGACTAAGGAATCGTTAGGTTTTTCTGCATTAAGAGCCCTGTGTGTCTAGGGCATAATATTACAAATGAGTTTTTGGGTTAATTAAAACAAGTTTTACTTCCTAAATAATTTTAATTTAATGGAATACAAAGTCAAAGTCAAAATGCATTTATTTTTTGAACCCCTGCTTAAAGCAGCGTATAACGCCGGGTTCCACGACAGTATAAAGCTTATCAATTAGTTTACATTATTTATAGCAAAAGAAACAATATATCAACTTAAACAGGATTCAATTAGTTTAAATAAAATTAAATTAACAGCTTATATAGTCATAACAATCTTTAGATTTCACAGTTGAACTACACTTAGTCATTAATTAATTATGATTTATCCGGAGTTGTACCATCTTTAGTGTTTCCAATCGACAAATAATAATAAATTATGAATCGGTGTGCAATTGTACGAAATAAAGGGTTTTCACAGCCTGTTCAATATTTGTGCCGTTTTTTAAGCAAGAACGCTCAGTCCATTCTTATTATATGTCAGTGACAAGACACTATGAGTACGTTTAGATCGCAGCTATTTAGGACTAGTTTTACGTAAGTCGAATTACGTAGTACTAATCATGCTGCTGTTTAATCCGCTCGTATTAAAGCTTTGACAGTTGTCAAAATTGTCAGATCTGCCTGCTATTTCAGGAGAAAAATGAAAAATAATATATTGAGTTTGTTTGTACACCGCATGCACAAGAAAATGGAGCATAGAAGAAATTTTAAAATCAGAATGAGGAAATACTCTTATTTATATTACTAAATACCCAAGATAAAACATGCAAATTTTCAGGCTAATGGCAAAACATTATAAGATAATTTGCAACAATTATTTATTAATTATGTATAAGGGCGTCACTATTTACAAACAGCCTCGCATTACCTTATGTGACGTAATGTCTCCATTTAATACTAATTTTTGTAGGTCAATACCGCATCAGAAACCGAATTAAAGTAGGACTAGTTTTTCGTAATACGGCATGTTTAGACCACTTAATATTAGTACTACGTAAGTCGAACTAAGTAATACTAGTCCTAAATGGCACGGTCTAAACGGGCTCTATGACCAGCGCTGCCTGCCAATTTTTCTTAAAATCGGCTAGATTTTCGGCTAAATTTAGGGAAAGAAGGAATTTCTTCATCTTGTGCCACTGACAAAAATTATGCCCAACACAAGGGAGAACATTTTACGGAGGGAAGGAATTGCCTTCCCTTGGCTTAGTCGTGCCATAACAAAAATTTTGCTTCGCGTTGTTTCTTATAAGATTTTCGAAATTTATTGTGTGCGTGTTCATTAAGGCCTGAATTACAATTACGACTGATCAGTCGACTACGACTATGCCCAAATAGGAAATGCATCTGGTAAGATATAATTGCAACTTCGACTTCGACTGCGACTGAAACAAAACTTTGCTGAAAGTGGTGTTAGCGGCGGCCAACTTCAGTTCAATCAAAAGAAGTCGGGACTTCTGGTTTGTTCAAGCAGTTGAAGTTTTAATTTAATTACAAATTTCACCTCAGCGTCGACTTCGACTTAAAATAAAGTCGCAGTCGACAGATTTGTCGTAATTGTAATTCACGCTTAAGACAGTTTTTAGCTCCATCAAGTTGGCCGGTCTACTTTTAAGTTTTAAATTTTTTATTGCACATATCGATTGTTGGTCGTTTGTTGGTGATTGTTGGCTTAATTTAAACATTTGTTGGATAATGGTTTTTTCGAAAATCTAAAAAGAAAATTCATCATAAAGTTAGCCGGAAAATTCTTATTTTTAATTTAATTTAATTTGTTACCAGCTCAATCAATGCGTAATCGTTTGTTGGACTCGATTTTAGTAATAAATGCGTTTGTTGGTTCCTCAATTCTTCGATAATTGCAAAAATAAACTATCTAAGCTACACATGAACCTGTAAGTGATATTAGCCAAATTCTAATTTTGCAGCTGAAGTAACACCAACAAGATAATGAAGTAAAGCCTATATGTCATGCATTGACAACCAACTGTAGCTCCGTCAACTTTTACTTTTGCAATTTTTACTATTTAAATTTTTTACTGCACATAACGATTGCTGGTCGATTGTTGGCTTAATTTAAACATTTGTTGGGTAATAGTTTTTCGAAAATCCAAAAAGAAAATTCGACATCAAGTTAGCCGGAATATTCTTATTTTTAATTTAATTTGATTTATAACCAGCTCTATCAAAGCGTAATCGTTTGTTGGACGCGTTCTTATTAATAAAATCGTTTGTTGGTTCCTTAATTCTTCGCTAATTAAAAAAAATAATTGACCTAAGCTGCACATGAAGTTGTCGCTGATATTAGCTAAATTATTATTTTGCAGTAACACCAACATGATAATGAAGTAAAGACATAAGGTCTTAGAATATATAGCAAGCAGGAATGGTTGAATCGTGTAAAATTCGTGTACATGAGAGTAATTTGTCAAGAGCTGGAGACTATACATAGGAGTAAGTGAGATGCTGGATAGAGAAATTGTCAAAGCTGTAAATTAATTGTCAAATGTGCTGTTGTTTTGTGAGCAGATTTGGTCAACTTAAAATTCTTTTGTGAAATTTAACAAAAATACCGAATCAATTCTTTTCAAAACTATTTATCTTAGAACTTTATTTAGTGCAAAGTTTTATAGTTCCACTAGTGCCTGTTAAAATCTTCATATCAATTAAAAAAACAGAAATGAAGTGTTCGGTCAGTGCTTGCGAATATAAATTGGATTATAAACTAAGGAATCCTGTTTGAGGCAACTGCATTACCTAAATTATCTTTTTTGTTAATAGAAGCAAAGATTTATATAAATTAATTATGTGAGATGTTTCAGAATAAAGTAGAAAAAGAACATTTTTTTCCACAGATGCTCCGCACAAAACCTTTGTTTACTTTTTGCAAATTGACAAGTTGTTTAGAATATGGATCTTATGGATGGCGTGTAAATACATGTAAAAATGGACTACCAAAACAACCAGTCGCAGTCATTACGCAAAATCTGGCTTATCTCCATTCCTGTTTGCTCTATATTCTAAGGAATGGACTGAGCCATCTAATTCCTATAGTTAAAAATTGGACAAATTTTTGCTAAAATCTATTTGTCTATTTCAAGCTCAAAATGTACACTGAACTGTAACCAATTTTGGAAACAGTACTGGTGTATTAATTGGAATGCATTGGAATTCACATAAAAATTCAGACAAATATATGGTTTTTATACGTCTATCTCTTACAAGCTCAAGGATATTTGACAAAAAATCTGCAGAGGAGCAATTTTTCAGTAATACCGTAGACACACAGCACGAACTAATGAATCATTTGTACTAACTATTCATTAAAATGCTGTGTGTCAAATGGTATACGTCATTATAGGTCGAAAATCAGATGATAATGAAGTACACTAATGAAGGGTTTTCCTCCTTCATTATAGCTATAATGAGGAAAAATGTGCTAGATTTGGCATATAATGTAAATCTGGAGCTCCGCTGTGCATCTGCCGATTTGAAAAATAAGAAGAAGATATGTAAAGAAATGCAAATAACAAATTATATATTGTCAATATTCCCTTTAATATAAAGTTTTTCTCATTTGTAAATTGCTAAATTGAAAATAAAATAAATAAAAACAAAGTTTATCGCGTTAATTCGATCCATATCGCTTCTTTAATGACATGAGTTTATCAAAACCAGTTTGACAGTACAACTTAATTAAAGAAATGGCTGTGTGTTTGCAGTTTATAATGAATCATCTAGACTAAGGAATCGTTAGGTTTTTCTGCATTAAGAGCCCTGTGTGTCTAGGGCATAATATTACAAATGAGTTTTTGGGTTAATTAAAACAAGTTTTACTTCCTAAATAATTTTAATTTAATGGAATACAAAGTCAAAGTCAAAATGCATTTATTTTTTGAACCCCTGCTTAAAGCAGCGTATAACGCCGGGTTCCACGACAGTATAAAGCTTATCAATTAGTTTACATTATTTATAGCAAAAGAAACAATATATCAACTTAAACAGGATTCAATTAGTTTAAATAAAATTAAATTAACAGCTTATATAGTCATAACAATCTTTAGATTTCACAGTTGAACTACACTTAGTCATTAATTAATTATGATTTATCCGGAGTTGTACCATCTTTAGTGTTTCCAATCGACAAATAATAATAAATTATGAATCGGTGTGCAATTGTACGAAATAAAGGGTTTTCACAGCCTGTTCAATATTTGTGCCGTTTTTTAAGCAAGAACGCTCAGTCCATTCTTATTATATGTCAGTGACAAGACACTATGAGTACGTTTAGATCGCAGCTATTTAGGACTAGTTTTACGTAAGTCGAATTACGTAGTACTAATCCTGCTGCTGTTTAATCCGCTCGTATTAAAGCTTTGACAGTTGTCAAAATTGTCAGATCTGCCTGCTATTTCAGGAGAAAAATGAAAAATAATATATTGAGTTTGTTTGTACACCGCATGCACAAGAAAATGGAGCATAGAAGAAAATTTAAAATCAGAATGAGGAAATACTGTTATTTATATTACTAAATACCCAAGATAAAACATGCAAGTTTTCAGGCTAATGGCAAAACATTATAAGATAATTTGCAACAATTATTTATTAATTATGTATAAGGGCGTCACTATTTACAAACAGCCTCGCATTACCTTATGTGACGTAATGTCTCCATTTAATACTAATTTTTGTAGGTCAATACCGCATCAGAAACCGAATTAAAGTAGGACTAGTTTTTCGTAATACGGCATGTTTAGACCACTTAATATTAGTACTACGTAAGTCGAACTAAGTAATACTAGTCCTAAATGGCACGGTCTAAACGGGCTCTATGACCAGCGCTGCCTGCCAATTTATCTTAAAATCGGCTAGATTTTCGGCTAAATTTAGGGAAAGAAGGAATTTCTTCATCTTGTGCCACTGACAAAAATTATGCCCAACACAAGGGAGAACATTTTACGGAGGGAAGGAATTGCCTTCCCTTGGCTTAGTCGTGCCATAACAAAAATTTTGCTTCGCGTTGTTTCTTATAAGATTTTCGAAATTTATTGTGTGCGTGTTCATTAAGGCCTGAATTACAATTACGACTGATCAGTCGACTACGACTATGCCCAAATAGGAAATGCATCTGGTAAGATATAATTGCAACTTCGACTTCGACTGCGACTGAAACAAAACTTTGCTGAAAGTGGTGTTAGCGGCGGCCAACTTCAGTTCAATCAAAAGAAGTCGGGACTTCTGGTTTGTTCAAGCAGTTGAAGTTTTAATTTAATTACAAATTTCACCTCAGCGTCGACTTCGACTTAAAATAAAGTCGCAATCGACAGATTTGTCGTAATTGTAATTCACGCTTAAGACAGTTTTTAGCTCTATCAAGTTGGCCGGTCTACTTTTAAGTTTTAATTTTTTTATTGCACATATCGATTGTTGGTCGTTTGTTGGTGATTGTTGGCTTAATTTAAACATTTGTTGGATAATGGTTTTTTCGAAAATCTAAAACGAAAATTCATCATAAAGTTAGCCGGAAAATTCTTATTTTTAATTTAATTTAATTTGTTACCAGCTCAATCAATGCGTAATCGTTTGTGGGACTCGATTTTAGTAATAAATGCGTTTGTTGGTTCCTCAATTCTTCGATAATTGCAAAAATAAACTATCTAAGCTACACATGAACCTGTAAGTGATATTAGCCAAATTCTAATTTTGCAGCTGAAGTAACACCAACAAGATAATGAAGTAAAGCCTATATGTCATGCATTGACAACCAACTGTAGCTCCGTCAACTTTTACTTTTGCAATTTTTACTATTTAAATTTTTTACTGCACATATCGATTGCTGGTCGATTGTTGGCTTAATTTAAACATTTGTTGGGTAATAGTTTTTCGAAAATCCAAAAAGAAAATTCGACATCAAGTTAGCCGGAATATTCTTATTTTTAATTTAATTTGATTTATAACCAGCTCTATCAAAGCGTAATCGTTTGTTGGACGCGTTCTTATTAATAAAATCGTTTGTTGGTTCCTTAATTCTTCGCTAATTAAAAAAAATAATTGACCTAAGCTGCACATGAAGTTGTCGCTGATATTAGCTAAATTATTATTTTGCAGTAACACCAACATGATAATGAAGTAAAGACATAAGGTCTTAGAATATATAGCAAGCAGGAATGGTTGAATCGTGTAAAATTCGTGTACATGAGAGTAATTTGTCAAGAGCTGGAGACTATACATAGGAGTAAGTGAGATGCTGGATAGAGAAATTGTCAAAGCTGTAAATTAATTGTCAAATGTGCTGTTGTTTTGTGAGCAGATTTGGTCAACTTAAAATTCTTTTGTGAAATTTAACAAAAATACCGAATCAATTCTTTTCAAAACTATTTATCTTTGAACTTTATTTAGTGCAAAGTTTTATAGTTCCACTAGTGCCTGTTAAAATCTTCATATCAATTAAAAAAACAGAAATGAAGTGTTCGGTCAGTGCTTGCGAATATAAATTGGATTATAAACTAGGGAATCCTGTTTGAGGCAACTGCAATACCTAAATTATCTTTTTTGTTAATAGAAGCTAAGATTTATATAAATTAATTATGTGAGATGTTTCAGAATAAAGTAGAAAAAGAACATTTTTTTCCACAGATGCTCCGCACAAAACCGTTGTTTACTTTTTGCAAATTGACAAGTTGTTTAGAATACATGTAAAAATGGACTACCAAAACAACCAGTCGCAGTCATTACGCAAAATCTGGCTTATCTCCATTCCTGTTTGCTCTATATTCTAAGGAATGGACTGAGCCATCTAATTCCTATAGTTAAAAATTGGACAAATTTTTGCTAAAATCTATTTGTCTATTTCAAGCTCAAAATGTACACTGAACTGTAACCAATTTTGGAAACAGTACTGGTGTATTAATTGGAATGCATTGGAATTGACATAAAAATTCAGACAAATATATGGTTTTTATACGTCTATCTCTTACAAGCTCAAGGAAATTTGACAACAAATCTGCAGAGGAGCAATTTTTCAGTAATACCGTAGACACACAGCACGAACTAATGAATCATTTGTACTAACTATTCATTAAAATGCTGTGTGTCAAATGGTATACGTCATTATAGCTCGAAAATCAGATGATAATGAAGTACACTAATGAAGGGTTTTCCTCCTTCATTATAGCTATAATGAGGAAAAATGTGCTAGATTTGGCATATAATGTAAATCTGGAACTCCGCTGTGCATCTGCCGATTTGAAAAATAAGAAGAAGATATGTAAAGAAATGCAAATAACAAATTATATATTGTCAATATTCCCTTTAATATAAAGTTTTTCTCATTTGTAAATTGCTAAATTGAAAATAAAATAAATAAAAACAAAGTTTATCGCGTTAATTCGATCCATATCGCTTCTTTAATGACATAAGTTTATCAAAACCAGTTTGACAGTACAACTTAATTAAAGAAATGGCTGTGTGTTTGCAGTTTATAATGAATCATCTAGACTAAGGAATCGTTAGTTATTTCTGCATTAAGAGCCCTGTGTGTCTAGGGCATAATATTACAAATGAGTTTTTGGGTTAATTAAAACAAGTTTTACTTCCTAAATAATTTTAATTTAATGGAATACAAAGTCAAAGTCAAAATGCATTTATTTTTTGAACCCCTGCTTAAAGCAGCGTATAACGCCGGGTTCCACGACAGTATAAAGCTTATCAATTAGTTTACATTATTTATAGCAAAAGAAACAATATATCAACTTAAACAGGATTCAATTAGTTTAAATAAAATTAAATTAACAGCTTATATAGTCATAACAATCTTTAGATTTCACAGTTGAACTACACTTAGTCATTAATTAATTATGATTTATCCGGAGTTGTACCATCTTTAGTGTTTCCAATCGACAAATAATAATAAATTATGAATCGGTGTGCAATTGTACGAAATAAAGGGTTTTCACAGCCTGTTCAATATTTGTGCCGTTTTTTAAGCAAGAACGCTCAGTCCATTCTTATTATATGTCAGTGACAAGACACTATGAGTACGTTTAGATCGCAGCTATTTAGGACTAGTTTTACGTAAGTCGAATTACGTAGTACTAATCCTGCTGCTGTTTAATCCGCTCGTATTAAAGCTTTGACAGTTGTCAAAATTGTCAGATCTGCCTGCTATTTCAGGAGAAAAATGAAAAATAATATATTGAGTTTGTTTGTACACCGCATGCACAAGAAAATGGAGCATAGAAGAAAATTTAAAATCAGAATGAGGAAATACTGTTATTTATATTACTAAATACCCAAGATAAAACATGCAAGTTTTCAGGCTAATGGCAAAACATTATAAGATAATTTGCAACAATTATTTATTAATTATGTATAAGGGCGTCACTATTTACAAACAGCCTCGCATTACCTTATGTGACGTAATGTCTCCATTTAATACTAATTTTTGTAGGTCAATACCGCATCAGAAACCGAATTAAAGTAGGACTAGTTTTTCGTAATACGGCATGTTTAGACCACTTAATATTAGTACTACGTAAGTCGAACTAAGTAATACTAGTCCTAAATGGCACGGTCTAAACGGGCTCTATGACCAGCGCTGCCTGCCAATTTATCTTAAAATCGGCTAGATTTTCGGCTAAATTTAGGGAAAGAAGGAATTTCTTCATCTTGTGCCACTGACAAAAATTATGCCCAACACAAGGGAGAACATTTTACGGAGGGAAGGAATTGCCTTCCCTTGGCTTAGTCGTGCCATAACAAAAATGTTGCTTCGCGTTGTTTCTTATAAGATTTTCGAAATTTATTGTGTGCGTGTTCATTAAGGCCTGAATTACAATTACGACTGATCAGTCGACTACGACTATGCCCAAATAGGAAATGCATCTGGTAAGATATAATTGCAACTTCGACTTCGACTGCGACTGACACAAAACTTTGCTGAAAGTGGTGTTAGCGGCGGCCAACTTCAGTTCAATCAAAAGAAGTCGGGACTTCTGGTTTGTTCAAGCAGTTGAAGTTTTAATTTAATTACAAATTTCACCTCAGCGTCGACTTCGACTTAAAATAAAGTCGCAGTCGACAGATTTGTCGTAATTGTAATTCACGCTTAAGACAGTTTTTAGCTCCATCAAGTTGGCCGGTCTACTTTTAAGTTTTAAATTTTTTATTGCACATATCGATTGTTGGTCGTTTGTTGGTGATTGTTGGCTTAATTTAAACATTTGTTGGATAATGGTATTTTCGAAAATCTAAAAAGAAAATTCATCATAAAGTTAGCCGGAAAATTCTTATTTTTAATTTAATTTATTTTGTTACCAGCTCAATCAATGCGTAATCGTTTGTTGGACTCGATTTTAGTAATAAATGCGTTTGTTGGTTCCTCAATTCTTCGATAATTGCAAAAATAAACTATCTAAGCTACACATGAACCTGTAAGTGATATTAGCCAAATTCTAATTTTGCAGCTGAAGTAACACCAACAAGATAATGAAGTAAAACCTATATGTCATGCATTGACAACCAACTGTAGCTCCATCAAGTTGGCCGGTCAACTTTTACTTTTGCAATTTTTACTATTTAAATTTTTTACTGCACATATCGATTGCTGGTCGATTGTTGGCTTAATTTAAACATTTGTTGGGTAATAGTTTTTCGAAAATCCAAAAAGAAAATTCGACATCAAGTTAGCCGGAATATTCTTATTTTTAATTTAATTTGATTTATAACCAGCTCTATCAAAGCGTAATCGTTTGTTGGACGCGTTCTTATTAATAAAATCGTTTGTTGGTTCCTTAATTCTTCGCTAATTAAAAAAAATAATTGACCTAAGCTGCACATGAAGTTGTCGCTGATATTAGCTAAATTATTAGTTTGCAGTAACACCAACATGATAATGAAGTAAAGACATAAGGTCTTAGAATATATAGCAAGCAGGAATGGTTGAATCGTGTAAAATTCGTGTACATGAGAGTAATTTGTCAAGAGCTGGAGACTATACATAGGAGTAAGTGAGATGCTGGATAGAGAAATTGTCAAAGCTGTAAATTAATTGTCAAATGTGCTGTTGTTTTGTGAGCAGATTTGGTCAACTTAAAATTCTTTTGTGAAATTTAACAAAAATACCGAATCAATTCTTTTCAAAACTATTTATCTTAGAACTTATTTAGTGCAAAGTTTTATAGTTCCACTAGTGCCTGTTAAAACATTCATATCAATTAAAAAAACAGAAATGAAATGTTCGGTCAATGCTTGCGAATATAAATTGGATTATAAACTAGGGAATCCTGTTTGAGGCAACTGCATTACCTAAATTATCTTTTTTGTTAATAGAAGCAAAGATTTATATAAATTAATTATGTGAGATGTTTCAGAATAAAGTAGAAAAAGAACATTTTTTTCCACAGATGCTCCGCACAAAACCGTTGTTTACTTTTTGCAAATTGACAAGTTGTTTAGAATAGGGATCTTAGGGATGGCGTGTAAATACATGTAAAAATGGACTACCAAAACAACCAGTCGCAGTCATTACGCAAAATCTGGCTTATCACCATTCCTGTTTGCTCTATATTCTAAGGAATGGACTGAGCCATCTAATTCCTATAGTTAAAAATTGGACAAATTTTTGCTAAAATCTATTTGTCTATTTCAAGCTCAAAATGTACACTGAACTGTAACCAATTTTGGAAACAGTACTGGTGTATTAATTGGAATGCATTGGAATTGACATAAAAATTCAGACAAATATATGGTTTTTATACGTCTATCTCTTACAAGCTCAGGGAAATTTGACAACAAATCTGCAGAGGAGCAATTTTTCAGTAATACCGTAGACACACAGCACGAACTAATGAATCATTTGTACTAACTATTCATTAAAATGCTGTGTGTCAAATGGTATACGTCATTATAGCTCGAAAATCAGATGATAATGAAGTACACTAATGAAGGGTTTTCCTCCTTCATTATAGCTATAATGAGGAAAAATGTGCTAGATTTGGCATATAATGTAAATCTGGAACTCCGCTGTGCATCTGCCGATTTGAAAAATAAGAAGAAGATATGTAAAGAAATGCAAATAACAAATTATATATTGTCAATATTCCCTTTAATATAAAGTTTTTCTCATTTGTAAATTGCTAAATTGAAAATAAAATAAATAAAAACAAAGTTTATCGCGTTAATTCGATCCATATCGCTTCTTTAATGACATAAGTTTATCAAAACCAGTTTGACAGTACAACTTAATTAAAGAAATGGCTGTGTGTTTGCAGTTTATAATGAATCATCTAGACTAATACCCTAGACACACAGCACGAACTAATGAATCATTTGTACTAACTATTCATTAAAATGCCGTGTGTCAAATAGTATATGTCATTATAGCTCGAAAATCAGATGATAATGAAGTACACTAATGAAGTCTTTTCCTCCTTCATTATAGCTATAATGAAGAATAATGTACTAGATTTGGCATATAATGTAAATCTAGAGCTCCGCTGTGCATCTGTCGATTTGAAAAATAAGAAGAAGAAATGCAAAGAAATGCAAATCACAAATTATATTATTTAATATTTTTTTAAATAAAATGTGTTTCTCATTTGGAAATTGTTAAATTAAAAATAAAATAAATGAAAACAAAGTTTATCGCGTTAATTCGATCCATATTGCTTCTTTAAGGTGATAAGTTCATCAAAACCAGTTTGACAGCACAACTTAATTAAAGAAATGGCTGTGTGTCCGCAGTTTATAATGAAACATTATAGACTAATGAGTCGTTAGTTATTTCTTCATTAAGAGTGCTGTGTGTCTAAGACATAAGGAATCGTTAGTTATTTCTGCATTAAGAGCCCTGTGTGTCTAGGGCATAATATTACAAATGAGTTTTTGGGTTAATTAAAACAAGTTTTACTTCCTAAATAATTTTAATTTAATGGAATACAAAGTCAAAATGCATTTATTTTTTGAACCCCTGCTTAAAGCAGCGTATAACGCCGGGTTCCACGACAGTATAAAGCTTATCAATTAGTTTACATTATTTATAGCAAAAGAAACAATATATCAACTTAAACAGGATTCAATTAGTTTAAATAAAATTAAATTAACAGCTTATATAGTCATAACAATCTTTAGATTTCACAGTTGAACTACACTTAGTCATTAATTAATTATGATTTATCCGGAGTTGTACCATCTTTAGTGTTTCCAATCGACAAATAATAATAAATTATGAATCGGTGTGCAATTGTACGAAATAAAGGGTTTTCACAGCCTGTTCAATATTTGTGCCGTTTTTTAAGCAAGAACGCTCAGTCCATTCTTATTATATGTCAGTGACAAGACACTATGAGTACGTTTAGATCGCAGCTATTTAGGACTAGTTTTACGTAAGTCGAATTACGTAGTACTAATCCTGCTGCTATTTAATCCGCTCGTATTAAAGCTTTGACAGTTGTCAAAATTGTCAGATCTGCCTGCTATTTCAGGAGAAAAATGAAAAATAATATATTGAGTTTGTTTGTACACCGCATGCACAAGAAAATGGAGCATAGAAGAAAATTTAAAATCAGAATGAGGAAATACTGTTATTTATATTACTAAATACCCAAGATAAAACATGCAAATTTTCAGGCTAATGGCAAAACATTATAAGATAATTTGCAACAATTATTTATTAATTATGTATAAGGGCGTCACTATTTACAAACAGCCTCGCATTACCTTATGTGACGTAATGTCTCCATTTAATACTAATTTTTGTAGGTCAATACCGCATCAGAAACCGAATTAAAGTAGGACTAGTTTTTCGTAATACGGCATGTTTAGACCACTTAATATTAGTACTACGTAAGTCGAACTAAGTAATACTAGTCCTAAATGGCACGGTCTAAACGGGCTCTATGACCAGCGCTGCCTGCCAATTTTTCTTAAAATCGGCTAGATTTTCGGCTAAATTTAGGGAAAGAAGGAATTTCTTCATCTTGTGCCACTGACAAAAATTATGCCCAACACAAGGGAGAACATTTTACGGAGGGAAGGAATTGCCTTCCCTTGGCTTAGTCGTGCCATAACAAAAATTTTGCTTCGCGTTGTTTCTTATAAGATTTTCGAAATTTATTGTGTGCGTGTTCATTAAGGCCTGAATTACAATTACGACTGATCAGTCGAATACGACTATGCCCAAATAGGAAATGCATCTGGTAAGATATAATTGCAACTTCGACTTCGACTGCGACTGAAACAAAACTTTGCTGAAAGTGGTGTTAGCGGCGGCCAACTTCAGATCAATCAAAAGAAGTCGGGACTTCTGGTTTGTTCAAGCAGTTGAAGTTTTAATTTAATTACAAATTTCACCTCAGCGTCGACTTCGACTTAAAATAAAGTCGCAGATGACAGATTTGTCGTAATTGTAATTCACGCTTAAGACAGTTTTTAGCTCCATCAAGTTGGCCGGTCTACTTTTAAGTTTTAAATTTTTTATTGCACATATCGATTGTTGGTCGTTTGTTGGTGATTGTTGGCTTAATTTTAACATTTGTTGGATAATGGTTTATTCGAAAATCTAAAAAGAAAATTCATTATAAAGTTAGCCGGAAAATTCTTATTTTTAATTTAATTTAATTTGTTACCAGCTCAATCAATGCGTAATCGTTTGTTGGACTCGATTTTAGTAATAAATGCGTTTGTTGGTTCCTCAATTCTTCGATAATTGCAAAAATAAACTATCTAAGCTACACATGAACCTGTAAGTGATATTAGCCAAATTCTAATTTTGCAGCTGAAGTAACACCAACAAGATAATGAAGTAAAGCCTATATGTCATGCATTGACAACCAACTGTAGCTCCGTCAACTTTTACTTTTGCAATTTTTACTATTTAAATTTTTTACTGCACATATCGATTGCTGGTCGATTGTTGGCTTAATTTAAACATTTGTTGGGTAATAGTTTTTCGAAAATCCAAAAAGAAAATTCGACATCAAGTTAGCCGGAATATTCTTATTTTTAATTTAATTTGATTTATAACCAGCTCTATCAAAGCGTAATCGTTTGTTGGACGCGTTCTTATTAATAAAATCGTTTGTTGGTTCCTTAATTCTTCGCTAATTAAAAAAAATAATTGACCTAAGCTGCACATGAAGTTGTCGCTGATATTAGCTAAATTATTATTTTGCAGTAACACCAACATGATAATGAAGTAAAGACATAAGGTCTTAGAATATATAGCAAGCAGGAATGGTTGAATCGTGTAAAATTCATGTACATGAGAGTAATTTGTCAAGAGCTGGAGACTATACATAGGAGTAAGTGAGATGCTGGATAGAGAAATTGTCAAAGCTGTAAATTAATTGTCAAATGTTCTGTTGTTTTGTGAGCAGATTTGGTCAACTTAAAATTCTTTTGTGAAATTTAACAAAAATACCGAATCAATTCTTTTCAAAACTATTTATCTTTGAACTTTATTTAGTGCAAAGTTTTATAGTTCCACTAGTGCCTGTTAAAATCTTCATATCAATTAAAAAAACAGAAATGAAGTGTTCGGTCAGTGCTTGCGAATATAAATTGGATTATAAACTAGGGAATCCTGTTTGCATTACCTAAATTATCTTTTTTGTTAATAGAAGCAAAGATTTATATAAATTAATTATGTGAGATGTTTCAGAATAAAGTAGAAAAAGAACATTTTTTTCCACAGATGCTCCGCACAAAACCTTTGTTTACTTTTTGCAAATTGACAAGTTGTTTAGAATAGGGATCTTAGGGATGGCGTGTAAATACATGTAAAAATGGACTACCAAAACAACCAGTCGCAGTCATTACGCAAAATCTGGCTTATCACCATTCCTGTTTGCTCTATATTCTAAGGAATGGACTGAGCCATCTAATTCCTATAGTTAAAACTATTACAAATTTTTGCTAAAATCTATTTGTCTATTTCAAGCTCAAAATGTACACTGAACTGTAACCAATTTTGGAAACAGTACTGGTGTATTAATTGGAATGCATTGGAATTGACATAAAAATTCAGACAAATATATGGTTTTTATACGTCTATCTCTTACAAGCTCAAGGAAATTTGACAACAAATCTGCAGAGGAGCAATTTTTCAGTAATACCGTAGACACACAGCACGAACTAATGAATCATTTGTACTAACTATTCATTAAAATGCTGTGTGTCAAATGGTATACGTCATTATAGCTCGAAAATCAGATGATAATGAAGTACACTAATGAAGGGTTTTCCTCCTTCATTATAGCTATTATGAGGAAAAATGTGCTAGATTTGGCATATAATGTGCATCTGCCGATTTGAAAAATAAGAAGAAGATATGTAAAGAAATGCAAATAACAAATTATATATTGTCAATATTCCCTTTAATATAAAGTTTTTCTCATTTGTAAATTGCTAAATTGAAAATAAAATAAATAAAAACAAAGTTTATCGCGTTAATTCGATCCATATCGCTTCTTTAATGACATAAGTTTATCAAAACCAGTTTGACAGTACAACTTAATTAAAGAAATGGCTGTGTGTTTGCAGTTTATAATGAATCATCTAGACTAAGGAATCGTTAGTTATTTCTGCATTAAGAGCCCTGTGTGTCTAGGGCATAATATTACAAATGAGTTTTTGGGTTAATTAAAACAAGTTTTACTTCCTAAATAATTTTAATTTAATGGAATACAAAGTCAAAGTCAAAATGCATTTATTTTTTGAACCCCTGCTTAAAGCAGCGTATAACGCCGGGTTCCACGACAGTATAAAGCTTATCAATTAGTTTACATTATTTATAGCAAAAGAAACAATATATCAACTTAAACAGGATTCAATTAGTTTAAATAAAATTAAATTAACAGCTTATATAGTCATAACAATCTTTAGATTTCACAGTTGAACTACACTTAGTCATTAATTAATTATGATTTATCCGGAGTTGTACCATCTTTAGTGTTTCCAATCGACAAATAATAATAAATTATGAATCGGTGTGCAATTGTACGAAATAAAGGGTTTTCACAGCCTGTTCAATATTTGTGCCGTTTTTTAAGCAAGAACGCTCAGTCCATTCTTATTATATGTCAGTGACAAGACACTATGAGTACGTTTAGATCGCAGCTATTTAGGACTAGTTTTACGTAAGTCGAATTACGTAGTACTAATCCTGCTGCTGTTTAATCCGCTCGTATTAAAGCTTTGACAGTTGTCAAAATTGTCAGATCTGCCTGCTATTTCAGGAGAAAAATGAAAAATAATATATTGAGTTTGTTTGTACACCGCATGCACAAGAAAATGGAGCATAGAAGAAAATTTAAAATCAGAATGAGGAAATACTCTTATTTATATTACTAAATACCCAAGATAAAACATGCAAATTTTCAGGCTAATGGCAAAACATTATAAGATAATTTGCAACAATTATTTATTAATTATGTATAAGGGCGTCACTATTTACAAACAGCCTCGCATTACCTTATGTGACGTAATGTCTCCATTTAATACTAATTTTTGTAGGTCAATACCGCATCAGAAACCGAATTAAAGTAGGACTAGTTTTTCGTAATACGGCATGTTTAGACCACTTAATATTAGTACTACGTAAGTCGAACTAAGTAATACTAGTCCTAAATGGCACGGTCTAAACGGGCTCTATGACCAGCGCTGCCTGCCAATTTTTCTTAAAATCGGCTAGATTTTCGGCTAAATTTAGGGAAAGAAGGAATTTCTTCATCTTGTGCCACTGACAAAAATTATGCCCAACACAAGGGAGAACATTTTACGGAGGGAAGGAATTGCCTTCCCTTGGCTTAGTCGTGCCATAACAAAAATTTTGCTTCGCGTTGTTTCTTATAAGATTTTCGAAATTTATTGTGTGCGTGTTCATTAAGGCCTGAATTACAATTACGACTGATCAGTCGACTACGACTATGCCCAAATAGGAAATGCATCTGGTAAGATATAATTGCAACTTCGACTTCGACTGCGACTGAAACAAAACTTTGCTGAAAGTTGTGTTAGCGGCGGCCAACTTCAGTTCAATCAAAAGAAGTCGGGACTTCTGGTTTGTTCAAGCAGTTGAAGTTTTAATTTAATTACAAATTTCACCTCAGCGTCGACTTCGACTTAAAATAAAGTCGCAGTCGACAGATTTGTCGTAATTGCAATTCACGCTTAAGACAGTTTTAGCTCCATCAAGTTGGCCGGTCTACTTTTAAGTTTTAAATTTTTTATTGCACATATGGATTGTTGGTCGTTTGTTGGTGATTGTTGGCTTAATTTAAACATTTGTTGGATAATGGTTTCTTCGAAAATCTAAAAAGAAAATTCATCATAAAGTTAGCCGGAAAATTCTTATTTTTAATTTAATTTAATTTGTTACCAGCTCAATCAATGCGTTATCGTTTGTTGGACTCGATTTTAGTAATAAATGCGTTTGTTGGTTCCTCAATTCTTCGATAATTGCAAAAATAAACTATCTAAGCTACACATGAACCTGTAAGTGATATTAACCAAATTCTAATTTTGCAGCTGAAGTAACACCAACAAGATAATGAAGTAAAGCCTATATGTCATGCATTGACAACCAACTGTAGCTCCGTCAACTGTTACTTTTGCAATTTTTACTATTTAAATTTTTTACTGCACATAACGATTGCTGGTCGATTGTTGGCTTAATTTAAACATTTGTTGGGTAATGGTTTTTCGAAAATCCAAAAAGAAAATTCGACATCAAGTTAGCCGGAATATTCTTATTTTTAATTTAATTTGATTTATAACCAGCTCTATCAAAGCGTAATCGTTTGTTGGACGCGTTCTTATTAATAAAATCGTTTGTTGGTTCCTTAATTCTTCGCTAATTAAAAAAAATAATTGACCTAAGCTGCACATGAAGTTGTCGTTGATATTAGCTAAATTATTATTTTGCAGTAACACCAACATGATAATGAAGTAAAGACATAAGGTCTTAGAATATATAGCAAGCAGGAATGGTTGAATCGTGTAAAATTCGTGTACATGAGAGTAATTTGTCAAGAGCTGGAGACTATACATAGGAGTAAGTGAGATGCTGGATAGAGAAATTGTCAAAGCTGTAAATTAATTGTCAAATGTGCTGTTGTTTTGTGAGCAGATTTGGTCAACTTAAAATTCTTTTGTGAAATTTAACAAAAATACCGAATCAATTCTTTTCAAAACTATTTATCTTTGAACTTTATTTAGTGCAAAGTTTTATAGTTCCACTAGTGCCTGTTAAAATCTTCATATCAATTAAAAAAACAGAAATGAAGTGTTCGGTCAGTGCTTGCGAATATAAATTGGATTATAAACTAAGGAATCCTGTTTGCATTACCTAAATTATCTTTTTTGTTAATAGAAGCAAAGATTTATATAAATTAATTATGTGAGATGTTTCAGAATAAAGTAGAAAAAGAACATTTTTTTCCACAGATGCTCCGCACAAAACCTTTGTTTACTTTTTGCAAATTGACAAGTTGTTTAGAATAGGGATCTTAGGGATGGCGTGTAAATACATGTAAAAATGGACTACCAAAACAACCAGTCGCAGTCATTACGCAAAATCTGGCTTATCACCATTCCTCTTTGCTCTATATTCTAAGGAATGGACTGAGCCATCTAATTCCTATAGTTAAAAATTGGACAAATTTTTGCTAAAATCTATTTGTCTGTTTCAAGCTCAAAATGTACACTGAACTGTAACCAATTTTGGAAACAGTACTGGTGTATTAATTGGAATGCATTGGAATTGACATAAAAATTCAGACAAATATATGGTTTTTATACGTCTATCTCTTACAAGCTCAAGGAAATTTGACAACAAATCTGCAGAGGAGCAATTTTTCAGTAATACCGTAGACACACAGCACGAACTAATGAATCATTTGTACTAACTATTCATTAAAATGCTTGTCAAATGGTATACGTCATTATAGCTCGAAAATCAGATGATAATGAAGTACACTAATGAAGGGTTTTCCTCCTTCATTATAGCTATAATGAGGAAAAATATGCTAGATTTGGCATATAATGTAAATCTGAAGCTCCGCTGTGCATCTGCCGATTTGAAAAATAAGAAGAAGATATGTAAAGAAATGCAAATAACAAATTATATATTGTCAATATTTCCTTTAATATAAAGTTTTTCTCATTTGTAAATTGCTAAATTGAAAATAAAATAAATAAAAACAAAGTTTATCGCGTTAATTCGATCCATATCGCTTCTTTAATGACATAAGTTTATCAAAACCAGTTTGACAGTACAACTTAATTAAAGAAATGGCTGTGTGTTTGCAGTTTATAATGAATCATCTAGACTAAGGAATCGTTAGTTATTTCTGCATTAAGAGCCCTGTGTGTCTAGGGCATAATATTACAAATGAGTTTTTGGGTTAATTAAAACAAGTTTTACTTCCTAAATAATTTTAATTTAATGGAATACAAAGTCAAAATGCATTTATTTTTTGCACCCCTGCTTAAAGCAGCGTATAACGCCGGGTTCCACGACAGTATAAAGCTTATCAATTAGTTTACATTATTTATAGCAAAAGAAACAATATATCAACTTAAACAGGATTCAATTAGTTTAAATAAAATTAAATTAACAGCTTATATAGTCATAACAATCTTTAGATTTCACAGTTGAACTACACTTAGTCATTAATTAATTATGATTTATCCGGAGTTGTACCATCTTTAGTGTTTCCAATCGACAAATAATAATAAATTATGAATCGGTGTGCAATTGTATGAAATAAAGGGTTTTCACAGCCTGTTCAATATTTGTGCCGTTTTTAAGCAAGAACGCTCAGTCCATTCTTATTATATGTCAGTGACAAGACACTATGAGTACGTTTAGATCGCAGCTATTTAGGACTAGTTTTACGTAAGTCGAATTACGTAGTACTAATCCTGCTGCTGTTTAATCCGCTCGTATTAAAGCTTTGACAGTTGTCAAAATTGTCAGATCTGCCTGCTATTTCAGGAGAAAAATGAAAAATAATATATTGAGTTTGTTTGTACACCGCATGCACAAGAAAATGGAGCATAGAAGAAAATTTAAAATCAGAATGAGGAAATACTGTTATTTATATTACTAAATACCCAAGATAAAACATGCAAGTTTTCAGGCTAATGGCAAAACATTATAAGATAATTTGCAACAATTATTTATTAATTATGTATAAGGGCGTCACTATTTACAATCAGCCTCGCATTACCTTATGTGACGTAATGTCTCCATTTAATACTAATTTTTGTAGGTCAATACCGCATCAGAAACCGAATTAAAGTAGGACTAGTTTTTCGTAATACGGCATGTTTAGACCACTTAATATTAGTACTACGTAAGTCGAACTAAGTAATACTAGTCCTAAATGGCACGGTCTAAACGGGCTCTATGACCAGCGCTGCCTGCCAATTTTTCTTAAAATCGGCTAGATTTTCGGCTAAATTTAGGGAAAGAAGGAATTTCTTCATCTTGTGCCACTAACAAAAATTATGCCCAACACAAGGGAGAAAATTTTACGGAGGGAAGGTATTGCCTTCCCTTGGCTTAGTCGTGCCATAACAAAAATTTTGCTTCGCGTTGTTTCTTATAAGATTTTCGAAATTTATTGTGTGCGTGTTCATTAAGGCCTGAATTACAATTACGACTGATCAGTCGAATACGACTATGCCCAAATAGGAAATGCATCTGGTAAGATTTAATTGCAACTTCGACTTCGACTGCGACTGAAACAAAACTTTGCTGAAAGTGGTGTTAGCGGCGGCCAACTTCAGATCAATCAAAAGAAGTCGGGACTTCTGGTTTGTTCAAGCAGTTGAAGTTTTAATTTAATTACAAATTTCACCTCAGCGTCGACTTCGACTTAAAATAAAGTCGCAGTCGACAGATTTGTCGTAATTGTAATTCACGCTTAAGACAGTTTTTAGCTCCATCAAGTTGGCCGGTCTACTTTTAAGTTTTAAATTTTTTATTGCACATATGGATTGTTGGTCGTTTGTTGGTGATTGTTGGCTTAATTTAAACATTTGTTGGATAATGGTTTCTTCGAAAATCTAAAAAGAAAATTCATCATAAAGTTAGCCGGAAAATTCTTATTTTTAATTTAATTTAATTTGTTACCAGCTCAATCAATGCGTTATCGTTTGTTGGACTCGATTTTAGTAATAAATGCGTTTGTTGGTTCCTCAATTCTTCGATAATTGCAAAAATAAACTATCTAAGCTACACATGAACCTGTAAGTGATATTAGCCAAATTCTAATTTTGCAGCTGAAGTAACACCAACAAGATAATGAAGTAAAGCCTATATGTCATGCATTGACAACCAACTGTAGCTCCATCAAGTTGGCCGGTCAACTTTACTTTTGCAATTTTTACTATATAAATTTTTTACTGCACATATCGATTGCTGATCGATTGTTGGCTTAATTTAAACATTTGTTGGGTAATAGTTTTCGAAAATCCAAAAGGAAAATTCGACATCAAGTTAGCCGGAATATTCTTATTTTTAATTTAATTTGATTTATAACCAGCTCTATCAAAGCGTAATCGTTTGTTGGACGCGTTCTTATTAATAAAATCGTTTGTTGGTTCCTTAATTCTTTGCTAATTAAAAAAAATAATTGACCTAAGCTGCACATGAAGTTGTCGCTGATATTAGCTAAATTATTATTTTGCAGTAACACCAACATGATAATGAAGTAATGACATAAGGTCTTAGAATATATAGCAAGCAGGAATGGTTGAATCGTGTAAAATTCGTGTACAGGAGGGTAATTTGTCAAGAGCTGGAGACTATACATAGGAGTAAGTGAGATGCTGGATAGAGAAATTGTCAAAGCTGTAAATTAATTGTCAAATGTGCTGTTGTTTTGTGAGCAGATTTGGTCAACTTAAAATTCTTTTGTGAAATTTAACAAAAATACCGAATCAATTCTTTTCAAAACTATTTATCTTTGAACTTTATTTAGTGCAAAGTTTTATAGTTCCACTAGTGCCTATTAAAATCTTCATATCAATTAAAAAAACAGAAATGAAGTGTTCGGTCAGTGCTTGCGAATATAAATTGGATTATAAACTAGGGAATCCTGTTTGCATTACCTAAATTATCTTTTTTGTTAATAGAAGCAAAGATTTATATAAATTAATTATGTGAGATGTTTCAGAATAAAGTAGAAAAAGAACATTTTTTTCCACAGATGCTCCGCACAAAACCTTTGTTTACTTTTTGCAAATTGACAAGTTGTTTAGAATAGGGATCTTAGGGATGGCGTGTAAATACATGTAAAAATGGACTACCAAAACAACCAGTCGCAGTCATTACGCAAAATCTGGCTTATCACCATTCCTGTTTGCTCTATATTCTAAGGAATGGACTGAGCCATCTAATTCCTATAGTTAAAAATTGGACAAATTTTTGCTAAAATCTATTTGTCTATTTCAAGCTCAAAATGTACACTGAACTGTAACCAATTTTGGAAACAGTACTGGTGTTCGACCCACCTACAAAGAAAACAATTGTTTAATGTAAAAACAAAAAAATCTTACCAGCATCTGGCGTGTCAACAGATGCAAAGGTCCCACGACGACCTGAAATAAACAAATGATTAAAATATGAACTTCAAGGATAAATATACTAAAAATAAATGAATTTTTTTTATACAAAAAAAGGTGTGTTTACATACATAGGACCTCACCATGCATGCAAACAACAAGAACAAAAATGCACTAAACTTTATGTTCAGCAACATAGAACATAAAGATAACTCAAGTACCCACGTACGGGCACATAATAAACCCATTTTCAATAGATTCGTGAATACCTGAGATGAGAATTTTACAAAACAAAAAACTCACCTTGACAGGTAATCACGGTATTTGAAAATGTTGATATTTTACACAAAACCTACATAAATTAAAGAAATTTATACACTCACCTGTAGTTCAATGGATAATTCCCGCGATGAATACCTGAAATATACACAAACACTGAATTTAACACTTAATTTTAGCAAACAAAATAAATTCGCGCGCGACTGACATTTCGCATATAAACACCGACGTGAACTTCATAGTTTCGCGACGTTCAAAATGTCATACCGGGGTGAAAAGAGACGCAGAATCGAATGGGCGCGTTCGCGTCGCGTAATTTTTCACGGTTTACGGAATATTCGCGAATTTTCGAATTTCCCTTGGCACCAATAAGTGCGAAAGAGACACAAAGGTGTGAAAGGGACACGAATAAAGATGAACGAAAATGAATTATGAGAGGAATTTTGTAAATCGAACTAAAAGATGGCGTATCGATAAGTTATAACACAGATTCGGAAAACTTATCATAATTACGTGAAATTAAAAGGGATTTCTATGGGAAAGATGTCAAAAAATGCAATTTGTAATTTGACATCAAATGACTACAACAAATATACACATTATAGTCAAATTAAGCCTAAAATTCGCATAATTCATTTTTATGGATATGAAATCGGACCGAAATTCTCTATAAAAAGGGGGTTCATTCTTCATTCTGTCTTCTTATTTTCAAAGTTGTCAAAGTGCGAGAACATGCAATAGCATTCCTCCCACAATTTGCAAATAGTTCAAACAGTTCAAATAGTTCAAATCGTCATCAGGAAAAGGGAAATAGAAAGTTCAGCAAAAATTTAGTAATTTTTTTTCAACAATCGAATTGTCAAAGTTTGTTCAAGGAAAAGCAGCAGCAGCAAGAGTTCAAGTGAATTTATTGGTTAAATTTAATAGTGACAAATTTAAATTAAATTAAAGGTAAATTTGCATATTAGTTATTATTTTCAATTTGGGTTAAATTTCATTGTGTTTGCATGCCAGGTGTTGGTTATACACACATGTATGAATTTAACAAGAACGATTGAAATTTTTATTCTTAATCTTGTCCTTTCAGCCATTTTAACTAATTTACTCAAGTAAATCGACATTTCTAATAATTATTTATCGTGTGAAACATATGCCGTTTGGTCAGTTTTTGCACAACATAATAATTCAGAAATTGGATCTACCTTGAGTTCTAATAATTATTTTCTTTCAGCTACTAGTAAATTAGTTAAGAATCAGAAAGAAAATTTTATTTAGATATGTAATTGTGAAGTAGCATAATTTTTTTTGAGTTATTATTATTGAAAAGAAAGAGATAGATTCGAGTAAAAATATAATTTCTTTGTACATTTGAATTTTCTTTAATTACTAAATACATAAAACATACAGTGAATCAGTGAATTTTAAGTGAAGTTTCCAAGCTTGTACGTCTAAGTTGAGGGAAATAATTTGTCATAGTGATAGAATTTTGCAAGTAATTAATTTCTCATAAACTTAACATTTGTTTAGTTATTAGTATTATTTGTGACAATAAACAATTAATTGAATAATAGAGTGACAAATTATCCTTTTTTATTTAACCGCTACACTCCACCGTGATATTTTCTTTCAGTATACGTGGATTCTCGTTTGCGGTTGCAGTATTCTTTCGAAAGTCAATTATAGGAATTGACAGATTTCATTAAACTGTATTTTGCGAACGCAGTCTATTTGTATTTGTCAATCAGTCGAATTGACATTAGCTGTGGGAGAACATTTTGGTGGTTCCATCCAGGAGTCGCTCTACTCACTTAATTGTTGAGCTACGTTTATACGCGAGAACGTCAGATTTCGGTAGTCTACGTTTATAAGCAAGAAATTTCAATTAATTTAGTTCATTGGTTCACACATAGATAGCGTAGTAAAATAAAATTAATTTTTTTTTATTTTCATTTCTTTACTCGAATTTTATTTCAATCAATAATGACAGACGTAAAGGGGTTGTTAAATAAGGAACGGGCAATAAGAAATCGCCTGATTAAATCTATCGAGAATGGCAAACAAGCAATATCAGAGATCCGATCAAAGGGTTTCTACGAAGCAAAGCTCTCAGAGATAAGGAGAACATGGCTCGAGTATGAGCAGATTGACCAATTGATCAACGAATTTATCCTCGCAACCCCACCAGAAAGCACGCTGAAATATATTTCCGATGACACCTTTAGTATATTAGAGACAACTTATTGCAATTATATAGGTACATTATATGATGCAATTAATCCTACAACAGAACTGACAGATTCCACACTTTTGTTAACACAACAAACACGTGTGGAACAACAACAAAACATTCTTCCTAAGATCACATTACCAAAATATAATGGTGATTATGATGGATGGCGCTCGTTTCATGATCTTTACGTCGCTGTAGTACACAATAATACAAGTTTGAAAGACGTTCAAAAACTGTATTATTTGAAAGGTTCTTTAATAGGAGATGCGGAAAAACTACTACGACATACTCCTATAACAAATGAGGACTACTTACCTGCCTGGAACAAACTAAAGGCAAGGTACGAAAACAAAAAGATATTAGTCAATCATCAATTAAAGATACTGACAAGTCAGTCAAAATTAAATATAGAGACTACAGCTGGTTTAAAATCCTTAATCGACACTTCAGAGGAATGCCTGCAACAACTAAAGAGCCTACAAGTAGACATATCAACATGGGATGTGCTACTTGTTTATTTAATAGTTCAGAAGCTTCCCTTCATAACATTGAGACTTTGGGAAGAACATCAGGGAGCATCACAAGAGCTTCCTAAATACAGACAGTTCAGCTCGTTCTTAGACAATCGTTTGAAAATATTAGAAGCACTTACGGATACTCTGGCGCCCAGAACAAGTCATGCCAAGAGTGGATCCAAACCAACTACGACCAAGACATACCATGTAGTTGAATCAACAAAGCCATTATACGTAGTGAATATGAAATGTTCAGCGTGTAATGACAAGCATCTTCTTCAAAACTGCAAGAAGTATCAGAAAATGGACATCAAAAGTAGAAAGTGGTTCATCAAGTCAAATGGCCACTGCTATAATTGTTTGTCTAAGAAACATTCACTTAAAGAATGCAACAGTCGTCATCGATGTCTTAAGTGCAAACAAAGACATCACACGACAATTCATGAGGATGTAACTGCAAACAGGTTACACCAAGACGTAACTGCAAACAGGTCACACCAAGACGTAACTGCAAACAGGTTACACCGGAAGGATGGAGAGGCAAAAAATCTTCATTCTAGATTAGTTGAAAGCAAAGACAAGGTAAATCAAGTTCAACAAAACAACAGCGATAGTAATGATTGCATACAAGGAAAGTCATGCAACAGACAAGGCACTGGAGGCTCACAAATCACCCAGACCTATATGAATAGGGAGCGATCGTCGGCATTACTATCCACAGCGTTGGTGAAGGCTCAAGGAGCAAATGGAAAACCACTGATATTGCGATGTTTAATTGATCCTGGATCAGAGTGTTCATTCATAACACAATCTGCATCCCATAGGTTACAAGCGAATTGTAAGGAAACATTAGTAGTTGTAACAGGGTTGAACAAAAGCCCAATGAGTAACGTGAACAAGCAAACGAAGCTTAAGTTACAATCTTGCGGATCAAATGAGACAGCAATAGAAGAAAACTTCCTGATCATCAACAAAGTCACTGATAGTTTACCAACAACACCAATCACAAAGGAAAGCTATCAACACTTAGACAACTTAGAGCTAGCAGATCCCACTTACTGGAAGCCTGGCAAAATAGACGCTTTATTAGGTGCCAAGGTTTATGCTAGAATCGTACAAGAAGGTATTGTACGTAGTTCAAACAAAGGTCCAACAGCAATCAATACAATGTTTGGTTGGATACTAATTGGAACAACTGAAGATGTAGTAAATGATGATTCAGTACAGACATTCATGGCTACTACAGATAATATAGATACACGACTTCGGCAGTTTTGGGAAATAGAAGAAGTTTCTTCAAAGCCAATTCTATCACAAGAAGAAACACTGTGTCAAGACATCTTCCAAGACACATTCGCACGTCTAGAATCAGGAAGATATCAGGTCAAATTACCTTTCATAAATAACATGTCGCCAAGATTAGGTAATTCTAGACATCAAGCAATTCAGCGTTTTGAACATTTGCAAAGGCAATTTTTAAGAAAACCTGAATTCAAACTGGAATATGAAAGGTGTTTAGATGAGTACATCGAACTAGGTCACATGGAACCAGTAAACCCGCCTTGTAATGATGAGCAACATTATTATATCCCACATCATGCTGTGTTTAAAGACAGCTCAACCACGAAGTTACGTGTTGTGTTTGATGCATCGGCTAAAACAACAAATGGTAGGTCTCTTAACCAACATCTGTTAAAGGGACCTACACTGCAGCCAACATTATACAACACATTACTCACCTGGAGAAAGTTTAAGGTTGTCATGAATGCAGATATTGAGAAAATGTATCGCATGATAGAAATGCATCCTGACCATCGAACTTTCCAAAGAATAGTATGGCGGAATCCCACAACAGGTGTAATACAGGATTATCAACTGAAAACTGTGACATTTGGTACAACATCAGCTCCTTATTTGGCAATTAAGACACTGCAACAACTTGCTATAGACGAAAAAGATAAGTGGCCTTTAGCAGCAGAAGCAGTCTATACGAATTTTTATGTAGACGATCTTTTATCTGGCGCTGATGACTTGTCGAAGGCAAAGGAATTGCAGCAACAACTGATCCAAATGATGACATCAGCTGGTTTCAAGCTAAGGAAATGGGCCAGTAATGTTTGCGAATTACTACAAGATCTGCCTGCAGATCACATTGAGTTAAAAAACTCATTGATATTTTCGAACACCGAATCCATTAAAACACTAGGAATCAAATGGTTTCCCAAGGAAGATTATTTTACTTTTATAATCAAACCATTCACAAAACCTTTAGCATTTACCAAACGGATCATCTTGTCGCAGATCGCATCATTATACGATCCTATAGGCTGGCTGGCTCCAATCATAATAGAAGCAAAGATCATAATGCAAGGTCTTTGGATAACAGGTTCATCATGGGATGAACCAGTCTCAGAAAATATCCAGAAATCCTGGACAAAGTTCACAGAAAACTTGCAAGTGTTAGAACAATTACGAATTCCAAGGTGGATTCAATATTCTACAGGGCTACGTATGCAACTGCATGGATTCTGTGATGCATCATCCAAAGCTTATGCAGCAGCAATCTATCTAAGGGTAGAGCACTTCAATGGCGAGATTACTTCGCATCTGGTAACCGCAAAAACAAAGGTAGCACCCCTTAAGCCAACTACAATTCCACGTTTGGAATTAAATGGTGCGCTGCTACTCACAAGATTAATGAAAGTTATAATCCAAGGAATGCAGGTACAAGACATTCCTATAATAACATGGACCGACTCGCAAATCGTCTTACAATGGCTAAAGGATCATCCATCCAAATGGAAGATTTATATCGCAAATCGGGTTGCAGAAATACAAGAAACATTGAAATTCAAACAATGGCGACACATTGCTTCAATCTACAACCCAGCTGATTTGGCTTCACGTGGCATTTCAGCAAATCAATTGCTTCATAATGAATCATGGTGGCACGGTCCCACATGGTTACTACAACCACCAGATAAGTGGCCAAATAATTATGAAGTTACAGAATCAACAACATTAGAAGAAAAAACACCAACAGTAACTAGTTTTTTGATAAACTTAGAAGACAACATTCTTCTGAAGTATTCTTCATTTACACGCCTAGTGCGTATTACAGCACTCATACAACGCTTCATCCACAACTGCAGAAATCCTAACAATAAAAGAGTCAATGTGCTAACTAGCAGTGAGTACACTAAGGCACAAAAGACAATATTCAAACTGGTGCAACAGACAGCATTCACAAAGGAGTATCAAGACCTAGTGCAACACCGACCACTATCAAAACAGAGCAAAATTATTAGACTCAATCCCATGCTCGATAGAGATGGATTGATACGAGTAGGTGGACGATTAGAGCACGCCTTGGTCTCATACGATAGAAAACATCCAGTTATATTACCTCGTGATCATCATGTTACGTGGATATACATTGATAAAGTACACTTGGAAACATTACATGGCAATACGTCATTAGTGTTAAATACTATACGCAATTCTGTATGGATATTGGATGGAAGACGTTGCATCACATCTCGATTGCATAGATGTATTACCTGTTTTAAACAGCGTCAAGCATCTATGACACAACAAATGGGCAATCTACCATCAGCAAGAGTGAATATAACGAGACCATTCTCGAGAATTGGGATTGATTATGCTGGACCTGTAATGGTCAAATCATCAAAGTTAAGAAATGCCAAAGTCCAAAAGGCATATTTTTGTATTTTTATATGTATGGCGACGAAGGCTGTACATATTGAGTTGGTGTCTGACATGACATCAGAGGCTTTCATTGCAGCCTTGAAGAGGTTCGTTAGCAGAAGAGGTTTGTGCACAGAAATCTATTCAGATTGTGGCACTAATTTCATTGGCGGCAAAATAATATTAGATAAAGAACTACAACAAGCAATCAAGCAAGCATGGCCACAAGCTGCTGAATATTTGGCAGACAAATCCATTTCATGGCACATGAATCCACCAGCAGCTCCTCATTTTGGAGGATTGTGGGAATCAGGTGTCAAATCTATCAAATACCACCTACGAAGATCTATTGGCAACTCGAACCTCACATTTGAGGAATATGTTACACTATTAACCCAGATAGAAGCCTGTTTAAATTCAAGGCCCTTATGCCGAGTTAACAATGATCCAAGTGATCAACTTGCTCTGACTCCTGGACACTTTCTGATAGGACAATCGCTTAACGCCATTCCAGAGCCAAATCTGAATATGGACAATGTAACACACTCCAGTCGACGGAAAAGTGTGCAACACATGATACAAAAGTTCTGGAACCATTGGTCTAAGGATTACTTGAAACAACTCCAGAATAGACTAAAATGGTTTCAACCAGAACTTAACATCTGCAAAGGAGAGGTGGTGTTATTGAAAGTTGATAATGCTGCCCCAACCACTTGGCCATTAGGTATTATTGAAGAAGTCCACCCAGGAGCTGATGGACTAGTTCGTGTCGTCAGAATCAAAACACAGACAAGTACATTTGTCAGGCCTATCAACAAGATTTGTAGGTTACCTTTGAATTAATTGACAAATATGTGTAAAACTAACACATCTGTTAAATGTTGTGTTGTCCCCCTAAAACAAAAACATTTACTTATTAGATTTTATTTACAGATGTCCGAATTTACAGTTGATCAAGATATTTTAGATATCTATGATGATTTAAACTTTAATTTTTCATTGCCGGGAAGTCCTCTCAATGCTCCTACATATGACCTAAGCGAATTTAATAGCTTATGGTCCGATATTGTCGAGGCCACTGCAGACTCGGAACCAGAAGTTCAAGGAACAGCTGCTTCATCTACACAAGTTACGCAGAATCCAGAAAGACCAGCTACGTCATCAATGACTGAAGGTTCCACCAAGCAGGACTTGTCCAGGACGGCGAAACCCTACAACGCTATAGAAGGGGATACTCCACAGACGAAGCCAGTCATGCAGGACCCTGCAATCATCAACGGCGCCCAGGTCTACGACTTGCAGAGACTCTTGCTCACTACTACTATCAAGGAAGCGGAGACGAGAATCAAGAACTCCTTCCAGCGGTTTAGAACTCGGGAGAAGGTGGACATCTTCCTATCAAAAGATACAATTAAAAGAATTAATTTCTACGACATCCAAAAACGTCGCAATTGAGAGAAGACAATCAACCTACCAGATCGTTATCAGGTACGCCTGCGAGTGCTTGCTAATGGAGAGCTGCATTTTTTCAAGTACCACAAACGAGGTATACAACAGATCAAAAAACGGTTGAACATGAATGTTCAACAGGGGGGAGAATGTTCGACCAACCTACAAAGAAAACAATTAGATTAATGTAAAAACAAAAAAATCTTACCAGCATCTGGCGTGTCAACAGATGCAAAGGTCCCACGACGACCTGAAATAAACAAATGATTAAAATATGAACTTCAAGGATAAATATACTAAAAATAAATGAATTTTTTTTATACAAAAAAAGGTGTGTTTACATACATAGGACCTCACCATGCATGCAAACAACAAGAACAAAAATGCACTAAACTTTATGTTCAGCAACATAGAACATAAAGATAACTCAAGTACCCACGTACGGGCACATAATAAACCCATTTTCAATAGATTCGTGAATACCTGAGATGAGAATTTTACAAAACAAAAAACTCACCTTGACAGGTAATCACGGTATTTGAAAATGTTGATATTTTACACAAAACCTACATAAATTAAAGAAATTTATACACTCACCTGTAGTTCAATGGATAATTCCCGCGATGAATACCTGAAATATACACAAACACTGAATTTAACACTTAATTTTAGCAAACAAAATAAATTCGCGCGCGACTGACATTTCGCATATAAACACCGACGTGAACTTCATAGTTTCGCGACGTTCAAAATGTCATACCGGGGTGAAAAGAGACGCAGAATCGAATGGGCGCGTTCGCGTCGCGTAATTTTTCACGGTTTACGGAATATTCGCGAATTTTCGAATTTCCCTTGGCACCAATAAGTGCGAAAGAGACACAAAGGTGTGAAAGGGACACGAATAAAGATGAACGAAAATGAATTATGAGAGGAATTTTGTAAATCGAACTAAAAGATGGCGTATCGATAAGTTATAACACAGATTCGGAAAACTTATCATAATTACGTGAAATTAAAAGGGATTTCTATGGGAAAGATGTCAAAAAATGCAATTTGTAATTTGACATCAAATGACTACAACAAATATACACATTATAGTCAAATTAAGCCTAAAATTCGCATAATTCATTTTTATGGATATGAAATCGGACCGAAATTCTCTATAAAAAGGGGGTTCATTCTTCATTCTGTCTTCTTATTTTCAAAGTTGTCAAAGTGCGAGAACATGCAATAGCATTCCTCCCACAATTTGCAAATAGTTCAAACAGTTCAAATAGTTCAAATCGTCATCAGGAAAAGGGAAATAGAAAGTTCAGCAAAAATTTAGTAATTTTTTTTCAACAATCGAATTGTCAAAGTTTGTTCAAGGAAAAGCAGCAGCAGCAAGAGTTCAAGTGAATTTATTGGTTAAATTTAATAGTGACAAATTTAAATTAAATTAAAGGTAAATTTGCATATTAGTTATTATTTTCAATTTGGGTTAAATTTCATTGTGTTTGCATGCCAGGTGTTGGTTATACACACATGTATGAATTTAACAAGAACGATTGAAATTTTTATTCTTAATCTTGTCCTTTCAGCCATTTTAACTAATTTACTCAAGTAAATCGACATTTCTAATAATTATTTATCGTGTGAAACATATGCCGTTTGGTCAGTTTTTGCACAACATAATAATTCAGAAATTGGATCTACCTTGAGTTCTAATAATTATTTTCTTTCAGCTACTAGTAAATTAGTTAAGAATCAGAAAGAAAATTTTATTTAGATATGTAATTGTGAAGTAGCATAATTTTTTTTGAGTTATTATTATTGAAAAGAAAGAGATAGATTCGAGTAAAAATATAATTTCTTTGTACATTTGAATTTTCTTTAATTACTAAATACATAAAACATACAGTGAATCAGTGAATTTTAACTGAAGTTTCCAAGCTTGTACGTCTAAGTTGAGGGAAATAATTTGTCATAGTGATAGAATTTTGCAAGTAATTAATTTCTCATAAACTTAACATTTGTTTAGTTATTAGTATTATTTGTGACAATAAACAATTAATTGAATAATAGAGTGACAAATTATCCTTTTTTATTTAACCGCTACACTCCACCGTGATATTTTCTTTCAGTATACGTGGATTCTCGTTTGCGGTTGCAGTATTCTTTCGAAAGTCAATTATAGGAATTGACAGATTTCATTAAACTGTATTTTGCGAACGCAGTCTATTTGTATTTGTCAATCAGTCGAATTGACATTAGCTGTGGGAGAACATTTTGGTGGTTCCATCCAGGAGTCGCTCTACTCACTTAATTGTTGAGCTACGTTTATACGCGAGAACGTCAGATTTCGGTAGTCTACGTTTATAAGCAAGAAATTTCAATTAATTTAGTTCATTGGTTCACACATAGATAGCGTAGTAAAATAAAATTAATTTTTTTTTATTTTCATTTCTTTACTCGAATTTTATTTCAATCAATAATGACAGACGTAAAGGGGTTGTTAAATAAGGAACGGGCAATAAGAAATCGCCTGATTAAATCTATCGAGAATGGCAAACAAGCAATATCAGAGATCCGATCAAAGGGTTTCTACGAAGCAAAGCTCTCAGAGATAAGGAGAACATGGCTCGAGTATGAGCAGATTGACCAATTGATCAACGAATTTATCCTCGCAACCCCACCAGAAAGCACGCTGAAATATATTTCCGATGACACCTTTAGTATATTAGAGACAACTTATTGCAATTATATAGGTACATTATATGATGCAATTAATCCTACAACAGAACTGACAGATTCCACACTTTTGTTAACACAACAAACACGTGTGGAACAACAACAAAACATTCTTCCTAAGATCACATTACCAAAATATAATGGTGATTATGATGGATGGCGCTCGTTTCATGATCTTTACGTCGCTGTAGTACACAATAATACAAGTTTGAAAGACGTTCAAAAACTGTATTATTTGAAAGGTTCTTTAATAGGAGATGCGGAAAAACTACTACGACATACTCCTATAACAAATGAGGACTACTTACCTGCCTGGAACAAACTAAAGGCAAGGTACGAAAACAAAAAGATATTAGTCAATCATCAATTAAAGATACTGACAAGTCAGTCAAAATTAAATATAGAGACTACAGCTGGTTTAAAATCCTTAATCGACACTTCAGAGGAATGCCTGCAACAACTAAAGAGCCTACAAGTAGACATATCAACATGGGATGTGCTACTTGTTTATTTAATAGTTCAGAAGCTTCCCTTCATAACATTGAGACTTTGGGAAGAACATCAGGGAGCATCACAAGAGCTTCCTAAATACAGACAGTTCAGCTCGTTCTTAGACAATCGTTTGAAAATATTAGAAGCACTTACGGATACTCTGGCGCCCAGAACAAGTCATGCCAAGAGTGGATCCAAACCAACTACGACCAAGACATACCATGTAGTTGAATCAACAAAGCCATTATACGTAGTGAATATGAAATGTTCAGCGTGTAATGACAAGCATCTTCTTCAAAACTGCAAGAAGTATCAGAAAATGGACATCAAAAGTAGAAAGTGGTTCATCAAGTCAAATGGCCACTGCTATAATTGTTTGTCTAAGAAACATTCACTTAAAGAATGCAACAGTCGTCATCGATGTCTTAAGTGCAAACAAAGACATCACACGACAATTCATGAGGATGTAACTGCAAACAGGTTACACCAAGACGTAACTGCAAACAGGTCACACCAAGACGTAACTGCAAACAGGTTACACCGGAAGGATGGAGAGGCAAAAAATCTTCATTCTAGATTAGTTGAAAGCAAAGACAAGGTAAATCAAGTTCAACAAAACAACAGCGATAGTAATGATTGCATACAAGGAAAGTCATGCAACAGACAAGGCACTGGAGGCTCACAAATCACCCAGACCTATATGAATAGGGAGCGATCGTCGGCATTACTATCCACAGCGTTGGTGAAGGCTCAAGGAGCAAATGGAAAACCACTGATATTGCGATGTTTAATTGATCCTGGATCAGAGTGTTCATTCATAACACAATCTGCATCCCATAGGTTACAAGCGAATTGTAAGGAAACATTAGTAGTTGTAACAGGGTTGAACAAAAGCCCAATGAGTAACGTGAACAAGCAAACGAAGCTTAAGTTACAATCTTGCGGATCAAATGAGACAGCAATAGAAGAAAACTTCCTGATCATCAACAAAGTCACTGATAGTTTACCAACAACACCAATCACAAAGGAAAGCTATCAACACTTAGACAACTTAGAGCTAGCAGATCCCACTTACTGGAAGCCTGGCAAAATAGACGCTTTATTAGGTGCCAAGGTTTATGCTAGAATCGTACAAGAAGGTATTGTACGTAGTTCAAACAAAGGTCCAACAGCAATCAATACAATGTTTGGTTGGATACTAATTGGAACAACTGAAGATGTAGTAAATGATGATTCAGTACAGACATTCATGGCTACTACAGATAATATAGATACACGACTTCGGCAGTTTTGGGAAATAGAAGAAGTTTCTTCAAAGCCAATTCTATCACAAGAAGAAACACTGTGTCAAGACATCTTCCAAGACACATTCGCACGTCTAGAATCAGGAAGATATCAGGTCAAATTACCTTTCATAAATAACATGTCGCCAAGATTAGGTAATTCTAGACATCAAGCAATTCAGCGTTTTGAACATTTGCAAAGGCAATTTTTAAGAAAACCTGAATTCAAACTGGAATATGAAAGGTGTTTAGATGAGTACATCGAACTAGGTCACATGGAACCAGTAAACCCGCCTTGTAATGATGAGCAACATTATTATATCCCACATCATGCTGTGTTTAAAGACAGCTCAACCACGAAGTTACGTGTTGTGTTTGATGCATCGGCTAAAACAACAAATGGTAGGTCTCTTAACCAACATCTGTTAAAGGGACCTACACTGCAGCCAACATTATACAACACATTACTCACCTGGAGAAAGTTTAAGGTTGTCATGAATGCAGATATTGAGAAAATGTATCGCATGATAGAAATGCATCCTGACCATCGAACTTTCCAAAGAATAGTATGGCGGAATCCCACAACAGGTGTAATACAGGATTATCAACTGAAAACTGTGACATTTGGTACAACATCAGCTCCTTATTTGGCAATTAAGACACTGCAACAACTTGCTATAGACGAAAAAGATAAGTGGCCTTTAGCAGCAGAAGCAGTCTATACGAATTTTTATGTAGACGATCTTTTATCTGGCGCTGATGACTTGTCGAAGGCAAAGGAATTGCAGCAACAACTGATCCAAATGATGACATCAGCTGGTTTCAAGCTAAGGAAATGGGCCAGTAATGTTTGCGAATTACTACAAGATCTGCCTGCAGATCACATTGAGTTAAAAAACTCATTGATATTTTCGAACACCGAATCCATTAAAACACTAGGAATCAAATGGTTTCCCAAGGAAGATTATTTTACTTTTATAATCAAACCATTCACAAAACCTTTAGCATTTACCAAACGGATCATCTTGTCGCAGATCGCATCATTATACGATCCTATAGGCTGGCTGGCTCCAATCATAATAGAAGCAAAGATCATAATGCAAGGTCTTTGGATAACAGGTTCATCATGGGATGAACCAGTCTCAGAAAATATCCAGAAATCCTGGACAAAGTTCACAGAAAACTTGCAAGTGTTAGAACAATTACGAATTCCAAGGTGGATTCAATATTCTACAGGGCTACGTATGCAACTGCATGGATTCTGTGATGCATCATCCAAAGCTTATGCAGCAGCAATCTATCTAAGGGTAGAGCACTTCAATGGCGAGATTACTTCGCATCTGGTAACCGCAAAAACAAAGGTAGCACCCCTTAAGCCAACTACAATTCCACGTTTGGAATTAAATGGTGCGCTGCTACTCACAAGATTAATGAAAGTTATAATCCAAGGAATGCAGGTACAAGACATTCCTATAATAACATGGACCGACTCGCAAATCGTCTTACAATGGCTAAAGGATCATCCATCCAAATGGAAGATTTATATCGCAAATCGGGTTGCAGAAATACAAGAAACATTGAAATTCAAACAATGGCGACACATTGCTTCAATCTACAACCCAGCTGATTTGGCTTCACGTGGCATTTCAGCAAATCAATTGCTTCATAATGAATCATGGTGGCACGGTCCCACATGGTTACTACAACCACCAGATAAGTGGCCAAATAATTATGAAGTTACAGAATCAACAACATTAGAAGAAAAAACACCAACAGTAACTAGTTTTTTGATAAACTTAGAAGACAACATTCTTCTGAAGTATTCTTCATTTACACGCCTAGTGCGTATTACAGCACTCATACAACGCTTCATCCACAACTGCAGAAATCCTAACAATAAAAGAGTCAATGTGCTAACTAGCAGTGAGTACACTAAGGCACAAAAGACAATATTCAAACTGGTGCAACAGACAGCATTCACAAAGGAGTATCAAGACCTAGTGCAACACCGACCACTATCAAAACAGAGCAAAATTATTAGACTCAATCCCATGCTCGATAGAGATGGATTGATACGAGTAGGTGGACGATTAGAGCACGCCTTGGTCTCATACGATAGAAAACATCCAGTGATCATCATGTTACGTGGATATACATTGATAAAGTACACTTGGAAACATTACATGGCAATACGTCATTAGTGTTAAATACTATACGCAATTCTGTATGGATATTGGATGGAAGACGTTGCATCACATCTCGATTGCATAGATGTATTACCTGTTTTAAACAGCGTCAAGCATCTATGACACAACAAATGGGCAATCTACCATCAGCAAGAGTGAATATAACGAGACCATTCTCGAGAATTGGGATTGATTATGCTGGACCTGTAATGGTCAAATCATCAAAGTTAAGAAATGCCAAAGTCCAAAAGGCATATTTTTGTATTTTTATATGTATGGCGACGAAGGCTGTACATATTGAGTTGGTGTCTGACATGACATCAGAGGCTTTCATTGCAGCCTTGAAGAGGTTCGTTAGCAGAAGAGGTTTGTGCACAGAAATCTATTCAGATTGTGGCACTAATTTCATTGGCGGCAAAATAATATTAGATAAAGAACTACAACAAGCAATCAAGCAAGCATGGCCACAAGCTGCTGAATATTTGGCAGACAAATCCATTTCATGGCACATGAATCCACCAGCAGCTCCTCATTTTGGAGGATTGTGGGAATCAGGTGTCAAATCTATCAAATACCACCTACGAAGATCTATTGGCAACTCGAACCTCACATTTGAGGAATATGTTACACTATTAACCCAGATAGAAGCCTGTTTAAATTCAAGGCCCTTATGCCGAGTTAACAATGATCCAAGTGATCAACTTGCTCTGACTCCTGGACACTTTCTGATAGGACAATCGCTTAACGCCATTCCAGAGCCAAATCTGAATATGGACAATGTAACACACTCCAGTCGACGGAAAAGTGTGCAACACATGATACAAAAGTTCTGGAACCATTGGTCTAAGGATTACTTGAAACAACTCCAGAATAGACTAAAATGGTTTCAACCAGAACTTAACATCTGCAAAGGAGAGGTGGTGTTATTGAAAGTTGATAATGCTGCCCCAACCACTTGGCCATTAGGTATTATTGAAGAAGTCCACCCAGGAGCTGATGGACTAGTTCGTGTCGTCAGAATCAAAACACAGACAAGTACATTTGTCAGGCCTATCAACAAGATTTGTAGGTTACCTTTGAATTAATTGACAAATATGTGTAAAACTAACACATCTGTTAAATGTTGTGTTGTCCCCCTAAAACAAAAACATTTACTTATTAGATTTTATTTACAGATGTCCGAATTTACAGTTGATCAAGATATTTTAGATATCTATGATGATTTAAACTTTAATTTTTCATTGCCGGGAAGTCCTCTCAATGCTCCTACATATGACCTAAGCGAATTTAATAGCTTATGGTCCGATATTGTCGAGGCCACTGCAGACTCGGAACCAGAAGTTCAAGGAACAGCTGCTTCATCTACACAAGTTACGCAGAATCCAGAAAGACCAGCTACGTCATCAATGACTGAAGGTTCCACCAAGCAGGACTTGTCCAGGACGGCGAAACCCTACAACGCTATAGAAGGGGATACTCCACAGACGAAGCCAGTCATGCAGGACCCTGCAATCATCAACGGCGCCCAGGTCTACGACTTGCAGAGACTCTTGCTCACTACTACTATCAAGGAAGCGGAGACGAGAATCAAGAACTCCTTCCAGCGGTTTAGAACTCGGGAGAAGGTGGACATCTTCCTATCAAAAGATACAATTAAAAGAATTAATTTCTACGACATCCAAAAACGTCGCAATTGAGAGAAGACAATCAACCTACCAGATCGTTATCAGGTACGCCTGCGAGTGCTTGCTAATGGAGAGCTGCATTTTTTCAAGTACCACAAACGAGGTATACAACAGATCAAAAAACGGTTGAACATGAATGTTCAACAGGGGGGAGAATGTTCGACCAACCTACAAAGAAAACAATTAGATTAATGTAAAAACAAAAAAATCTTACCAGCATCTGGCGTGTCAACAGATGCAAAGGTCCCACGACGACCTGAAATAAACAAATGATTAAAATATGAACTTCAAGGATAAATATACTAAAAATAAATGAATTTTTTTTATACAAAAAAAGGTGTGTTTACATACATAGGACCTCACCATGCATGCAAACAACAAGAACAAAAATGCACTAAACTTTATGTTCAGCAACATAGAACATAAAGATAACTCAAGTACCCACGTACGGGCACATAATAAACCCATTTTCAATAGATTCGTGAATACCTGAGATGAGAATTTTACAAAACAAAAAACTCACCTTGACAGGTAATCACGGTATTTGAAAATGTTGATATTTTACACAAAACCTACATAAATTAAAGAAATTTATACACTCACCTGTAGTTCAATGGATAATTCCCGCGATGAATACCTGAAATATACACAAACACTGAATTTAACACTTAATTTTAGCAAACAAAATAAATTCGCGCGCGACTGACATTTCGCATATAAACACCGACGTGAACTTCATAGTTTCGCGACGTTCAAAATGTCATACCGGGGTGAAAAGAGACGCAGAATCGAATGGGCGCGTTCGCGTCGCGTAATTTTTCACGGTTTACGGAATATTCGCGAATTTTCGAATTTCCCTTGGCACCAATAAGTGCGAAAGAGACACAAAGGTGTGAAAGGGACACGAATAAAGATGAACGAAAATGAATTATGAGAGGAATTTTGTAAATCGAACTAAAAGATGGCGTATCGATAAGTTATAGCACAGATTCGGAAAACTTATCATAATTACGTGAAATTAAAAGGGATTTCTATGGGAAAGATGTCAAAAAATGCAATTTGTAATTTGACATCAAATGACTACAACAAATATACACATTATAGTCAAATTAAGCCTAAAATTCGCATAATTCATTTTTATGGATATGAAATCGGAACGAAATTCTCTATAAAAAGGGGGTTCATTCTTCATTCTGTCTTCTTATTTTCAAAGTTGTCAAAGTGCGAGAACATGCAATAGCATTCCTCCCACAATTTGCAAATAGTTCAAACAGTTCAAATAGTTCAAATCGTCATCAGGAAAAGGGAAATAGAAAGTTCAACAAAAATTTAGTAATTTTTTTTCAACAATCGAATTGTCAAAGTTTGTTCAAGGAAAAGCAGCAGCAGCAAGAGTTCAAGTGAATTTATTGGTTAAATTTAATAGTGACAAATTTAAATTAAATTAAAGGTAAATTTGCATATTAGTTATTATTTTCATTTTGGGTTAAATTTCATTGTGTTTGCATGCCAGGTGTTGGTTATACACACATGTATGAATTTAACAAGAACGATTGAAATTTTTATTCTTAATCTTGTCCTTTCAGCCATTTTAACTAATTTACTCAAGTAAATCGACATTTCTAATAATTATTTATCGTGTGAAACATATGCCATTTGGTCAGTTTTTGCACAACATAATAATTCAGAAATTGGATCTACCTTGAGTTCTAATAATTATTTTCTTTCAGCTACTAGTAAATTAGTTAAGAATCAGAAAGAAAATTTTATTTAGATATGTAATTGTGAAGTAGCATAATTTTTTTTGAGTTATTATTATTGAAAAGAAAGAGATAGATTCGAGTAAAAATATAATTTCTTTGTACATTTGAATTTTCTTTAATTACTAAATACATAAAACATACAGTGAATCAGTGAATTTTAAGTGAAGTTTCCAAGCTTGTACGTCTAAGTTGAGGGAAATAATTTGTCATAGTGATAGAATTTTGCAAGTAATTAATTTCTCATAAACTTAACATTTGTTTAGTTATTAGTATTATTTGTGGCAATAAACAATTAATTGAATAATAGAGTGACAAATTATCCTTTTTTATTTAACCGCTACACTCCACCGTGATATTTTCTTTCAGTATACGTGGATTCTCGTTTGCGGTTGCAGTATTCTTTCGAAAGTCAATTATAGGAATTGACAGATTTCATTAAACTGTATTTTGCGAACGCAGTCTATTTGTATTTGTCAATCAGTCGAATTGACATTAGCTGTGGGAGAACAACTGGTGTATTAATTGGAATGCATTGGAATTGACATAAAAATTCAGACAAATATATGGTTTTTATACGTCTATCTCTTACAAGCTCAAGGAAATTTGACAACAAATCTGCAGAGGAGCAATTTTTCAGTAATACCCTAGACACACAGCACGAACTAATGAATCATTTGTACTAACTATTCATTAAAATGCCGTGTGTCAAATTGTATATGTCATTATAGCTCGAAAATCAGATGATAATGAAGTGCATTAATGAAGTGTTTTCCTCCTTCATTATAGCTATAATGAGGAAAAATGTGCTAGATTTGACATATAATGTAAATCTGGAACTCCGCTGTGCATCTGCCGATTTGAAAAATAAGAAGAAGATATGTAAAGAAATGCAAATAACAAATTATATATTGTCAATATTCCCTTTAATATAAAGTTTTTCTCATTTGTAAATTGCTAAATTGAAAATAAAATAAATAAAAACAAAGTTTATCGCGTTAATTCGATCCATATCGCTTCTTTAATGACATGAGTTTATCAAAACCAGTTTGACAGTACAACTTAATTAAAGAAATGGCTGTGTGTTTGCAGTTTATAATGAATCATCTAGACTAAGGAATCGTTAGGTTTTTCTGCATTAAGAGCCCTGTGTGTCTAGGGCATAATATTACAAATGAGTTTTTGGGTTAATTAAAACAAGTTTTACTTCCTAAATAATTTTAATTTAATGGAATACAAAGTCAAAATGCATTTATTTTTTGAACCCCTGCTTAAAGCAGCGTATAACGCCGGGTTCCACGACAGTATAAAGCTTATCAATTAGTTTACATTATTTATAGCAAAAGAAACAATATATCAACTTAAACAGGATTCAATTAGTTTAAATAAAATTAAATTAACAGCTTATATAGTCATAACAATCTTTAGATTTCACAGTTGAACTACACTTAGTCATTAATTAATTATGATTTATCCGGAGTTGTACCATCTTTAGTGTTTCCAATCGACAAATAATAATAAATTATGAATCGGTGTGCAATTGTACGAAATAAAGGGTTTTCACAGCCTGTTCAATATTTGTGCCGTTTTTTAAGCAAGAACGCTCAGTCCATTCTTATTATATGTCAGTGACAAGATACTATGAGTACGTTTAGATCGCAGCTATTTAGGACTAGTTTTACGTAAGTCGAATTACGTAGTACTAATCATGCTGCTGTTTAATCCGCTCGTATTAAAGCTTTGACAGTTGTCAAAATTGTCAGATCTGCCTGCTATTTCAGGAGAAAAATGAAAAATAATATATTGAGTTTGTTTGTACACCGCATGCACAAGAAAATGGAGCATAGAAGAAAATTTAAAATCAGAATGAGGAAATACTGTTATTTATATTACTAAATACCCAAGATAAAACATGCAAATTTTCAGGCTAATGGCAAAACATTATAAGATAATTTGCAACAATTATTTATTAATTATGTATAAGGGCGTCACTATTTACAAACAGCCTCGCATTACCTTATGTGACGTAATGTCTCCATTTAATACTAATTTTTGTAGGTCAATACCGCATCAGAAACCGAATTAAAGTAGGACTAGTTTTTCGTAATACGGCATGTTTAGACCACTTAATATTAGTACTACGTAAGTCGAACTAAGTAATACTAGTCCTAAATGGCACGGTCTAAACGGGCTCTATGACCAGCGCTGCCTGCCAATTTTTCTTAAAATCGGCTAGATTTTCGGCTAAATTTAGGGAAAGAAGGAATTTCTTCATCTTGTGCCACTGACAAAAATTATGCCCAACACAAGGGAGAACATTTTACGGAGGGAAGGAATTGCCTTCCCTTGGCTTAGTCGTGCCATAACAAAAATTTTGCTTCGCGTTGTTTCTTATAAGATTTTCGAAATTTATTGTGTGCGTGTTTATTAAGGCCTGAATTACAATTACGACTGATCAGTCGACTACGACTATGCCCAAATAGGAAATGCATCTGGTAAGATATAATTGCAACTTCGACTTCGACTGCGACTGAAACAAAACTTTGCTGAAAGTGGTGTTAGCGGCGGCCAACTTCAGATCAATCAAAAGAAGTCGGGACTTCTGGTTTGTTCAAGCAGTTGAAGTTTTAATTTAATTACAAATTTCACCTCAGCGTCGACTTCGACTTAAAATAAAGTCGCAGTCGACAGATTTGTCGTAATTGTAATTCACGCTTAAGACAGTTTTTAGCTCTATCAAGTTGGCCGGTCTACTTTTAAGTTTTAAATTTTTTATTGCACATATCGATTGTTGGTCGTTTGTTGGTGATTGTTGGCTTAATTTAAACATTTGTTGGATAATGGTTTTTTCGAAAATCTAAAAAGAAAATTCATCATAAAGTTAGCCGGAAAATTCTTATTTTTAATTTAATTTAATTTGTTACCAGCTCAATCAATGCGTAATCGTTTGTTGGACTCGATTTTAGTAATAAATGCGTTTGTTGGTTCCTCAATTCTTCGATAATTGCAAAAATAAACTATCTAAGCTACACATGAACCTGTAAGTGATATTAGCCAAATTCTAATTTTGCAGCTGAAGTAACACCAACAAGATAATGAAGTAAAGCCTATATGTCATGCATTGACAACCAACTGTAGCTCCATCCAGTTGGCCGGTCAACTTTTACTTTTGCAATTTTTACTATTTAAATTTTTTACTGCACATATCGATTGCTGGTCGATTGTTGGCTTAATTTAAACATTTGTTGGGTAATAGTTTTTCGAAAATCCAAAAAGAAAATTCGACATCAAGTTAGCCGGAATATTCTTATTTTTAATTTAATTTGATTTATAACCAGCTCTATCAAAGCGTAATCGTTTGTTCGACGCGTTCTTATTAATAAAATCGTTTGTTGGTTCCTTAATTCTTCGCTAATTAAAAAAAATAATTGACCTAAGCTACACATGAAGTTGTCGCTGATAATAGTTGAATTATTATTTTACTTTATATTCTAAGGACTTCACACCACATCAGCTGCAATGTGTCAAAAATTTACAGAGAATAGCTTGGTGTAAGGAGGATCTAGGTTCTACAGAAACAACCGAATAGAACAACAAAGTAATGTTTTCATTTAAATACATTTTTTTTTCACAGATGGGTTTTAATTCTTGCTTTCCTGTAGATACACTCCTGCAAATAAGTACTACATTATCGGATAAGAGTCGCGAAAATAGCGACGTCCAACTTACAATTGATTTTAACAAATCTGGAAATATCAAGAAGAGATTCAAACATTAAAATAAAAGAAGGAACGATTTTAGTGAAATAAGACTGTTTTAGTAACTGAATTTAAAGAATCAAAACAAGAGGAAAGGTTTACGGCTATAAAAGAGAAACACTCACAGATCCAAAAACTGAGCAAAGAGTTGTCTGCATTTAGGGATAAATATGATGGTATTAATAGGAAATTACAAATAAGGGAAGCAAAAGTACAGGTAAGTGTAAAATATCTGATTTTTATTAGTTTTATTGTTTTAATCACAAATAATAAATTCAGATATGCAAGTCTAATGAGAGCATGAGGTGTACGTATCTGAATATATTTGTTTGTGGGTTAAGTAATGTATATTTTTCGTAACTAAAATCTTTTACTTGTTTGAACATGCTTTCCATCGGTCGCTTCTACGCAGTTGGGAAAATCCCACATTTCCTCAGTATTCGCTATTTGGTACCCGTTTTCAGGGGTCTTTTCCTTTAAATATATTGGTGACAAAGCTTCCCAAAGTATTTCACAAGTGTCAAGGATGATATTGGTTATAGTTGAAACTGCCATTTTAAGCTTTAATGCAAGGATTTGCCTTGAAGTTCCGTACGCCTGAAACAAACTTTAATATGTATAATCGGATTTCATTTGGAAAAGTTTCAATTTAAAACAATGTCAACGACAATCGGCATTCCGGCTGTATTGGCCTCCTTATAGATTTCTCTTCCAACTTCCCATAAACCAATGATAGGAGGCTATTAAAAGTACCAATGTGTATTCGGAATGTTTTCTTAAATATTTCGTGGTCACTTGAAGAAAGAAACCATACTGAGGTCGTTGTAAATATATTTCCCAAACCCAGAAACGTCGTTTCCTAAATTTGCTTAGTATCGTTAGCATTGTAAGCCCGTATTTAGTAACAGCAACTACTTTTGCTGCTTTTCGTCGATTTATCATGTTTTTTTCCACAATATATTTCACCACTTCACTAAAATCTTTCTTTTTGACAGTTCAGGTACCTCTCAATCTTGTATTTCACAATGCTGCTATTCTGTCATAGCAGCCATCAATGCCGAGCCTGGGAAAAATTCACTGCTGATGTTAATGATGATGCCGATGTCCGATGCTATCATTGTCTTTCGGCCTTAAAGTTATTAGTGAAGAAGTTTCCAACTTGAAGCAGAAGTATGGGTGGTTTGTGAAGAAGGAGGGAGAGAACTACTACAGTTGCGGAATAAAGTGTGTACAGTTTGTTTAGGTTTTTGTTCTTGCAAACGCGTGTAATACAAGCCTATTTCAAGAGCTATTAAAATAAATTTCTAACTAGAATTGCGATAGTCATAGGGAACTTGATCAATACTATATGTATATACATATATATATATATGACTTGACTGACTTGTAATTAGTATTTCATTTACTTTCTAGTTGAAGCTAATTCACTTCAATTGTAATTTGCGATTTTTATGTTTGTATGTTCTATCTTTTAAATATATTTTTATTTATTTTTTAGAGGCTCTTCGACTCTAATCGAGCTCGAAAACAGGGTTACTACTGACGAGCAGTCGAATAGCCAAGTAGGGAAGAAACGGAGGACGAGGAGGAACGGTGGACCGGGCGATCCTGCCTCCTCCAGTGCCAGCAAAGCCAGTCGCATCAAAGCGGCCCAACTCGGAGGAGGACGATAGTTGAGCTGACATTTCGAAGGTTGTTGTGAGAGAGGTGGAAGGATCTCTCGAGCAGCTTTCGGACGGCGACATGAACGGCTTGGATGAGATTGGTTTCTCGAGCTTCGGTGTCTACGAGTCGTGTGATAGCACCATTTCGACTGGTAGCCAATTTGAAGTCTCGAACGGGACCCTTCGTAGGGTGAAAATTCGCAGCATTCTTGGCCAGCTCCAGTACAAGAAGAATTCAGCTAAAATCTGGAGTATTCTTGTAAAGGAGCTGGAAAGGCCAGAGTTGTTACTTCCTCAGCTTCAACTCCTACAACAGGAGTCTAAGAAGAAGAGGAAGTACAACGATGCAGCTCGCTGTGAACGTCTCCATAGGAAGGTGGAGGAGCTGATTCAGAAGCATCACTTGGCCGATTCTCTTCGTCAGTAGACGTCGTACCATCATCGTTTGAGCTTCTTATCTCTTTGAATTTGTACGATAGCCTCTCTAAACTCCGGGGGTTTAAGTGCTCATACAAGGTTACATGGCAATATCGTACACATCAAAATGTCCTATATAGACATTGCAATTCTACAGGGGACGAATTTCACACAAGACACATACACACGACTTGAGCGTTATACTTACTTGCACATTGGCTATGCAATGTTTGCCACACCTGCTCCTTGCCGCGGCTCAGGGGTGGGAATCATTGTATCCAACAAATTTACACTCGTCTCCCGTTTATACAGATATCTTCCCAGGTTTTGCTTTTTCCTTGGTTTTTGTCGACGGGACAAAAATATCAAGGTAGTAATCGTGTACCTTCCTCATGACCAGGGCATTACAAGACAAGCTCTTGATAGTCTTCAATCTTGTCTGGAGAGTTTTAGCGGTGAAACTATCCTCGGAGGTGATTTCAACAGCACTCTGAATCCTTCAATGGATCGGCATTCCGGAGTTGAGTTCAATTCCGTCAATGCTTCTCGGTTGAGGAATTTTGTCGTTGTTTTCGGACTCGTTGATATCTATCGTTGGATGCATCCTACGAGTAGATCATACATGAGGGTCTCGCAAAATATCCATGGAAGTCTCACAGGCTCCACGACTACGTCTCACCGGGAATACTAGAACATTTCGTTGGTGTCACTCATGAAGTGTGTCCCGTTAGCGATTATCTTGTAGTGGAAACCAGCACTCTAGTTGAAAGAAGAACTGCATACTGGATATTCAACAACTATTTGTTGAATTCAGAGCAGTTCATCAATGAATTCATTGAATGCTGGCACGATTCGCAAGAGAGGAAAGCTGACTTTCCTTTTCTTAGTGAATGGTGGGATGTTGGAAAACTCCAAATTCGATCCTTTATCGAAATGAATTTCAATCGAGGTGGGTATGAAGCTTCTAGCTTGTCGGCCGAAGTATCTCGGGTGGCAGCTCTTCTTCAAACTCAGTTGATTCTTTATTTTAGCAGAACAAAAGAACGCTTGGCAGCACAAACTTACAAGCACAGCTTGGAATTTGTGCTGCGCAGCCAATCACGCTGGCTGAGGGAAGGCGATTCCCCAACCGAGTGCTTCTTCAAGGCAACTAGACGACGTACTGCTTCTTGTGAAGTCGAACCGATAGTTGATGAATCTGGACAAGACCTCAATGGACAACAGCTATCAGAGTATATTGGAGACTGCTACAATAGTCTGTATTCTGAAACGACGTCTACAACATCCTCGAACACTCATGAATTTATTGAGAATATTCCTACTTCCTCTGAAGATAGTAAAGAGCTCCTGGGTACAGTAATCATATTGGAGGATATGATCGCTGCATCAAAGGATCTAAAGCGACACACTTCACCTGGTTATGACGGCTTGATTTCAGAATTCTTCATACGTTTCAGGGATGTATTAATTCCTGACCTTTTGGAAGTCTTTAATTCAGCGGTTGAAACACATTCACATTTTAGTTTGAAGAGGTCTGTTATGCGATTGATTCCAAAGAAATGAGATTTGCAGTGGATGGGGAACTCGAGGCCAGTAACCCTATGCAATGTGGACTACAAAATCGTCTGCAAAGCATTAGGGGCGATACTCTGCTCAGTGATTACTTCGGTTATATACGCAGAACAGTCCTATTGTGCACCAGGTCGTAGTATCTACGACAACTTCGCGGTAGCCAAACATTTGTTTGCCTACCATGAACGGATAGGTAATCAAATGGCTATGATTTCAAAAGACCAACAAAAGGCTTTTGATAGCGTCTCGCACGAGTATCTCTCGACTGCATTTGGGATTTCATCCAGGTGGCTCAACATCATCATCAAGGACAAGCTCTGGCTCCTATCTCGTTTCATCAAGGTATCACATAGGGCTGTCCATTGTCAGGTATGCTTTATGATCTCTCGTTGGAGCTGCTACTGATTAATCTTCGTCGAATGCTCGGAGAATATTCAGTTCATCTGCCATGTACCAATCTGAGGGCTCTTATGTTGGCATATGTGGATGACCTTTCTATTTTCGTAACAAGAGATGAAGCTTTTCGTGCCGTTCGTGCGGTTTCCGAACAGTACGAACGTATAGCGGGCGCTAAAATCAACCTTAGTAAGAGTCAAGGCTTGTGGTGTGGAAGGTGGAGAGATCGTACAGATACTCCACTGAACATTCAAAGGACTAATACCTGCCTGAAGTATTTAGGTGTGTGTATCGGACGCGAGAAAAAATCAAATAATAGCTGCATTGCTCTGGAGAAACTCTCTAGAGCTTCTGCGCGGGAGAGGTTTCGTCAACTTAGGACTAGTGACCCTGGCACTAAATTGGAAGATGCTTTCGTTCTGAACAGACCATCTCACACACCTTTCAGCACACTTACAACACGTGTGCTCCGTAACGTGCTTATGTCCATAAGACCTCCGGAGTATACAGGATACAACAGATGGCGAACATACTTCGGGGTGAATGGGCGTGATGGGAGGAATAACTTGCAGAATAGTCTACAGTTCATCCTTCAGTTATAAAGATGCTGATGTAGCATTCAAATTGTTGCATCACAGAGCGGCAGTTTCAGAGGATTTCCACAGTTTGTGCTGGTGAAGGCACCCTGTTTTACAGGTTCTTAACGTGCCCGGTTTTGCTGAGTCTAATGGAACTCGTGCCCGGTATGTGTCAGTTGATCCACCCGAATTTCGGCATTACTAGGACATAGCTTCTATGGACACAAAAGGTTTGTAGTCTGGTGAATTGTTTGATTAGCTTTGTGTTGACACTGGCGAAATCTACAATTCAGTTGTATTACATAGAGTCGAAGATGGGATTCAGAATACTGATCCACAACACCACGCACTATCACTTAAGCGCCACTTTGTTGACAGATTGAAGAGGCGTTTACGCCTTGAATATCTGGCAGCGAATGCAGACACATTCAACTGCACATGGCAACCATTATCGTCGGTGCAGAACGGAGGTCTTGTCAAAATTCGGACACATAGAAAATTTTTTGTTTTATCTCGTTTTAGGCCTTTTTCAAAATTTTTGTACCGCTCTATATAGAGACTTAGTGTTTCATTTTGTCTAGTTTGTTTTTGTTGTGCATATTGACACTGTTATGTTGTGATTTTTTAGATTAGTTAGTGTCTTTTTATATACACATTGTAAAGCCTTTTCCCACTTATTTTTAAGGATTTTGAAAAGAGCCAAAGAGCCAAAAATAATAGAGCATATTTAAATAAAAAAAAATTATTATTATTATTGTTGTTGTCAAGTTCAGACGTGTCTCAACATCGTTGCGCAAATAAAAGCAAAAAAATTGAAAAAACAGTGATAAAAAGGGAAAGAAAGTGTTCCTAACTACCAAACAATATTCAGTTGGAAGTTTGCAAAAGCTGAGGAAAAATATATTTTCTTAAACGAGTTATTTTAAGATGAATATTCAAAATATACCGATAATTCGGCATAATTGTCACAATTCATTATAATAAGCAACCGCACTTTCAGCATTTCTATAGAAGGAACCGAACTCATCATATATGCTTCTGAAATTGGTTGACAAACTTGATTCCGAGTGTTTAAGTTTTTTAAAAATTGTGGTTGTTAACCCCTCCATCTCCAACAAATAACTACAAGCCTTTTTCTTGTTTTTGAGGTTGGAGAATGGAGCTCTTGCACCATGCATGGTGCACATAGCTCCAAAGAGAGGAATAATGAAAACCCTCGAAATGGTCGATGGCAAAAACTTAGAGAAGACTCGCAAGAGAACTCAACGGAAAAGAAGTAGCAGTAGCAGCAGAAAGGGATGCAGTTCCAGTACTAGAAGAAACAGCAGCAGCTGAAATGGAGCAAGCTCTATCATCGGCAGCATTGTCTTCCAATGCCGCGTGTAAATGTGCAGTGCCGAGAAAGTTGTTGAATGTGGTGAAAGTGGCGTCTGCTGCAGCACCATCGCCAGTAATGGGAATGGAGTTACGGCAGCTAAAAGCCCCACAGTCAACGGCACAGCCCAGCCAGGAAATAGTGTAGCAGCACAAGATGTCTCTACGGCGATGTCATTCGCTCAAGCGGTAAGTGGCACTTCTAAGGTTTCTTCCCATAGAATTGCTTCACCCCATACCCTCTCATTCCCCCATATGAAAAGGACAGACAAAAGTCAGGGCCGGAAGAGGCACTGTAAGTTATACTCGTTGAGTATGTCCGACGGATGTCTCAAGTAGAATATCTTGGTGCTATTGAAAAAGTCGTTGGCCCTCAAGTGCTTGCTCTCAGTGTTACTGCCCAGGGTGCGGTATCAGTTTGCTTGAACACTGTAGAGGCTGCTTGAAAACTTATGCTTAAGGGGATCCTAATTTCTGGCAGGCACCTGATGCCGTATTCTCAGGTGATGAAACCAAAGGCAGTAGTTCTGTCTCGTGTCCTTTGCCGAAAATGATGATATAATCTGCTTCCTTTGGCAATTTGGCACCGTTCATGGCAAAATGCGTGCTATGCCCATTAAAATTGGAGGAAATTGCTTTGGGTGAGGCGTGTTCAGTCCCAGCAGGGAAGTGTTTTCTTCTGTGTTAATAGATTGTGATGGAATCAGGCCTTTTGTGGATATCACCACCGAGGCTAAGTGCTACGCCTGTGACCTGGTGGGACATCTCATCGCTGGCTGCCCTAAATGGCAGCAAAAAAAAATCAGCCAGAAGGAAATTTAGCACCTTCTTCCGAGGTTTCCATGATTTAAAAACTGGACGCAAGCAAAACAGCTTGGAGGGGGAGCCAGCGAAGGGCTGCGCTCGGCTGGTACCATCGAAGAAACCTGTTGGGACTGAACATTCACCTCTTTTACCACAAGAACTTGGCTCATGCTCTGACGAGGGGGTAGATAAAAGAAAGAAGGGAAATATATTAAAGAGGAAGCCCAATAGTGCGGAGGCGACCTTCCGGCGAGGTCTTCGAAGCGTCTACTATTGCGGGTGGGCACGCTCCGGGGGAAGTATTGCCTCTCAGGCGGAGAGAGTCTGAGATTCCTAATGAAGAAATGTCGGACCTTTCTGATTGTGGGACAATGCTTAGTATGGACACAAATGGCAGGTCCGCGGCCGAGATAGGCTATCAATCGGCTCAAAGAGGCAGTGAATCTTCGGTGAGTTCGCTGTCACTTAGTTGATCATTTGACGTTGTCCCAAATGCAGCTCTTTGATAAGAGAGCAAATATGCATTTTTCTCAAGAAAACGTATCGGAAGCAGAGCGAAAGTTTGATCACAAAAGTTTTACACGAGTTCACAGATGACCCGGAAAATTTAGTGCCTCAGATAAAAAGCCAGGGCCTGTGGCAATAAAAAGTAATGAGGCCACACGTCTAGACCGCATACTTATGTTTGCATCACTATCGCCTCTTGCACATACAACGAATAAATGGCAGCATTTCTTCGTTTCCATATAAGTGGAATGGAACACATTTATATTGGAAAGTTACTACATATGTAAAAGTGATTGTGAATGTGATAGGAAATAAGTGTAGAAAAGCAACTATCCATTTAATGTCATTCTACTACATTTAGTCCGTTTTCCCCCCGCACTGCTAACCGAGGAACCCGAGAAAAGTGAATTTCCATTTATATCGGGAGCTTCGAATATCAACTGCGTGATTTTTTTCTCCGATAATTTCTTCAGAATGTATTCTAACTGTAAATACAATCATATTAAGAATTTTATGTAGTATTTATGAGTTGGTGAAAAAAACGTAAAAGTTAACACCATTTAGTTTTGGGAATACACAACGAATTCATGTGTCCTGTGCCGGCGATTATGTAGTCAGGTGATATATATGTTTGTAACTATTCGAAGGGATGTCCTATTAGATAAATTTTCTGAAATAGCAGATAAACCTGTGATTATTATGCATAAACACATGTTGGAAATTGTTCACGAAAATCCCGGTAGGTGGCATCATTAAGCAAAAATCAGGAAATCGTAATGAAAAAATAACGGTTTTTGGCGCCGAATCGATCGAAAATTGGGGTGGAAAAAAGAACTAAGCTATTTTCTGCAATGTAATCGCCGATACCTTTCCAAAAACTACCCGCATGCCGGGGTACGGTAGAAAGTGAAATCGCGTTTTTTTTCATGGGCCTGCAAAATGTTCAAATGTGCAAAATTTCGCGGGAGTTGCCGCAGTTAAATTGGCATAGAATCTGAAGGAAAGCGACAAATTTCTTCGAATGCTAGGGACAGGGGAGATATGTAGTTTTAAAACCGTGTAACCGTTGTCAAGGACCCCCGGTAGGTTGCGGTGAGTGGGCATGCAAATTTCGTAAAGATTTTATTTTTTTTAAATAGGTAAATGAAATCCGATCTTCCTGAAATTTAGTATAGATAATCTCCTAATTGGGGCGCATTCATAAAAAAAATTGGATTATTGAACAATTCGTTTAAATAAGTTTCGAAATGTATATTTCAGATCGAAATTTTGGCCGTCGAAAATTAATTTTGGCAACGTATTCGGGAGGGTACAGAAAATATGCTCAAAAAATCAGAAAAAATCACAAAAATATAAGCAGAAACAATTTTGCAAATCGGATGATATTTATCCGATTTCTGGGTGCGGGGTGGTTTTGCAGGTATTAATGTAATCAAGTTAGCATAGAGTGGTGTAGAAGGCGAATCAAGTTTGATACTGAAAGCTGCTTCACATATCAATGTTGGTGTGATAAAAAGTAAGTGTAAGATAGTCGCTTTCCATTTCATATCACTTTACTCCATCTCATCTCTTTCACCCCCTCCCTTCTATGAAGAGATTGTGAAAAAAGTTAAATTTCCATATGTATTGAGAATTTCTATTATCCAGTTGGTGAATTTTTTTGCCGAATAATTTGTTCCGAGTGGACCGTTAATCTTGATTGCTGTTTGTTTGTAATTTGATGTACTATTTAGTGATGATAAAAGAATGAAATTTTTTTTTAATTATTACGTCATTTTATATACACCTTCTTCTCAAGTAGCTCGTATAAATGGAGACAAGTGGAGATGGTAGGATGTTGGTTAAAAAAATTTAATCAAACATAAATATTCAAATATTTCATTGATCATTTGTAGCCTGACTTGATTTAAGGTAACTGCCTTAGAACAGGCGAAATCCCGGTTTGAGAAATTTTGACGAACATCGCAAAATGAATGGATTGACTTCAAAAATTGTTTTCTCAGATAATTTCTTCATAATGTATTCTAACTATGAATATGATCTTATTAGGAATTTTATGTAGTATTTAATTATTAAAAAAAAAGGGTAAAAGTTGACACCATTTGGTTTTGGCAATACAAAAACAATTCATGTGTCCTGCGCCGACGATTATGTACTCAGGTGATATATATGTTTGTAACTATTCGAAGGAATGTGCTCTTGGACTGAGATAAATTGTCTGAAATAGCAGATAAAACAGTGATTGCTATGCATAGAAAAACACGTTGGATATAGTTCACGAAAATCCCGCTAGGTGGCATCATTAAGTAAAAATCTGGAAATCGTAATTCAAAAATAACGGTTTTTGGGGTGGGGTGGAAAAAAGAAGTAATTTATTTTCTGTAATATACTCGCCAAGACCTTTCCAAAAAGTACCCGCATGCCGGGCTTACCCCTTGCAAAATGCTCAAATGTGCAAATTTTCGCGGTAGTTGCCGCAGTTAAATTTACATAGAATCTGAAGGCAAGGACCAAATTCCTTTGGATAAAATGCCACGGATAGAGGAGATATGTGGTTATCTAATAGTGCAAGTGTTATGCCCGTGAGTTGTTAGGTTCCCCCAGTAGGTGGCGCTTAGTGTGCATGTAAAATTTGTATAGTTTTTATTTTGTTTAAATAGGTAAATAAAATCCGATCTTCCTGAAATTTATTATAAATAATCTCCTAATAGGTGCGCATTCATAAAAAAATAAAAAAAATGGATTATTCATCAAATCTTTTATCCTCATTCAGCTTCGGTTCGGGTACCCCAAAGTTTCAAAATTACTCCTCAAAATTTCGGTTCTCCATCGTTCGGTTCAGCTTTGCATTGTAGCTAGCTGGGTCTCCATATCTTTGCTTTTGATAAAAGAAGTTTTGGAACTGCCACTTTCCTCTTGGGCTAAGGCTGTTTATAACTGTGATATTGTTAAAATTTTTGTATTATTTTTTTTCGCACCTTTTGTCCGTTTTGTTTCTTTTTTGTACATTTGTTATTGTTATCTATGTTGTATCTTTTTCAGGCTCTTTTTCTAAATTTTACAATTTTTATAACGTTTTGATACACTTTGCACTCCGTTGTCGCCGCTGTGGCGACATAGTAAGATAAGCTACTACTCCGTTGTCGCCGCAGCGGCGACATCTAAAAGAAACATTGTTTTTTTTATTTAAATATAAATATATTTTCACCATTTTTTTGTGGGTGTGGTCGTACGGATGTCGCACATCTTTTAATGGTATTGGTTTTCGGGAGAGGGGCTCGCAACCGGTGGGGCAGGAGGGCAAAGTTTCAACTTCATTTGCTTATAACTCATCAAAAACGCGCACATTGTGAGGACTTAAAGGAAAGCTACCGTCGGGGACTAAAAGTGGTTGTTGGGAGGTTGTGGGGGAGGGTCGCCGGTGGCCGAGGGGGCGGAATGGAGGGAGCCCGAGTCACAATTTTTCGTCCTACACATGTACAAAAAAGTTTACAGGGGTAATCTCCGAAGATACCCATCTGATTGACTTGATTTCACAGCGGTTTTTAGATAATCACCTTGGGTACTATGTTTTTCGATATTTTTAGGGGGAGGGTAAAACGGTGGGGGTATTTAGTGTTTCGCTTATAACTCAGCCATATCATCTCGGACCATAGGGGTGTGGTACTCAAAATCCAAAACGTACTAGAATAACTGTTAACACTTCTGCAGGGAGCGCAATATACTTTCTAAGCTTTTTCTAAAACCGTTATAATTCTTTGTTTTCACTTCTTTTTCGATCTACATACCCAATATTTTTAGTACGTTACTTTTTTTTCTAAATTAGGTACTAGATTTTTGCACAGTAAATCACTTCTAACTCGGTAGGGTTAAGTCCGATTGGAATATCGATTCTACTGTTCATCTCAACTTCGTGCCAGCTACAATTTGTAGCAGATTTTTGTACTGGGGGGGGAGGGGGTCCTAAATTTTCTTTTCATACAATATGACTAATCTAGGTCATTTTCAAATATGCTTTTTTTAATGCACTTGCCTATGCGGCGCGGAGAAATGGACTAGCTAAACGGCCAGAGTGAAAATGGCCGTTTTTCCTCCCCTCCCCGATCGGAAAACGTAGTACATCATCGACGCAGGATGTGAAAGTAAGAGAACCGTTTTCAATAAAATTAAATCGGTTGCTTCTTGTGGCAGCTTCAGGGTTTTCCGTTTTTGTATATGTATGGTGTAAAAAATCGTGGGACCTCAAATTCATATTAGTGATAGCCCCTGCTTGGAACTTTCATTTAAGACATCAAACTTGGAGCTACGCCACTTCTTTCATGAACTATAAGCATTTGAAGTTGGAACTTTGCCGCTTTGTCTCTCCAAGAGCTCACGCCACCCGATGAAACGGATATGATGAAGGAATCGCGTAACCGGGAACTATGTAAGTACCAAGTTTGTTAAAAAAGTGTTTTTTTTTCGAAATTATCCCCTAGTAGTTACGCTATGCCGGTTCTGGCCCATTTCTTTAGCTTCCAGGATTTCGCCACAGATGGCGCCACCGTCGCTAGGTGGTTTGAGCCATACTAAATGTAGGTTTGTGTCTTGGCTGTATTGTTTTGTGCCTTGGACACACCATTGTGTATGGATGCACCATTGTGTCTTGGGTGCACCATTGAGTCTCGACTGCGCCCTAGCTGGATTAACCGGTACTACTGAGATGTGTAATTTGACTGCACCCTAGCGGCATAAGCCGGTACTACCAGCATGCTCCCGTACTACGATTTTCTTAGATAGATATGTGGTGCACCTAAATGTAGGCTTTTTATTAAGATTTTTCTTGAGCGCCTAAATGTAGGCTTTTGGTTTTGAACTAATAATTAAAGTTAATAGTAGGAAATTTTTGTTCATGCCAATGGATTCTAGATGATGGATATGTGGGGGGGGGATTATAAACATAGGGTGGGGGTAATGAAATTTTCATCAGAAATCCTCTACGGACTCTGGTTTTCGAGATATTAGCGTATTAATAATTCAAGTTATTTTTGCTCATGGAAACGGATTCTTGGCGGTATGGGGTGGGAGGGGGAACGAAATTTTCATCAGAAATCCTCTACGGGCGTTGGTTTTCGAGATATTAGCGACATTTGTTCGGGCGCAAACTCCATTTCTTGAGCAAGGTTCCCTAGCGGCTTTAGCCGGAACTACCAGCATGCCTTGGTTTTGCGGTTTTCTTTTATTAGCGGGAGAGTTCTAGATATTAGCATGACGTCATCATGGTTTTGCTGTTTTCAAATCCTGCACCTAAATAAGTTTTCTTAGCAGGGAAGTTGTAGATATCAGCATCATTCGGATTTCACAACATGACATCACCATGAACAGATTCTAGATGTCAGTGAGACATTAGCCGATACATGCTCCGGTACTACGAATTTCTTGGATGTGTGGTACGGTTCTCTTGGATATGTGAAGTTTTTTTGCTTCACTTTTGCCCACACATGGCAGCATGCTACGGTTTTTGTGCCCACACGTAGCAGCATGCTACGGTTTTTTTTTGGATGTGTGGTGCGCCTAAATGTAGGCTTTTGCTGTTTTCAAGTGTTGCGCCTGGTTTTGAATTAATGTTAGTAATAATTGATTTTTCTTGAGTGCCTAAATGTAGGCAAACAAATTTTCACATCGTGCTGTAAACAAATTTAAGCAATATCAGCAAATGATTCATATTTATTCTACTGATCGAAACGTTTCATTGGAATTCGTAAACAAATTTTCACATTATGCCGTAAACAAATTTAAGCAATATCAGCAAATGATTCATGTTTATTCTTTTCATATAATTTGATACCACACTTGCTGTAGGCAGCCAAAAATTTTATTGTTCCAAGAATTTTACTGATCGAAACGTTTCATTGGAATGTAAACAAATTTTCACATTTTCTTGTACGCATTCATGTAAACAATCTTATTTTCAAATTCGACCAGCAAAGTAAGCAAATTAATTTGACTGATTTTTTTATCGTGTAATTCGATATCATCTCAGTCTGTAAGCAAATTCGTTGGACTTCATCCTGTGCAATGATTATTGTAGCAGCAGGATCATTCATGTTTACAAACCGTTGCTATAAAAGCGCAAGCAAACTCTTTGGGAGTACCAGTCAATCTAAGTGATTCTAAGTTTTATTGTTGAATAAAAAAAATTAAATATGTCTATCACAGTAGTAAATGAAAGTTTTTCATTAATTAAGAAATTGCGAGAAGATGTGTTGAAGTGTTTAACTGATGCAAATTTTGTGAATAAAAAGAATATTATTAAAGAGTGCAACAGAAACATTCGTAAATATCAAGCAGCATTTCGGAAGTGTAATAAGAATGCGATGAAACGAAATCTGTACAGCTGTATTGCTCAAATTAAATCGTTGAGAGTGTTAATCAAAGCTCCCCATCGAGGTGGAGGAATTAATCAACGAGTAATAAGAAGTGATTTTGTTAAGTGGGAAGAAATAAAAACAGCATTCGTAGGTAGAACTAGGGCAGGTGTTATCGTGAATATAAGCCACCTAGATCCTAAGCTATTTATGCAAGATGCTTTCAAGAGAAAGATAGTGGTTGGGCACTGCATTCTGTAATACATTTAGCGGTACATATCAACAAGTTTGAACCGATTCGGGGATCATTTTATATACCTCTGCCGAAGGAGATTGCATCAAAGAAAGCTTGCATCAATGTACAAAATAATGATGAAGCATGCTTCTCGTGGGCCGTAATCTCAGCGCTATACCCTACAAATGCTCATTCTGAAAGGATCTCATCATATCCACATTATTCTACTGTACTTAATTTAACTGGAATAACATTTCCCATGACGCTTAAGCAAATAACGCCATTTGAAGGTCAGAACGATTTATCAATAAACGTGTTCATCCTAGAGAAAGAGCGTTTCTTCACCACAGTTCCAGTTAGACTTACGAAACACAGGATGGAGCGACATGTAAATCTCTTAATGCTGCAAGATGACTATGACTAGGCTGATGATGATGACGATGTCAGCAGATATCATTTCTGCTGGAATAAAGATCTTTCCCGACTCATATCAACACGAACTTCGAAACATATTCATAGAGTGTATATATGCAACAGATGTTTGCTCTACTTTTACTCTGAAGAAAAATTAGCATCACACACTCCCGAAATGATTGCAGGATTAAGTTTCCCTCAGAGGAAAAGAAATGGCTGGAATATAAGAATTATAACCATAAGAATCCAGTCCCGTTTTGTGTGTATGCAGATCTTGAGTCAATATGGAAGCCGATTCAGGGAAACGATCAAAATACACAGCGAATCCAGGAGCATGAAGTTCATAGCATAGGGTTCTATTTCCACTGCAAACATGATGCTAAGCTCTCATATTACCGAGCATATCGAGGAAAGATTTGTCAGCAATGGTTTGCATTAGAATTGCAAAAAATTGCCTACTTAGCTGTACAGGAAAAGCTGAACATCAGGCCCATGCTGCCCCTGACTAAAGAGGAACGGCGTTCGCATATGGAAAGTACTTGCTGCCATATATGTGAAAAACCGTTTGCAGCTGATGAGGAACGAGTTCGGGATCATTGTCACTTAACAGGTAAATACTGAGAATCATAATTCAATTCATTTTTTCATAAATTCTTTTAACAGGAAAATATCGAGGACCAGCGCACAATGCATGTAACCTCATCTATCAGGATTGCTCCATAGTTCCAGTCATTTTTCACAATTTATCTGGATATGATGCCCACTTCATAATTAAGGATATAGCTACATCTTTCCCAGGAAAAGTTGATCTCTTACCAATAAACAAGGAAGGATATATCTCATTCACCAAGCACATGGACGGCAGCCACATAAAATTCAGATTCATCGATTCCTTCCGTTTTATGGCTGAATCTTTAGATAAGCTATCATCATTGCTGCCGATAGATAAATTAAACACTACAAGATCAGTATGGCAGGGATTGGATGATGACACTATCAAACTTCTTACGCACAAAGGTGTCTTCCCATATGATTTTATTGATGAATGAGATAAATTAGATTTGCGGGACTTGCCAACACAGGAAGCGCTCTACAATAAACTGACTGACAGTGCTATATCTCCAGAGGACTACAATCATGCTGAAGAGGTCTAGCAAAAATTTGAAATACAAATACTTGGTGAATATTCAGATCTATACCTTAAGACTGATGTTTTCCTATTGGCCGATGTGTTTGAGAACTTTCGAGAAGTGTGCATAAAGACATACAATTTAGATCCATCACATTATTACACCATGCCAGGCCTAACATGGGACGCTATGCTTAAATACACTAATGTGAAATTCGAGCTGATAACTGACGTAGATATACTGCTATTCATAGAGAGAGGCATTCGAGGTGGTATAAGTCAATGTTCGAACAGATATAGTAAAGCCAATAATAAATATATGGATGATTTTAAGCCTGAGGAGAAAGAGAAATACTTGATGTATTATGATGTGAATAACCTTTATGGATGGGCCATGTCACAGCATTTACCAACCGGAGGATTCAAATGGGTTGATGTTCCCAATATTGCCGTTTCCGAAATTCCTGATGATTCACCAACTGGATACATATTCGAAGTCGACTTGGATTATCCTCAACATCTGCATGATAAGCTTAAGGACTGAGCATGCAGCACCACCTGGAGCAAAATTAGAAAAGCTTTTGACAACATTACATCCAAAAACTAAATATATTATACACTACCGAAATTTGAAGCAATGCTTATCACATGGACTCATCCTGAAAAAAGTGCACCGGGTTCTTCAATTCTACCAATCAGCTTGGCTTAAACCATATGTGGACTTAAATACTACCAAACGGATGCAGGCTACAAACGATCATGAGAAGGACAGCTATAAGAAGATGAATAATGCAGCTTTTGGTAAGACCATGGAAAATGTACGCAAATATAGCGATATCAAGCTTTGCGTAAAGTGGGAAGGTCGCTATGGTGCAAAAGCTCGGATTGCGGCACCCAATTTCTACAGTGCAACGATATTTGATGAGAATTTAGTTGCTGTGGAATTAAGGCGACTGAAAATCTTATTCAATAAGCCTCTCTATATTGGAATGGCAGTTATGGAAATTTCAAAGATATGCCTCTACGATTTCCACTACAGTTTTATGCAGCGTGAATTTGAGATAAAAGTAAAGTCATGTATACAGATACAGATTCTCTAATATATGAACTTGAAGAGAAAAATGCATATGAGTTCATGGCTGAAAATATAAACAAATTTGATACAAGTGATTACCCAGAAGATAACCAGTTCGATTTACCGCTCATGAATAAAAAGATTCCTGCTCTAATGAAGGATGAGCTGAATGGGAAAATCATGAGCGAATTTATTGGCTTGCGTTCGAAAATGTATAGTCTGCGTATAAACGACGGTAAAACTGTAAAGAAAGCAAAAGGAGTAAAGGCTAATGTAGTCCAGATGCATATCAATTTCGAAGACTACGTCGAATGCTTGAATAACAAGCGAATATTAACTGCCAATCAGAGCTCCATACGATCCCATAACCATAGCGTGTACACTGTCAGTCAAAAGAAGATCACATTGAGTCCTTATGATAATAAGCGACATATTATGAGTGGAACGACGGATACTCTACCATGGGGGCATTACTCCATTTCATCAGATCAACAAGTGGCAACCGCAGACAGTATCTAAGTCTAGTGTAAATAATAAATGTATCATAGTTTTAGTTTTATTTATTAAAGTAATTTGCATTATAACTACTTGTATAAAGTATTATAATTATAAATTTATATTAAATTGTTAAATGTTTCTTCACGATATTATAAAACGTCTTTGTTATTAATCCAAGAATTGTGTTTTGATGAAATTTGAGTTCCTTGTTCACCTGCTTTGCCAAGATATCCCCGCTTAGAGAAACGTCCAAACTTGTCAAAGCTCATCTGTAGATTGTGAAGAAGTAAAGGTAATGGAGTAGTATTTAAACTATAATATCTGCTTCTCGCAACTCCTCCAGGATAGATACAATTTCATTGTTGTGACTGGTGTTTCCAGCCTGCCTTGGCGCCATTAGAAGGCGCAGTCTATCCACTAATTCATTTGGATCATCCCAGTAAATCTGATCAATGTATTCTTTTGGCAGACGCATTAGTCCCATGCCTTTATGCTGTATAAGTTTACTGATTATAGCTTTATACTTAGCCGCTCTAGTACGCTTTATTTGTCCATCTTCAGCATAGTCACGTTTATATGCACCTCGGACCAAAGGGGTGTGGTACTCAAAATCCAAAACGTACTAGAATAACTGTTAACCCCTCTGCAGGGAGCGCAGTATACTTTCTAAACTTTTTCTAAAACCGCTATAATTCTTTGTTTTCACTTCTTTTTCGATCTCCATACCCAATATTTTTAGTACGTTACTTTTTTTTCTAAATTAGGTACTAGATTTTTGCACAGTAAGGACGTTTGCCAAACGGGCTAAATGCTGGCTAAATTCCAGTTTGCATTGGAAATTTAGCCAGCTAATTCCAGGGCTGTGCCAAACCAAAGTGGAATTTAGCCAATTGCTCAGCTGTCACTTTTATTTCAAAAGCAAAGTAATTGTGTGGCATTTAAGATGGATTTGCAGGAAATAAACAAAGAAGTTATGGCCGTAATATTATTTTCTTGTATTTGTTCATTTTACAAATAAATACTTCTACAAATCTTTCAAATAAACCGCACTTGTCAAATAATTAGACGAATGTGAAGAAGAAGAATTAGCAAGCTCGAAAATTTACTAAATGGAAAAGTAATGGTTTGGCAAACGTCCTAAATCACTTCTAACTCGGTAGGGTTAAGTCCGATTGTAATATCGATTCTACTGTTCATCTCAACTTCGTGCCAGCTACAATTTGTAGTAGATTTTTTTACTGGGGGGGGGAGGGGGTCCTAAATTTTCTTTTCATACAATATGACTAATCTAGGTCATTTTCAAATATGCTTTTTTTAATGCAGTTGCCTATGCGGCGCGGTGAAATGGACTAGCTAAAACGGCCAGAGTGAAAATGGCCGTTTTTCCTCTCCTCCCCGATCGGAAAACGTTGTACATCATCGACGCAGGATGTGAAAGTAAGAGAACCGTTTTCAATAAAATTAAATCGGTTGCTTCTTGTGGCAGCTTCAGGGTTTTCCGTTTTTGCATATGTATGGTGTAAAAAATCGTGGGACTTCAAATTCATATTAGTGATAGCCCCTGCTTGGAACTTTCTAAGACCTCAAACTTGGAGCTACGCCACTTCTTTCATGAACTATAAGCATTTGAAGTTGGAACTTTGCCGCTTTGCCTCTCCAAGAGCTCACGCCACCCGATGAAACGGATATGAGGAAGGAATCGCGCAACGCGGAACTATGTAAGTACCAAGTTTGGTAAAAAAGTGTTTTTTTCGAAATTATCCCCTAGTAGTTACGCTATGCCGGTTCTGGCCCTCTGTTTTATCTTCCAGGATTTCGCCACAGATGGCGCCACCGTCGCTAGGTGGTTTGAGCCATACTAAATGTAGGTTTGTGTCTTGGCTGTATTGTTTTGTGACTTGGATGCACCATTGTGTCTTGGGTGCACCATTGAGTCTCGACTGCGCCCCAGCTGGATTAATCGGTACTACTGAGATGTGTCATTTGACTGCACCCAAGCATTAGCCGGTACTACCAGCATGCTCCCGTACTACGATTTTCTTAGATAGATATGTGGTGCACCTAAATGTAGGCTTTTTATTATGATTTTTCTTGAGCGCCTAAATGTAGGCTTTTGGTTTTGAACTAATAATTGAAGTTAATAGTAGGAAATTTTTGTTCATGCCAATGGATTCTAGATGATGGGTATGTGGGGGGGGGGTATTATAAAGATAATAATGAAATTTTCATCATAATAATGAAATTTTCATCATAATAATGAAATTTTCATCAGAAATCCCCTGCGGACTCTGGTTTTCGAGATATTAGCGTATTAATAATTCAAGTTATTTTTGCTCATGGAAACGGATTGTTGGCGGTGTGGGGTGGGAGGGGGAACGAAATTTTCATCAGAAATCCTCTACGGGCTTTGGTTTTCGAGATATTAGCGACATTTGTTCGGGCGCAAACGCGATTTTTGTAGTAAGGCTCCCTAGCGGCCTTAGGCGGAACTACCAGCATGCCTTGGTTTTGCTGTTTTCTTTTATTAGCGGGAGAGTTCTAGATATTAGCATGACGTCATCATGGTTTTGCTGTTTTCAAATCCTGCACCTAAATAAGTTTTCTTAGCAGGGAAGTTGTAGATATCAGCATCATTCGAATTTCACAACATGACATCACCATGATCCGGTACTACGAATTTCTTGGATGTGTGGTACGGTTCTCTTGGATATGTGAAGTTTTTATGCTTCACTTTTGCCCACACATGGGAGCATGCTGCGGTTTTGTTTTTGGATGTGTGGTGCGCCTAAATGTAGGCTTTTGCTGTTTTCAAGTGTTGCGCCTGGTTTTGAATTAATATTAGTAATAATTGATTTTTCTTGAGCGCCTAAATGTAGGCAAACAAATTTTCACATCGTGCTGTAAACAAATTAAAGCAATATCAGCAAATGATTCATGTTTATTCTACTGATCGAAACGTTTCATTGGAATTCGTAAACAAATTTTCACATTATGCTGTAAATAAATTTAAGCAATATCAGCAAATGATTCATGTTTATTCTTTTCATATAATTTGATACCACACTTCCTGTAGGCAGCCAAAAAATTTATTGTTCCAAGAATTTTACTGATCGAAACGTTTCATTGGAATGTAAACTAATTTTCACATTTTCTTGTACGCATTCAGTAAACAATCTTATTTTCAAATTCGACCAGCAGAATAAAGTAAGCAAATTAATTTGACTGATTTTTTTATCGTGTAATTCGATATCATCTCAGCCTGTAAGCAAATTCGTTGGACTTCATCCTGTGCAATGATTATTGTAGCAGCAGGATTATTCATGTTTACAAACCGTTGCTATAAAAGCGCAAGCAAACTCTTGGGGAGTACCAGTCAATCTAAGTGATTCTAAGTGTTACTGTTGAATAAAAAAAAAATTAAATATGTCTATCACAGTAGTAAATGAAAGTTTTTCATTAATTAAGAAATTGCGAGAAGATGTGTTGAAGTGTTTAACTGATGCAAATTTAGTGAATAAAAAGAATATTATTAAAGAGTGCAACAGAAACATTCGTAAATATCAAGCAGCATTTCGGAAGTGTAATACGAATGCTATGAAACGAAATCTGTACAGCTGTATTGCTCAAATTAAATCGTTGAGAGTGTTAATCAAAGCTCCCCATCGAGGTGGAGGAATTAATCAACGAGTAATAAAAAGTGATTTTGTTAAGTGGGAAGAAATAAAAACAGCATTCGTAGGTAGAATTAGGGCAGGTGTTATCGTGAATATAAGCCACCTAGATCCTAAGCTATTTATGCAAGATGCTTCCAAATTACTTGCTCGCCGCATTAAGAATACATTAAAACAACAATATCATATTAAAGTTGCTACAACGTTTTGCGGTGAGTTTATTAAAGAAACTGGTGATAATGAAGTTATTAAAGACATTAAGTATTTCCAAGCAAGAACTGCCCCAATCAGTGTGGTGGATAATTTGAATGAGTGGTATAAATTAAATATATATGGCCCAATACTCACTCAACTAGAAGAATTTCAAGAGAAAGATAGTGGTTGGGCACTGCATTCTGTAATACATTTAGCGGTACATATCAACAAGTTTGAACCGATTCGGGGATCATTTTATATACCTCTGCCGAAGGAGATTGCATCAAAGAAAGCTTGCATCAATGTACAAAATAATGATGAAGCATGCTACGCGTGGGCCGTAATCTCAGCGCTATACCCTACAAATGCTCATTCTGAAAGGATCTCATCATATCCACATTATTCTACTGTACTTAATTTAACTGGAATAACATTTCCCATGACGCTTAAGCAAATAACGCAATTTGAAGGTCAGAACGATTTATCAATAAACGTGTTCATCCTAGAGAAAGAGCGTTTCTTCACCACACTTCCAGTTAGACTTACGAAACATAGGATGGAGCGACATGTAAATCTCTTAATGCTGCAAGATGACTATGACCAGGCTGATGATGATGAAGATCATATGGATGATGATGATGACGATGATGATGATGACGATGTCAGCAGATATCATTTCTGCTGGATTAAAGATCTTTCCCGACTCATATCAACACGAACTTCGAAACATATTCACAGATGTTTGCTCTACTTTTACTCTGAAGAAAAATTAGCATCACACACTCCCGAATGCGAGAAGCAAAATGATTGCAGGATTAAGTTTCCCTCAGAGGAAAAGAAATGGCTGGAATATAAGAATTATAACCATAAGAATCTAGTCCCGTTTTGTGTGTATGCAGATCTTGAGTCAATATGGAAGCCGATTCAGGGAAACGATCAAAATACACAGCGAATCCAGGAGCATGAAGTTCATAGCATAGGGTTCTATTTCCACTGCAAACATGTTGCTAAGCTCTCATATTACCGAGCATATCGAGGAAAGATTTGTCAGCAATGGTTTGCATTAGAATTGCAAAAAATTGCCTACTTAGCTGTACAGGAAAAGCTGAACGTCAGGCCCATGCTGCCCCTGACTAAAGAGGAACGGCGTTCGCATATGGAAAGTACTTGCTGCCATATATGTGAAAAACCGTTTGCAGCTGATGAGGAACGAGTTCGGGATCATTGTCACTTAACAGGTAAATACTGAGAATCATAATTCAATTCATTTTTTCATAAATTCTTTTAACAGGAAAATATCGAGGACCAGCGCACAATGCATGTAACCTCATCTATCAGGATTGCTCCATAGTTCCAGTCATTTTTCACAATTTATTTGGATATGATGCCCACTTCATAATTAAGGATATAGCTACATCTTTCCCAGGAAAAGTTGATCTCTTACCAATAAACAAGGAAGGATATATCTCATTCACCAAGCACATGGACGGCAGCCACATAAAATTCAGATTCATCGATTCCTTCCGTTTTATGGCTGAATCTTTAGATAAGCTATCATCATTGCTGCCGATAGATAAATTAAACACTACAAGATCAGTATGGCAGGGATTGGATGATGACACTATCAAACTTCTTACGCACAAAGGTGTCTTCCCATATGATTTTATTGATGAATGAGATAAATTAGATTTGCGGGACTTGCCAACACAGGAAGCGTTCTACAATAAACTGACTGACAGTGCTATATCTCCAGAGGACTACAATCATGCTGAAGAGGTCTAGCAAAAATTTGAAATATAAATACTTGGTGAATATTCAGATCTATACCTTAAGACTGATGTTTTCCTATTGGCCGATGTGTTTGAGAACTTTCGAGAAGTGTGCATAAAGACATACAATTTAGATCCATCACATTATTACACCATGCCAGGCCTAACATGGGACGCTATGCTTAAATACACTAATATGAAATTCGAGCTGATAACTGACGTAGATATACTGCTATTCATAGAGAGAGGCATTCGAGGTGGTATAAGTCAATGTTCGAACAGATATAGTAAAGCCAATAATAAATATATGGATGATTTTAAGCCTGAGGAGAAAGAGAAATACTTGATGTATTATGATGTGAATAACCTTTATGGATGGGCCATGTTACAGCATTTACCAACCGGAGGATGCAAATGGGTTGATGTTCCCAATATTGCCGTTTCCGAAATTCCTGATGATTCTCCAACTGGATACATATTCGAAGTCGACTTGGATTATCCTCAACATCTGCATGATAAGCATAAGGACTTACCGTTTTGCTCTGAGCATGCAGCACCACCTGGAGCAAAATTAGAAAAGCTTTTGACAACATTACATCCAAAAACTAAATATATTATACACTACCGAAATTTGAAGCAATGCTTATCACATGGACTCATCCTGAAAAAAGTGCACCGGGTTCTTCAATTCGACCAATCAGCTTGGCTTAAACCAATTGTGGACTTAAATACTACCAAACGGATGCAGGCTACAAACGATCATGAGAAGGACAGCTATAAGAAGATGAATAATGCAGCTTTTGGTAAGACCATGGAAAATGTACGCAAATATAGCGATATCAAGCTTTGCGTAAAGTGGGAAGGTCGCTATGGTGCAAAAGCTCGGATTGCGGCACCCAATTTCATTCATGTGCTTCTTGACTTTAGTAGAGCGTTTGATTCAGTCCCACATGACAAGATGGTATCAAAGCTCAGATCACAATTTGGTTTTTCTCAATCTGCATGCTTGATGATCGACAGTTATCTGTCTGATAGACTTTTTATTATCCTTGCTCCCCTACTCTTCTCACTTTTCATCAATGACGTCAGCGAAAATCTAAACGGAATTGGTTTTCATATCTACGCGGACGACATACAAATCTACGCTGGAGCACGGATGGAGGAATCGGAGGCCTTGGTATCTAACATCAACGGTGCCTTAGACAGGATCGATATCTGGGCAGTCCTAAATGAGCTTGCGCTGAATCCTTCCATAACGCAAGCAATTTGTTATGGAATAAGGCCAGAGAGAAGCACACATATGGCATCTCAAATCACTTCGATAACCCTAATGGGTCATAATATTCCTCTCGCAACAAAGGCAGTAAGAAATCTTGGTCTCCTTATGGATTCCAATCTCATTTGGAAAGCACAGATCAATCTAATGTGCGCGAGAGTATATCATGGGCTACGATCTCTCTACGCAGCTTCACCCCATTTTGACGAAACAACTAGGCTTAGACTGTTCACTGCCCTGATTTTGCCACACTTTCATTACGCTGATGTCGTCCTATATCCAATCTCACAGACCGGGTTGAACAGGCTTTTGAGGGCACTTAGAGCATGTGCCAGATACGTGTTTAATCTCAGAGGAAGAGCTCATGTAAGCCCACTGTTGGATATCCTGGTACCCGGATCATTGGAATGCATGTATGAACTCAAAGCACTGGCATTTATACATAAGGCAAGACTTGGCCTTTTACAAGGCTATATAAAGAATCGCTTCTCTTGGAGTAGAAGGGACAACAAAAGGCTTATTTACCCAAGCACAAATACACAGTTTGGTGGAAAAAGCATATTCGCTCACGGGGTCACAAGCTGGAATAGATTGTCGGAGGAAATAACGGAGCTCAGCTGGCCTGGCGAATTTACAAAGAAAGCCTTACTTGCTTTTAGCTCTTAGGAGGTTGAACCTAATGTGCATCCTCAGGAACCTAATATATCTCTGTGCCAATCCAACTATCTACGGCACTACCCTGCTCACTTAGTCTGCCAAACGTTGACACTATATCTATGGTTCCTAAGTATTGGTGATGTCTGAACAATACGGATGTAGTACGCCATACGGATGTAGTACACCATCCCATTTCACATTTTACTTTTACAATTCCACCTATTCTATTTTCTATTTTTTTTAATACTGTTCTAGTTATTACTTTGTTCTCTTCAAATTGGTTCATTCTAATTATTTGATTTTAATTGATTTTCATACAACCATTCATTCGAATGTTCATCGGATCGGATCATGAATCATCGGATCAAATCATGGATCATCAGATCAGATCATGATTCAAGACTCCTTACTCACTAATTCTCAACCCCTAACAGGCGGAATTCAATTCCTTAACATTTTCAACATATTTGCTCAACCAATTAACTTCACTGGATCCTCTGATATTTTAATCCTTTAGTACTCCCTAATGCTTTCCAATTGTTGATCGGACAACAGCTATTTTGGTGCCATACCTCTGTGCTAGTGCTAGGTTTGATTTTTTAGTAGATTAATGATTTAACAATTTAATGTTCTAATTGTGTAAGGGCCTGATGATTGAATGATTTAATGATTTGTGTTTGAGTGTTTCTAGCTGATAAAGGAACTGTAATCCTTATTTTTAAAATTATATGCTACTATCTGTGCTGTTATTGGCCTCACCAATACTTGTAATAAACCCAAACGACGGTAAAACTGTAAAGAAAGCAAAAGGAGTAAAGGCTAATGTAGTCCAGATGCATATCAATTTCGAAGACTACGTCGCATGCTTGAATAACAAGCGAATATTAACTGCCAATCAGAGCTCCATACGATCCCATAACCATAGCGTGTACACTGACAGCCAAAAGAAGATCGTATTGAGTCCTTATGATAATAAGCGACATATTATGAGTGGAACGACGGATACTCTACCATGGGGGCATTACTCCATTCCATCAGATCAACAAGTGGCAACCGCAGACAGTATCTAAGTCTAGTGTAAATAATAAATGTATCATAGTTTTAGTTTTATTTTTTAAAGTAATTTGCAATATAACTACATGTATAAAGTATTATAATTATAATTATAAATTTATATTAAATTGTTAAATGTTTCTTCAAGATATTATAAAACATCTTTGTTATTAATCCAAGAATTGTGTTTTGATGAAATTTGAGTTCCTTGTTCACCGGCTGGCCCCTGAGCTCCTGTTGGTTCACGTTCACCTGCTTTGCCAAGATATCCCCGCTTAGAGAAACGTCCAAACTTGCCAACGCTCATCTGTAGATTGTGAAGAAGTATGGTAATGGAGTAGTATTTAAACTATAATATCTGCTTCTCGCAACTCCTCCAGGATAGATACAATTTCATTGTTGTGACTGGTGTTTCCAGCCTGCCTTGGTGCCATTAGAAGGCGCAGTCTATCCACTAATTCATTTGGATCATCCCAGTAAATCTGATCAATGTATTCTTTTGGCAGACGCATGCCTTTATGCGTTATAAGTTTACTGATTATAGCTTTATACTTAGCCGCTCTAGTACGCTTTATTTGTCCATCTTCAGCATAGTCACGTTTATATGCATTGGTATCTCTCAAAATAGACCCATAATTAGTTAAATCCTCTTTAGTATATAGACTTTTTACAGGATCTTTCATAAATAGCAGCTCACATAACCCCAAAGATGTTTTATAGCTCTTGATAACAATATTTCCTACATCGTCAACATCAAACGTTGAATTACCGAATCTCCACGCGTTATCATCATAGTAAACTCCATAGGTTGGATCAATTTTAGGGCTATTATCAGTGAATAGCTTTAAATAGTTTGAAACTATGTATCCAGACGTATCGGGGGAGGTAACAGGAGACCTTCCTGTCAATGTTCTTGAATGTTTAGGTGTTGCGAATTCTTCTTCAGATGTTAAGGAATAATCTCCATAATGTATAGGTGTGCTACTAGCCTTCTTCTTCTTCTTCTTCTTCTTCTTCTTCTTCTTCTTCTTCTTCTTTTGTATCAAACTTGGCTATATCCGGCGGCTCGTATTTGACTCTTTTAACAAACTCTTTTAAGGGTTTAGTGATTGGCTTAAAGGTTTCTTCAAGTTGAGCTTCTGATTCAATCCTTCCCATCCTTATGGCCAGTTTCACAGACTGAGTTTAAACCAAATATTTAGTTTAAACTCGACGAATGAGTTTCACAGTTTGGCTTAAACAGTTTAAACCGTGCCCGTGCTTTAATCTACTCAGCATGTCCACATCGTTCGGTGTACTTTCGGCTGAGTTACAACTTCGACTTATGAAGATTTCGCATGTTTACGGTAGGTAGCATTGGATGGGAAACATTTTACTTACCACTAAATGTCTGTAGTACCCACTAATGCCACCAGAGAACCTTACTCAAGAAATGGCATTATGTAGTACCGGCTAATGCCGCTAGGGAACCTTTCTCAAGAAATGGTGTTTGCACTCCAAAGATCAATACACGCACCCCCTAAACCTAATAATAACAATAATAATTTTCTAAGAAAACACAAAGCAAGGTGATGTCATGTTGTGAAATTCGAATGATGCTGATATCTACAACTTCCGCTATAGTAAAACTTATTTAGGTGCAGCACCTGTAAACAGCAAGAACCAAGATGACGTCATACGTGATATCTACAACTTCCTCGCTAATAAAAGAAAACAGCAAAACCAAGGTATGCTGGTAGTCCCTAAGGAACTTTACTCCAGAAATGGCGTTTGCACGCGAATCAATATTATGGAATATGCTAAATTGTATCAGGGCATTGGGTGGGAAACATATCACCTACCATTAAATGCCTGTAGTACTCACTAATGCCACTAGGGAACCTTACTCAAGAAATGGCATCTGTACTCGAATTCTGTAAAAGCCTAGGCGCATGCTGTTATTTACAACTTCTCTGCTAATAAAAGAAAACAGCAAAAGCAAGGCATCCTGGTAGTACCGGCTAATGCCGCTAGGTAACTTTACTCAAGAAATGGCGTTTGCACTCGAATCCTGTAAAAGCCTAGGCGCAACAGTTAATGTTTGACACCCAGAACCCTCACTGACATCTTCTAGAATCTGTTTATGGTGATATCATGTTGTGAAATTCGAATGATGCTGATATCTACAACTTCCCTGCTAAGAAAACTTATTTAGGTGCAGCAAAACCCTGATGACGTCATGCCAATATCTAGAACTCTCCCGCTAATAAAAGAAAACAGCAAAATCAAGACATGCTGGTAGTTCCGGCTAAGATCGTTAGGGAACCTTACTCAAGAAATGGCGTTTGCGCCCGAACAAATGTCGCTAATATCTCGAAAACCAACGCCCGTAGAGGATTTCTGATGAAAATTTCGTTCCCCCTCCCACCCCACACCGCCAAGAATCCATTTCCATGAGCAAAAATAACTTGAAATATTAATACGCTAATATCTCGAAAACCAGAGCCCGTAGAGGATTTCTGATAAAAATTTCATTACCCCCCCCCCCCCCCCCTCCCTATCTTTATTATCCCCTCCCCCCACATACCCCAATCTAGAATCCATTGGCATGAACAAAAATTTCCTAGCGTTAACTTTAATTATTAGTAATATTAGTTCAAAACCAAAAGCCTACATTTAGAAAAACCGTAGCATGCTGCTACGTGTGGGCACAAAAACCGTAGCATGCTGCCACGTGTGGGCAAAAGTGAAGCAAAAACACTTTACATATCCAAGAGAATCGTACCACACATCCAAGAAAGCCGTAGTACCGGAGCATGTTGGTAGTATCGGGTAATGTCTCACTGACATCTTCTAGAATCTGTTCATGGTGATGTCATGTTGTGAAATTCGAATGATGCTGATATCTACAACTTCCCTGCTAAGAAAACTTATTTAGGTGCAGGATTTGAAAACAGCAAAACCATGATGATGTCATGCCGATATCTAGAACTCTCCCGCTAATAAAAGAAAACAGCAAAACCAAGGCATGCTGGTAGTTCCGCCTAAGGCCGCTAGGGAGCCTTACTACAAAAATCGCGTTTGCGCCCGAACAAATGTCGCTAATATCTCGAAAACCAAAGCACGTAGAGGATTTCTGAGGAAAATTTCGTTCCCCCTCCCACCCCACACCGCCAAGAATCCATTTCCATGAGCAAAAATAACTTGAATTATTAATACGCTAATATCTCGAAAACCAGAGCCCGTATAGGATTTCTGATGAAAATTTCATTACCTCCCCTCCCTATCTTTATTATCCCCCCACATACCCACCATCTAGAATCCATTGGCATGAAAAAAAATTTCCTAGTATTAACTTTAATTATTAGTTCAAAACCAAAAGCATACATTTAGCCGCTCAAGAAAAATCATAATAAAAAGCCTACATTTAGGTGCACCACATATCTATCTAAGAAAACCGTAGTACGGGAGCATGCTGGTAGTACCGGCTAATGCCGCTAGAGTGCAGTCAAGACCAAATGACACATCCCGCTAGTACCGGTTAATCCCGCTCGGGCGCAGTCGAGACTCAATGTTGCACCCAAGACACAATGGTGAATCCAAGACAGAATGGTGTGTCCAAGGCACAAACCAATACATCTAAGACACAAACCTACATTTAGTATGGGCTCAAACGACCTAGCGACGGTGGCACCATCTGTGGCGAAATCCTAGAAGCTAAAACAGCGGGCCAGAACTGGCATAACTTAACTACTTCCCATCCATATTCGAAATCCGAAGTCGAAAAGTACCCTATGGAACGGTAAATTAAGTTGTGAATCCAATGACATAAGAATCATAGTTGTCGGTTAAAAAGCGTAGGAGGAGATAGATTTCTACGGAAAGACGAAGTGGGTTTGAGTGAAAAAATGGCTTTATGTTAATCTCGTGTTTACGAAGAACGGTTACATCGGCGTAATTTGCCACGCAATCAAAAAATGTCCACAAAAGACCGCTACTGCATTCGCAATAAAGAACGGGCAAAATATATGCAAAATGAAGGAAGGGGTGTATATGACCCAAGTCCCAAAAAATCCTCTTTTAACGGTAAAAACGTCCGTATGAAGTTTACAGGATCAAAACAAGAACCTCTCCACTCGATTACACTTCCCTCTTTAATTTGAGACCCCACACGACCCATTTTTGACAACCCCACAAGGTACAGGTCAGCCCGCCCCCCACATACGAACACCAAGACAAATTTTTCGTTATTTATCTTTTTCTACCGAATACCGCATATATAACGAAAAAACCGCATTCCTCTATGGCAATCCCACGTAGAGTTATTTTTGTTAATGAATTTTTAAATTCACCGTATACCGTAAAATCACGAAGTACTATTATTAGCAATATTTATTTTCGTTCAGTGGTGCTATATTTTTTTTATAAAAAATATAAAGCATATGCTTCATTCGGCATTTGTATCAGAAAAATCGGTTGCTCCGTTTGCGAGATATGATTTTTTTTAAATGACGTTTCATTGTAAGCTCACGTAATTTCTAACCTCTCTAGCGGGGAAGTGAGTCATCGTAGGGGGAAAAAATACGTGAGAGCTATTTTGGTATCCTATACAAACTGTAAAAGTTTCTTTAAAATCTATCGACGACATACGGACGATTATATTCCGGAGTAGTTGGTAGCCCATAGCAAAAATGTTTCGGAGTTGCTGATAGGTCATATTAAAAAGTTTTCGGAGTGCAAAGGGTTAAAAGCTCATATATATATATATAAAAAAAAATATTATTAACAGCGTACATGGGACTACTGCTCTTTCTTCCCACGTCAACATGAAAGTTTTTTTTCGATATCGTTGCTTGTTGCGTACACTTAATTTATTCTCAGTGTTTTTAAAACTTATGCATATGCTCCTTTTAGTTCACTCACAAAACGGTGCGATTCAGGTGAAAGAAGATTTTGCTCTTTTCTTAGCCAGTCAGTTAGCAAACTTGTTTTTATCGATTCATCTATGCAGAAATAACGAAATACTTCCGGGTGACCGTAATTAAATTGCATTCAAAGATACAGGAATTCAGCGCTCATCAATTAATGCCAACCTGCAAGGTGCCCAGATAATATAAGAGAAAGACTTCAGCTTAATGGCACTTAGTGGGAGTAAGCAAGTCCACTTATGTAGGGTCGCAAAAATTAGATAAACAAATGATACTATGTGAGCAACAAAATGCAGACACTAACTAAGAGTAAGTAGAGGAATTTGTGGAATTAAACCTAAATAATACGCATAAGGACTACGGGCTATAAAACTTAAAAAGTAAGGCAGGGTGCGAATGGTTTGCAGGAGAGTTCGGGGTGAATAAGATCCACCAACGCAAGCTCTGAAGTGGAGTGCGTGCTTTGATGGACTCAAGCAATGAGTTCCAAAGGTTGGTAGCATGACCAAATAAGTCAAGGGATCCAAATCGGGTACGCGTTCGATGAGAGATCAGCATGGAGATGTTGGGAGTGCTCCCAGAGAGCAACTCATTGGTGCACTTTGGAAGCAGGTTCTACCTAGCTCTGTGAATGAGGCATAAGACTGAGCTCAAAAGGCTTGGTAAGTGGACCAGAGGCTGGATTCCGGTACTGTGAAGAATTAGCAAGTGTACACGCGTGAGCGAAAGTGTCACTTTTGAATTTCAAGCGATTTCGTAAGTATCTGTGTACACTTAGTGCTGAATGAAAATTCTTCTGTGCTGAATGTTGTTTGAGTGCGAAAATAGCCTTTTTGAAGAAGTTAAGTTTAGTTATAAGAAATGATTTACATGAATTCACGCTACTACGGCTTAGAGAATGGGAAAATAAATAACAACAAATAATTTTGAAAATACCGCTTGACAAAAACTTACAGGTACTTCTTCAAAATTCACGACCAAAATGGCCATGAGAAATTAAAGTGTACACAAGTTTGAGAGAAAAACTCATTTTCACTTTTGCGGAATCGGAACAAGGAGCTGTACACAAAATTTTGTGTACACGCAGCCTCTGCTATGAACAGCAGCAGCGACTGAGAGACATGAGAGTGCCGTGCATGACTTATGAATAAGCCTGGTTGTTGAATGACTGTCGTCACTCGTGACAATTAGCATCCTGCCAGCGAGATAATTGGCAATGAGGAAACTTGCAGAGGAGCTGAAGCGAAATGTGGTGCCAAGCCTGGCAACATGCTGATCATGGGGAACGGAGTCGAATACCCTGCTGAAATCCAACAGAATATGTATAACACATCACATCTGGGAATGTGAGTAGTAATTTTCGCAAGTGCAGTGGCCGTGGAATGCTTATTTTGGAAGCCAGATTTATACTTGGATTGAAGGCTATTGTCTTCAAAGAATTAAGAAATCTGATCAGCAATGAGCAAGTACTTTGGAAATGGATGAAAGAATAGTTATGGTACGCCAGTCGTTTGTGCCAGTCGGTGTAGATGTTTTGGGAATAGGGATGACAATACTTGTTTTCCAGCAGTTGGGGAAGAGACAGCTAGTGACGAGCCTATTGAAGAGATGGGTAACCAAGGGTAGAATGGATGGGAGAATAAGTTTAAAGAATTTGATAGGAGTCATTAGATAATAACCAGCAGCATTAAATTTAATTGACCTAAGTTCGGGGGACAGCCATAAGAACACAGGGGGTTCAAAGTCCTGTATAGTTATCGTGGGGAGGGAAGGGGGGGGGGTGGGGTTTGGTTGCATTGAGCATAGAAGATGAGCAAATGTCTCGGGGTCTATACTGGATTGAATTTTCGCTTTGGATCCAAGCCCTTAGAATATAGAGACAACAGGAAGTGTTGATATCTGTAAAATTCGTGTGCATGAGCGTGGATTTTTCAGCGTGCCGTGAAGTAGCTCAGCATTATATTGAAGAAAGAGACAAATCTATGTTTAGCTGTCTAATGAAGTTTCTTTAATTTGCAAACATTTTTCAACAATTTAAATGTAATTGAAAAGTTGTGAAAAGTGATATAAAAATAGTGCTAAATAAAGTAAAGAGTGTAAGTAATTATCTGTTGAGATTATAGTGATAAATTTCTAAGTGATGTTCATATAATTTCAGTATGAAGTGTTCGGTGAAAAATTGCCACAACAACATCAAGGTACGACGTGGGAAATCATTTTTAGGCAAGTATAGTTATAAAAATTATTTTGTGTCCTTTACACACCTTTGTGTATTAAATTAAATTAAAAATATATAACAAAAGCGATGAAATATTGAAAAAATACTTCCTCCACCGAGATTTGTTTACGTTTATGACAGCTGCGAAATTCCTTAGGTATGTGGCGTAGTGACAGCGAATAAGAACATTTTCGATGGGAGCAAACGTAATATTTTCAACCATATATCTTGTTGCCCCGCTCTCTATATTGATTCTACTGCACGGCTGTACTGAGCGTTCACTGCAGCGGCAACAGATACTAACACAACCAGAATTTGACTACGCTAAATTTGGCTTATCACACTTCCTGTACTCTCTATATTCTAAGTCCAAGCCCCATGTTTCTGATTTAATTCCATTTGTCGCCGTTCTCTAGTTAGGATTCTCACAAAATATTTCACTGCCCTATGTGGGACTTTTCTTTTTCTTCCAGTGAGTGTAGGCAATATCACGAACCTGGTACAGCAAGGACACGTCTTGTCTTAGGAGTATTTTGACACTTGGGTATATGACGCGGACTGTTTTAAGGAGGACGTTGTTGTGGAACATTTCTGTGATTAAATCCAGAAAGCAAAGAACCGCATCCTCTGGGTCGCCAGCAATATATATGTAGGACGAGTATCTGTTATTAATATCGGCCTGAAGGGCGTCAGGTTGGTTTGCTGAGAAATTGTGATAGGTGCCTTTATCACTGGGTGTCGAAGATGGCGTGGTAAAGGATGCAAATAAAATTTTGTTATTAGACACTCCAAGACACTGGCCAGACGGCATAGGTGATATGGAGGGAGAAATGATTATTACATCTAGACTAGTGCTAGAGGATATGTGCTATAACGAGTAGGTAAGTAACTGACGAGGCTGACCCCAACTTCCTCGTGAAGGTCCCAGAGACAACTGCAAAGATGAAAATCGACGTTGACATCAATGCTGAAGTCGCCTGCAATAATCAATCTTAATAACTGGCTGGAAGCTATGCTTAGGGCGAAAATAGATAGTTCGCTGTTAGTGAGATGGTTACCCCTAATAGACAACCATAAGAGCACTCGGGTGGTCAATGCCATCGGCATCCCACAACCAGGTATTGGTGATTTCCTGAAAGAACAGCCCGGATAGCAGTAAGCTGGATATGTATAAGGCAACTGAACCACCCTCGTTCTTAGTACGATCCATTTTGTACAGCCTGTCACCGGGTATCTCCAGCATCTTTGCTGTGTTGAAGGGGTTGGTCTAAGTACCACATAAAAGGAGGGCCCTGGAACGGGAATTAAGAGAGACAACCTTAAATTTACTGGGAGGAAGAAAATTGGGGAGCGCATCCCGCATGGCAAGCAAGTGATGCATCGTGTAGATTAGACTGGGAAGCAAATGGAGCAAATGTATTGGAAATTGGAAGAGCAGGCCTTAGAAAACCTGTAATGTTTTCCTGTATCTGCTTGAGACTCGTAGAATAGAATTGGCTCTTTTAAGTTTCAATGCAAAGTGGAGAAGCCCGAGCTCAGCCGAGTCTACGTCCTCATTGATGAAGACTCTTAGTTCTGTGCTACCGGAAATAATGGAGTCAAGCGTAATTGACTGCCCACGAAGTTGCCTGATGTATGCCTGAAATAATGGGACACTATCTTCTTCCTTGAAAAAGCGAATAAAGTCTGTTGGCTTCCTGGGATGGGAGTGTAAGGAGGATGACGGGTGCCGGAAGGGTTCCACCTTCTCTATGGTCTGGGAGAAATATTGATGAAGTCCAATACTGGCACATAAAGCAGGCAACCGAGTGCCACACGAGATGCAACCAGTTTTGGGAATATTGCAGAGGATTAGAGTGCGATCCTTGCAATGGCGTGCGATTTAATGTGGTGAAGGTTTTTACTAAGTTTATCAATTTCCGAGAGGAGGGTGTGGATTCTATCTTCGTATTAAGTTGGACAAGGGATGTTTGAGAGGGAATAGCAGGCTTCTTAATGTTTTCCCAGGAGCGGCCGAAACCATTAAGTTACAGTTCAATTTGCGTATTAAGCCAGACCGTGCATACCCAGTTGACACTTAGTTTTTCCCTTGCGCTAAGACCATATATAGCGACTCAATTGAAATAGAGTCATTGCTGATGCAGATAGTTAACACCACTATAAATCAACTTCGCGGCAAATAATTAAATATTAATAAGATATGGCAAATGGTTCACGATATACATATATAACGATTAAATACAATGATTAAATTCTAATGAAATGGTTAAATATATATATATAATGATTTGATTCCAAAGAAACGGCGCTCGATGGTCGCAGATAGTTGCTGAAAATATGCAATTAAATATATGCATGAAGCTCAAGATCTAATATGATGTCTCAATATGTCTGCAGATAGTTTGCCTCATGGCAAATAATTGAGTTCTCATGAGGATGGAGGAGATGCTGTGGGGTACCTGTTAAGGACGCTTCAACCAGCATATCAGTAGTCTTAGATGATGGTGTGATGCCCAGGTGCACCGGATCACCCAGAGATGAAGATTAAGTAATTTCAGCCTCAAACAGCAGTAGCACAGTTCTAGGACAGCTGCTCCAGAGCAGAATATCCAGAGAAGCAGATATAACGTCACCCAAAACGAGTAGCAGACCTTTCTTACAAGAATTTATGCTTAAAAGCAAATGTTATTATATGAAAATATTTATCAGTAATGCCAGGCAGCAGGCATGCTAACCAATGATGGATGGTACAGCCATGGCGGCATATACTGACGATCCTGATGGGTTGTGCTCTGCCAGTTTGGAAGGCATATGACTGCAGGCCAACGTGCTACAGTTATATGTATATTTGTTGTAGGTATGCGAGTTGACAAAAGTCCCAGTTTGTATAAAGCCGCCACCAACTGCTGGGTTAAGCGATTTCCACACAAATAATTGAAGAATGAAAACTTAATTATCAGCGAGTAAAGAGTAAACTTTAAACAACTAAAGGTTGAGTTTATATGGCACTATCACTTTTCCTCATACCGAGGGGAACTGATGAGTCTGTTGAAAATAATTAGCAATAAGAAGAAAACTTGAGACAGACATGCCAATAAAAAGCCCGCCAGCAGATTTATGCCCTAGACACACAGCGCTCTTAATGAAGAAATAACTAACGACTCATTAGTCTATAATGATTCATTATAAACTGGAGACACACAGCCATTTATTTAATTAAGCTGTACTGTCAAACTGGTTTTGATAAACTTATGAAATTAAAGAAGCGATATGGATTGAATTAACTCGATAAACTTCGTTTTTGTTTATTTTATTTTCGATTTAACAATTTACTAATGAGAAGAAAATTATATTAAATAGAATATTGACAATATAGTTTGTGATTTGCATTTCTTCTTCTTATTTCTCAAATTGGCAGAAGCACAGCGGAAGTCCAGATTTATATTATATGGCAAATCTAGCACATTTTTCCTCATTATAGCTATAATTATGGAAAAAAACACTTCATTAGTGTACTTCATTATGATCTGATTTTCGAGCCATAATGACGTATACTATGTGACACACGGCATTGTAATGAATAGTTAGTACTAATGATTCATTAGATCGTGTTGTGTGTATAGGGTATGGGTATTACTCCTATTCATTAATTCCTGTAAGCTTTTTGTCACCGTAACTCTCACTCGACAATAACACTATTCCGAATCCACAGGATTATAACAAAATAAAATGTTTCATTCATTTTTAATTAAAACATAGGCATGTTGTGGCCGATTTCCCCATTGCCTAAAACAAGCAGAAGTGAAGGGCAAATTTGGTAAGCAGCAGAAGTTTCGGATTAAGCCACTACAAGTTAAATGTGCGGGTCGTAATTATATGTAAATGTTGTTGATATAGGGTGATTTTAAAGTCAGTGAATAAAGATATAATTATCGAGAAAACGTCTTTTATTGATCGGGGACACGACAATTGGCGCAGCCGCTAAAAGCTTAAATAAGTAGTGCTTTGCTATATATTGTAACTATCTTTTTGGGCAATTAATTTGTTTATTGTGGAGTTAATGCTTTTTTAGCTGCTCCGTTTTCTTTATTTATTATTATTATTTATTTTATTTTTATTATTAGAACGTTTCAGTTATAAGGAGTGAAATTATGTTGTGTGGCGACATAGAGAAAATTTTTTTTTTGTTGTGGTTACCTTTTGTGTAGTTATGTATTTTCTGAGTGTTAGATTGTTGGAAGGGGTTAAATTTTTTCTAGTTATTGATGAGAGCTTTTTTGAAGTGGAGATTGTGATAAAAGTGTCATGTAAACCCCTTCACATCTTTTAGTGGGTAAACTCCATTTTGTCTCTAGTTTTTCGTTTACTTTAATTGTCTTATTTTCTGAACTCACTGAGCTTTCGAAGCTTACCTCACTATTCCGTTTTCTCAATTTTCTCTGAAAATTATCCGTGAAGCGTATTTTATTTTCATCGTGGGCCTTCATGTTTTTGATGTAATGATTTTCGTTGTGTTTCCTCGCGTTTGCAAGAGTAGATATCGAAAGAGTACAAGAAACAACTATGTCAGCGGGGAGGTCTAATGCATTGACCATGGAGAAAGTATTGCAATTTCAGTCACAGGAACAAGAATTGGAAAAAAAATTAGAAGAATTGAAGCAGTGTCAAATAAAGCTTCAGAATTATGAGAGGGACTGGCAATAAATTAGAGAACATTTAGCAGGAGAATTGAAAAAACGTGTGGCAAGCGAAGACTCGAGAAGGTTCTACAGAAACTAGAAACAGCCACTAAACCACGCACGAAAGGAGAAGTTTTGGATCTTTACGGTGACTAATGATAAAAGAATAACAAAATATGGCCACACAAGTTTTTAGGAGAGGACCTTTAAGTATGACACTCAAGCAATATGCCTGCATGTCAGATAGTTCAAACTTTACAGATTTAATAAAAAAGGTTTGTTTTATGGAAGACACGGAAAATCAAATTTACGGTGGTGTAAACTCGAATAACTTCTCTTTTGGTGGTGTAAACTCCAATAACTTCCCTTTTGGTGGTGTAAATAACCTCCCTGGCCAAAGTGAAATAAATAGGAATGGGCTAAATAGCCGTAGACCTTTTTCACACTTTTCAGAACGTCCAAGTGTACCCATACATCCACAAAATATCAATCCCAAGAACAAAATCACCCGCCCCGAACACGATATGAAAGTTTCCAGTATCCTAGATGCATATTGTGCTCCTCCACGAAACTCAGCCCCCATTACCTGCTTTAAGTGTGGACAACCAAATCATTTGAGTAGAGACTGCAGAGCCTCCGATAACTCGATCTATTGTCAAAGGTGTAAGACTTCGGGACACGATGCAAGAAGCTGTAGACGAGTAAGTGATTGACCCTCTGAAGTAAGACAGGTAATGGTCACTTGCGATTTCTGCGAAAGGCATGGCCATACAGTATTTAATTGCGCTACGAAAAAACGATGGGAAGAAAAACAAGAAAACTCGGGAAAATTGACGGCGCCGATCGGATCGCACCCCGATCGGCAGTAACTTTCTTAGACATAAAAAAGAGCCTTAACGAAGTAAGAAATTATGAATCGCAAACTCCCCATGACTCTGTAGTTAAGTTGCCTTTAGATGTAAGTAAAAAGCGTGAAACGAAATTTTTGATAGATACTGGCTCCCAGGTAACTCTTATTAAGGAAAACGTACTGAAGACGGGAACCAAAGTAAATAAGAATGAACAAATTCGAATAAATTCAGTACATGGCAAAGAAAATACTTTAGGGACTTGTACAGGAACTTTTGTTTTGAAATCGGAGTTACCCTGTAAATTAAATGTAGTAAGTACGGGTACTAGCATTCCGGAAGATGGATTGTTAAGAAATGACTTTCTCCAAGAAAATTGCAATGTTGAAGGTCCTAGAAAACGACTACTTTTTCCTCGCACGGAAATCAATAAAGTAGAATTCGAAGTGCATTTGAAGGAACTGCTACGCATTCAGAAGAAAGTTCAAGTGCCAAGGCTAGTCCAAAGTTGGATTGTGGGAAGGAGACTCAGAGAGTAACCCGCAATCTCGGCAAGCCAAGACATGCTGAACAAAAGTCTGACCGCATTATGCTAGCTGATCAAATAAAAGACTCGCAACAAGACAGCAGCCCTGAACAATTTACTAATGTTCAGTGCCATAAGGAAAATGAATTGATTTCGAGAGAAGTTCATATTCCTGCTCGTTCAGAAGTTTTGGTCAAGACAGTTTGTTCAAATGAAGGAGATTTGATTTGTTTAGCCGAAGAGCTATGCCCTGGAGTGTTCATTTCAAATTGTATAGTGCATCCAAAGGACCAACACATTGTTATAAGTATAGTAAACATCAACGAAATGGCGGTTATACTGAAAAATATTAATCCCACGATTGGGAAACTGGAAGATTATGATATTGTAAGATAGTGAAGGAAAATTTGAGAAACTAAAGAAGAAAATGGTGAATGAAAGTAAGGATATAAACGCAGTGGAAACAGCAACCGTAGTAAAGAAGAATAGTACTTGCAAAGAATTTATCGCGATATTAACCGATTGCAAAAACTACATGAACAAATAAGCCTAGATGAAGACTTAAACCCTGAGGAGAGGGGCAGAATATGGGAAATTTGTGAAGATTATGAGGATATTTTTCATTTGAAAGATGATCTTTTGACGTACACTCCAGTACTAAAACATAAAATACAGGTAAAAGAAAACCAGGCATCAATTAACCAGAAGAACTACAGATTACTACAGAGTCAAAAGGAGATAATAAACGAACAAGTTCAGGAAATGCTCAGAAATGATATCATAACTCCTAATAAAAGCCCATGAAACTCCCCATTACTGGTAGTACCAAAAAAGCCTGGCTCGGATGGTACCAAACGATGGAGAATTGTCGTCGACTTCCGCAAGTTAAATGAAGTTACTGTCAAAGACGCTTTCTCGTTACCGCGAATAGAAGAAATCTTAGATCAGTTGGGTCACGCAAGATACTTCACAACTTTAGATTTGGCAAGTGGTTATCATCAAATACAAGTAGATAAACGAGACAGAGAAAAAACTGCCTTCAGCACTAATTATGGACATTATGAGTTTAAACGGATGCCTTTTGGACTCACCGGAGCACTAGCAAGGTTTCAACGCATAATGAACCATATCTTGATGGGTTTGCAGGGATTTAAATGTTTCGTTTATTTAGATGACATTGTCATCTATGGAAAAAGTTTGAATGATCACAACGCCAAACTGTTGGAAGTATTCCAGAGTTCCGCGACTCAAGATCAGGAAAACAGCAAAAGCAACTGCTTGGTGGTTACACGATCCCAAGCCAAACAGGGCTCCTATAACTTGCCTTTAATATCAGAGGAGCCTCAACGTATACCGGACATACCATTGAATCACACAACCACGGTGCCATCTACTATGGAAGTACACACACAGAAGACTCCCCTCAGTTCAGACGAAGAAGCTGATGATATAACAAATGAGGATGAAATTAGCACAAAAGGCAAAATTAGAATCTTGAAAGAGAGGAACGAAATTGAGACTATCCTACATAACTTCCACGATGCACCTCTGGGCGGTCACCAAGGCGTGTGGAAAACATTTTATAAAATCCGCAGAGAATTTAAATGGAAAGGTATGTTATCGGATATAAATAAATACATAAAAAACTGTAATAAATGTCAACGTTATAAAGCTAGCCGTAAAAATAAAATGCCCATGGTAATAACAGACACCGCTCGCGAAACTTTCGAGAAAGTTTATTTGGACCTTGTAGGCCCTTTAGAAGAAACGAGTGAAGGTAATAAGTATATCTTAACTTTCGAAGATGATTTGACGAGGTTCATGGACTGTGTCGCTATACCAGACGCAGAAGCATCAACACTAGCGAAGGCATTTTTTAATGAAATAATAACGCGCTACAGAATCCCCAAAGTACTGGTTACAGATCAAGGGACAAACTTTACAAGCGATTTGTTCAAAAGAGTATGTAAAATGCTTAAGGTCAAGAAAATACAGACTACCGCGTACCATCCGCAAAGCAATGGAGCTTTGGAGCGGTCTCATAGGCCTTTGGTCGAGTATCTGAAAATCTTCGTTGAGTCTAACCCCCGTACATGGGATGAACATCTTAGGGCAGCAATGTTCGTACAAAATAACAGCAAACATAGAGGAACTAAGGTAACGCCTATGGACTGTTTGTTCGGTTTCACTGCGGAAATTCCTAACAATTTGCAACGAGAGCCTGAGCCAGTATACAACTTTGAAGACTATTACTTTAAATTAAGAAGTATTGTACAACAAGCATATGCAATTGCGCGTAATAATTAACTACAAAGTAAAGAGTTTTCCAAAAGACTCTCTCCGGGCCTGGCATCTTACATATTAATGCATCTTGCAAATTTACCCTAGGACACTGGGAGCTCCCCACAAGAGGTAACTCAATTAATGTACTAAATACGTACGTGTATGCAAACCTTTCCCTTCCCAAATTAAATTTCGAGGACTCCTCACTCAAGCTATCTATCTTTAACGCAACCAAACTAAGAAATCTAACCATAACCTCATCACATCCCAACTTTCAAGAAGTACTTAAAAAAGCTGCTCTAAATTTCAAAGAATTAGACAATGAAATAAGGCATGCAAAACACGAAAAGGTACAGTCTGCTCATAAAATGTTTACATATACTAACACCGGGCTTCTCTCGTTAGTAACTGCCTTTCTAATAGTCTTAGGAATTTATTTATATTGGAAAGGAAAGCATCCTCAAAAATATCAAAATCACGTTCTACGATAAATATATCCTCTCCAATAATAACAGCATCCACCCTCACTGCTATCCCACACGAGGTTGCCACAATTTCTACAATGGAAACACCCAGAACGCATCCAACAACGGAAAAAGTTTACGAATTGCCTATAGAACTTGCACCAGCACCACAAACTTTTAAAAACAAACATCGGAAATCGTTCCGCATTCCCTCACACACAGTCTCAAATTATTAGATTACATTATCATAAAAAAATAAATAAGTAAAAAGAATCTCTATAGGAACTAGATTTAGCATTTAAAAATTTTGTAACACATTTTTGGATATGTTAATGTACTAAATAATTAAGTTAAAAATGAAAAAATTAATTTTGTTGCACAAAAAAAAAAAAAGTTACAATTAGTTTTAATTATTATTAGGAATTTTTCTTTTTTTTTGTTATTATTATTCCGCGGAATTAGGTACATTAATTAATATAAAATATATAGTTTCTCCTAAGTTAATCAATATATGTACCTGTATTTGTTAATAACTCAGATGATCAAGCTACTCGTAAACTTCTGTGCCAGCAGCATTACATTTTTTTCTTTTTTTTCCCTATGTTCCATTGCTACTAGTTTAATTCCTTCTCTCGACGAAAAATGATACTAATCTTTAGTATCATTTTTCTTTTACATGGGGGGAAGGAATGTTGTATAATCGTTTCATCATTTATCAATGATTAATATCAAAACGTTTTCCTAAAACTTCTTTTACTTATTAACCCATATGTAAATAAAATAAAAGCATTTTACGTGCATTGATCAATGCCCGGTCAGCATAAATAAAAAATGACGTAATGGCTGATCAGAATTTATTGCAGAGTGCCTTACCTTCGTAATAATGACCTACTTCGCAGGTAAACAAAGCGAAGTAGGAAATAAAAATCTTGTTTTGGAAACATCAAAAAATTCTGGCACAGAAATTACGCGTAGCCGATTCTGCATTTTTTTTAAATAAACTAATTAATATCGAGTGCAGTAGAATAAGTTCAGTTTTAGTTTTGAGTCTTGATAGCGAGGAGAGTTAAAGAGCTAGTTTTTAGTATTAGAGTGAGCCGGTAAGAAAAAAGATTAAAATTTAAGTGAAAAAGTTCCGATTTAAGAAAGTGTATAACGTACAGTTGAAAAAGAAAAATTTAGTTGCGTATAATTGGAATAACAAAAGTTGAATTGTGTGAATTGATGTACAATATCTGTATGTGCGAGTTACAAAAATAAAACGAAATAATAAAGTTTAATTATGTGAATTGGAGACTGTTTAAGTGTTTAAATTTATTTATGAATCGTTATATAAAGCCCCACATCCCCTTTTCTTGCGGTGTATAAAAAGCAAACACCACACAGACCAAGACAGTCGTATCAGCGAAATACGCGTACAAGGACGAAGGACTAATAGCGGAGTTAGAGCCTGATATCGTCATGCTACTCTGTTACATCTGGCAGGAAGGAAGTTCGAGTCTCTGGAGGGAGTGCGTGAAGGAGCGACTTACTTCGAGAAGGATGCAAAACATCTCCAACTTCGGCAATCAGCAGTAGAGAGATGTTAAAAGTAACGGCGCAACCCTTCAGAATATATGGGAACCCAGGTATGTCAAGAAAGAGCCAGGTATTCCATCTCAGTCAAATTTAATAGAATACCGAGGAACTCCTCCCAGAAGCAGTCAGCGAGGATCTAAACAATGCTTTCGATGTGGAAAGGAGGGACATTTCACAAAGGAATGTGGTTGAGAACGACAGCCTCCATTCTGCACCAGATGCCGAGGTTATGCTCATGTAGCAACGGAATGCAGGAGGCAGCAAGTGAGATTCGCAACGTATTCACAAAAAGTGGAAATGAATCTCGGGATGAAAGGGAGGTTTTATACTGCCAGTTTTGCAGAGCATGCGATCACTCACTGCAAACTGCCTCCACTGAAAATAGAGTAAAATAATCGGCAGTTGGGCAACGAAGAGCGGCAGCTGGGGAATTCATGCACAGCTTCCTTTCATTGAAAAAATGGAATGCTCTAAATCCGCAAAGGAGGAAACCAGTACGATAGAATTGAGCCCGCTAAATAATAACATCATTTTTATTTTTACTGAAGTTAATGCCTTTTTAGCTGCTCCGTTTTTTTATTTTTATTATTACTGGAGTTAATGCAAACAAAAAGAGACGAAGTGGTACAATCAAATCACACGAGTATAGAGCCACAGTTAGGCGAAGGAGTGAGACGCACCTTGCCAACAGCCCCTGGTATGGGAACTGGACAAAGATGCAAACATGTTAGAACAGAGGCATCCATAATTGTGGCCTCAGGAAATGTGGGGTGATGCACAGATGGCAGAGGGCGATAGTGAAGCTAGGGTGTCAGAACCTCCTCGCATGGAGGTGGGACTTCTCAACCAAGATATCGGAGGAGTATCGATATCGCCCACAGGTGAGGAAGCCATCATTTTTGGTAAATACCAGAGATAATTCAGGTTCAACTTTATGACGAGAAGCCAGGACAGAACAGTTGGTAAAAATAGACGTGGCCAGTGAAGAAGACCTGGTATGCATGGCTGGCGAAATCAAACCAGGAGTATATTGTGGTAACACCATAATCAAACCAAGGAATTGACAGGCCTTCACGGGTATTATTAATGTCAGAATAGAACCGGTCGAAATCATGAACTTTCAACCCAAGCGGAAAATATTAACCGAGTTTGTAATGCACCCGCTCTTACATTCCAACACCAACGTAAGCTCATGAGGGACACGTTGGTGCTGGAGGAGAATCTAAACGCGGAAGAAAAAGAAACCGTTGCTAAGCTTTGCTATGACTATAGGCATATTTTTTATTTACCTGGGGATAAGCCACGTATACATCGACGAAATCTTTCAAATTGCCACTAATGGGTAACACAGGCCCTATACATAATAAACAAACAAGAATGCCAGAAACAGCTAGTAAGGCTTCTAGAAGAGGATATCATAGAACCCAGTAAAAGTCCATTCAATTTCCCAGTTCTACTTATCCTTAAAAAGGAAAGGGATGAAGATGGCAATCGAAAGTTTAGACTGTGCTAGCCTTTCGAGAGCTGAACTAAGTGTGCATCCCTTACGCATTTATTGGACAGGTGGGGTCATTCCAGGTACTTCTCCACGTTAGATCTAGCTAACGGGTACCCCCAAGTGCTGATTGATCGAGCAGATAGAGAAAAACCAGCATTCAGCACCAATTTCAGTCACTTTCAATATAAACGATTGCCATTTGGACTAAAAGTTACCCCCCCCCCCTCATTTTTTCAGGCGTTATTGAATGGGATTTTGACAGTCATTCAAGGAATAAAATGCTTCTTGCAAAAAAATTGGATGAACACAACAAGAAGCTTCGGGAAGTAATCCAGCTTTTTAGGGAACACAATTTGAAACTTCAGGCTCTGAGTACCAAATCCTGAAAAGGAGGTTGTGTACCTGGGCCATATATGTTCAGAAAAGGCAGTAAGGCCAGATGAACGATTAGTTAAAGTAGTCCGAAATTTTCCAAAACCGCGAACTATGTGTCAAGTGTAGTCGTTCTTGGGACTAGCTAACTATTACCCAAAATTCGTTCCAAACTTGTCTAAAATCATGGCTTCCATTACGAAATTGCTGAGAAAAGGGGAAAAATTTAATTGAGGCTCGGAATGCAACAATTCCTTTAATATTATAAAAGAAGCTCTAACTACGTCACCTAGCTTGGGTTACCCTGACTTTAGTAAGGAATTCGCATTAAGTACAGATGCAAGTAGGGAGTCCTTAGGGGCAGTCGTAGAACAAGAGGAAAAACTGCTAAGGTGTGCTAGCCGTACTTTAAAATCTGATGAGAGGAATTATTCTACCACCGAACTAGACATGTTGGCTATCGTTTGGCTGTGCGGAATTACAAGTGTTACTGCTACGTAGACATTTTAAAATTATATCCGACCACCAGACTTTACATGGAATTTTTAAGGTAAAAATACCACATCTCGTATGGTGATATTTCATCATAAATTGTCGGAATATAACTTTGAGATTGTTTATAAAACTGGAAAGTAGAATACCAAGGCGGATGCATTGAGCCGAATTCCCCAAGTTTGCAATGAAAAAAGCATGGAAAAGACTACAGAGTTTCCATGTTTCGCAGTAACTCGACCTCAAGCCCGGAAGAAAATGACAGTAGACGAAAGTCAAAATCGGGAATCTGAAGATGATTAGGACGTTACAAGCGAGTGTGAGTTGATTGCCGGAAGAGATATAAAACAGCCATAGCCAACATTAATTTCGACTCCGGAGGAAGTACAGATGATTTCGAAAGATTATCATGACTCTAGGTTCGGAGGACATTTTGGACGAACTAAAACGTCCAACAGAATATAGCGTTTCTACCACTGGAAGGGGATGAAGGGTGAGAACGCGAGATATCTTCGACGGTGTGTACAATGTCAGAAAATCAAGTACGCGCGAACCATTATGGTAGTGACGGAAATTTGCGAGAAACCGTTTTACAATGTTTACATCGATTTGGTGTGAATTATTACGATAGGAAGACCAGACCAGAGCGGTTACATGTCGACGATAAGGTTTTGGTCAGGGATCCAGCCCGTGCAGGAAAATTGGCATCAGTTTTAAAGGACCTAATGGGGTCGTAAATGTACGCAGTCCGAAGAATATTACGGTCCTTCAGGGCAAAATACTTAAACGGATTCACACTAACCGTTCAAGAAAATTTCTTGAATGATTAACTCCACTTCGCCTTACTTAATTAATTAATTATTAACCTCTATTATTATACAGGTGTTATATTGTAATCAGAAATGGTCGAATAAGAGGTTAGATAGCCCAATACAGTAAAAGGTAAAGAAGGGTTATTAAATGACGTACGGTTTGGACAAACTTTTTTTTAACGAGTAAAGGAAACGGTTAAAATAAAAAAAGAGAATATAAAACAAGAAAGAATAAATAACCTATTAAAAAGCAAAGATAATAGTTTAAAAAAGAAAGAATGAAACAATAAATAAGAGATTTATAATAAAGAATAAGAAGTTTTTAAAGAAAAAGCACACAGAAATCAAGATTTGTAGTAAAGAAGAAAAGAAGTAAAGAATAATTAAAAAACAATAATTGAGACAAATAAAATAAAAAGAAGAACTAATTATGAGAAGTGTTTATTTTAGATATTAGGAACATTGTCAGTAGATTAAGGAATACAGGTAAGAAGTAGGAGAGTCAGAATGGATAGGCTTATGGTAGTAATGTTAGTTAGTGTGACATCACTGTATGCAGATAATGCCGACTACAGCACCAAACCCATAACACAAATGGGGGTACGATTCGAGAGTGAGGGAAAGGTGAACTTCTACAGCAAGCATTGGACGATTTTAAGTAAACTAGAAATGCCGGATTTAGCAAAGTCTTGGAATTTGAAAACAATTGCAACAGGCTAAGCACGGAACTATTTACCAAGGTCAGACACATCAGAGTATTCACCAGATGTGAAGTGGCAGCCAAGGAAATAAGAAGCTGGGTGTTCAGAATCGAACAGAATGAACAGCTTAGCCATCATAGGCATGTAGAAGCATACCATCGTACGAAACAATCATTTTTTGATGGAGTGGGGTCCCTTTTTAAGACACTTTTTGGAACAATGGATCAGGCCGACTCAGATGACATCAACAGCAGACTTGAAGATCCCGATGGTATGGAGAATCGTACTTTTCACTTTCTGGAGGAACAAGCGACCTTAATGAAATCAACCTTCGACGTGTTTAATGCATCACGAGCGTAGGCAGATGCAGAGCGGAAGGAGCTCTGGAGTAAAATTACGTTCATCATCACTGCGCAACAGAGCCAGGGTAATGAGTTATCAACGCTGCAGCAAATAATGGAGATAAATGAAATTATTAAGCTGATGACAATTCATCTACAAGATATTAGTGATATGCAGGAAGCCCTGACAAATATCATGGGGTCGTTGAATGCAGGCAAACTACACCCTGCTATAACTCATGCTCGTGAAATGTCTGACGTAATAGCAAACATTACTAGAGAATTATTTGGACGAAAAACTTTAAGATTTCCAGCTACTGATCCCGATTGCAAGAGTATAACCTATCCAGGCAGATCATAACATTTTAGGTCAGGGTAGAGATTCCTCAACCACAGAGAGTTGAATTCGACCTGTACAAAGTCTATACAATTCCGACAGAAATGCACCAGTATGGCTACCGTATAGATGATCTGGATGCTGAATTCGTTGCAGCAAGCAACCACGAGCGACAGGATACCTTGCTAAACTACCAGCAATTTCATAAATGTCAGAAGTTTTTAACCTTAGCAGATCATCCACAGATTCTGTGCCCACCGCTAGGTCCTGTCATCACAGCTTTTGGTGACAACTGCGTCCTCAACTTATTTCGCAGCTTAAACGTCCACGCCGGAGCATGCAAGGAGACGGTCGTGGCTAAATGGGACAATTTAGTCAAAATGGTGACAAGAAATCACTGGCTTTTTGTAATGTCCGACAAAGCAAAATTAGAAGTAAATTGCCGGAACTCGCCAACTGCGATAGGAGAAGTAACGTCAACGGGTGTACTGACGATCGGAGAGCACTGTTATTTGCAAATGGGAGACTTACTGATAAGTTCTGAAGATGAATCTCGCAGTAATCAAGTTCTCTGGCAACCAGCACGGTCAGCGCTATCAGCTTGGAACAGCATAGCACCCCAAACAGGATCGAAGACAACAAATACGCTGAAACATGAAGAGCACGAGATATGTTTATTAGCGGCGCATAATTTTAATCAGGTGTGGAAAGCACAAGAAGCTAACATCAAGAAGGTTCAGAGCAACTTCGAACAAGAGGAGAGCAGCAGACAGGAGTAGGTATTAGGGCGGTTTGGCAAGACATTCTCTGACGTCACAGGCGCCAGGTAGTGATCTTGCACGAGGGCATTTACCTTTTATCACACGCACCTACACACACTAACACACCCACCAATGCATTTATATATTTATAGGTACTGGATAACTTTAAAAAAACACAAAATCCTGCTTAAGAGCTCATGCAGCTAGGAAGCATGGTTTAAACCTGCATCGATATTTTCATATCTTCGGCTGTTGTTGCATTTCTTTTTTTGTGCTCCAATGCTTCACACCACTTAGTCATTTTTTCTGCCGCTCCAGCCAGACGTGATCAGTTAGTCACACTTCTTTACGTCAGTAGAATTAAAAAAATCTGAGTTAACCAGGCATGAGTATATCAAACAAATTCTGCTGTCTGAATTTATGTTGGCCCGATACCATATTATGAATTATCCACCTCGATAGGGCTATATAATTAATAATAGTACAATTAAAATAACGGATTTATAGCCTAGTCTTTCAATAATTAAGTAAAGATCAGTAATAAATTATAGATATTTGACTTGATCGTGTGAGGCCCCTGTATACAAGAGTAATGACAGGGTTAAGAAATTATTTATTGAATCAATGTATGAATTCTAGCACCATCGCTTCGGGATATTTCGTATTACTTGGGAATAAATCATCCTAACATAAACATTATTTCAGACCTGGTTGCTATAAATATAACGAAACGAGCTCGTTTATCCCATTCTTAATTGGATATTTAAAGTGTTCGGTCATAACAATTTATTAAAATATGGAAAAATTCATTATTACAAAAGACAACATAGCCTATATCAAAAGGTTCAATATACGAGGCCGTAAAGTAGAGTTTAAAATCGCACCGGTGCCCCAAAATGCGGAGCCCACTTCGGTGGAAGATATTATTCAACATGCCGTAAAGGGGCTCCTACCAAATGATCAGGTAGGGATTACTTTTTGCGGAAACAGTTTTAAAGAGAGGGGGCCGGGGTGGTTGAATTTTAGACCGGCTTCGGAAATTATAATAGAAGATATCTGGGAAATGATTTCGAAAATATTTCAAAGCAACTCTGAAGGTATGTTTTTATATTTGCACCTGATTTAGTCAAGGTTTTCTAACAAAATTTTTATTTTAGGATTAAGTACAGATACTTTTTGCTTGGGGGTGACATCGTGCGCCTACCAGAAGGGCGAGGAAATAATCGCCATAATAAATATAATACTTTTATTGAAGAGTGCGCCACGAGGAAGGGTATCGTTGTGATATAGAATAAGGACAGCCTGTGGTTACCTCGAGCATTGGTGGTTGCAATCGCGGGCGTAAAGAAAGATGTCAACTATAGGAAAATTAGAAGAAATATTCGAAAACTACAAACTCATCTTGTTTCAAAATTGTTAGCAGAATCAAGAATTCATATTCCGATTGAAGGCGGGGGAATTTCTGAACTTCAGCAATTTCAAAACCATTTGAAAGCATATAGTATTGTCGTTTATCAATACGGAACTATAGGACGAGATGTAATTTTTGAGGGACATAACGCGATGGCCCCAGGCTGAATCTGTTATATCACAATAATCATTATAATGTTATAGCATCTCTTACTGCTGCCTTTTGTTGCAGTTATTATTGTGAAATATGACATATACCGTATAATACTAAAAAAGATCACAGGTGAGGCGGGACATGCCCTTGTTGTCAACAGTCACCAGTCTGTACTAATAAAAATATAATCGAAATTAAGTGTTCAAAATGTAACCGCCGCTTTAGAGGCCAGCAATGCTTCGATAATCACAATGCGTGTGGATCATTAAATAAGAAAACCGTCTGTGAACAGATTAAAAGATGTATGGATTGTATGATAACATACAAAGCTGATAAAATTCATGTATGCGGAGAATATTTCTGTAAAATATGCAACAAACATGTACCACAGGGGCATTTATGCTTTATTCAACAGGATAGTCGTAAACCCTCCATAAAAGATACTCTTTTTGTTTTCTACGATTTAGAGACACGACAGGAAAAAGTGTTGGGAGAAAAAGTTGTTCAAGAACGATCAATAGGAGAAATTAAGCTGCATGAGTCAAATTTATGCATTTTTCAACAGCGATGAGAGCACTGTATTGAAAAAGATCTGCGCATATGTGAAAAATGCGGAATAAGAGAACAGGTCTTAAAGGTTAGTCCTGTTCAGAACTTTGTAGAGTATTTACTGAATCAGCGAAAATTGTTCACGAAGGTAGTTGTTATAGCACACAATGGCCAAGCATTTGACCACCAATTTATACTAAACCATATTTTGCAAAATACAGATTTAAAACCCGAATTAATTATGCGAGGTACGAAAATAATCATGATGCAACTGAGAAATGTGAAATTTATAGATTCTTTGAATTACTTCCCGATGGCTCTAGCCCTATTACCAAAAGCATTTGCCTTACCGCCCGTTTATAAAAAAGGTTATTTTCCACATCTTTTTAATACTGCTGAAAATGAAAATTATATTGGCACACTACCGGCAATAGATTATTACGGCCCTGATACAATGAAAGCAGAAGAACGAGCTGTATTTCTTAAATGGTATGAAAAACATAAAAATGACGAATTTAATATGCAGCGTGATATTGTTGAATACTGTGTTAGCGATGTGCACATTTTGACAGAGGCATGCTTAAAATTTAGAAGGCTGATGTTAGATGAATGCAACGTTGAGCCATTTTTGGAGGCAGTGACTATAGCTTCCGCGTGCAACCTTGTCTACAGGCGCAATTTTCTCAAGAAAGACACAATTGGGATTATTCCAAAAAATGGATATCGAAAAGCTGATAACCAGTCGGAAATAGCAATGCAGTGGCGGATATGGGAGGAAGGTTATCGCAAAATTAATATCTTGCATGCGGCTAAACAACGAGAGGTTGTACTAAATGGGGTTAAGGTAGATGGATATTGTCCAGAAACAAATCAGGTTTTCGAATTTCATGGCTGCTATTATCATGGGCACGAAATATGTCTAACACATAACCGCGATGCTCCACTGTATGATGACGCCAACGATAGTTTAAACAGGAGATATAAAGCTACAGTGGCAAAGGCCGAACGCTTACATTCTTATGGATACGAAGTAATAGAAATGTGGGAGTGTGATTTTCGGAGGCAGTTAGAGAAGAATAAAGACATGCGATATTTGAAAAACCATCCTTTAATGGTAAACATGCCGTTAAATCCTCGCGATGCTTTTTGTGGCGGCCGAGCAGGAAATACTGTGATACGCTATCATTGCAGACCAGGCGAGAAAATTAAATATGTAGATGTATGCTCTCTGTATCCCTGGGTTTGTAAATATGGCAAATTTCCAATCGGCCATCCAAAGTTATATGTTGGAAGCAGGGCCTGTTCCGAGTTGGGCTTGAATAATACAGAAGAGTTATATCACCCTGTTCTACCAATGAAACAAAACAATAAGCTAATGTTTTCTCTATGCCGCCTCTGTAGTGAGGAGAAAAATCAGGCTGATGAATGTCCTCATACAGATGAAGAAAAGGCATTAATAGGCACATGGGTAATTGATGAAGTTAAGGAGGCCTTAAATCAGGGCTATAAATTATTGAAAATATATGAGATATGGCGTTATGAAATCGAGCAATACGATAAATTGACTCGGGTGGGCGGATTATTCACGGTCATGATGAATAAATTCATCAAAATGAAGCAGCAAGCGTCAGGATGGCCGAACAGATGCCAAATCTGAGGAAGAGAAGAACCGATATATTGATGACTTTCTGGAGAATGAGGGAATAAAGCTGAGTTTTCATGAAATTACATCCAACCCCGGATTAAGATCTTTAGCCAAGTTAATATTAAATTCCTTTTGGGGAAAGTTTGGCTAGCGTGATAACCAGCCGAGGACAAGTATAATAAATAACTTAGCAGAATTTTATGCACTATTTGCTTACCCAGCCACCGAGGTCTACCATATCCTCCCAGTCGGTGAAGATACGGTATTCGCTAATTGGGGTTACAAAGAAGAGGCTGCCGACTCTTTATCAACTGTAAACGTCTGTAGATAAGCGCGGCTTAAACTGTACAGCTACCTGGAAAAACTTGGAGATCGAGCTTTGTATTATGACACCGATTCTGTCATTTATGTTAGCAGAGAAGGAGAATATCACCCACCAACAGGGGAATTCGTTGGCGATATGACAGACGAACTGGATTGCTTTGGCAAAGGTAGTTATATAAGGCGGCTTGTGAGCGGAGCCCCTAAAAATTATGCGTATGAATACTTCAACGCAAAAGAAAACCAGTTTAAAGCAACAAATAAAGTTAAGGGTATACGGGTAGATCATAAGACTTCAGATCTTGTGAATCTTGACTCTATGGAACGTATGATATTAAATTCTGAAGAAAACGGCTGCTTTCCCATAATTGCGCAAAATATACGACGCACAGAAAAGCATGAGGTATTATCAACACCCGAAGTAAAAATATACAGGCCTAAAACAGAGAAGCGCAAATTTTTCAAAGATTATAGCTCTATACCTTACGGATTTAAAAGACAATGCATATAAATATGGTACATTTCAAAAATAAAAGAATATTTCAAATAATGAAAAAAGTGTTTTTTATTTTAAACAATCCGCTCCAGTTGGTCATTTGTAGAGGCTTCAAAAAATTCAATTTTTCATAAATCGTCTGTAAAACTATTCAAAAATATACTCCTAAAATTTCAGGTCAAAATTCCAAGTCCAACAGAAGTTATAGGCGATTAAGTGAGCGTCCCTCGTTCAACTGCCGGAGCGCGTGGCGTGCAATAATTTTCTAACATTTTTTCAACCGATCATTCTGAAATCTGGTCTAACGTTTCTTTATATATAAATACGCTCTATTTAACCTTAATTCTAAACATTATATTTGTTTAAAGTATTTTATATTGACAGGAAATCTGCAAAAAGTGCCAAAATTTGCAAAAATTCCAACAGTTCGTATATATTGCAAAATACAGAAATCGTAAAATTGTAAAAAATAATAGTAAATCGCAAAACTTAGACAAAAATCATAAAAATCGCAAAATTAAATTGCAAAAACAATCTTCAAAATGCAAAAAAATTCATGTAAATTGCAAAAAGAAATCGTAAAATTGCAAAAAACGTAAAAGCGCAAAAATTTGTATAAATTGCAAAAAAAATAATAATAATAAATCATAAAAAGTGTAAAAAGAAATCGTAAAAGCGCAAAAAAAATTATGTAAATTTTAAAACACTCGTATAAATTGCAAAAAATTCATATAAATTGCGAAAAGAAATCGTAAAATTGCACAAAAAACGTAATAGCGCAAAAATGTGTATAAATTGCAAAAAAAATAATAATAAATCATAAAAAGTTCAAAAAGAAATCGTAAAGCAAATATGGTTGTGTAAAGAAACTAGCCTTTCTACTAAAATTGTGGAAAGTTATGAGAGTTTGTTTTAGAAGATAAATTAAGCTATAATAAGGGGTGTGAGCTGAAAAACATATTAAAACTGGGGTGGAGAAACATTGCATGGGGAATTTAATTATGCGTTCATTAATTAGCACAATGTGCGGAATTAGAATAGAAAAACAAAACATAGTTTTAAAACATATTGTTGCGGACGTGGCCTTTGGTTCGTTATTTAAAACACAATATTAAATAATTAATATATAAGTTCTATATTACTCTTAAATCATATAAAGTTCACAAACATTTATTTAATCAACTCAACTCTAATTATCGCTAACACTGTACTTTCAATTATCGCAATCTAATTACACACTATCGCTTCTTTATTACTTTCGCTTCTTAACACTGCAACGTCTAAAACAAGACTCTTTTTCTGGCGATGACAACTGTTATATTTATACCCTAGAAACACTCCGGATTATTCTGGAGTGTTCTATTCCAAAAGCTTCTTGACTATTGTATTTGTTCTATTCCTGAACTTTCCTGTAGATTTCATAATCGATTCTCCGAACCTGAAGTCATTTACTCTCCGAACCTGAAGTTGTTTATTGCCAGTAGATGTCACCAGTTGTCTCTTTCTATTGCACGTAACACTTCCCCCTTCTTAAACTTGTTCGTCCCGAACAACAGGTGGTCCACGGTCTTGATGCTCGTAGTATTGACACAAGCGGTCCAAATGAACAATTTTGTGCTTGCCTCTTGTGCCACGCTGAATCCTGTATACCACGTCATTAATTCTAGTTACTACTGAATATGGTCCTTCCCAGTGTTGTTGCAATTTTGGAGAACGTCCCTTACGTCGTTTCGGGTTGTACAGCCAAACAAGATCACCTTCGTTTAATCCTGCGGAATTAGCGCGTAAGTCATAGCGGGTCTTCATCCGATCAGTATTTGTTGCTGATTTCGTCCTCGTGGCCTCGTGTACATCGGCTAATTGTTGTTTGAGCTCCGATACGTAGTCTTCTGGTAACTTTTCTTCACCTCTGGGGGTACCGAATTTTAGGTCGCTAGGTAAACGCATCTCTCTTCCGAATATGACTTTAGCTGGGGTTTGTCCGGTAGTACTATGAACGGCTGATCTATAGGCCATTAGGAATACAGGAATATGTCGATCCCAATCGCGTTGATGAAAGTCAACTACTTTCTTTAGATGCTCGATCAATGTTCTGTTGAAGCGCTCTACCATGCCATCAGATTGCGGGTGTAGAGGAGTTGTTCTAGTTTTTCTTATTCCCAACATTTTACACATCTCCTGGAAAGTCCGCGATTCGAAGTTCCGTCCTTGGTCCGAACGAAGTTCGTGAGGCACACCAAACCTACTGACCCAATTCGTTATTATTTGTTCCGCAACTGTGGTTGCCTCTTGATTAGGGATTGCATAAGCTTCAGGCCATTTACTGAAATAGTCAATGGCAACTAATATATAACGGTTACCGCCATCCGTTTCTGGAAAAGGTCCAGCGATGTCTATAGCTATCCTTTCAAAGGGGGCTCCGACATTATACTTATGCATTTCTCCTCTGCTTCTGTGTTGCGGCCCTTTGCAAGCAGCACAGACAGTGCATCTGTGGCACCACTCCTCCACATCTTCTCGCATATGTAACCAATAAAACTTTTCTCGTATTTTGGAAATGGTTTTGTTCACTCCCAAATGTCCTCCAGAGGTTCCACCGTGCATTTCTTCTAGAACATCTTTGACGTTTGATGCTGGCACGACTATCTGCATTCGGAAAGCTTCGCCATTAGGTGCTTCCCACTTGCGTTTTAATATACCCCATTCAACATGCAGAGAGTTCCATTGAGCCCAGTAACTTTTCAGCTCCTCACTCCGTTCCGAAATATCCTTCCAGTCTGGTCTTTCCATGTCTGGAAAAGGTCCAGCGATGTCTATAGCTATCCTTTCAAAGGGGGCTCCGACATTATACTTATGCATTTCTCCTCTGCTTCTGTGTTGCGGCCCTTTGCAAGCAGCACAGACAGTGCATCTGCGGCACCACTCCTCCACATCTTCTCGCATATGTAACCAATAAAACTTTTCTCGTATTTTGGAAATGGTTTTGTTCACTCCCAAATGTCCTCCAGAGGTTCCACCGTGCATTTCTTCTAGAACATCTTTGACGTTTGATGCTGGCACGACTATCTGCATTCGGAAAGATTCGCCATTAGGTGCTTCCCACTTGCGTTTTAATATACCCCATTCAACATGCAGAGAGTTCCATTGAGCCCAGTAACTTTTCAGCTCCTCACTCCGTTCCGAAATATCCTTCCAGTCTGGTCTTTCCATGTCTTCTTTCCAAGCAAGAATAGGTGAAACGTCCGGATCTTCTCGTTGTGCTGTTCGTAGGTCCTCGTTGTCCCAACCTGTAGATGGCTCCACGGTTACCAACTGTATAGTTGCTGTTGTTTCTTTTTCTTCTATTCGAGTGCAATGTTTGCACTCAAGTTTACATGGACGTCGTGAAAGGGCGTCTGCATTTCCATGGATACGACCTCTTCGGTGTTGTATTTGAAAATCATAAGCCTGGAGTCGCTCTATCCATCTCGCCACTTGTCCCTCAGGATTCTTAAACTGCAGAAGCCATTTAAGCGCTGCATGGTCGGTGCGAAGGATGAATTTCTGCCCGTAGAGATATTTATGAAAATGCTTTGTTGAACTTACAATGGCAAGTAGCTCCTTTCTTGTAGCACAATAATTTTTCTCTGACTTTGAAAGTGCTTTGCTATAGTAAGCTACTGGAACTTCTTGACCATTCTCCTCCTGAGAAAGCACTGCACCAATACCTTCATTGCTGGCATCCGTGTCTAATATAAATGTTTTTCCCAGCTTTGGATAGTGAAGTACTGGCGCTTCACAGAGCTGTTGCTTCAAATTTTCAAAACTTTCGTTGCATTTATCCGACCATATGAACGGCTTTCCCTTTTCGGTAAGTTGATGTAGGCTTCTTGCTATATCTGCAAAACCTTTCACGAATCGCCTGTAGTAGGTAGCTAAACCAAGAAAACTCCGTAATTGATGTTTGTCCTTTGGTGCTGGCCAATTTTTGATGGCTTCTATCTTTTCTGGATCGGTTCTTACTCCTTGTGATGAAACTATGTGCCCTAAATATTTAACTTCTTTTTTAAATAGAGCACATTTACTCGCACTGAGCTTTAATTTTGCATCTTTGAGTCTTTGAAGTACACCCCGTAAGTTGTTTTTATGTTCCATGAATGTCCTTCTGATTACTATTATGTCATCCAAATAGACAAGACATGTTTTCCAGGTTAAACCTCGTAGAACACATTCCATTAGTCGTTCGAATGTGGCTGGAGCATTACATAACCCAAATGGCATTACTTTGAATTGCCATAAGCCACTGCCAACTGAGAAAGCAGTTTTCTCTCGGTCTTCGAGATGTATTTCCACTTGCCAGTAACCACTCTTCAAATCCAGCCTGGAAAACCATTGCGCTCCGGAAAGGGTATCCAATGTGTCATCAATCCTTGGTAATGGATAGCTATCTTTTCTCGTCACGTTATTTAGCTGGCGGTAGTCTACACAGAATCGGGTGCTCCCATCCTTCTTCCTAACCAGAACAACCGGCGATGTCCAAGGGCTGTTAGATTCCTCTATGATGGCTTGTTTCTTCATGGAGTTCATCATGTCTGCAACGTCTGGTTGTTTGGCTAATGGCAATCTTCGTGGTGTCTGTCGAATGGGTCTGGAATCTCCTGTATCGATTCGATGCTGGACAAGATTTGTTTTACCATAGTCATCATCATTCATTGCAAATAATTCCGAAAATTCATCGATCACCTCTTTGGCATCGTTGTGTTGTTGTTCACTTAAGGCACTGGACGAAAGAAGTTTCTGAACCTGTTGGGTAGTAGCTGGTATAGTTTTTGTCTCCTTGAAATTACTACCATTATCTAAATTGACGATTTGGTAAACGGGTTCACAATTTCCAAACACCTGTGCTGCTGCTCCAGTTGCTGTTCTTAGTAGATATTTGGTGGTGTTGTGAAGCCATTTATTCTTAACAAGATCTGCTCTAATAATTGATCTTGAAGCTCCAGTATCGATAGTAACTGCGCAGTCATTTTTTTCTACACTTCCATATATAACAAGACTGCTATTATTTCTCTGTAACTGACTTGCTTGGATGATGACTTCGGGGCTGTCGATTCCACCAACCAACTTCTGCCCCACGAAGTTGGTTTTTACTAGTTTTCCGACTGCTCAAGAGAAGAGACGGTGCGACTAGTTGCTGTTTGATATCTAGTCTCTCCACGAATTGCTTGTTCCCTGGCTCGACATCTTTGGCATTCTTCTTTCCCCTCTTCTTCTGGTGATTCCACTCGTCGACGTTTTCTGCAGTCTCTTTGAAGGTGCCCTGGTCTATTACAATTCCAGCATCGAAGGACACCACGTGAAGGCGGACTCTGTGATGATTGCACTCTGTTACAAGTACATTCTTCCACTGAAATTTCTCTCACTCGTACTGCACTCCGTGAAGCTTGTCTGGCGGATTCATACGCTAATGCATAGGCTAGTGCTTCTGCTGTTGATTTCTTTCCTGCTAGCCTTAATGATTGTTGTAAATTTTGATCTGTAATAGCGTTCACAAATGCCTCCGTCGCCACTTCATTGAGAAAATCCGCATTCACGCTGGAGTATGACAGATGCGCTAATCTTTCTGCATCTGCCTGCAGTTGTTGTAGTGATTCGCCATGTTTTTGAATCCTGTTGCGCAACTGTAGGCGATATACTTGCTGCATGTGTTCATCTCCGTAACGTAATTCTATCGCCTGTACTAATGAAGAGTACTTACGTTGATTTTCAATCGGTACAGTTTGTAAGAGTTCTGACCAGGACCTCGAAGCGCTAACACCAGAGCTATAGCTTTGTCTTCATCATTCCATCCATTTACCTCTGAAGCTGCCTCGAATTGTCTCTTGAAGATATGCCACGAATTTTGTCCATCAAATATGGGAGGTCTCATTCTACCTGCACTGGATATTTCAGTTGCTACGCTTAGAGGCTGACGATGCTTTATTCTTTCCAGATCTGCTTTAAAGTTATCAAGCTGTTCCGTGACATTTTGTTGTACTCCCGACCCTTGTTGTCGAACTTCCAACACTTCCTGCTGTATTCCTTCAATTTTCACATTTTGTTCGTCTAATGAAACTTTCAGAAATTTCTTCTGTTCCTCCAAACAAGTTTCTATACAATTCTGCACAGAATTCTTTTGTTCCTCAAAAGCATTCTTTTGTTCCTCGAAAGCATTCTTTTGCTCGTCCAGACGGGTTTCCATAGATTTCTTTTGTTCATCTAAACGTGATTCCAGATAATTCTTTTGTTCCTCGAGAGAATCCTTTTGTTCATCAAAACGGGCTTCCAATTTGCTCATTAAAGTACTCAAAAGCTGTTCCATTTTCATCTCAGGCTCTTCTTCAAATTCGGTTCCTTCCAAGTTCTCTTCGAAAACAAATGTCTCAGGACTCTTTCCTCCCGCTATCAAAGCTTGTCTAAGTCGCTCGACTAGAACTTTCTTTGCACCTGTCGTTTGTAATGAGCAGTTCCCTAGCTCCACTTTCAAATCCTGTATTCGAAGCTCCTCCACTTTGCGCCCCATTACTGTAGTAATTCACTCACAGTTGAATATAAATTATTTTCCAGAACTTTTAAAATTTAACACAATTCCACAAAATTAATCACACTTTTAATTTTTCAGTCAATTGCCACCACTTTATTTCTCAAATATATTTCACTTCTGACACCAGATGTTGCGGACGTGGCCTTTGGTTCGTTATTTAAAACACAATATTAAATAATTAATATATAAGTTCTATATTACACTTAAATCATATAAAGTTCACAAACATTTATTTAATCAACTCAACTCTTATTATCGCTAACACTGTACTTTCAATTATCGCAATCTAATTACACACTATCGCTTCTTTATTACTTTCGCTTCTTAACACTGCAACGTCTAAAACAAGACTCTTTTTCTGGCGATGACAATTGTTATATTTATACCCTAGAAACACTCCGGATTATTCTGGAGTGTTCTATTCCAAAAGCTTCTTGACTATTCTATTTGTTCTATTCCTGAACTTTCCTGTAGATTTCATAATCGATTCTCCGAATCTGAAGTCATTTACTCTCCGAACCTGAAGTTGTTTATTGCCAGTAGATGTCACCAGTTGTCTCTTTCTATTGCACGTAACAATATATATATATATATATATATATATATAAAATAATGTTTTCAATACCACCATGCAGATTAAAAATAGAGTGCTTAGTACTAAATATTTTAAATCTACAAATATTTATAATTTATTACTGATCTTTACTTAATTATTGAAAGACGGGGCTATAAATCCGTTATTTTAATTGTACTATTATTAACTATATAGCGCTATCGAGATGGATAATTCATTCGCTTCCAGAAAATTTAATTTGGGGTACTTAATCCCATATTTTCGTAAAGATTATAAACAGGATTTTTCTGAGTGTACTATACTTGCTTTTGGACATTTTGCGAAATTTTTTATTTTTACGAATCCTTCAAACAGAAACTATGAACAACGTTCATCGATTACAATAAAAATATTTGATTTAATTTATCTTTTGCATAAAGCTCTTCTGAAGTGTATACAATTGTATAGTCAAAATCACTCTATTGACTTTCTACACATGTAGTGGAAAGTGAAGCTCTTTATGCAACCATATTTGCCGATTTGTCTATAAATATGAACATTGATAACTTTTTAGCAAAACCCATTCGATGCTGTAAACCAAACTGCTTTATCATACACAAAGCTGAATAAACTATAGCAAACAAATAAAGTTTACGAAGAGTGAAAATTGCTCTATGTGAATTTGCATGTTCAGTCACAATATTTTCCATTCGCTTCAAGAAAATTCCGGTTTGGATTCTTAATCATATCTTCCCCTGTTAGATATATATAAAATAATCATATTCAAAGTATTGGTTCATTCAATAAATTAATATGGCCCAACCTTTCGCTTTCAGCTCACAGGTCAAGTTTTCAAACTGTTTACATACCTGCAAATTTTTTCTTTTTCTTGCAAACAGTTTTGTCCTACCTTTCTACGCATATAATTAAAGATCGCTGATCTTCACATTACTGCACATGCTAGCAATACCGTAGCAATTTGCGCTATTATGCGAATTTAATTAGGTGAATGAAGTGGTTCTAAAGTGCTGTAGCAGGAGCACATAATTTAAACGTACTCATAAAGATGTGGCATTCAAAGCATGCATCGATTCATTCAATAAAATTAATTTGGGTCACCTTTGGCTTTTAGCTCGCAGTTCAAGTTTACTAAATTATAAACTGTTAACATACCGGCGAAGTTTTTGTTTTTCTTACAAACTGCTTTTGTTTGTATTTTCATCTTCCTATCTTTCTACACATATAATTAAAGATCATTGATCTCCCAGCAGGTTTAAACCATGCTTGCTAGCTGCATGAGCTCTTAAGCAAGATTTTGTGTTTTGGTTATCTGCTTGCCTGGTAGTGCAAATTTAAAGTTATCCAGTGCCTATAAATATATAAATGCATTGGTGGGTGTGCTAGTGTGTGTGGGTGTGTGTGATAAAAGGTAAATGCCCTCGTGCAAGATCACTACCTGTCGCCTGTGACGTCAGAGAATGTCTGGCCAAACCGCCCTAATACCTACTGACAGGAAATCCATCCTCACCATATTCACCTAGCCGCCACATCCATCGCAGGGTTCGTGGGTATCATTAGTTTGACGCTAATCATAGGAGTTCTGAGGCCCTTGAGACGGTCGCAGAAAAAGCGAAATCGGATAACCGTCAAGAGACTGTCGAATCTACTAACAATTCTCAGATCTGCCAAACTTGTGAGGACGGAGCAGCCACCAGAGGATAAAGAGATTGACAATGGCATTGAACTGGTCGTCCCCACAACAGCAAACTTGCCCACAACCCACCTACCAACCGCCGTAGGGAAGCAATTGGTTCAGTTAGAATAGCTACCTTAGAAGTAGAATAATATAGTTTGATTATATAAATATGTAAACGTAATGGTCAGGTAATTATGGCAACCATAGAAATTCAGGTTTGTTTGTAAGTAGTGTGTGTTACTATGTATATAATTTAAGTATAGTACTCTGTGAGACACGTACGATAGGAATATGTTATTTTAAATGCACTTCAACCTAGCAACATAAATAACATAAATATGTGGTAATGGCCATTAATTAAAAAATATGGGATTATCTAAGTAGTATTTTTTATATATATGAACAAAATATGTGAAGGTGTGTTAAAAAAAAAATAAAGAAAAAAAATAATAAGTTAATGAGTGTATACCTATATGTATAATATATCTAGTATAGGTTTTAGATACAGCCAGTTGTTAATATATAAAAAAAAAAATCTTTAGTTGTGCAGGCTTCAATTGATCACGCCAGACTTGATTTTTCATACATTGATTTTTCGAGGGGGAAGGGGTGGTGTGGTTATTGCTTAAAACAAGCAGAAGCGAAGTGCGACTGCTAAACAATCACCTCGCACGGTAAGGGTCAGCACTAGCCGGTTGTTTACAAATTAACCCAACAGCTGGGAGCTGTGCACAGTTGACTATGCAGCTGGGAATGATGTAACCTATGCATAGGGCATAGTATGTTGTGCGCCAGGTACGTGGTTACTGAAGTAATAGCTGCTTGAATGCGGATATGATAATCGTTGCACCTAGGTTACAAGTGAAGAAGAATTGCCTGGCTTAAGCAGTTAGCATGAAGTTTCGGACTAAGCCACTACAAGTTAAGAGTGCGGGGCGTAATTATATGTAGACATTGTCGAGATCGGGTAGTTTTAAATTAAATTAAAAAAATTATCGTGAAAACATCGTTATTAATCGGGGCAAGACAGGTATGTATGCGTGGAAATTGTTCAACATGATCTGGTATTTCAGATGAAATTATCCTCGTCTGAATGGGTCCTGCTATATTTTTAAAATTTTCTTTCACAACAATCAAAAAGCCTTATTCTTTATTCTATCTAAAAATAAAAGATTTCTTCCCACAGATACACGATTCACAACAAAATTTCTAGATATTACTAATTAGTCAAACAAAAAATTGTGTGGCAAGGGGGGCTAACATCTTAACCATTTCGGAGTTACAGGGTGATTAGAAATTTTGCTAGTCTTTCACAAAATACCCTGTATTTTAAAAAGTACAGTTTGTACGGTCGTTCTGCATACAATGAGCTCTATAAATGGCCATACACTCTGTACTTTTTAAAATACAGGGTATTTTCTGAAAGACTACCGAATTTTCTTAATCACTCTGTAACTCCGAAACGTTTAAGATGCGACTCCCCCTTACCATACAATTTTTTGTTTGACTATGTGACTACTATTAGTAAAGTCTATGTTTGGCACTTTTTGTTCCGGCTGCATCTGCATTTAAAAATGAAAACATAAACTCAAAGAATTAGAAATCATCGACAATAAATTACAAGGGTACTTATCTAAGACTCGAAGCTCTTCACACCACAGAATTTAGTTATATCCCATGAAGTTCTATCGATGACGACTAATCCTGTAATTAAGGGAAATATTGTAAAATATTTGAGAATAAATAAACAAATGTAAACAAAACATTTTAATCGAACATGTAACGAAACTACACCGATTTATGCACACACGAACCCATATTTCATATTTAATAACACAATAGAACAACTTAGTACATAATAATTAAAGAAATTATTATTAGAAAAATTAGAAAACAATTTATTGTTACCCCTCTTACATCATCACTGAACTGAATATAATGTCACTTGACGTTCACGTTCACTAGACTTCATGGAATTGTGTAAACAATTTCAGGTCTATAAGAAGTATACGCATTCTCGAGTTATTGTGCGCACAGACGGACAGACGGACGAACAGACGTACAGACAGACGGACGGGCATGAAAAAATCCAAATAACTTTTAATATTATGCGTGGGTGTCTAATTCATTTTGCTTTACCATCATTATTTCGAGGTGTTACAAACGGAATGAAAAACTTAGTATACCCTATAGATTTCACCTAGGGTATAAAAGGAGAGCAGCGGGCCGGTTAGCAGGGGATATCCACAGTCTTCTTGCCTGGTCGTACTGCAGGAGTATTTCATATAAAAGAAGCTTGTATTTTGTTCAAACACTGTAATTTCCATAAATTTATTCTTCATGCTATTTTTTAACTATTAGAAAAAGAACATATTTGGCTGCAATTTGTTTTAGCTTCATTTATCTATGGGAGCGACAGTTTTAGTCTTTAAGACCTCGTAAACATGAAATTTTAGTTTTTCTTCCATGGTGAGTATACAAAAACAGTGCGAGTGAGGTCTTACTGCATGGCTGTGCCGGCCCGTTAAGGCCTTTTATGTGTCGGTGATTTCGGAAACTTCATGGCTTGTATTATATTCCGGGGGTTATGTCACGAGCCATGAAACAGACTCCCTACTACCGCATGAGAGCCCCAGCGGGGTCCTACCATTCTAAAATATTTGCAGTGTTCTTATGTAACACCGACAAAAGTTTGATTTGAGTAACTCCTCCGCTCTAAATTACTATTCATACAGAAAAATTGTGTTCTGCTAATCTTATCTTCCGAACCGTAATAAAATTTTTATACCTTTCCTAACAAAATTATTAAAAAAAATTTATCTTAACCAAATGACTACGATTCCTCAAACAAAACCTCTCAGCTTAGTAATCATTGTTTATGCCGATTCCCGTCGTAGCATGTCGTGACCTGATAAAATCGAATTTAGCTGCCCACTGATTCGGCCTACCGCCTGTACATACACAAGCTGAAAGAGAGTGTAAAATGGTAAGTTCACTTTGTAATCAAAACTTTTATTATTTGTTTAAGTAAGATACAAAGATAACCTAATACGAAAATGGGAAATAGCCGAACAAAATTGTAAATTTGTGTTTTTTAGAATGAAACAAGTAATATCATATATACTTTCGTCTTTTGCATGAATGGGGGAAAAGAACTTGGCTATGCATTATTGTAGTGCGATTCAGATAACGAGTTAAAAACAAAACTCGAGAGAACGTAGGAACGGCAATCCTATCAAACTATTCATAATAATGTACTTCTGTAATGTACTTATTTAATTTCGCTTTGGCCGAGGTGCTGAAAGGAGATATAAAATTCCCTCAAATGAAATTCTCATTTTTCCCAAAAATATCAGAGAATCCAGAATGAGTTTCTCCCACTTAACCTCTTCAGAGCAAAGGGAATGTAAAGAGAAACACGTGCTGTTCAAATATCATAGGATTACACCAACAAAAATTGGTTTTGCTATACCATTGAATAATTTTCTTAATATTTCAGCAAAAACCGGTTTTCACAAAAGCGTGGGAATATTTTATGAGAGTAAAATGTGAAATTTCCGCCCCTTCTCATTTATTTACGAAATTAAATCATTTGCCATTCTGTTTCGTTACATGTAATCCGCGCTTTCGCATTTTTGTCTTTATTCGTAAAAGTTTTGAAGAGAGTTTGAGTTTTTTGTCATTTCTTCTTCTTCTCCCTTTCTTTTTCTAGCCGTGTACCTGTAAAATGTAAAACACTCGGAAATCTCGCCTACCTCTTAACTTGCTGTTAAATTAACTTTGGCAAGGTATATAGTAAGTGTAACCTTTGGGAAGGTAAGTGTTCTGCACAACGAGAGCACTCAACAAATATATAATGGCAGAAACACATCCAGACCTCGAGGCTTCTTCGAGGCATTGTCAAATTTTCCAACACGGGATGCAACACAAAACCAAGCCAGCAGCTAGCCTCAAGGCTTAGCCGCAAAGCGCGCTTTGCTCAATGTTGAAAATTTTTCTCTCTCAGGCCTACTTCTGCCAACAGATGTACTAGCAAAATTACAATGACAGCACCGAGCCCGGTGGCATCATTTTGTTTTCATTTCTTTGAGGCAAGCCTCGAGGCGAGCTGCGAGGAAGCCTGAGAGAGGCCAGGCCTGAGGCTTGCTTGGATGTGTTTCTTCCTTAAATGACTATAAATAAGAACGCCGATGAATATTCAAAGTTAGTGGTTTATTTCACAACATGTCAGATTTCATACACTATTCCAAATTTACAAATAAATATATTTCGGAGATTTCCAACTCACTAATTTAACTTAAGATATATACAATTCCGACTATGTCACTTAATAAATAAAATTTCACTTAATTTATTCTATCAACTTAAATAAAACAAATTGTGATAACTTTAAAAAGTGCATTTTTCATAAATGGCACCAATAAATATATGTGTATAAATATAAATATTAAATGGAATGTGTAATAAATGAGTAATCAAAACGTATTCACCAGTCTGAAATGTGGAATCGTCTTTATGATGTTGGTAAATACATAGTTAGTGGTTATATTGTTCTAGTCGTGCCCCGGAACAAGATACTTTACTTCAGTCAAGACCCAAACAAAGTCTGTGTGTTAGTACTGGTCTTGTTCTAGTCGTTCCCCGAAACAAGATACCTTACTTCACTTGAGACCCAAAGCAAAGTGGTATTAATAGTATTTATTCTAGTAAGTACCCAGAATAACTATCTTTATCTCAGTCGGTACCCAAGATAAAGATTGATGTTAGTAAATGTTATTCTAGTCGCTGTTCAGAATAACTATCTTTATCTCAGTTCAGACGCAAGATAATGGTTTGATGTTAGTAAGTGTTATTATAGCCACTAGCCAGAATAACGTATTGTTACGCGCAACAAAGTGACGCACGCGACATCTGTTGGAAATGGAAACAACTTCAGATTAGTGACATCTTAGTAAACTTTGGGTTCGGAGAATAGAACTTACGGGAAGGTTCTAGCATGATTTGTAGACTATAAATACGGCGCTTCTTCTATCAAGCAGGCGGAGTCTTATTTCAGTCAGATAAGTGAACGAAGTAAACTAATTGGGTTGAGATAATTAGGAGTATACCTAAAATATATCTAAAACCATACCTGAAAAAGGGTAATAAAATAAATATTTAAATAACAAATTTTCAATAAGCTGTTTAAAACATGATTAGCTTATCTCTCCAATGGGTGAAGCAAATTTTCTTCACATTCCATACATTTCATAAAAATATTTCCATAAAACGACTTTGGAAAATCAAAAGTTTCAGTTTTCAACCAATATATTACCTGTAGAAATTATCTGTAGAAATAATTAATTTAAAAAATATATCAAAAGACAAATCGTACCTTCAGAAAGATTTTTCGCGAAAAATACAATATGTACATATGTATACATACGTACATACGTATTACGAAAAAGAGCTTTCGCGATAAGAAATGCGCGCCGCACAAGTACATAACATGTATGTATATGCCCGCCGCGATTTCAAACGACGCAACGGGACGGTGGTTAATGTTTATTAAAGGATAAAATTACGTTTTTTAAGTCACTGTCCGTCGCGGATTTTTCGGACAAGTTTCGACAAGTCCAAAAGTAATGTTGAAATTTTCTCAGGGTAAGAAAATGCAATTAAGCAGTTTCTACCCTGAAGAACGGGATTTGATCACCGTTGAGGGTGATCAGAGTAGAATTGATTTTTAATCTCGGTCGGGGAAGCGTTGCGGTCGTTGTTCGGTGCTTAAAAAGAAAAAAATCGGTAAATTTGTGAATTTGTAAAAGACGATAAGTTTAATCAACGAGAAATCCAAAAAGTTTTGATTTTTTGAAAATAAAGTTTTGGCTACTGTTATATTTCGGGGCACCTTCAGTCGATTTCTCTTTAGTTTCACACTGCTAATTCTGCTTGGTACTTGGGTGAACAAAACACAACACTCAATTAAGGATTCTATTCACAATTTTATTATCTCCAACTAACATTTGCTGTGGTTATAGTAGATGAAAACACTGGATTCTCTAGTAAATCCTTATTATCTATATTTCACTTCTTGTTTGTATAATAAAAATGAATTTATGATTAATTCTATAATTCTCATAACTAATTATAACTTTATATGATTTTTACAACACCGTAGGATTAGGTTAGTTAACCTGTTAAAACGAGCGCGTGACCAACGCGAGAACAATGACGGCTAACTCTACAATAAAACTAAAAGGAATTCTCGTTTTTAAGAACTAGCAGGAATCATGTTCGAATCTTCGAAATAAGGAAGAGTAATTTTAATCGCGCGAAATTTGAATTTATTTAAAGCGGGACTTTTTGAATATTTTGCTGTCACTACACATTCCTCTTTTTCTTTTTTGTTTGAGTTTACAAAACACTTTCTTATTTTTGCTTTCTTTAATAACATAAACATTTGAACTTTATCCTATTTCTATTATAGTTACACCTCTCTTTATTTGACCACTTCGGATAGAAAACCGTAAAAATACTTGGCCTATAGTTTTGGAACCGTGTCGACCACTACCAAAAACCGGCAAAAATCAAATCGCTCTTGTTTTTTAAAACTCGACTGCGCTCTTGATTACTTTCATCGCGATCAAACAAGAGCCGTCGTCCAGGGGAGAAAATGCATAGTATTACGAGCGTGGCATTAGTTCGTTATTTAAAACACAATATTTCAGATATCATAAACAAGTTCTTTCTTTTATTTAACTTCACTATTTACTTTTATAACATTTACAAACAATTATCAAATCAACTCTTTATAGTTATCGCTAGTACTGTACTTCTAATCATCGCAATAGTTTACTTCGTTCATTTCACTGTCTGAAATAAGACTGCCTCCTGGATGTGAGAAGCGCCGTATTTATACTCAACGAATTATCCTAGAACCTTCCTGAATATTCCGTTCTCCGAACCCAAAGTTTACAAGGATGTCACTAACCTAAAGGTGTTTGTATTTCTAACAGATGTCGCTTGTGTCACTTTGTAGCGTGTAACACTGCCCCCTCCTTAAAATTGTTCGTCTCGAACAACAGCTGGTCCAGGGTCTTGATGCTTGTAGTATTTGCATAAATGATCCAGGTGAACGATTTTCCGTTTATTTCTTGTACCACGCTGAATCCGGTATACTACGTCATTAATTCTAGTTACCACTGAATACGGTCCTTCCCACTGTTGTTGTAATTTTGGAGAACGTCCCTTACGTCGTTTCGGGTTGTACAGCCAAACAAGGTCACCTTCATTAAGTCCTGCTGAATTAGCACGTAAGTCATAGCGGGTCTTCATCCGATTGGTATTTATTGCTAATTTTGCTCTCGTTTCCTCGTGAACATCAGCTAATCGTTGTCTAAGCTCCGATAAATAGTCGTCTGGTAACTTCTGTTCGCCTCTGGGTGTACCAAACTTGAGGTCGCTTGGTAAACGCATCTCCCTTCCTAATACGACCTTAGCTGGAGTTTGTCCTGTCGTGTTGTGAACAGCTGATCGATAAGCCATTAACACGGGAATAAGTCGATCCCAATCGCGATGACGACAGCCGACTACTTTCTTTAGATGCTCGACCCATGTTCTGTTGAAGCGTTTTACCATGCCATTAGATTGTGGATGCAGAGTTGTTCTGGTTTTTCTTATTCCCAGCATTTTACACATCTCCTGGAAAGTCCGTGATTCGAAGTTCCGTCCTTGGTGCGAATGAAGCTCTTGAGGTACACCAAATCTATTGACTCAATTTATTAGTACTTGTTCCGGAACTGTGTTTATCTCTTGATTAGGGATTGCATAAGCTTCAGTCCATTTACTGGAATAATCAATAGCAAGTAATATGTAACGGTTACCGTTATCCGTTTCTGGAAAAGGTCCAGCGATATCTATGGCTATCCTTTCAAATAGGGCTCCTACATTATACTTATGCATTTCTCCTCTGCTTGTGTGTGGTGGTCCTTCGCAAGAAGCACAGAGAGTGCATCTGCGGCACCACTCCTCCACATCCTCTCGCATACGTAACCAATAAAACCGTTCTCGTATTTTGGAAATTGCTTTATTCACCCCCAAATGTCCTCCAGATGATCCACTGTGCATTTCTTCTAAAACATCTTTGACCTTGGATGTTGGCACGACTGTCTGAATTCGGAATAACTCGCCGTTAGTTCTTCCCACTTGCGTTTTAATACACCACACTCAACGTGAAGAGAATTCCATTGATCCCAGTAGCTCTTCAGTTTCTCACTCCTCTCCGAGATATCTTTCCATTGTGGTCTTTCCATGTCTTCTTTCCAAGCAAGAATGGGTGATATGTCTGGGTTTTCCCGTTGTGCTGTTCGCAAGCCCTCGTTGTCCCAACCCGTCGATGGTTCCACCGTTATCAGCTATGTAGTTGCCTTTGTTTCTTTTTCTTCCACCCGAACGCAATTTTTGCATTCAAGTGTGCATGGACGTCGTGAAAGGGCGTCTGCATTTCCATGGATACGTCCTCTTCGGTGTTGGTTTTCAAAGTCATAAGCTTGGAGTCGCTCTATCCATCTCGCCACTTGCCCGTCAGGGTTCTTAAACTGCAAAAGCCATTTATGCGCTGCCATCCTATTTCCTGACCAAAACAATGGCGATGTCCAAGGGCTTTTAGATTCCTCTATTATGCCTTGTTCCTTCATGGAGATTATCATATCTGCAACTTCTGATTGTTTGGCTAATGGTAGTCTTCGTGGTGTCTGCCGAATGGGCCTAGAATCTCCTGTATCGATTCGATGCTGGGCAAGATTTGTTTTGCCGAAATCATCATCATTCATTGCAAATAATTTCGAAAATTCCTCGATCACCTCTTTGGAATCGTTGTTTTGCTTTTCACTTAAGGCACTAGATGAAAGAAGCTTCTGAACCTGTTTGGTAGTAGCTGGTATAGGTTTTGTCTCCTTGATATTACTACCATTTTCCAAATTAACAATCTGATAAATGGGTTCACAATTTCCAATTCTAGCACCTTCTTTTAGTTATACCCCATTTTCGGATATGTTGAGTACTCTGACTGGAATTTATGTTGCGCCTTCTGCCTTCACTAAAGTCTTACCAACGATGATGTTCGATGTTACTTTTGTAGGGTTAGGCTCTACCAGATAGAATCGGCAGATACCGATGTCATCAGTAGGCTTTGTCCATACTAACGTCTCGGAGCATGCAGAGAGAGTAATATTTTCACAGACCATCGTCCTTATTTTCGAAGGATAATCTGCTCCTACTCCTAGTCTCATAGCAATTTCTATGTTTCCATATTTGAGGATCCGTTCGCCAACATCTAGATTTATTCTATATGTGGTCATGAAATCTACTCCAAGAATGCATTCATCCATGATATCTGACACCAGGAAAGTGTGAGGAAATAGTAGGTCGCCTAGTTGAACATCCAAAGTAATTTCTCCAAAAACTTGTGCTGCTGCTCCAGTTGCTGTTCTTAGTAAATATTTGGTAGTGTTATGAAGCCACTTGTTTTTGACGAGATCTCCTCTAATACTTGACCTCGAAGCCAAGGTGGCGATGGTGATTGCGCAGTGATTTTTCCCTACACTTCCATATATAACGAGACTGCTATTATTTCTCTGCAACTGGGCTACCTGAATGATGACTTCGGGGCTGCCGACTCTACCAACCAACTTCTGCCCCCAAGTTGGCTTTTACATGTTTTCCGACTGTTCAACAGGAGAGCTGATGTGACTAGTCGCTGTTTCATTTCTAGTCTCTCCGCGAATAGGTTGCTCCCTGGCTCCACATCTCTGGCATACTTTTCTATTCTCCTCTTCTTGTGATTCCATTCATCGGCGTTTTCTGCAGTCCCTTTGGAGATGTCCGGGTCTATAACAACTCCAGCATCGAAGAATACCATATGACGGAGTGCTCTATAATGACTGCATTCTGTTGTAAGTACATTCCTCCACCGAAATTTCTCTCACTCGTACTGCACTCCGAGAAGCTTGTCTAGCAGATTCATACGCTAATGCATAGGCTAGCGCTTCTGCTGTTGACTTCTTTCCTGCTAGCCTTAGTGCTTGTTGTAAATTTTGATCTGCAATAGCGATGGGATATTTCAGTTCCTTCATGGCGAGGCTGTCCATGCTTCATTCTCTCCAAATGTGCTTTAAAGTTGTCAAGCTTCTCCGTAACATTTTGTTGTACTTCCGACACTTTTTTGTTGCACTTCCGACACTTGTTGTTGAACTTCCAGCACTTCCTGCTGGATTCCTTCAATTTTTACATTTTGTTCGTCTAATGAATTTTTAAGGAAATTCTTTGTTCCTCCAAACAGGTTTCTAGACAATTCTGCAAAGAACTCTTTTGTTCTTCCCAACGGGCTTCCAGAGAATTCTTTTGTTCTTCTAAACGGGTTTCGAGAGAATTCTTTTGCTCTTCTAAGCATGCTTGCAGAGAATTTTGTTGTTCCTCCAAGAAAGACTGCTTTTGTTCCTCAAGAGCATTCTTTATCTGCAGGTCTGAAAGCTCCATTTTGGTCATTAAGGTACCCAAAATCTGTTCCATGTTCATCGCAAGCTCTTCTTCAGCTTCAGCTTCTTCTTCAAAAACAATTGTCTCAGGATTCTTTTCTTCCTCTATCAAGACTTGGCTAAGTTGCTCGACTAGAACATTCTTTAGACCTGTCGTGTGCAATAACCGCTTCCCCAACTCCACTTTCAATTCCTGTATGCGAAGCTCCTCTAGTTTGCGCCCCATTCTTGCGTCTTTTGTAATTCACTCACAGTTTAATATAAAAATTATCTTTCGGAATTTTTACACACGATTTCACAAAATTAATCACTCTTTGAATTTCAAAGTCAAATGCCGTCTGTTCCGTCTCGGAACAAAATACTAAAAAGATAAATTTACTTAATAAACTAACACTTACAATAAATAATTCCCGCGATGTATAAAATAATCCCACGAAGTGACCAGCAGAATCTAAAAAGAAATCCAAATACTGGCATTTATAAAAAAATCAACAAATGGTAAAATCTCAGATCATTTAAAAATTTAAACAATCTGAGACTTTACCACAAGACAATACTTACACATCAAATAGATCCGAATCCCGCGCCACAGTCATTTCGCCAACACCTAAAATTAAAGAAAAAAAAAATCACTAACAAAATTCAAAACAAATCAAAAATCAAAATAAACACTTACATCAGCTGCCACCAACAAGTTGACATAATCAAATGGCAGCTCATAGCACAGCGACAATTATTCCGATTAAAATTATGATAACGCCATTTTGGGACCAAACACATAAAAATTCACACGATGACGCCATTTTTGGACCAAATACATGAAATCTCACAAACGACGCTGGCGTCATGGCAACGCTACCGGCAGACACAATTCCCATTGTGTTTCTGCCTATAAATAGTGAGCGATTGGGAATAGAAAATCACTTGCGATTTGACCAAGCGACAAAGCAGATCGGCAGTATTGAAGCCACATTAAGCTTTGATTAAACCAAACTAAGGGAAGTATTGCACCCTGATTACTAACCAGATTTATTAGTATTGAAAATATCTTATTTTTTCAGCATTCTTACTGGGAGATTCGTTTGACCCCAGCCCTGACCTACATGAGCAGTTCGTTGACGCTCATTCTAACAGCCAAACCTCGGTTAATCAAAAATTAATAATTATTTCTTTTATTGCAGATTAAGAAATAATATCCAGTGGAGGTTACAAAACATACACACGATTGGACATTTGAATTGTACGTGTTAGCCAATTTTTGTTATATAATCTAAAGACACAAGTGAATTAATGGAATTGAATTTTTTAGGTTAAGAATATTTTGTGATGAAATAAACAGTGAATATTTTGTTATTTGAAAAAAAACATCCTGTCTTATCATTTAAAACCCGGCACCTGCCCCTTTTTATGCTAAGCCCATATTGGGACTTAACACCGTCACTTTATTTCGCGATTTTATTTTACTTCTGTCACCAGTTGTTACGAGCGTAGCCTTAGTTCGTTATTTAAAACACAATATTTCAGATATCATAAACAAGTTCTTTCTTTTATTTAACTTCACTATTTACTTTTATAACATTTACAAACAATTATCAAATCAACTCTTTATAGTTATCGCAATAGTTTACTTCGTTCCTTTCACTGTCTGAAATAAGACTGCCTCCTGGATGTGAGAAGCGCCGTATTTACGAATTATCCTAGAACCTTCCTGAATATTCCGTTCTCCGAACCCAAAGTTTACTAGGATGTCACTAACCTAAAGGTGTTTGTATTTCCAACAGATGTCGCTTGTGTCACTTTGAAGCGTGTAACAATATTTTGCGTTTCTACCCTGAGAAAAATTTTCATTTATTCTGGACTTGATTAAACAAATCCAGAATATTTTTCGATGGACGGTGGCTTGAAAAATGTAATTTGATGATTTTATAAACATCAGCCACCGTCCGCTTGAAATTGCGGCGCGCGTATACATGTAATGTATTTCCGCGGTGCGAATTTCTTATCGCGAAACGTTTTTTCCATGATATGTATGTACATACATATTGTAATTTTCACGATAAATATTTCTACTGCCTTCAGCAAAATTTGCCATGGGAATAATTTTGTTGTAATTTATGCAATGTGAAGAAAATTGCTGATGCAATTTTCTTCACTGATTGAATAGTATGTTCTACTGAAAATTTACAATTTTAAATATTTATTTTGTTACCATTTTTTTGGTGGAAATTCATTTTATTTTAGGTATACATATATATCCTTCCCCCTAAGAAAAAGAGAATTATTTTTTGAAGAGCAATAATTCTCAGGAGAAGTTGTTGTTGGTACTAATTGGGCGGCTCGGACCGTGGTCGGTTCGGTATGGGCTTACATTTTTGTTTGTTTTTATTTTGAAAGATTTTTGCCTTTATCTATGTTTGTTCTCGTTAATGCTAATTTTTTATTTAAACCTATTTAAAAAGTATTTATGTTCCTCTTCTACCATTAGTTTTTGCTAATACCTATACTTGTTACTGTAGGTTAGTGTTGTTATATAATTTATTTTTACTATTTATGTTTTTAGTAACCTGGTATTATGTTATTTGCTTTATTTTTTCATGTTTACACAGTCTAGGTATTTAGTAGCTTGTTATTAAGAGTCTTTATTAATTACTTCTACTGTTTTTAGTAGGTATTGTGTGCTACTTTAAATTTATATTTAATTCTAGGGCATTTTCCTTTAATTCTACACTTTAGATCTTTTTTTACATGTTTTCTTTCTAATTTTAGTATATTATTTTATTTTTAAATGCATGTTTAATTTTTACTCTTTTATCTATTTTTTGTTTAGCATTAGCTCTAACGCAATTTTTCTTTAATATTATTACTCTATCTATTTTTTCTATATACCTTTTGTATATAGTTTACCAGGGCTACGTTTTGTTTGAATTTGTTTTACTTAGATTGTTTTTCTTTATATTCTATTTTTTGTTAAATCTATTTATTTATTCTAACTTATATAGTTATCGTTTTTTTTAATACAATTTTCCTTTTTATTTGTGTTACACGCTTACGAGGTCTGCTTTATTTCTGTTTTTATTTCTACTACAATTTATTTTGTTATTTGTTTTATATTATGTTTTGTACATATTACCAGGTCTACTTTTGTTATTAAGTTTTACATTGATCAAATGGCTCAGGTTGACAGTGCCGATGTTCACACCTTTACACTATTTGAACCGATTTTGTCCTGGGGAGCGATCGAGCTAGCTTTAAAGTGGGTGGGGGAGCGTGAGTTCGCTCTTCTAAAGGAATTCCCTCTGATGAAATTTCGGGGTTACCTTGTGGTTGACTCGCCTGTTGTCTCATCCTGATGACAACAGGGTGAAGATATTTTACTGGCCACAACAATCATTATGGCCAGAACTAGTAGGCTCGTAAATGATAGAGAGGTTGTGGACAGGATATGGGAGTTTCTACTTGATACTTTCTCTTAGTATTTGGATTTTGTTTTGGATTTCTTCCAATGAATGGGTGCCTTTGTAGACTGGTTTGTGGATATCGTCTCCCGTTAAAATCTCCATTTGTACTAAATTTTGATTTTGAGATTCCGGTAAGTTAAATAGGGAATGATTTAATTCTGGAAATTTTTTCGGCTGTACAATTTTCAGTGTGTATTTACTTTGACCTTCATATTTGAGTACCTTCTCGGCAATTTGGATCTGACATGGTTGTATCATCTCTCCCCTGTCCTTCCAATTTCGAGATCACAAGGTGATCTGGACACGTGATATGTAATACAGTGGAGGTGATAAACGAAAATAGCCACGCATTTGGCTTATTTAATTTAATCAACATATCCTTTTGGGGAGCTTGCACTCTAAACTTGCAATTGGGGATTTCATTCAAAGGGTTATAAATTAATTTGATGGCACATTCTTTCGATCTTGCTGCCTTAATTATAGGGGTATTTATTGTATTATATGTGTTTTCTTCCATACTATGGGTAATCTGTTTAACTAATCCTACCAAGATGTGAGTTTGGGTCACATTTTACGTTGAAATAGCTGTAAAACCTAAAATAAAAAATTATTATTCGAATTTTACACCGAATGATTATTCGATATTTCTATACAAAAAAACTACAAAGTACTTTTCTTTATCACAATGGTTTTTCCAAAAATATAAATTGAAACGTTTAGGAACAAATCCTACCACGATGTGACTCACAGTCACATTCATGTGAAGAAATAGAATAATCGGGAAATGTAATAAAGATATCGCTTTTTCTTTGCTTAGTCATCGGAAGTCTCTCTTACAGATACATACATACATATACTGTAAAATTTCTGTTGCTGCATTCGAATCTGAGATATTCTTGTTAGCGCCTGTATGGTTGTTTCTCGCTGCCTTGCGTATAAGGTTTCAATTTTAGGCTAATAGTGTAAAGATATACACGAGATATTCATGTATAATTAGCGTATATATTTGATTTTTGTATAGAAGGTGAATCAAAATAAGTATTGTTTTTGTTGATACATATAAGGTAATAAGGGATAATTACTAATGCCTAAAAATTTTGTATTATCATACACTTATTATTTTCCATTCAAGTATGGCTCGTAGGCAAAACTATATTATCCAGAGTGAAGAGATAAGACAGGCAATAGATGAAATTGACAATGAAAGTGAAATTGAGGACTTAGATGATGAAAGTTATGTTGCTCCCTCTGATAGTGGGGAGAATGTGTTAGAAACTGATTCTGATGTGGATGACAAGCAGTCCTTAAGTGACGACGAGGACGAGGTGGAAGTTTCTGATAATACTGAGCTTAGTACCCGTTATTTTCGAGTGGGTACTACAGTTAAACTACCGCCTGGTAAGCACATAGACTCAGCAATATGTGCATTCTCGTTATACTTCGACGACACGGCAATTTAAATGATTGTAAAGTTTACAAACTTAAAAGCTAATCTGATTATCGGAAAGAAATGGAAGCAAACAAATGCAATCGAAATTCGTGCATTCATAGGATTACTAATAAACGCTGGAATATATAAGTAAGGAATTATTGACTATAACGAATTTTGGGATCCATTATTCGGTAGTCCAATTTTTCATGCTTGTATGTCAAGGAATAGGTTCTCTGCATTGTGTCGTTTCTTACGTTTTGATGATAAATCCACTCGATCTTCTCACAGAAGTCGTGATAAGTTTGCACCAATTAGAGATTTTTGGGAGGTTATAAACAAAAATTTGATGAAGCACTACATTCCTACAATCTACAATCGAAAAATAACTTTTGACAATTATTTTACAAGCTTTGAGTTAGCACAAAATTTATTGTCAAGGGGCTTAACTTGCGTTGGTACTCTACGAAAGAACAAAAGATGCATTCCACCAAATTTTTTACCTCAGAAGAATCGGGAAATTGAAAGCAACGTTTTGGGTTTTCGCAAGAATATCACGCTTGTAAGCTATGTTCCGAAAAAAAATCGAGCTGTTATTTTGCTTTCCACAATGCATCATAGTTCCGAAATTGATCCCAATAATAAGAGAAAATCAGTCATCAACCTACACTATAACTCAACGAAAAGAGGAGGGGTTGACACTTTGGATCAAATGGCTCATTCGGATTCGGTTAGACGTAAGACAAATAGATGGCCTGTTGCACAGTTTTATAATCTTATCGACGTTTGTGGTATAGCTGCGACTGCAATTTGGCAATATTTGTATCCCAATTGGAATAATTAGAAACCACTGTTGCGCCGTAAGTTAATTTTGAAAGATCTAGTGCGGAATATCGTAGTACCAAATATACGTCGCAGAAGTGTAAAATATCTGCCGTAATAAATGCGATATTGGGTAACTCGTCAAGCTCTGCAGATGCTGCTCCACAACCGACAAAATGCAGAATAAATACTTGGCGTCAGTGCCACATGTGCCCATCGGAAAAAAGTCGAGTTTCTATACAATGCTGTAATCTGTGTGAAAAACATATTTGCAATGAGCATTTGCAAAAGAAAGTTATTTGCAACACATGCATAAACAAATAGCGTGGGTCATTATAATAATTATAAGTTCGTCAATTATTTTAAAGAATATAGTTTTTTTTGTTACTGTTTTTAATAATTTATTATGTTTTTCTTTTAACAATAAATAAATTTCTATATCTTTTATTCTTAAAATAAATAAGTACATGTATTTCTCATATGTGACTCAAAGTCACATCGTGGTAGGATTTGTTGTAAAATATCGTGGTATGATTAGGGTTAAATTTTTTCATATCCTCGCTCTTTAGTATTTTAGCACTATTTGCAACGTATTGATATCCAGGGTCAGGAATCAATGAATAATTAGCCGTTTTTAGTATGGGGAAAGCAACGAATTTGTTGGAGCCTCATTTTTGGCAAATTAAAAATTGGGAGGATAATTCTCACCACCAACTTATTTTGCATGAGGCGTGATTGAGCTTCTGCAATCTGATAGAAGACCAACAAGCAGTTCTGGTCATTTGGAAAATTGGAAGTTGTTTTTCGATATATTTCCAGCAGATCTTTTGGTGACACGAGAAGTGGGTGGATATGATGGCTTTTAGCGGCTATTATGATGTCAAGAAGAGTTTGTTGTCGGTATTCAACTTCTATTATTTGGAGAAGCAGGCTCGATTGGATTTCCTGTCTCAATTGCCTTCTTGTTAAATCCTCGCCCACAATATGCAGATCGTTAATCTGGTGGGATTTTTTGTGTTGTCGTCTTCCGGGGACAAATTCTTTAATGGCTCTTGTGCGCTTTTGTATACTATCTATTATAGGATGTATGTGTAGCTGCTACACGTTACATAGGTCTCCTTTGTCCGTGATATTTATGCAGAGTTTATACAGTAAATGCTCAGCATGTTCTGCTAGCCTGATTTGTGTATCCAGCTCATCCAGATCTATCTCCGTGAGAACCTCCCAGGTGTTATGATACACCATGAGGCTTCCTAGATCCTCTAACAATATACCCGAGCTATTTAGATGCATTATAGCATAGGGTTTCTCGGCGACTTCTCCTGTCGTGTACTGGACGAGGATGGCCATTATAATTAAATGTGGCGCCATTTCTGTGGACATGACGAGGGAAGAAAATAATCCTTAAGCATGGTTTACTTATTTCGTGCCATTTATTCGACTGCGCAGTGGAGTGGCTCCACTGCAAATGTTTCTGAGGAAGGTATTGAAATGGAATTTATTGGAAACTGAAGTAGGAATTTTAAGTGAACCTGTTCCTTTTTGTGTAACATGTTTTTACTCGAAATATGGTTTTAAACACTACGTTTACCAATTCTGATTGTGGTATTCACATCACTTGGTATTGCGATTACCTGATAAGGTCCTACCCAGATTTGAGAAAGCTTATCTTTTCTGCTTTCATTCTTGATGAGGACCGTGTCTCCTATATGGAAAGTGAGGGCCCGAACTGTCTTATCATAGTACCCGTTTGAGCGCTGTTGGCTGGCCAATAAGTTCTTTCGTGCCGTGGCGTAGGATATTTGGAGCTTATATTTCAGTATGTGATAATAGCTCTCATGATTGTAAACGGGTTCGGGATCCCGTTTTAAAATCCGCTGTGAAGCAGTAAAGGCAGTCCACTGGGGTAAATTCAGTATCCTCGTGTACACTAGTATTATACACGAATGCAGCGGTTCGTAGGTATTGGTCCCATGTTTTGGGATTTTCATCTACGATTGTTCGCAGGTATTTTATTACCGGTCTATTTGGACGCTCTAGTGCTCCATTAGACTGTGGGTGGTATGCTGAAGTCTGTAACTTCTTTAACTTCAGAAGCTTACATATCCTTTTGAATAATCCACTCAGGAAATTTGTTCCCTGATCGGTGAGTATTCTTTTGGGTATGCGATAGCGCGTAACGGTTTCATCAAAGAAAACTTGCGCTGCTGTGACTGCTTCTGGATTAGGTATTGCATACCAATCGACAAATTATGTCAGATTATCTTGAAAGGTCAACATATATTTGTTACCTGATGTGGTCTCTTCTAATGGACCTACAATATAGAGGTAAACTTTGTCGAAGGGCTGTTCTGCGATGTCCGTGATAACCATCGGCACACCAATACTTATACGTTTGTAAGTTTTATGACACCTTGATGGCCACCGAAAGGAGAATCGTGATAATCTTTTAAGATTGTTTGGATCTCTGTGTGGCTCGTAATTACTTCGGCTGTCTTACCTGTACTTACAGTTGAATCAAGCGTTGTTGGGTTTTGTATGTCTGACTCTGGGGGCTGAATTTCGTTTTGGTCCGCTTTCGTGTGCTTGTTTACCTCCGCGTTGGGGTTATCTTTAGCCTCTTGGGCCTTTTCCTTCTGAGAGCGAGTCACGACGAAGCAATGATCGGATGTCTTCTTGTTTTTCTCCTTTGGGAGATTACCTTCCTCCACATCTGAGTCCATCGTGTGGTGGACTAGGGCTTTTACCGTTAAGGTATTGCCTGAACTGCCTTCCTTTAATACGTGAGGGATGCGACTTAGTGCATCTGCATTAGTGTTGTACTTCCGGGGTTTGTATTCGATATTGTAATCGAATTGAGATAATTTGTGGTGAAATATCCCCAAACGGGAAGTAGGGTCTGTCACATTGAAGACATCTTTGAGAAGTTTATGGTCTGTGTAGAACGTGAATTTCCGGCCTTGAAGATAGCACCTGAAATTCTTGGTAACACAGACAATAGCCAATAACTCTTTCTCTATAGTGGAGCAATTACTTTCGGCTTTATTTAATTTGCGGCTGGCATAGACTATGGGCTGGTCCTTTCGGACTTCTCCTTGAGAAAGAACAGCTCCTATAGCCTCGTTACTTTTTGAAAAATCGGGGTAAATCAAAAGTAGTGGAGAGATTAGAGCATATTTTATGCTTTGAAATGCTTCTTGGCATTTCTCAGTCCAAGTGATTTTTACATCCTTTCGGAAAGGATGTAAAATTCGTGATTGGACGTACAATTTTGGAGAACTGGAATGAATTTCCTGTAGCAATTGGCAAGTCCTAAAAATGATGAACTTGCCTTACTGTGCTTGGAACAGGAAATGTTTGGACGCAGGCCATGTTACTTGGGTCTGGTAGTGCACCTTCGCTAGAACATTTATGTCCTAGATAAAAAACTTCTCTTCTTAGAAACTGTCACTTTTCTGGCTGCAGTTTTAAGTTGTTCTCTCTCAACTTATGGCAGACTTTTCTCAACTTTTCGTTTTGGTTATTTAGATTTTTACCATAGATGACAATGTCATCTAGGTAAACAAAACATTAGAGGCCTTGTAGGCCTGTTAAGATGAAATTCATCAGGCATTGAAATGTGGCGGGGGCTCCTTTGAGCCCGAATGGCATTCGCTTGAACTCATAGTGCCCATAACTTGTGCTGAAAGCTGTTTTATCTCGATACTTTTTATCGACAAGAGCTTAGTGATAGCCATTGGCCAATTCGAATGTGGTGAAATACCTTGCATGACCTAGTTGGTTAAGAATATCCTCGATTCGCGGTAGCGGAAATGCATCGTCTATTGTCTTTTCGTTTAACTTACGAACGTCGACAATGACGTGCCACCTTTTTTCACCGTCAGGTCCCGCCTTTTTGCGGACACCTAGTAGATGTTAATTCCAAGGGCATTTGCTAGACTGGACTCTCCCACTGTCTAGTATTTCCTTTAGCTGCTCTTTAATTACATCCCGCTGGGTTTCAGGTAAGCGGTACATTTTCTGATTGATCTTGCACCAATGGAATATTATGCGTTATCGCATTTGTATAGGTGAGTTTGTCACCTTTAACGAAGAAGATATCGTTATACTCTTCGCAGAGCTCTGATATCGAAGTTTTTGCTTCCGCGGCTAATTGCTGAAGGCAAAATTTGCCATGGGAATAATTTTGTTGTAATTTATGGAATGTGATGAAAATTGCTGATGCAATTTTCTTCACTGATTGAATAGATAAGCTAGTTATGTTTTAAGAATGATTAGCCTACTGAAAATTTATAATTTTAAATATTTATTTTGTTACCCTTTTTTAGGTGGAAATTCTTTTTATTTTAGGTATACATATATGTAAATGTTCTTTATTTTACGTATATAACACTACAAAATCAAAATATAAGAAGAAAAGACAGTAGGTATGTAATTATATAAACATAGGGTTTGAAATATACAAAGGGTGTAACCAACAAATATTGGAGTGTTATTAAAGTAACCCCTGGACAAAATATAACAATTGGCGCAGCCGGTAGGATAAAGGAAGCCAATTTTGTATAGTAAAAGAAAGTATAAGCGCTTGAAAAGCCTCTATCTGCCATCAAACATAAAGAGGTTAATTAGATTAGGCCTGTTTGTTCTAATCGTTCCCAACGCTCGGGGCAGTTCAGCTATAATTGCCTCTGCTTAATAGCAAGCAGCCACCCCTTCATCAGAGCACCACAGTGCCAACGGTGGATATTAGCGGGCTTCATCCCAGCGCAGAAGTAATAGACGTCCACATTAAGAGCGACATAGAAAGGAAGGAAGATTAGCTACACTCATCTATCTACGGTCCAGAGTTGAAATGGTCTTCGAAATGGGCAAATCGCCCTTCTTTAAGCCGTTATTCAGGGGAATTTAAGAAGGCCAATGGCCCGCCGGCAGCACAAAAGAACATACATACAGCAGAAGACCAACGATCCTGAATTGAGAGGGACTTCGAAGAAGGCAAAAGCCCCCTGCCAATTTGAACCAAGGCAAATAAGATGGCAGAAGCCCCTTAGTTTTAAATCATCAACTCGGTGGTAAATGAGCGAGGAGAGCTCCCATAAACACCGCCACAACATCACAATCTTCCTTGCCGGGCGAAACACAGAAAGGGAGCAACAACTATAGTAGAGGGTGCTAGTCAAATACCCCCAACAAGCACAGTTCTAACAGATCCCCACCAAGCAAGAAATAATTTTAATTTGGAAAATTATTTAAAATATTTAGAAGGAAAGGTGCGGGACTCCTCTGAACTTTTTACTAAACAGTGCGATTCTATTGATAAACAGCTCGCAAAGTCTCGTGAACGAAGGCTTGAGCAAATCGCACAATTCATAGAAACATTCCTAGGATGCTGTAGGCAGGTAATACAGTGCATTTCGGTGGATGAGCTAACCGCTTTCCTACAAATCTTTCCTACCACTTCGAGGCGAAACTTATCAGCTTTTTGCCTGAAATATGCCTACAACTTTCAAAGATATAGAAGAAAGGCTTAATCGCACATATTTGCCCAGAGAAACTTACCAAGAACTGGTAAACAAGTTAATAACTACTAAGCAGTATCCTTTGGAAAATCTCACAACTTTCACGACATAATCCAAATACGGTGCCACAGCAGCACTAGCTGTAAAAACTCAGTTAGAGGACCTCGCCAAAAATGTACTAAAGACTAGTGTAAATAATCCGTATATGTGCCAATATCTCTTGACAATGGCCGACGACCTGTGGGTGACTTTGTACAAAAATCACTCGACATTGAGCGTCTCCAGCAAACAACGCACAATATAGTCAGATTAGTTCACCAGCAAATCACAGCGAATATAATTCTAGCATTCATTCTCACAGGATTCCCGGCAAAACATTATGCCCACAAACTCAATCAGTCACGTACAGCCGTCACAGTTCACACAGGCAAACACACCAACACACGAGTATAAACAGGAGCCAAGATAAAAATTTAAATGTAAACAACAAAAATAATTATCTAGATTGAATAAATTATGGTTTTTGTAATCTAACCAAAGCGGCATGTGCGTCTTGCATATGCTGTATAGAGCCGCTCACCAAAAGAGCATTTGCATACAGCATACTCCCAAGTAAAGTACTTAAAATATAAATGGAAAGTTTTTATTATGTCGTCCTCCGATGAAGATCTCATTGTAATGGCAGCAGCGTATTATGAGAAAACAAAATACATATAGCAAAAAAGGACAATTCACATTGAGAAAAGAAAAACTAGTGGTTCCTTTAATGTCATGAAAAATATTTAGGAAAGTTTCTCTCTTTCTATAGAATGAAAAGGGAAACATTCCAAGAATTAATAAATTTGGTTGGATCCTCAATTAGGAAAAAGGATACGAACTACAGCAAATCCATAAGGGAAGAGAAAAGATTGCTAATAATGGTAGTAGTATGCTTGACTCGGAGTAGACGTCTAAGTTCGTGGCTCCTGATTTTTTCCGATATTAATCTGTTTCCAAGTTGTTTCTTTATCCGCGATATTTCTGACTGTGCTATTTTGATTGCGATATTTATTATCCTTTTGTGTACTATATTCGGAAGCGTTGAATTAGTGCGTTTTCTTATAATTTGCAAAGTTCCCGTATTTAAAAGCGGTGTTCAATCATGCCAGAAAATTCTACAGAGATAACTAAAACCACAAAAGAGAGCAAAGTTAGGGGAAATGCTGATGCCCCCACCCAAGCTGGTCCTACAAATCGTAACACCAGAGGAACAGCGAAGATTACTCATAGCAGCACGAGTTCAATCGACACCAATATAGAGGAGCTGATGGCCAGCCTGGAGGCAAAGATTCTCTCCAAAATTGATACACTTATAAAAAAATGCGAAACACGCATTTTTTCCCAGCTCGATAACATGTTGAAACCATATAGGTCTCGGCTATCTGCTTTGGAAATATCTGTAAGTAAAATGCAGCAAGATATTTCGCTAGTCCATAATTCTGGAGCTCTTTGTGATCATCGATCCCAGCGCCTCTGCGATATCGTTATCAGAGGTATACCTAAATGTGAAAGTGAAGACCCTCTTAAAATTCTCAGAGGTATCTGCAATGTCATTAAGCATGACGTATCGGCATATGCTGATGCTTTTCGTATTAACAACAAGCGTCGACCATCACACGCCCAAAGCTCTGGTAGTGCTAATAAACATGACATTCCTATCATTGCTAAATTTTCTTGTCACGCCGAAAGGAGCTCATTCTTTAAAGCGCTTAATAAGCATGGTACCCTCAAGTTAAACCGCATCGATGGCTTCACCTCTGACAGCGCTGTATACATTCATGAAAGTCTCATACCCCAAGACCATGCTATACTTCGTGAAGCACTACGCCTGCGCTACAACAACCTCCTGCACTCTGCATTTTCCAGAAATGGCGTAATATTTGTGAAGAGAGCAAAAGATGGTCCAGCGCTACGAATAACTGACCAATTCGGGAGCCTAAACTTGATAAATTGGATATACTATACATCTATGATGCTAGGCACTGTAATTAAATATGTACTCTTGCAATTTATACTATGTATCATAAGACTCAATTCCTGTGGCGTAGAGTTTTTTTCTCTTTATTTTTCTTTTGTTGTAAATGGATATTCTCTTATTTTCACTTCTTGTCTAGTGCTATCTCTTATTCTAAGATTACTCTTTTGTACTTACTTTAAAATTAATTGGTTTTGTAAAGAGTTGAGATTGGTGCCATTGTCATATATGCAGGCTTATAATATTTGCTTATTCATTGGCCATTTGATTGTTTTTGTGGTCAGCTGTCTGAGAGATCCCATCAGCCGTTCACTGTGCAATGCCAGCGAATAGTGGTTTGTTACCGTCGAACGGGGTCGGAGTGCTTCTGAATGTTCTATGCCAACGTGCTCGAGGCCTGAATGTTGTTCATTTTAATGCCAGAAGCCTTAAGCCCAAAATTGACGAGTTTCGTGAGATTTTTGTAGGTTCCGACATTCATGCAATTTTAGTCAGTGAATCTTGGTTTCACTCGTCTATTCCATCTTCTTTGGTCCCCTTCCCCGGATATAGTTCTTATCGTAACGGTAGAGATTTGAGGATGGGAGGCGGCGTTGTTATATATGTTAGTGAGGAACTAAAATCGAGAGTTGTTTATAGATCTCACACTTGCAATTTGGAGTTTATTTGTGTTGAAGTGAGTAGTTTAAATGATAAGTATATTTTGTCAGCTGTATACTGTCCACCCGGTTGTTTTAGTATTGAATTCGCCTCAGAGTTTGAAGAAATCATTTCGCACCTAACAAGCACTTACGCAAATGTGATTATAGGTGGTGACTTCAATGTCAATCTCCTTTTAACTAATCCGCGGGCGGTGACTTTCAAGAACTTGATGCAATCATTACTTCTGAGCACTGTTAATTGTTTACCCACCTACTTTAATACTTCTAACCCTTCTTTACTTGACTTGTTCCTTGTTTCGGAACAATTCGGTTCTTTTGCATCAACAAATTACCCCTCCATCAATACTCGATCACGATATGCTTTTTATCAGTTACGAATTTTCGCATTCCGCAAGGAGAGCTGCCAAGACTTTTGCCTATCGTGACCTCGATAACATTAATGTGGATGCTTTGCAACAGGTATGCTCATTTTTATCTTGGGATGAGATTTTCCTCCAGCCTACGATTAATGATAAATTATGCTCTTTTAATTCAGTCGTCGTCGATTTACTTGACAAATATGCACATGTGCGCATTCGTACTACTAAACATCTTGGCTGCCCATGGTTCTCTCACGAAATCAACATAATGATAAATGAGCGAAATTTGCTTTATCATAAATACTTACGTCTCAGAACTGATGATAATCACAGACGCTATAAATTTATGCGAAATAAAGTGAACTCTAGGATTCGAGCTGCTAAACGTCATTACTTCCGTTCAAAGTTTAATGTGAATCTCCCAGCCAAAAAACTATGGAATAATTTGAAAAAGGCTGCTGTTTTTGGGAAAGAATATGCTGATTGCGATCTTAATCCAGATGCATTAAATACTCATTTCACTTCCTCGCAGTCCTCTAACGCTCAGATTACATCAGTCTATGATACACCTGCAGTTTTCAGACAAGGTCAGATGGCTTCAGCTTTAACTGTGTTGGTGCTGACGAGATTATGAAGGCTTTTCTTTCCATTAAATCGCATGCTATCGGACCAGATGAAATTCCCCAAAATTCATAAAATATATTCTGCCCTGGATTCTCACTCCGCTCTTACATCTATTTAACACTTGTCTTACCACCTCTGAGTTTCCCTCTCTCTGGAAAATCGCTACTGTGATTCCGATAGCTAAGAAAAGTTCCCCCGCCGATTTAAATGACTTCAGGCCAGTTAGTCTATTATGCTTCCTTTCTAAGGTTTTTGAAAAAATCATGTCCCTTCAGATAATCGAATATCTTCAGAGTAATAATTAGTTAACCAGCTGTCAATCAGGTTTTCGCGCCGCTCATAGTTGTGAAACTGCTTTCCTAAAAGTATCGACTGATATTCGCAGGGCTTTGGACGATAATAAATTGTGCCTGTTGGCCTTGCTGGACTTCTCCAAGGCTTTTGATAGTGTATTGGGCGTGCCAAATATAGCTGAACATCATCCGCATACAAGTGAATACTGCAATCCTCAATAACATCAGGGAGGTCATTAATGTAAGTAGAGAACAATACTGGACCAAGTATGGATCCCTAGGGGACGCCACATGTTAACGATAGCGCATTAGATATAGAGCCGCCGAATTTGACATGTTGGGATCTATCAGACAGGAAAGAATAAATTAATCCAAGGGCAGACGAAGAAAACCTAAACTTATCTGACAACTTAGACAGCAATTTAGCTTAGCCATGCTAAATTGCTGTCTAAGTTGTCAGATAAGTTTAGGTTTTCTTCGTCTGCCCTTGGCTTAATTTATTCTTTCCTGTCTGATAGATCCCAACATGTCAAATTCGGCGGCTCTATATCTAATGCGCTATCGTTAACATGTGGCGTCCCCTAGGGATCCATACTTGGTCCAGTATTGTTCTCTACTTACATTAATGACCTCCCTGATGTTATTGAGGATTGCAGTATTCACTTGTATGCGGATGATGTTCAGCTATATTTGGCACGCCCAATAGGCCTCATGGACGATTGTGCAGACCGCGTCAATTCAGATTTAGTTAGGGTTTCGAATTGGGCCGTGGAGAATCATTTGGTACTTAATCCTGATAAATCCCAATCGATCGCGATATTTAAAGGAACTATGGATGCTAATGACCTTCCTCCAGTCTTTTTAGATTCGAAGATTTTGCGATATACTGATTCTGTGAGGAACCTGGAAGTTCATTTCAATGCCTGGATGACGTGCTGTAGCCATATCAATAATGTCCTTCGTCGTATTTATGCTGGTCTCCGCAGACTATGGCTATCGGCTAGTATTCTCTCAAGGTCGTTACGCTTGAAGCTCGTCAAAACACTACTCATGCCTTATTTTACCAGTGGCAGCGTAATTTTTCCTCATTTAGACGCAGTCTGTCGAAGAAAGTTGAATGTTGCTTTCAACGACTGTACGCGATTTGTTTTCGGGCTGCAACGCTTTGACCATGTTTCTCCACATCGGTACGCTCTACTTGGCTGCTCTTTAAATGTTCATTTGGTTCGCAAGGCTTTAATATTCCTCCATAAAATTATTTATTCAAAACATCCCACATACTTGTATAGTGAGCTTGTATTCATGCAATCTTCTAGAAATATGAACATTTTGATACCTCGACACAGACACTCCATTCTGGAGAGCTCCTTCTTCGTTCGAACAGTTCGTGTGTGGAACTCACTTCCTGCTGATTTGCAGGGAACGCGCTCGATGGGTGTCTTTCGGAGGCTTATTACCCAATATATCCCTCTCGACAATCTATCTTCATAAATCGCCGATCTCGACTCTACAACAATTCTCTTTTAACAACTTTCTACCAATTTATAATGTATTTTCTTCTTTTTTCTTTTTTTCTCTTTTTTCTGTTCTCTTTCTTTTATCATTAACATTTAATTTTGAATTAGCTAACAAATGTTTCCTTTTTTTGTTCTATTTCTCTATTATAATTATATATTAGTATTAGTATTAGTATTAGTATTAGAGTATTAGTATTAGTATTGGTTAGTCTCTCTCCGCAATGTTGTTCGGTACAGGCAAAAGATTATTATATCATATTGTACTACGGCCTAAGATTAATAAATTGAAATTGAAAATTGAAATTGAACTCTCAGGTAAGTTAAACATTTATTCTCTTCAAACTTTTATATAATTTTATATTATGTTATCATTGCTCAGGGTATAGTTTATGGCTGAAAAGGTATTGTCATTATTGTGCACTACTGGGGTTTCTGATAGTTGTGTGACTTTTTCAAACCAATGACTGCCATGGTTTTGGTTCATTGAAGTCATTGTTTGATATTGTGGGTGTGGATTATCACATCCAAACTGATTTCTTGATTCATCAAAAAATGGTGGTATAGAAGTTGAGGAAACGTTATACAAAAGATCATTAAGTGAATTTAGTATGGTCATTATAAATTTCAACTTCGCAGAGAAATTTAGTTTTCCCATTTCTGGTAATAGGCTCTTTAAAAAAAGAAGGTCAGGGTTTTCCTCGCTCTTTTTCAAAGCTGTTTTTCGCATTTACGAAATCATAAAAGAAGTTTCAAAACCATTATCATTCTTTTAGTTTTCGTTTAGTTGTCAGTCTGCGAAAATTGAAAGGGGTGTCTTCTTTGCTATGTTCAGATAATTCATCGTTTGTGCTACCTTCCACATCGCATTCATTTGAATTGTTTTCTGGGGTATTAGCTGAAGTATTTGCTGACTGCACATTATACTGTTGATCAGATGATTCCTCAACCGTATTATTTTCGGGAATTGCTAGAATATTTGTAAAATTCCCTTTCTGATTTCGGGAACGCAAATAGGGCACAAAAAACTGTAGATATTTCCCCAAGTAATAAGTCTTATTAGCAATAGTTCCTGATCCGCTTGGAGCTTTTGCTCTCCTTGCTCTGTTGAATCCATTCCGAATAATTCTCCACTTTTCTATTTAGGAATGTGCTGCAAATTAAAGTTTTTTATTTTTATTTTAGGTACCTTGGGACGGGAAGTAGTTTTCGAGCTTTATAACTACATTCCTTTCAAGGAGAAAATATTATTGGACGGGTAGTTAAAAGTGTATGTGAAGCTCTTTGGGAAATTCTTAACCCAGTTGTTATGCCAATACCGACAAGACAAAAGTGGCTGGAATTTGCTGATGGATACTATAAGATGTATGGTATACCCAATTGCGTGGGGAGTCTCGACGGGAAACATAAGGATTAAAAAACCAACATGCTCCGGGTCCGCCTATTTCAATTATAAAAGCCATTTTTCCATAGTATTGTGTAGATGCAGATGGTTTTTTTATTAGTGTAGATATAGGAGACCTTGGACGAAATAGTGATGGGCGGATTTTTACAGAAAGTAATTTTGGGAAAGCATTGAGAAATAAAAATCTCCATTTAGCAGACGAATGTCTTTTGCCCGGAAATATAACTAATGGCTGGGTTCCTTTTTATTTTGTCGCAGACGAAGCGTTTCCGCAAGAGAATAATATCATGAGACCATACCCCAGCCGTGAACTCACAAATGAAAAAAGAATTTTTAACAATGTCTTATCAGGAGCAAGATCAACGGTTGAGCGCACATTTGGAATGACTGTGCCGAAATTTCGATGTCTGCAAACACCTATTGCTTGTAATGTCGACTGTGGATAATATTGTAGAATGTACTATATGTGTATTACATAATTTTATTCGTAAAAGAGAAGGAATATTGTCCGTAGGAGGGACCAGAACGGAAGAAATTCAGCAAATTAATGTCAACAGATCAGTGAATCCTGTTATAAATAGGCAAATCACTAACTAACTAAGTGGTAAAAGAATACGGGAGATATTTACCAATTATTTTCTACATACCGAAATTTGAATGCAAAATATCTCGTTTAATAATAAAAAACAAACTGTATAATTATACAGTGCTGGATAATTTTCCACGAGTTGTATAAATTTTATATTACTTACCTCGTCGTGTTTCATTTAAGCTCTTTAAAATCCCGTGTCCAACTTCCGAAAGTTGACTAGATACTAAAATGAAAGATGGCCGATACTGGCTTTAAACACAATTGCGACGGATATAGCGGCCCGCGTCCACTGCAGATTCCTTTGTAATACACGCTACTGCTCCTAAAAAAAAATCGATATACGAATACTAATACCCTTTTGAGTTCTGATTATAATTCCATGAATTTATGTCGATATTTTTATATATCGAATATCGCTGTAATTTCAATAGCTTTATTGTGTAGATAAAAAATTTTAATTTCAGTATGAGCAATAAGTTTTATTTTGTATCGGTATTTAAAAAAGGGATCTGCAAATACCATCATTTCGATACTCTTCCAAATATTTTACTAAAATATTACTGAAAATCTACACACAAAAGTTGTACACGCAATGCTCAAACGAAAATGCTTGCTACATGAATACAGAAAGTGCCCTTGGATCAACCACGTGCTGCATTGGTGAGCGGAGTGTCACTTAAAAGTATATGTGATGATTTTTTGAAGAGCATGATGCATATGCGTCGTGCATGCAGGACGCATATCCATCTTTGGTGGGCGGCCTGCTTAAAAGGCCATACATATGCAGATTGCCTCAAACATAAAAATTCGCCGTGTGTGAACTGCAAAATGTACATCCATGGTATACGTGACTGTCAAAGAGATAATAGTATGCAAAGGTCACACAATAATGGGGCACGACCAAATCAACGTCCTAGAGAGTCGCAAAACCCAATAACAACTCACGTGTGTATAATGTCAGAAAAAAGTGCGAATTTTGTGGTCGTTCCGGACATGCAGTAGATAACTGTCAACAAAACCGAAAATGGGAAGCCCGGAGTCAGGGAAACGACGTACAGTCGATCCAAAACACTCCGGCTCGACTTTAAATTATCAATCCGCTAAAATAGGGTCTTCTCAGCCGCCCGATTCCAGTGTCGCTACAGTAAAACATCCTTTGGATATAGGCCTGAACGGCCAAACTAAGCCTGTAGTCGACACAGGCCCTGAGGTAAGTATAATTAAGAAAAGGTCATTAAAAGACCTTAAAATAAATAATCATAATGAGTCATGTACACTTCAGACCCCATTTGGTACCGGAAAGATGTTGGGAAATTGCAAGGGAAACTTCGTTTTCAAAAACAAAATTCCCTGCAAGTTTCAAGTCGTAAAGAACTTGCCCGGCCTTTCCGATGATGGACTTCAAGGAAATGATTTCCTAACGCACAACTGTATCGTTGAGGTTCCAATCAAAGCACTACGGTTTCCTCGCACGGAAACTGATCCAAATGAATTTTCATTGCCATTAGAGTTTGAAACGAACAAGCTACATTCCGAAAAAGCAGTTGAAGTAAGAACACTAGCAGAAGAGGTAGAGCCTAAACAGGTTGATCTATCCACATGCAGTGTCTTCAAGGCTTCTTAAACGAGAAAATCTGGTTGCCAAGCTCCAAAAGAGCCCAAGGAATGTGGAACGAGCTGTCTGGGAAGACAAGCGAAATCAGGCAGCAAATGGTTACCTTTAAGGAACCGATATACATACATACCTGCGCGGTCATAAATTGTTGCCTCAGTCCCGTTAAATCTCAAGAAGAAATGCTGTGTTTATCCCAAGCGATAAGCGATGGAGCCTTCTTGGCAAATAGTTTGCTATCATCTGGAAAAGACTTAGTGCTCGTTAGTATTCTCAACGCTTACAGTCACCAAGTAGTCGTACACAGCTTACAGTTGCAGCTATATCCAATAAACGACTACACAATAATCCCACTAACAGGTGCAAAATGCCACAAAACTACACCGATTCCAATATTAAATAACAAGGAAGAAGCAAGTTCCGATAAAAACGGAAATGAGTGTCTAAAGCCTACTAAAAAGATGCATATAGCTCTACCGTCTAAAATTCCTAGGTATACGTCCTTTTTAAATAAACAAAGGCCAGTCCCATCCCTGAAATTGGCCAGTGAGAGAAGACAGACTCACTAGAACTCAAGGATACTGACGCTACGTTAAAGAAACGTTAAGTAAGTTTCTACCTAAATTGTATATAAAAAGCAAAAAGTGATTGGCAGAATTTCTCTGAACAGTGCTAAAGAAAATACAAAGCTCTCCTACTTCCATCCTCATTAAACAGCTACGTTGTTAAGTCGTGTACATTAAATAATATCAAGGTAAGGAAGGGACAAAATTCATCATCATTCAAATTTCATAACAACGAAGCAGCAAGTTCCGATAAAAACGGAAATGAGTGTCTAAAGCCTACTAAAAAGGTGCATATAGCTCTACCGTCTAAGATTCCTAGGTATAAGTCCTTTTTAAATAAACAAAGGCCAGTAACATCCCTGAAATTGGCCAGAGAGAGAAGACAGACTCACTAGAACTTAAGGATACTGACGCTACGTTAAAGAAACGTTAAGTAAGTTTCTACCTAAATTGTATATAAAAATCAAAAAGTGATTAGCAGAATTTCTCTGAACAGTGCTAAAGAAAATACAAAGCTCTCATACTTCCATCCTTATTAAACAGCTACATACATAGTTAAGTCGTTTACATTAAATAATATCAGTGTAAGGAAGGGACAAAATTCATCATCATTCAAATTTTCTTTCAAGATATTGAAAATAAAAAAAAAAACTGCATATTATACAAGATTAGTTAAAGTACCTCTTATTCGTGAAAAGTCTATTGGTGTTGCTTTCATGCCCAAACCTGATCGAAGCTCTTCTTGCTCAGATTTTGAGGCAGCAATAAATTCATTGTTGTTCGAAGTCGCAAGTCCTCCAGGCAGTTCGAGAACAGAGCAAAGTTCACCCCAAAGTACAACATCTACTAATTGGTATCATGAACATCGTTCGGGGAGATGTTTTCGAAGGCGAAGCTTGCTATCTTTCCTAATAAGAACCCATAGTTTGTCAACCCTGATACCCGTGGGATCAACACCACCAGGTTATGATACACACTCTAATAACCTTTCAGAAAGAGTAGCTAGAACATACCCAAAATGTCTACAAATTATGAGAAAGTAGTTAAATTAACTGCACAAATGATGCCCTTGTTCTCTGGAGCAATTAGTCCTCAAATTCTCATAGAGGTGGAAACTTTCATAGACTGTTGTAAAGAAGCCCAGCAGTGTCCAGCGGAGGAGGAAAAGATAGTTTTGTGCAAATTTTTCCCACTAGATTGAGAGGAAATGCATACCAATTAATCGCATCTAGCGCAATTTGAAGAGGTAGAACAGTTGCTTTATCGAACTTACCTACTCTTCTATTTTAAACCATTTTTTCCATATAAAAAAAAACAGAATATATTTACTTGCGTGAGTCTGTAGATATTTTCAATTACGACTTACTTTGAAACTCTATTTTAACACAACAAAAGTTATCACTTCTTATCAATTACATTATTTACTTTATACGAAAATTCCACTGACTGATTCGCAATACAAAAACTAAGAAGAGAATATAAAACCATCACATAATAAACATTAAGATCAACGATGAGATAATATGCATACGATAACGAAAAAAATGCGCAAAATCGTCGCCAACAAAAAAAAAACCACGATGAAATATCTACTTATATTTTAAATTTTGCAGCTAGCACACGAAAAAACTTTTAAACGCCCATAACCAAAACCCTCGAGAATACTTCACAAGCCATGAAACATACTCCCTCCCTACCGCATGCGTGGCCCAACGTAGTCCTTACATTCTAAAATATTTTCAGTATTCTTATGTAAAACTGACAAAAGGTTGATTTGAATAGCTCCTCCCCCCTAAACTACTATTCATACAGAAAAATGGTGTTCTGATAATCTTAAGCCGGCTTTCTTATCTTCCGAACCGTAAGAAAATGTTTATACCTTTCCTAACAAAATTATTTAAAAAAAAATTATCTTAACCAAATGACTACGATTCCTCAAACAAAAATTCTCAGCTGAGTAATCATTGCAATGTCGCTGTGCCGTCATGGGATGATATCGAATGTAGCTGCCTACAGATTCGGACTACGGCTGCACATCCACACATGCATTTATTACTCAGCTGAGAGGTATTGAGCGTAAAATGGTAAGGTTACTTTGTAATCAAAACTATTTTATTATTTTGTTAAGTAAGGTATATAGAAAGTGTAGCCTTTGTGAAGGTAAGGAACCAAGCTTTAACTTACTAGAAGACTATTTTCCTGTATGGATAGTAGCTTAGGCTCTATGGCATATATAAAATCAATGTTTGGCGATTTTCCATAAGCATCAATATATAACATTTTAGAGAACGGACTCCGAACGCACACATATACATCTCTGTTTCATGGCTTGAGTAGTATTCTCGAGGGTTTCGCCATAACTATTAACTCAAAAACTTAAACTCAGCATTACTTTCAATATCACTTTAGGCTGGAAAATCCTACTCAATACATTTAATCTAACACTTCTTAAATTTAACCTGAAAAGTAAATTAACTTAAACAGACATTGACCAAAATTTTTAAAGAAATCTTCACATTTCTGTGAAATACTTTATTAATTGACCTACCATAACTTGAGTTGAACTTATCGTACACTTTATCGCGAAACTTGACACCTCAGCTACTACCGCTATTGCTAGCAAGTAGCTGCGATATTTAATAGTAAATAAATAAACTACAAGCAATAGCTTGAGCAAATCTTTTTATACGAAAGAAGATGCTCAACCATTGCTTGTAACCCAATTATTCCCTTACTGGATAATAGCATCTTGGAAAAGGTTTTTAGTGCTTCGGAATCATTTTTGCTGTCAATAATCCGTGTTATACAGGGTGATTCTGATCAAGATACCTTTCGGTGTACCATGCGATTCCTTGAGGTAAGATGATCAAAAAATTGTTCCACATCCCCCCCCCCCCCCACCACCACCACCACCTAGAAACCTTCCTTTAGGAGTTGTGGCCAGTTGAAGATTTCGCCAATATTCGTGAGAATAAATGAGTATAACTTTTGAGCCACGCTATAGATTTTGGTTATTGTTGGCTTATTTATTAAAGAGCCAAGAATAGTAGCTGTCGAAAAGTCTATTACTCTGTATTTTTTAATTAAGCATCTTTAAATTATTTTCAAATATTTCCAAAATTTTAATTTTTTTACCCACAAAGCTTTTGAAATAAATAACGGTATTTATGAAATTTGTGTGTAAAAAAAATCAAAATTTTGGAAATATTTGAGAATAATTTAAAGATGCTTAATTAAAAAATACAGAGTAATACACTTTTCGACAGCTACTATACTTGGCTATGTAATAAGCCAACATTAACCAATATCTATAGCGTGGTTCAAAAGTTATACTCATTTATTCTCACGAATATTGGCGAAATCTTCAACTGGCCGCAACTCCTAAAGAGGGGGGGGGGGGTATGTGGAACATTGTTTTGATCATCTTACCTCAAGGAATCGCGTGGTATACCGGAAGGTATCTTGATCAGAATCACCCTGTATATGTACATATATTTTCCTTTTTTTTATAGAAATTCTTTTTCTTTTTAATTTTTTGGATATTAACTTTTTTGAGAAGGTTCAGATATTTTTTCTCCAATATATATTTTTCAGAAACAGGTAAAAAGTGCCAATTTGTCAATTCAGGGAAAGCTTAGTAGAAATTTTCGAAATAGGTTTAAGTTAGTCTTGTACGGGTTTTTAATTGGAATAAACGTCTTGAAATATATAAAATATAATTCGTTTTTATTTTTATTATTTTTTTTCTCGAAAGTAAATGTATTATCTTTAACTGACGCAGTCGGTAGGATAGTGCAAAGTACTATCAATCACGTTGTGTAGAAATTCAAACGACGGTTTATCGTGAGAATTTTTCCAATATCGACGGTATATCGATATAAAGTGAAGTGAAAAAAATTTAAGGCAATAGAACACAAGAAGGAATTTACAAAATTTGCGACGAAGATTTATCGTGGAAACTTTCCTCTTGGTGAAGTTCCAACTCTTTAGTTCTCGAACCTACATACTACCCTACAAGATTCCGAAAAGGAATCGTAAATGGAAGGACAACTAATTTTAACGCTTGGAGTAACATTTCTGTAAGTCAAGTTCGTTTTCTCCTTTCCTAGTACCAAAAATCCTTTCCACTTAAGTATAAGATTAATAAAATAAAATTGAAATATCAGAACCTTTCTATCCATAAGATTAACCACATAACAGTGAAATTAATTACATATAAAATTTTTGCGTGAAAATATATAACTTGAAGAAAATTTCATTAAGAATTACATATATAAATCATTCAGTGAATTTTTATAGTGATTCAAAAAAATCTTTATATGCATGTATAATACTTTGCGTAAGAAAATTTCGTCAGTAAATAGGTTTCATAGACCAAAAAACATTCCATACGGTAGTGTTCCGGGAAGAATTTATTTAGAAGACAGTGATTTAAGAAGAAGTGAGCCCAATTTGCTTAGTTCTGAAGATTTTCTAGTCCCCACTGAAATTAGTAAAAGTGAAATCAATTTAAAGAATCCTGAATTGCCAAGAGTAGAAATAAACATGACAACACCGACATTAACGACAACTACCGATATTTTCAATAACTTAAGGGTACCAGACGTAATCAAAGATTTACCAAGATTTGATGGAAATCCAAGATTACTTTACGACTTTATTAAAAATGTTGAAGAAATTCTTAGCCTCATATCGGGTATAGATGGAACTGCCTACGGTAAAATTCTGTTACGAGCAATTCGTAATAAGATTGAAGGGAATGCAAACGAAATACTTAACATGTATGGTACATCTCTCGTTTGGGCAGACATTAAGGCCAATCTTATATCCCACTACTCAGATAAAAGAAATGAGACATCCTTGATTAGGGACCTACATAGTTTAAAACAAGGTAATAAAAATGTCGAACAATTTTACAGTGTAGTAATAGAGATCTTGTCTACGGCAAATAATCACCTGCAAATTCATGAATCTGATGAAAACGTGGTAAAAGCTAAAAGAGATCTTTATTCGGAAATGTGCCTTAGTGTATTTTTATCTGGTCTGAGAGAACCGCTGGGCTCTACTATAAGAGCCATGAGACCCCAGGATTTAACTGAAGCCTTCACTTATTGTGTCAAAGAACAGAATATTTCCTACCTTAAATCATATAACCAACCCACTCATCAACCAACGCCTAGTCATAGAAACCCGAAAATACCAAATAGTTCACGACCAATAGAACCTAGACAAAATTTTCAATACCCTACTAGAACATACCGACCCACAAATAATATTCCTCTCCAACAATTTAGACCGCATCCTCCTCAACAATTGAGACCACATCCTCCTCAACAATTTAGACCTCATCCTCCTCAGCAATCTACATTTCAACAATTTCAACCCCAACAGCCGAGACTACCTCCCCCACAACCAATGGAAGTTGACTCAGGAGTTTCTAGATTTCGAAATTTTCAACCATCTAGGCAAGTAAAAAATAATTTCTTCAGACCACCACCAGCCACTCAAAGGTTTACTAGTAAAGAATTGCATAATATTGCTGAACAAAGTCACCCTCAAACGTATAGGAACTATGGTAGAAATCCCAACCCTGCATATTCAAGCTATTTACCAAATACTCACCAACAAGAACTGGACCAATACTACGAATATGAACAAAATAATGACACCCTGTCTCAAAATGAATATTTTCTTGAAGCTGAAAACCACGAAATCGATGATATAAATTTTCATACGAAGCCTCGATGAACAAATCGGATATCTAGATGTCAATAAACATGGATTTGTTCTTCCGTACATTCATATATCCTCTCCTCTCGGTCGACCGCTTAAATTCTTCATAGATACCGGAGCATCCTCATCTTTCATTAATCCCGAGTACACAAATCCAGAAGATCTCACTACCATTCCAACCACAATTATAACTACCATACTGAATACTCATACAATAAACAAAGAAATTATACTACCAAATTTTTTAGAATTTAACCAACGCGGACAAATGAGATTCTTAGTATTTAAATTTCACGGATACTTCGATGGTCTGATTGGCTTAGATATTCTAAGTTTGTTGAAAGCGAAGGTGGATTTAGGAAATAAAATTCTTATCACAGAAAATTCCACAATCCCGCTCCATTTTAAACCAAACTTCATGTCCGATAAATATATCATCCCGGAAAACTCTAAGTCAATTGTTAAATTACCTGTAGATGTACAAGATGGAGACATTTACATAAAACCGACGAAATTAAAAACCGACCTACTCATTCATGAAGGTATTTATCGTGCCAAAAACTGGTACAGTGCAATAGAAGTAGCAAACTATATAAATTCCAATAAAGAATTATTCCTTGGGCAACCTCTTAAAGTTAGTGGATTCACAAATCAATTTTGTGAATTAAATAATTTTTGTATCCAGAACACTAGTAAAAACGAAAATTCAGTACTATCGAATGACATTACAAATTTAATTCGCGTTTGTCACCTCAACGGAGAAGAGAAGAAAGCAATTTTCAGAGTCTGTAAAGAGTATGATGACATATTCTTTAAAGAAAATGAAAAGTTGACCTTCACTAGTAAAGTAAAACATCAAATTAGAACGACTGATGACGCATCAATTTATAGTAAGTCATATAGATATCCCTACATCCACAAGCAAGAAATCGAAACACAAATAAAACAGATGTTGGACCAAGGAATAATTAAACCAAGCTCTCCAATTTGGATTGTTCCTAAAAAGACAGATGCCAGTGGTAAAAAGAAATGGCGCCTGGTCATCGACTATAGGAAGTTGAATGAAAAGACCGTTTCCGATAGATATCCAATTCCTAACATTAACGAGATTTTAGATAAACTCGGAAAATGTATGTACTTTTCCACGTTAGATCTGGCAAGCGGTTTCCACCAGATCGATATGAACCCACAGGATGTAGAAAAAACTGCATTTACAGTGGAAGGTGGCCACTATGAATATTTAAGAATGCCTTTTGTGCTGAAAAACGCCCCCAGTACATTCCAAAGAGTGATGGATAATGTTCTCAAAGATATCCAAGGAAAAACTTGCTTAGTCTACTTAGATGATATCATTGTTTTCTCAACTTCACTCCAAGAGCACATAGAAAATCTCAGGAAAGTGTTCAAAAAATTACGAGAAGCAAATTTTAAAGTCCAATTGGACAAATCTGAATTCCTCCACAAGGAAATCGCATTCTTAGGGCATATTGTAACTGGTCAAGGAGTTAAACCTAACCGAGAAAATAAAAGCGATCAAGAATTTTCCTATACCTCAGTCTCAAAAGGAAAATAAGGCATTCCTAGGTCTTCTAGGATACTATCGTAAGCTCATTAAAGACTTTGCTAAACTTACCAAACCTTTAACTGAGTGTCTTAAAAAAGGGAAAACTGTCGAGTTTAATGATACATACGTAAAAACCTTTGAATTGTGTAAAAATCTTCTCATAAATATCCCATCCTCCAGTATCCCGACTTCGCGAAACCTTTCGTTTTAATAACAGACGCCAGCAATTACGCGATAGGCGCTGTTCTCTCCCAGGGACCAATTGGCAGCGAAAAACCAGTCTGCTTTGCCAGTAGAACACTAACGGATACAGAACGTAACTACTCAACTATAGAGAAAGAGCTTCTTGCTATAGTTTGGGCTACTAAATATTTTCGGCTCTATCTCTTTGGACTTAAATTCACAATAGTGACAGACCATAAACCCCTAATATGGCATATGAGTCTCAAGGACCCGAGTTCAAAATTAGTCCGCTGGAGACTAAAACTCGACGAATTTGACTACCAGGTAGTATACAAAAAGGGTACACAAAATTCAAACGCCGATGCCCTCAGCCGGATCAAAAGCCAGCCATAGAAACGATCCCTATCAAAATTGAACTAAACGCAAATGAACACGCCCCAGGAAATTCAATTGCTTCAGAGCAAAATACAAATATCTCTACGATACATTCTGCAGTAGAAAATCTCGACGACCACATCTACATTTCTGAACGCTCTTTGAACGAATTTAATTTGCAATTAATTTTCGAAAAGTCTAACAAGAAAGCCCCAATATCTACCGAAATAATCTTTAAGAACAAACAGAGACGTTCCATTCGTACGCCAAATTATACAGAGGAAAATATAACGGAGATATTGAAGAAATACCTAGCACAAAATAAATTAACAGCTGTATTCACCGATGACCATACTTTCAGTATAATTCAAGAGGTATATAAGTAGTATTTTTCTCGAAGTAAACTATTTAAAATAATCCGCTGTACAGAAATACTGATAGACATTAAAGAAAATGACGAACAAGACAAATTAATTAACGAGTACTATACAAAGAACAACCATCGCGGAATTAACGAAACCTTTCTCCATTTGAAACGAGAATACTACTTCCCATTTATGAGGAATAAAATAAACCAAACAATCAATAATTGTGAAATTTGTCAGACTCTAAAATCCTGCAAAAATAAAATTTTAAAAACCCGAATCTCCCGAAAACCCCTCGATATACTACATATAGATATCTATACTATCAATTCCAAACAAATTCTAACTATAATCGATAAAGTTTCTAAATTTGCCGCAGCTTACACGCAACCAGCACGTAATAGCATTAACATAATAAAGTCAATCACGCACTTTATGAGCATACACGGTATTCCAAAGAAATTGACTTCGGATCAAGGTTCAGAGTTTACAGCAAACCTTTTTAAGGATTTTTGTAAGCAATATAATATAAAATATCATATTACCTCCTTCCAGCAAACGAGTAGTAATTCACCGGTGGAACGTTTGCACTCAACCTTAACAGAAATTTATAGAATTATTTAAAATCAAAGAGAAGATAAGGATCATGACGATATCCTTAACGAAACTCTGATTACGTGTAACAATGCTATACACTCAACAACAGGATTAACACCATACGAACTTTTTAGTGGTAAAACATATAAATTCCTCAGTAATCTAAATTTTAATAACGTACACGAATATTTGAGAAAACTTAATGAATTTCAGTCCAAACTTTACCCCTCTATTAAAACAAAAGTTCAGGAACTTTCAAACAAAAACCTGGAAAAATTAAACCAAAGTAGAGAAAACCCAATAGACCTAAGAGAAAATGAAACAATATATAGAAAGGAATGTAGACGAAGCAAGCTAACGCCTAGATTTAGTAAACATAAAGTTAAGAAAAATAAGAAAATTACAATTTTTACTAACCAAAACAAAAAACTACATAAATCCAAAATTAAAAGAAAACGGAAATTACAGCTTACTAACGACAACGACCTACGGCCAGAAAATGGAAATTTACGACTTAACCAACAAAAACGGACTTCTTCCCATGAGACTAGGGAAATCAAAGACAATCCAGACGTACAGGAAACTGATTCACATAGTGGAACTTGAAAATTACAAGAAAAACGTAGACAATATAGGGAAATCACTAGAAACAATAAGTAGGAACGAAGTTTTTCAAGATACAGTAGAAATTACAAAATTAAAATTTAAAGAGTTAGATTTTAAATTGCACACGCTTTTACCCAAAATTAGAAATAAAAGAGGTCTAATATATGGGCTAGGTACAGCGATCAAATTTATAACAGGTAATATGGATGCTAACGATGCCTTAGAGATAAATAAACAAATACAGAGCATTCAAAGTAATCAAGAAGAAGACCTGCATCGGAAACATCATCAGCAACAAACCCGCCTCCTGCAGTTTACTTAATGGAACCGAAATTAGTACAATGTACCAGCCGGAACCAAACTATATTCTTTTTATCAGCATACCAAACACAAGTCTGAGGTCTACTTGCGGTATTACAGAGAACGTTATCAACGGAACAGGACTAATCCACTTCGAAAATTGCACCATAGAAGTAAACCAAATTATTTACAACAATAAAGTCGGCCTACACTGGGATGACATCCTTATCCATCCAACAACATTCAATAACTCAACCTCCACCGTTGACGACCTGACCTTAGGAAAGCTAAAAGCTTACCACCTAGAAAACCAAGCAGCAATCGAACTCCTGGAAAATCAAGTAACAATAAAAGACTTCAGGCATGTGGACTTTTAATCCTTATATATTTCGCCATCGCACTCTACCTACTTCAACTAAGGAAAAATCAGTTCAACTCTCGCCAAACGCATATTTCATCAGAGATCCCCACAACAGCATCCCCCGGAATCCAATTCTTATGGCCTTCCCTGCATACGCTTCAATCTCAGGATGGACGAGTAACGATACATACATAGCATATAATTACTTACCTAAACATATTTTTTCACCTTTCATCCAATAGTTACGATACCACCTAATTACTTACCTTAACATATTTTTTCACCTTGCATCCAATGTTAATAACCTCATGTTACAAATAGCCCAGATGCAATTCAGCATATTGCAACTTAACAAACAGGTAAAAAGTGCCAATTTGTCAATTCAGGGAAAGCTTAGTAGAAATTATCGAAATACGTTTAAGTTAGTCTTGTACGGGTTTTTAATTGGAATAAACGTCTTGAAATATATAAAATATAATTCGTTTTTATTTTTATTATTTTTTTTCTCGAAAGTAAATTTATTATCTTTAACTCGCGCGAGCACGAGCTGGCTTGACTCGTGAAACCACGCGCCACATTAAGAAGAAATGAATATTTATTGCTCATCTACGCATCTACGCTCACACAAATTCTTAGCGACCCAAGTACCCGTTGTCACCCTCCAATAATGCGTACAAATTCTAAGGAAAAAATTGCCATTAATTTTGATACCGTCGGTTCCCAGTGACCGACGCCGCCCATGATCAGAATTCGGTTGGTTTATGACCATACCACACATGTGTTAGTGACTTGGTCTTCTTCATGGCTTGTTTACGAGGACTACCCGAATTTTATTATTATTTCGTTGTACTGCAATTTGAACACAGCATTTCGTTATTCAGTGAGGGAAGGCTGACAGGTTTTCTAAAAACACACGCATTTCACAATGTGAAAATAAAAGGAGAAGTAGCATCAGCAGACGAAAATGCTGCAAAAAGTTTTCCGGATAAACTAGCAAAAATAATTGAACTGTAATTGGGCGGTTTTACTCCAGATCAAATATTTAATGCTGACGAAACGCGATTATTCTGGAAGAAAATGCCTGAAAGAACGTACATAGCAAAATTTGAAAAATCAGCTAGTGGTTTTAAAGTGGCCAAAGATCGGGTGACGTTCTTGTTTTGTAGTAACGCATCTGGTAATAAAATGTTAAAGCCTCTGTTAATCAACAAATCCCTTATGCCACGATCTTTAAGAGGTAAGAACATTAAACAATTTCCAGTTCAATTGATGGTGAATAAAAAAGTATGGATGACGACTGATCTTTTTACAAATTGGTTCAAGTACTGCTTTGTTTCTGAAGTTCAAAAATATATGAAACAAAAAGGTTTGGAATTGAAAATACTTTTGCTCGTTGATAATGCGCCCAGCCACCCAGTGCGGGATCATCCAAATATTCAATTGCTGTTTTTGCCGCCTAATACCACCTCGCTGATTCAGCCACTCGATCAGGGCATTATAACAGCATTAAAAATGTAGTACATAAAGCAAACGTTGAAATATATTTTAGATTCAGTGGAAGAAAGAAATTTGACTGTTGTGGAAGCATGGAGAAAGTTTACGGTTATGGATTGTATTACACATTCTTCTTTTGCCATCAAACAGTTGTGCCAATCGACCTTAAATGCTTGTTTTTAAAACAAAATGTTGCCAGCATGCGTCAAAAGTGTAATTTTCGTAGTAAAAAAATCAGCTGTGTATTCTGAAATTATAACTCTATGAAATGCAATATGTGGCGAAGGTTTTAACAACATGCAAATGGTTGATATCTATGAATTGATGCGAGAAAGCGCTTTGGATGAGGACGACTTGATTGAATTTATGACAGTTATGATAATAAAAATGTCGATAATGACGAAGTCGAAGGTGAAGTTCAGCTATTAACGGCTGATTTAATTCGCGAGGGCTTGAAATTTGCTACAAGCATGGAACAGCATTTGCTTACTCCTCATGACCCTGACATGGAGCGTGCATTAAAATTTCAACGCAATCTTATGTGTTGTGTAGCTGGATATCACGAATTATTTATATGTATAAGCAATTTGAGAAACCAAAAAAACAGCTACGCTAATAACAGACTTTATAACAACAAAGAAAATAACAGAAGCCGTTAATAACGAACGAAATTGTTCATTTGAATCAAACCTGACAGTTGTGCAAGATATATCTGACATATCTACTGATGATAGCATTTTTATTCCCAAGTTAAACTTAAATTTTTATTTGTTGAACTTATGGACTGTACACTAATTTTAATTTTATTTTTTAATAAAAATGAATTGTTTTTATTTAATAAATATGTAATAAGGATTTCATTATTACTTTTTTTGCACGGTTTTTTGGGAAGATATTTAGAGTTTGTTCATCTTACACGATTTTTTAAAGTTGTGGAACATATCCCCAAATTTTCCCATATGTAGTGTGTACTTTTTACACGATTTTTTTTGCACGGTTTTCTAAGGAACATATCTACCGTGTAGAAAGAGAGTTGGCTGTAAATTTCAATGAGTTTTGGGCGTTATTTCATAAGGATGTAAAATCCAAAATTCGTAAATGAAATAAAGCCCAAGAAATAAAATTGATCCTGATGAAATAATGCCCATAAATCATTTCAGAAATGAAGGAAATATTTCCCAACGATGTGTGTAAAGTAAGAATGCGTCGCGCAGGTAGGTGAGGAGCGTTGGGACGGCACATTCTCGCATTGATATTTGATTTAAAGTAAGAATTTACACACATCATTATCAATATGTTTGGCTTTATATCATTTGCTTTTTCTCTTGATCTGAATTTTGGGCTTAGGTTCACTTTTTTTTGCAGTTTTTTCATCTACTTTGGATTTTATTTCACATCTCCTTTCGGGCCTTATTTCATTAGGAAATATTACTTATAGATTTTGGGCGTTATTTCATCGGGCGTTATTTCCCGGAGCCAAATTATGGAAACCCAAATTTGTCTACTATGTATGTAAATCACGGCTCCGGGAAATAATAACATTTATCCCTAAAATTCAGGTAGGTTTTTCTCTAAAATGTGTAAAAATTTCCCTTAAATGTAGGGAATATTCCCTAAAATGTGGAGTTTTCAAAGTATAAGTCTATATATATCCACCACAAATTTATTGGCATCTGAGTTCACTGTAGTGTAGACAGCAGGTAGTTTCAGGGTTCATTGCTGTCCTGCTGAGATCGCCCTATTACTGCTGATCGAAGCACTTTACTCACAGTACCTATACTCCCCAAAATTTCTTTATGGAATTATTGGTCTTCGGCTTTACGCCACAAACTGACAATACCTCGGTACTTGTTTTTTAATTTTCTCTGCTCATATGCATTAGGTTGAGAATTGCCCGAAGACTCCTATTTTGTACGGATCTCGAAAGAGTAAAAAACTCATTACCACTTTCCACTTATTAATTAGAAATGAGATGCCCAAAAATCATTTTAATTGTGGAGACAACCAATTTTCCTTAAAATAATTCATATATAGATTTTTAACTAAGTCTATATATATCCATCAGCAACTTATTGGCATCTGATTCAATGTAGTGTAGACAGCCGGCAGTTTCAGGGTTCATTGCTGTCCTGATGAGATCGCCCTGTTACTGCTGATCGAAACACTACCTGTAGGTACTCCCAAAAATTTCTTTATGGAATTTTTGGTCTTCGGCTTTAGGCCACAAACTGACAGTACCTCGGTACTTGTTTTTTAATTTTCTCTACTCATATGCAGTAGGTTGAGAATTGAATGTAGACTCGTATTTTGTACGGATCTCGAAAGAGTAAAAGGCTCATTACCACTTTCCACTTATTAGTTCTCAAATTTTGTTTTTGTTCCCCCTAAAATAGAGGGAAGATTCCTAAAATGTAGAGAATTTTGAAATTCTCTCCCCCCCCCCAAAATACTAAATAGCTAATTTCTTATGTGCCATGCCATACTAGTAGTAGTACGGTATTTTTGGTGCGCTGGGCACGCTCAAACAAAATATAAAACAGTATATGACTTGTTTTCAAAAACAATGTGTGAATTATATTAACAAAAATATAGTTGTAAGTACATGTTCCACAAAAAATGTAGAATAATATCTAATTTATTGAAGCTTAAAATTTCAGGAATTTACCTACTTCATATTGTTACGAGCGTGGCCTTAGTTTGTTATTGTAAGCACAATATTTCAGATATCATTAACAAGCTCTTCTTTTATTTAACTTCACTGTTTACTTTTATAACGTTTAGAAATAATTATCAAATCAACTTTTTATAGTTATCACTAGTACTGTACTTCTTATTATCGCAATCCAAATAGTTTACATCGTTCACTTCATTGTCCTTCTTCTGGCATTTCCATACGTTGGCGTTTGCTGCAGGCTCTTTGGAGGTGTCCCGGTCTATTACAATTCCAGCATCGAAGAATACCGCGTGAAGGAGTACTCTGTGATGACTGCATTCTGTTGCAAGTACATTCATCCATCGAAATTTCTCTCACTCGTACTGCACTCCGAGAAGCTTGTCTAGCAGATTCATATGTTAATGCATAGGCTAGCGCTTCTGCTGTTGACTTCTTTCCTGCTAGCCTTAGTGCTTGCTGTAGTTTTTGATCTGCAATAGCATTCACAAATGCTTCTGTTGCCACTTCAATAAGGAATTCTGCAGTGACGCTAGAGTATGAAAGATAAGCTAATCTTTCCACATCAGCCTGCAGTTGTTGTAGTGATTTGCCATGCTTCTGAATCCTGTTGCGTAACTGCAAGCGATATACTTGCTGCATGTGTTCATCTCCATCACGTAATTCTACAGCCTGTAATAATGAAGTATAATCATGTTGCCTTTCAATCGATATAGTTTGTAATACCTCTGACGCGGGACCTCGAAGTGCTTAAACCAGAGCTGTAGCTTAGTCTGCATCATTGCATCCTTTACTTTGGAAGTTGAAAATATGACACGAATTTTGTCCATCAAATATTGCAGGTTTCATTCTACCTGCACCGGATATTACAGTTCCATCGTGCAGAGGTTGTCGATGCTTCATTCTCTCCAAATCTGCTTTAAAGTTGTCAAACTTCTGCGTAACATTTTGTTGCATTTCCGACACTCGATGTTGAACTTCCAGCACTTCCTGCTGGATTCCTTCAATTTTCACATTTTGACCGTCTAATGAATTTTTAAGAAAATTCTTCTATTCCTCCAAACAGGTTTCTGACAATAAAGCACAAAATTTCACTCAATTTCACACTTTGTTTAAGGGAGGGATAAGGTTTTAAAACTATTTTTTTTTGCTTTTTTTTCCTTTTTTTCTGAATGTACAATATGTCGAGAGTATTGTGTACAAATTTCAAGTCAATCAGACCAAAACTAACGGAGCTACAGCATTTCAAACGACCGGCCTTGATACTCGATTTTTATACCTGCCCGCCAGCTGCGCGATACCCCTATTAGGAAGCAGCTTCAAGTCCCTTTGTTTCCCCGAATTCCTTTCTCCTTCTATTGGTCTTTGAAAGTATGTAAACTGACCTTGTACATATTGTATATTTTTGGGTACTTCGAATATAATTCAGTTACAGGCACACTTTTTTCTGAACGGTTGTGTACAGAGCTAAAATTAATTTTGAATATTCCCGTATAAAAAACTTTAAATCGATTTTCCCGAATACGTCATTTTTGAAGTTCGTGAACATTATATAACTCAAAATCTACTTAACCGATCCTTTTGAAAATTTAAACATTACTTCTACACATAAATCAACAGGTAATCAGGAAAAGTGTTTTTTTACCATTTTTATCTATTTGTTAATAACAAATTAACCGACATTTTTTTTACCTAAAATCGCGTTTTTCACTTCCAAATGCTGCAAAAAATAAAAAAAAAATAAAAACTCTCCCTGATTACCTGGTGAAACATATCACCTTCAAAACGCATATCGAGTTTTTTGTTTCAGATGATCCGGTAACGAGTTGTAATGTTCACCGCAAAACAATTTTTTTTCAAAGCGCCTCCGGAGATTCGCCGTCGCTGGCGTATTTATCAATATTTTTTATGGAAAAATTTGCCTGACTTACTTTAGAAGTTGTACCACAATATGTAGATAAATTGACTAAAACAATATTGATCATGTCGCCGCAAAAAAATCACTAAAATATACCCTTTTTAGCTTTTAAAACCATACCCCGCCCTTAAGTCAAATGCCACCACATTATTTTACGAATTAATTTCACTTCTGACGAGCGTGGCCTTAGTTTGTCATTTAAAACACAATATTTCAGATATCATTCAAAAGTTCTTCTTTTATTTATCTTCACTGTTTACTTTTATAACGTTTACAAACAATTATCTTTATATAGTTATCACTCGTACTGTACTTCTAATTATCGCAATCCAAATAATTTACTTCGTTCACTTCACTGTCAGAAATAAGACTCGCCTTCTGGATGTGAGAAGCGCGGTATTTATAGTCTACAAATTATTCTAGAATCTTCCCGTAAATTGTATTCTCCGAACCCAAAGTTTACTAAGATGTCACTAACCTAAAGTTGCTTCCATTTCCAACAGATGTCGCTTGTGTCACTTTGTTGTGCGTAAAACCTAGTACTAAGGTCCGCACTAAACTAAATTTTAGCGGGTCTCCAATATCGGGCCGTTCTTTAGCGGCTAAAATATGACAGAGGCAGGATATATTAAAAACAAGAAGAAGAAGAAAAATGTTTGCAATTTTTTTACGGAAATACAACGCGCGTTCATAATATTTCTAAAAACAGATAGTTAAAATTATTTGGAATTATAAAAATATAAAAATAATATGCATAATGTATACAATAAAAAAAAATTAACAATGATATCGAAAATACGGCGACGAGAAGAAATCCAATTCATCCGTACTTACAGCAAAGACGTACAAACTACGTTAACTACATAAATCCAGGCTCAAATCTCAGAACTCTGACAATAAATATTTTTAGCGCGCTAAAGAACAGCCCAGGCGGATAAATTCAAGCTAAATTTTTTGCAGACTTAATGCTGGTGCCATCTATAATCAAAAACCAAAAGCCAAATTTAGCGCGTTTACCTTAGTACCGCTCTCGCTAAAATTCGGGATAAATTTTCGCCAATATATTTTAGCTTGCTAAATTTTCATACAAAATTTAGCTTAGCATGAACCTTAGTGCTAGGTTTAACAATATATAGGTTTTCTGGTGCCAAATACCTAAATTCATTGAGTGTTCCATTGTTTTGGGGAAATTGAACTGATTTTCCCTTTCTATCAGAGAAAATTATATTTATTTTTAGGGGAAAGCGTGTCTTAAATTTGGGGAATAGTCCTACTTTTTTTACAGTGTAGCTTGCTCTGCTTACTTTCTCTATTATACTTCTTACTCCATGGTATACCTATCAGATTTCATTCTAGGGTATAAAAAGGAGATTCTGGACGACAAGGAAATAAGTAAATGGGATGAATTTAATCAAAAAATATCTTTTCAATACTTCTTCATATTGAGGGGTTTTCTTCAACTAAACATTCATGTTTGCTGTTTGAAAGTTTTTAATATGCATCTACTTACAAAAATATTTATTTGTCATCCTTTGGGCTATTGTGGGATTTTTCTTATGTTGTACTTCTGGCTGAGTTAAGTTGAGATGCAAATCAGTATTATTATCATCGTCATCGTGGTCATAGTGCTCGTCGTAGTTATCATTATCGTCATAATTGTCAAAATCGTCATTAGCATCGACATCATCATTGATCCATTTTCTGGTTAATAAATCGAATTTAATAAAGGTTGCTCCTAGTTATTGGTAAAATGCACATGATTTCCTTTTTCACAGCAACTTTTAACAACCTTTAAAGAATAGAAATTTATATATTATAATAAAAAATAACCTAAATTAAAATAATTTCTAACTTAACTCGATTTGAATTCATTCAATATTGAACTAACAAGTAAATCTAAAAAAAATATATATATAAGATGTTGATGATATATGTATGCATGTTTGAACGAAAACACGACGTTCCTATTTTCAAACATTTCACTCTATTAATATTTTTCATGTTTGGTTGAGAGTTTCGAATTGTGTGCATCGTTTTAAGTGTCTAATGACTGATTTTTTTTTCCAAATTCTGTGGGAATAATATGTAGGTATATCTCTACTTGCATACTAGTCGCGACAGCAGGACCATTCCCAATTTTTTCACAGTATGGTTTCATGACCCTCACAATTGCGTTGGAATGTTGCTCCTTAGAAAACTAACTTTCAGCTCTTTTCTACACATGTGGTATGAATTCTTTTCATTTCGTTCTAAAATCAATATAAAACTTTACGTAAAGGAATTGGGGAGAGCGCATTCGTGGTGAGTACCTTCTTTTGTTTATTAATCAATAGCTTTCCTTTGCGCATGAAATGGTGAGAACTTGTAATGAAATTGCAAACTCGTGCTACCAGTGATTCATTAACTGGCTCTTAATTCGCTTCCAATACAGCCATTGGTCGGTTCACGGGACCTTAGTATTACTGAATTTAAAGTTTTCTGTATAAGGACAATTAGCAAAATAGTCGTAGGAGCGTACGTACATAACATTTGATTAAAATATATTTATTTTTGATGTGCACATTCGGGTGGTTTATATTACTTTTCATATTCATAACACTGCTTCTATTTGCTTGCTTTATTCTTTCGAAAAGAAAATACTCGTTTAACACATTTTTGAAGTGAATGAAAGTTATTATAATTAGATTTGATATTGAAAAAAAATATATATATCAGATATTACCGCGACATTTTGTCGTGATCGCCCAATAAGGTTCGCGCAAAATCCTAAAGTATTTCCTTTTCTTTTCTGAAAATGTTAGTTATGTTTTTCGTGTGTATGTTACGTCTTTGCGTAATATTTTGCGATTTTATAGGAAAGGAGCATGTGCAAGTTTAAAGTTTTGTTGGAAAGCTCTGTAATACAAAGCAAGTGTAACATTAAAATGGACACAGCCATATTGTGTTATTATCTTATTTGAAGAAAATCGTTTCAAATTTTTAGTGTAATAATCTAATACAATATCCATTTTTTGTAGTGAATAAATGGTTATATAAGGTGTGTGAAAATTAATAAAAAATAAATAACGGGAGCTATCTAAGCGTATACCCCACTGGATTTAAGTGCAAAGTATTCAACTATTCCTGTTAATAATTGTAAATATTTTGCAACTTTCTTACACAGGTATTTACTTAAATATAAATAATCTTATAAAATCGTATGTAAGAATTTTCTGTTTTTATATTAAAGAACCTTTATGAAAACTCTTTTGTTTTCCAAACTATGACCCCCTCACACCCATTTTTTAAATATGACTCAGAGAGTCATAATACAACCAAAGTATACAAATAGAAAAGTTTTGAAGTCAGTAGTAGGTACTTTACCCACAATTTTATTAATACATAGTAATAATACGAAAATTCATAATTTTGTTATTTATTGAAAAAAATATTTTAATCTTTACAAATCCAAATATGCGACGTAATTTCATGGCCTAGGTGGTTAAGAAATACCAGCTGAATGAGTCATATTTATCCGAATATATATGTATAGAAGAACGTATTATAAATGCTATACATATATGTTCATATGTATGCATAAACATGTCTGCTAATTAAATGCACCATTAATAGTATCTAGTATTGCAAACGGTCAGTAGTTATAAGAAATATGTATTAGAAGTATATATATCCATTTAAATTAATAATGAATAAAATTACGAAAGGTATTCATTTGCAAGTTAGTCGTGACAATCGATTTCCAATTTTGTTCCTAATATTTTTTCACTTTGTTGGAAGTTGAGTCTGTTGGATACGTCGAGTAGAATAATACTTACATATAGATATTTATACCCTAGATGAAATCTATAGAGTATACTAAATTTGACATTCCGTAGAAATAATAATTGTAGAACAAAATGGATTGGACACCCACGCATAAAATTAAAAGTTATTTTGATATTTTCATGTCCGTCCATCCGTCCGTCCGCACGATAACTCGAGAGTGTGTTCACTTGGACGGCTGAAATTTTGTACACGGCCTTTAAAAAAAAAAGTAAATTTAAGATCAAAAATAGGCCGAATCGGGAAAACTCCTTCATAGGGTTGCCATACAACAGTTTCATTTTTCACAATATATTTGGGCACTGCCTGAGAACGCGTCCACGTAGAGAGCTGTAATTTGTTACATGGTATTTTTAAAGCAATAGTAAATAAAATTAAGAAAATGGGCTAAATAGGGCAACTCCTGTTGCCATATAAAAATTTAGGAGTTTTACGTATTCTGTCAAAATTATCAGTCCTAGATTGTACTGAAAAGTGTTCAGAATGTGAAGTGCTATGAAATTGGCTATAACCAATTTTACTATCTGACAAACCGTTTTAGAAATATATCCGAAAAATCACTTCAAAAATCATAATTGCACAGACAGGTGACCATGCAAAATTACATACGGGCATTTATCTAGGTTATCATAGGAATTGGTCTTAAAGCTGAAGTAGGTACAATAGAAGTAAATAACTTTACGAAATTAAACGAGACTGAGGTTTACTTACAAAAAATTGATATTTTTAGCCTATATATATATCACATTCCATAAGAGTTATTATATTAAATTAACAAATGCTAGTTGATATCATTGAAGATTTGTGCCTTCTATTAATTCGCAGTGCCCTAATGACATTTAATGTGTTCAATTTTAAAAAGTGGTAAAATTGAAAAAAATTATCAATTGGAAGTTGATTTAATCGAAGATTTATGCATTCTATTAATTCACAGTACCATTTTTATTCCATATTAATTTTTGCATTTCACTTTTAATCATTTAGTATTAAATTAATTCACTTTTAATCATTTAGTATTAAATTAATTGTTTGACACGTGTTCTTACGGAATGAGCGATTCTTACCGCACCTTTACTGACTGCAATTTGACTTTTAAAGTTCCCCTCACACGAGTTAAAGTTAATTTGTGTACGCTTGTTAAATTAAAGAGCGCATTCGCTTTACGTAAGTAAATTTACTTACGTATAAGTCTATTGTATTATAGTTCAGACTTTACGTAGACTTTCTTACTTGTTAAGTTACGATTAGGTACATATTCAGCAAACTAAAAAAGATAAGATGATGGTTTATGGCTATCAACGCTGGATTCACTTGACGTTGCCTCTTCGCTCGATCTTAAAGAAAAATGATCAACACGAGCGGAAGGGTGAGTCCCCTGAGTGATAGCGATAGATTTGTGATTTGTCTTTTAAAAAATCGGCTTGCATGGAGTTTGGGGTCTTTTATCAGCAATACTACACTCATCCTTGATCGAACTCAATAATAACATTTTCGAACAAATTTCAGTATAAAGCTGCGAGTTAGTCGTTAATTACACTGAGCTGAACCCGCTTAGTCGCAGTCCGACACAAACTTGTTCAGCAAATAAATATATGTAATTCCACGGCTTTAATCTAATATGTTGAACTCGGTGGTGATGATAAAGGTGTATTGTATATAATTTATTATATAATTAAATATTAATCCGAAATCAAAATTAATATTCAAACAAGTAAAAAAGCTAGAATTGGTATAAGCCCATTTCTTATGATACCCTAGATGAATTCCCTTACGTACGGCCACCATCTGTTCAAGTTTGATTTTTGAAGTGGTTTTTCGCACGTATTTCTAGAACGGTTCGTCAGACAATACAAATGATTATAACAAATTTTATAAAATTATTCTAAAGAAGTTTTCAGTACAATAAAAACGTCTAGGACTGATCGTTTTTACAGTATACGTAAACGTATATTAGCACTATTTCTGTGCGTTACAAACTGAATGAGAAACTTAGTGTACCCTATCATTTCATCTAGGGTAAAATAAAAAAATATTATCATGGTGATAAGCTTCTGATTTTGTTAGTAAACAAAATATTCTGTCAGTAATTTGACATCAATGTACCGGATATTTTATGAAAACTACTGAATAACGACGTAATACTGAAACAATTTAAGTAATGACAATCTATTGGTGATTAACTAGCCCGCGCAACAAAACTGATAATAAAATGGAAAAAGTAACGATTTAATAAGTAATTAATTTACATATTTAATATAATTATTTACTTCTCCTTGCTTATTTTTAAAATAATTTTTATCTTTAACACAAATTCACTCCCATTGATGCCATTTTTGACGTCAAGCTATGAGTTTCTTAATATCAATGTGAAATGCAGTATAACAGCATAAATTTTTCAATTTAACACCGTATAATATTCATGCAGTTTGTTTGCAGTAATGTACGTCAATGCAACTATTTCGAAAAATTTGACACTTCTGTTAGCAAATGCAATCAACGGAAAATTAATTTTTTGTACACTTCTTTCGTGTGTGCATAAGAATAGAACACTTTCAGTGGATTTTGGCATAATTTTAAAATGAACTTCTCTACGAGAAATTGCAAAACAATCCACGATTAAAATTCGACATAAATAGTTCTTGCATGTAAGTGAACAGAGACAGCCTTGATTTTCTTAAATTTCCCATAGCTTCCCTTGAAAGGACACCTGGGTGAGAGTTACCTTTAAGTGTTTTTGAGCAAGTTTTGGGTTTTCCTCAACTCTTACACTGAGTATATACTTTTTGTAGCTGCAACAATTGAGCAGAAAAATTTCAAGAAAAATTTTCCAAGTCCTAGTCATGATGTTTGAACACAGGACCTCGTCTTTACTTACGAAATAGTCTTGCGTAGGCTACTTAATTATAATATAATGATTTTATTACTTAACTATGTGTTTTCTTTCGTCGTGACTGTGTGACGACGCGTCTGTATCAGTTCGATCATTTCCAAACCCACATTTCAAAATTCACCCTAGTAATACCCTGCTGAACGTAGAAAGCCGTAGTTAGGTAGGCTTTGAATAGATGTAAAAAATAAAAAACCAAGGTAAATATTATTCAGTCTGATGTCAGATTTAAGAAGCTCAAGTTTGTTTTGGTTAACATTATACTATTTTTATAACGTATAAAAAAAAAAATAAACGAAGCAGCACTAGAACATCAAGCAACCAAAGGCTTTTAACTCATTGCATGTTTTAAAGAGGACTCATGTTCATGCCCGTTTCAGTTAGCGGACCCGTTATTTTCTTTTCAGGTGCTCCCCTTTGTCGCAGCTCCTGTTCCAGAAATACAGCTACGCTACTACGAACTTGTGTACAATAGCGTACATCTAGGCTCAGCCTTTCACTGACTGTTCACGTTAGATCATAAGACTGGAGCAACTAGCCTTAACGTGTAGACATAGTCAATTCGCCTTGTCCGGTTCGACATGGGGTCACCTAGCGTTTTACGCTATTTATAGGCAGTTACAGATTCGCTAACGTTCTCTGAACGCACCCAGAGAAGAGAGCAGGTATATACATTGGCTGAGGTCACTACTGGGGGGTGATTCTGATCTTTTGTCGTACTATTTAGTCGTGAATTTTGACATATTTTGTCGTACTTTTTCTTTTAACACAGTTCATTTTGTGTCATCACTATTATCTACCACAAAATGAACTATAATAAATTTTCGGTGAACAAACGTCAAAAAACACGCCTAAATATACGACAAATTAGTCAACTGCTCCCAGAGGTTGTGACAAAAATTTTACACTGGTAAATGGAAATTCTACACCTAATTAGAGCATTACAAGTGCTTAAATTCGAAATATTATTTTGAATTTGTAATGTGAAGTGTCATTTTCAGTTCATTCTACGTCATGCAAGTGTTGCTGACCTGAATAAAACATGACAAAATCAGTAGAAAAGTTCATTTTATTTAGTCGTATATTTTGACATTCAAGTACGACAAAAGATCAGAAGCACCCTCCTGGTCTCCCACAGAAACTATATATGTACTAGAGCTCATCAGACGCGAGCCGTCTATATACCGGTGGCCTATCAAAGAGCCTTTGAGCTACACTTTAAGTTCAACCTACCAGCTGAAGTCGACTAGCATCACTTGCAGTCATACTTTGTCTCAAGATCTCCTTGACAAACTGGGGCTGGTCAAACTATACTCAGAGCCTCCGCCGTCTGGAGACTTCAAGATATCTAATTTGTACCAAGGGCTCAAGACTCAAGTAGTCACGCTATGCTATCAACCTCCATCATCCATGACTAACTACCTCAAGACAACTAGTGCTTTCTGAGAACTCAAAACTTAGGTACACACTTGTTGATAACAGCTGTAGTCGTCCAACGACTCCTAACGTCAAATTGGCCCAATTGGATCGCATTAATTTATGCCCAACTTGCCCCACATTAACCCATACTAGCGGTTATCAAGTTTCCATAGAAGATGTTTAAAGCCAGTTTTTCTTCGTTAATTTTTCGACTATGTAATATAAGCTGCATTCATTGATCAACGAGTATATACTGCCTTTTCCAACAGCGTTATCGTGCGGAGGACTTTAACTAGGCCCTATTAGTAACTTATTAGTAAGTAATATATATTTTCTTATAATATAAATGTAATTTAATTAATTTTCTTTAAATGAAAGATTCAGGAGTTTCCACATATCGGAAGTCACATAAAAGAGTCATTAAACTAAAAATGTCTCTTTTTTATACCCTAAATGAAAACATAAGGTATACTAATCTTGTCATTCCGTTTGTAACGCATAGAAATAATCTTGCTAGAACAAAATGGATTGAACACGCATAATATTAAAAGTTATTTTGATTTTTGCATGTCTGTCGCTGTAATTTTGCACACGGAATAAGACAAATTGGCCAACTCCTTCGTGATGTTGTCATACAAAAATTTCGTTTTTGAACACAGCCTGAGAACGCATTAACATATAGAGAGCTGAAAAATCCAAAAATGGACTAAATCAGCAAACCTCTTCTTAGTGTTGCCAGATAAAAATTTAGGTTTTTTACGTATACTATGAAAATGATCAGTTCTAGACATTTTTATTGTACTAAAAACTTGTTAAGAATATGAAATCTTATAAAATTGGTTATAATCATTTTTTTCTGTGTGACGAACCGTTCTAGAAATATATGCGAAAAACCACTTCAAAAATCAAAATTGCACATACTAAACTTCATACGCGTATTAATCTAGGGTATCATAAGAATTGGGCTTAGACCAATTCTAGCTGTTTTACTTGTTTTTACATAGATTTTGTATAGAAAACGAAATTTTCGCCTGAAGAGCGTACTAGGCTTTACCATTTAAAAATTCAAATTATATCCTAAGTTATAGTAATTGCGTGACCAGCAAACATTAAATGTAGGCATCCGACGAAGACGATTTGTTTTACATGAAAGAAGAAGAAAAATCAATTGAGTTTTTTCTAAGTACTAAACCTATGCAATAAACTATGTAGTGACAATATAATGCTCTTGGAAGCCTCACCAAGAGAACGAATTCAAATGCTTAATTCACTTATCGTAACTGGGAAATTTATTTCTTAACAATTTGAATTTTATACATAACAAGTAAAAAGCTATAATTGTTCTAAGATAAATTCTTATCATACCCCAGATGAATCTGAGTATGTAATATCGTATAGTCACCCATTAGTGAAAGTTTAATTTTTGAAGTGGTTTTTTGCATATATTTCTAGAACGGTTCATCGGACAATAAAAATAATTATAACCAATCTCAGACGACTTCATATTCTGAAGAACTTTTCAGTACAATAAAACGTCTAGGCCTGATCATTTTTACGTAAAAAACCAAAAGTTTTATATGGCAACACCAAGAAGCGGTTGGCCGATTTAGTCCATTTTCGAAGGTTTACTTACTATTGTTATGAAAACACAGCATGTAGTAAAAAACGACATTTTTGCACGGCAACCCGACGAAGGAGTTACCTGATCTGTTTCATTCTCAAACTAAAATTTACTTTTCTTTTTTAAAAAGCCCGTGTGCAAAATTTGAGCATCCTAAGTGAACTCGTTCTCCAGCTGTCGTGAGGATGGACAGACAGACGGACATGCAAAAATCAAAATAACTTTTAATGTTATGCGTGGGTGTCTAATCCATTTTTCACTACTATCATTATTTCTAGGTGTTACAAATGGAATGGCAAGTTTAGCCTTTAGATTTCATCGAGGGTATAAAAACTGATCCGTTAATAAAAATGTACAATTTCTTAGATTGAGAAAAGATTATAATTCTCACGAAATTTTTCACGTTTAGTTTTATTTTCGCGGGCTTCTAATTTCATTAGCAGACATAACACGATTGCTATGATAGAAATATGTGTGAAATGAAACTTTTGCGTACGCATATTACTTTATGTGAGAAAATTTACGAGTTCTTATATGCAACGATATTATAAATTAAATTGAATTTTAGGTAAATTGAAATTAATTAATATTAAATATAACTTTTAATTCGTATATTTAACGATCTTGTTCAGATAAGCGATAAATTGTATGGGAGGATCGGGGAATCGAAAATCCTTTGTTTGGTGACTTATGTTTTTAGGTGCTTTCATCATTTCATAAAGGCCTTATTGTTATCAACGGGCTACATGGATAATGTAATATCATCATTCAACACAGCTACTTCTGACTTTGCTTGCCGAGGTTCGTGGTCTAACTGACAAAGTTAAAAAATTTGCCTTAAGCCATGATTGAGTTGAGAAGAAGAAGAAAGTGTCATATTAATACCAAAGTTTTTACCTAAACATTAATTTAATAGTTTTTCAACTTATATTCTGTTTTTATACATTATCTTCATTTATTCTGTCTTTGTTAATTGTCCGCTGTGCCTGGACGCTCAAGTTTTCATTTCATCTGAATCCTGGTTTTAGATTTTTCTAAAATTGCTGGCTGAGTTTGGTGGTGAGACGTCGTGCACTCTGGCTGTAATTCTGGAACAGCAGATCTCGGTGAAGACTTTTGTATTTGTTTTTGGATGCTCTTTTGGTCTTTTTCTACAACTAATTTTGATGGTGTCTGCAATTCTTCATTTTTGAAAATTCATCTAGAATTGTGCAGCTTGCAGCTAAAAATATTTTGTGTGGGAAGATATCATTAACCTGAAAGTGTGAGGTTAGATTAAATTAGCGCCTTCTTATAATCTTGTAGCGGTTATACATCGCATTACGTAATATTACGTAACAGAGACTCAAACTTGTTGTGAGTAGCTTTTTAATTTACATTAATTTCCATCGTTAAATATTGTGGTTGTTGCATCTACTTCTTTGTCATGGCGCCTAAATGTATGTTATGTGCGACGTTTTCAATAAGAAAAACATTGGCTTCAAGTGCGTCGATTGCCAAAAACATTATCATGCCTCATGCTGTAACCTTTCTTCTGAATTGATATCTAGTATATCTAGTTTAGCGGTTGGCTTTCGGTGCCAAAACTGTGGAATGGCTAATAATTCCTACACAGCTGGTGATTCCAACTCTGAAGACACGAACACATCTGGTCTTCTCGCAGTGGTTAATCGCATGGGTAAGGAAATTGAACATATTAAATCCAAGCAGGATGAGTTCAATAAATCAGTGCACAATTTAGTAAAGGGTTTTGACGAGATAAAAAAAATCGCAGTCACTTTAGAGGAACGTCTCACTTTACTGGAGGAAAGATCATTGACAAACTTCGTGGAGATTAAAAATATTCCCCAACAACCAAATGAAAAGCTCTTAACAACGATTCATAAAATACATGAATTTTTTAAAATACCCGTTGTTGACGGGGACATAATTAAAGTTTATAGGACTGGGTATAAACGTAATGTTGGCAAGACCAAAAGTTCTGTAATTGTAAAATACTCCTCACAATTTTTAAGGGATAGGATATTTATAGCGTCTAAGCTTGCTAAGAATTTAACTTCAGATAGTTTAGGATTCCCAGGATCTGATATTATATATATAAACGAATTCTTAACTGGGGAAAGGAAATCTTTATTGTATAAGGCAAAGCAATTTAAAGTGAAACACAATTACAAATATGTTTGGATAAAGAATTCGGTTATCTATCTAAAAAAGGACGATGATAGCAGTCCTCTTACCATAAAAACTGGAAATTGTCTAGATCTCCTTATTAAAAAAACTTAAGTCATTTGGCTATGGGTCTTAATATTTACTATCAAAATGTCAGACTTCAGATGTTTACTTATCATTGCTATCTAATAATTACGATATTGTATGTCTCACAGAAACTTTTTTACAACCAAATATCTTCAGCAATGAAATTTTTGATAATCGATATGTGGTATATAGAAGCGACCGAAACTTGGAGCTCTCTGGTATGAAAAACGGTGGCGGTTGTCTTATTGCAGTCAAAAAGTTTTTTACCTCATCATGTTTAGTTTCTCATGACAATTCGGACGAAATTCTGCGGGTTTCCATTAAAGAAAAAAAAATTACCTTGTATGTGTGCTGTGCATATATACCTCCAAGTAGCACTTAGGAAACTTACGATTCTCTTTTTTCAAGTATTAGCGAAAGATTTTTGCGATTTCCTGGGAAGCCTCACATATTACTTGTGGGTGACTTCAATCTACCATACCTTTCATGGCGCTACGACAATAGTTGTATGACGCCTTCCGGTGTTTTTAGTCAATCTGCTCAATCTATGATTAACAACATGACCTTGTGTAATTTTAACCAATACAATAACGTCACAAATTTTGACGATAGGATTCTTGATTTGGTATGGTCAGATCTACCTCAGAGTAATATTAGCGTTGTAACATCTGAATGTCCACTTTCAAAAATTGACCTCCATCATCCACCTTTAGATATAATCTTAAATGTTTCATTATCTAAGTCTGCTCGAAATGAATTTACTAAGCAGAGAAATTTCTGTTTAGGTTATTATACTAGTCTTAATAATTACCTCAATGGTCTTTACATCTGATATCTCTCTTTCTTTCGAGAGATTTTACGAAATACTAAATTTAGGTATTTGTGATCATGTACCAGTAACAAAAAAGAAAAACAAACGTTTCCCATCCTGGTATAGTCATCAACTTATTAAAGTTTATATAGAGTTAATAGCCATCAGGGAATCTATAAAACTTTTTCTTATCTTAGAAAATTATCTAAAACATTAATCTCAGAATGTTACAATAGGTATGTGGACTCCTGGGCCTTTAGCAAAAATTTCAAGAGCTCGAATACGGTCTCAAAAGAGATGGTATATAACGATGTCACCGCATCTTCTCCTAAACATATTAGTAATTTATTTACCGAATACTTCATGTCGATTTTTTCTGAGAGGGAATCTAACTTCGATTTGGAATCCTTTCAAAATTACAATAACTCACCTAATATTAGCGTAAACTTTATCTCATCTGAAGAGGTGCATAATGTACTAGATAAACTAAACTATGATAAAAATCCAGGCCCTGATGGAATTCCAAACATTATAAGAGATGCTCTAATAGCTTAGCAAATCCTCTAAGTACTCTATTTAATCTATCCATTACACATAAAATATTTCCGTTAGAGCTAAAACGCGGATTTGTTACTCCAATTTTTAAGTCAGGTGATCCGAGATTAGTTACAAATTATCGTCCAATATTTAATCTTTGAAAGACTTGTCTACAATCAACTACTTAATCAAACTTTACCTTATATATGTGATCAGCAACATGGTTTCCTTCCTGAACGTTCTACAATTACTAACTTAACCCTATTTACCGACACCATCGCCTCTGCTCTTGATGAAAGCAAGCAAGTGGATTCCATTCACACTGATTTTTCGAAGGCGTTTGACAGGATTCGTCACCAACAATGTCTTTTAAAGATGCTGAAAATTGATTTCAACATCGACACTGTTCTTTGGTTTCTGTCCTATCTAGACGAGAGAAACAGTGTAGTGGTTTTCAATGGCTCCCAATCAGCCCCTTTTGAACAAACATCGGGCGTCCCTCAGGGTACAAGGTACTCGGACCTTTCATATTTCTAATTTATATAAATGACTTACCAATAGATATTACATGGCCTTCTTTGCTTTATGCTGACGACGCAAAATTTTTTAGGGTAATTTATGATGCAAATGATTGTAAATGCCTTCAAGATATTGTTAAGCTTGAAGATTGGTGTAGAGAAAATTATCTTGATCTTAATATCGATAAATGTAAAACTATAACGTTTTCTAGAAAGCGTGATACAATCTACTTCAACTACAAAATTAATAATATCTCGATTTCACGTATAAATGAAATAAAGGATTTAGGGGTTACCTTTGATCACAAACTACTTTTCGCTTCCCATGTAAACCTTATTACTAATAAAGCTTATCGCATGCTGGGCTTCATTTTTCGAGGGTGTAGATCCTTCAAAGGCAGTGCTGCTTTCATCTGTCTTTTTACTTCATTGGTGAGAAGCACTCTTGAATATGCTTGTCAAATTTGGAGCCCCTTCTATTCATGCTACAATAGTCAAGTTGAATCTGTCCAGGGAAAGTTTACCAGGATCCTGTTGTTTAAATTAAACATCAACGAGATGGAGTATACTCAGAGATTATCTCTTTTTAATTTCCCATTTTTAGAGCACCGTCGCATGTATTTGACTGCTTATTTTTGTATAAACTTCTAAATGGCTACGTGCTTTGTCCCGATTTACTTTTCAAGGTGTGCATAAATATCCCAACGAGATACTCAAGACTCCATGTTCCGTTTAGAATCCCCTTTTGTAGAACCAACCACCGAGTTAAGTCACCTTTGGTAAGAATGCAGAAAATTTTTAATTCTAATTTTAACAATACTGATGTCTTTTGTTCTGACCTTCTGAATTTTAAAAGATCAGTTATAACGGAGATAAAACAATTTCCAGATTCTTAGCATACTAATGGTTCTTCAAATTAATATTTGTCGTTTCCTCTGGCCTTCTTTGCTTTGCTTTAAATTTCTAATTTATTTCATTTTCTTGTATAATTTGTATTATATGAATTTTTAGTAGTTTTAAAATTTTAGTTTATCATTGTTTGTTTTTGTTTTTTCTTTTTTTTTCTACATTTATTTTTTATTTTTCTGGATTTCCTTCTCTTTTGTATATAGTTTACTTTTATATGAATTTTTGTAATATTTTGTATTTTCCTTTTTAGTTTTTCCAATTCTAGTTTATTTCTCATTTTGTAGTCTTAGATTATTTTACTATTTTTCTTCTTCTTTTTTTTTATTATTATGATTTACTGTATTAACTATTCTAAGGTATTGCGTTATTGGATTCTGTCTGTGTAATATCTTCTTAACTTTTCGAAATAAATAAATAAATAAATAAATAAAATAAATACATAAATTGGTTACAATCAACTAATGAGGTTATTCTCGAAAAGTCTGTGTCTTCACTTCGTAAACTAAATGTACTAACTGACTCAGTGAATTATTTATACTCCAATATTCTGTCCTCTGATCAATCACAGCCTTGGTCTTTTCTTGATATAGTAGAGACTGGCATAAATAATATTGAAAAGGCCATTTTTTAACTGATTTCTTCCAGTAAGGGAATGAAAAATACTATAAATGATGTTGTTAACAACATAAATTCATATAAAGATAAATTTGACTCGCTACAACCACATGACCAACAACACGAACTCTCACAGTCATTGCCATTGACTCTCAGAATCAATTTCGATTGCAACAACAGCTACTTAGAAGTTGTAATAAGAATATAGAGACGGAGTCGCGGCGCCAACTTCATTTCCACTTGTCCCCTGACTCTGGACGAATATGCGACGACCTGTAACAGCTTGCAAATTTGCTACAAAACGTGCACCAGAATGATAATTATAAGCTGCAACTGCAACTGCAACAGCAGCGACTGCAGCATCAGCAGCGACTGCAGCATCAGCAGCAACAGCAGCAGGAACGGCCACAACAACACCAGAAACACCAAATACAACAACAGAAACCACGGGTGCAACAACAGCCGCAGCTGTTGTAACTGCAACATGTTGATTCCACCAAGTAGCAAACAACTGGAAATAGATTGTGCGCATATACAGTTAAATAGAAGGAAACTATTTCTAGTGAATATCTACATCCCGCCTGCCTCATTAAAATCTAGAAACTTACAACAATTATATTACTGCTATCGAATGGATCGCTGATAGACGTGAACCTGATGACGATTTTATCCTGATGGGAGATTTTACCTTCCCGAACCTAAGGTGGGTTGCAGACGATACTAATAAGTTTTTCTTTCCAGTTAATGTTTTCTCTGCTATTGAATCCACCGTAATTAACGTATTAAATGCCTTTCTATTAATTGCATCCTGAACTCTTCCAATAGACTGTTGGATTTAACACTCATAACTGATGCCGGCACTGCTGGTGTCAGTCGAAGTGACGTTTCTTTGGTTCCTGAGGACTCTCATCATCCTGTACTTGTAATTTTATATAATAACATTCCACCTGACCTGAACGTAGTATTCACTCATTCTTATTTTTTTGATTTTCGTAAAGCAGACTTCGCTGCTGAATAACTTTTTCTCAACTTGTGACTGATCTGTGGTGGTCAAGGAAAGTAATATTAACGAATCTAATCACCACTTTTACAAAACAATTTTTGATGGATTTATATTATCAATAAAATATATATATATTTGCAATAAAAATGGACCTAGGTACACTCCTTGGTATGATGATGAAATTAAGAGGACACGTAACTTACGAAAGAAAGCGTGGTTGAAATATAATTTATCTAAAAACTAGAGGAGCCCGTCGGCGTTGCCCGACGATAATATAAATAACTAGATGGGTAAGGCTAAGCTATTATCTGACTCGATCGCGCGATTCCATACTCCAGAGTTTCACCCTATGCGTGTGTGTGTGTTTGTGTGTGTGTGCGTGTGTATGTGTGTAAGTGTGTGTGTATCAGTGTGCATACATACATTCATTTGTGTGGGAGAGTGTAGCTCCCTACGTCGACGCGTTCTCATGCAGTGCCCAAATATATTGTTGCGAGCGTGTCCTTTGGTTCTTCATTTAAAACACAATATTAAATATTCAATATACAAGTTCTTTATTTCACTCTAATCGTACAAAATTCATAAACCTTCAATCAACTCAACTTTAATTATCGCCAATACTGTACTTTCAATTATCGCAATCCATTACAACACTTTCGCCCGTTTATTACTTTCGCTTGTTAACATTGCAACGTCTAAGACAAGACTCTTTTTCTGGCGGCGACATCTGTTATAATTATACCCTAGAAACTCTCCAGATTATTCTGGAGTGTTCTATTCATTCTATTCTTGAACATTCTCGACGATTTCATCACCGATTCTCCGAACCCGATGTCGTTTACTCTTCATTGCCAGTAGATGTCACCAGTTGTCTCTTTCTATTGCACGTAACACTGCCCCCTTCTTAAATTTGTTCGTCCCGAACAACAGGTGGTCCACGGTCTTGATGCTCGTAGTATTGACACAAGCGGTCCAAGTGAACAATTTTACGCTTGCCTCTTATGCCACGTTGAATCCTGTATACCACGTCATTAATTCTATTTACTACTGAATACGGTCCCTCCCAGTGTTGTTGTAGTTTTGGAGAACGTTCCTTATGTTGTTTCGGATTGTACAGCCAAACAAGATCACCTTCGTTAAATCCTGAGGAATTAGCACGTAAGTCATAGCGGGTCTTCATCCGATCAGTATTTGCTGCTAATTTCGTTCTCGTGGCCTCGTGTACACCAGCTAATTGTTGTTTGAGCTCCCATACGTAGTCTTCTGGTAACTTTTGTTCACCTTTCGGGGTACAAAATTTGAGGTCGCTAGGTAAACGTATCTCCGTTCCGAATATGATTTTAGCGGGGTTTGTCCGGTAGTGTTATGCACGGCTGATCTATAAGCCATTAGGTATAACGAATATGTCGATCCCAATCGCGTTGATGATAGTCAACTACTTTCTTTAGATGATCGATCAATGTTCTGTTGACGCGCTCTACCATGCCATCAGATTGTGGGAGTAGAGGAGTTGTTCTGGTTTTCCTTATTCCCAACATTTTGCACTTCTCCTGGAAAGTCAGCAATTCCAAGTTCCGTCCTTGGTCCGAATGAAGTTCGTAAGGTACACCAAACCTACCGACCCAATTCGTTATTATTTGTTCCGCAACTGTGGTTGCCTCTTGATTAGGGATTACATAAGCTTCTGGCCATTTACTGAAATAGTCAATGGCAACTAATATATAACGGTTACCGCCATCCGTTTCTGGAAAAGGTCCAGCGATGTCTACAGCTATCCTTTCAAACGGGGCTCTGACATTATACTTATGCATTTCTCCTCTGCTCCTGTGTTGCGGACCTTTGCAAGCTGTGCTGCATTGCATCTGCGGCACCACTCCTCCATATCTTCTCGCATATGTAGCCAATAAAACCTTTCCCGTATTTTGGAAATTGTTTTTTTCACTCCCAAACGTCCTCCAGAGGTTCCACCGTGCATTTCTTCAAGAACATCTTTGACGTTTGATGCTGGCACGACTATCTGCATTCGGAATGATTCGCCGTCAGGTGCTTCCCATTTGCGTTTTAATATACCACATTCAACATGAAGAGAGTTCCATTGAGCCCAGTAACTTTTCAGCCTCTCGCTCCGTTCCGAAATATCCTTCCAGTCTGGTCTTTCCATGTCTTCTTTCCAAGCAAGAATAGGGAAATGTCCGGATCTTCTCGTTGTGCTATTCTCAGGTCCTCGTTGTCCCAACCTGTAGATGGGTCCACAGTTACCAACTGTATAGTTGCTGTTGTTTCTTTTTCTTCTATCCGGGTGCAATGTTCGCATTCAAGTTTGCATGGACGTCGTGAAAGGGCGTCTGCATTTAAATGGATACGACCTCTTCGGTGTGAGATTTCAAAATCATAAGCCTGGAGTCGCTCTATCCATCTCGGCACTTGTTCTTAAACTGCAGAAGGCATTTAAGCGCTGCGTGGTCGATGCGAAGGATGAATTTCTGCCCGTAGAGATATTTATGAAAATTACAATGACAAGTACCTCTCTTCATGTAGCACAATAATTTTTCTCTGACTTTGAAAGTGCTTTGCTATAGTAAGCTGCTGGACCTTCTTGACCATTCTCCTCCTGCGAAAGCACTACACCAATACCTTCATTGCTGGCATCCGTGTCTAATATAAATGTTTTTCCCAGTTTTGGATAGTGAAGTACTGGAGCTTCACAGAGCTGTTGCTTCAAATTTTCAAAACTTTCGTTGCATTTGTCCGACCATATGAACGGCCTTCCCTTTTCTGTAAGTTGATGTAGGCTTCTTGCTATATCTGCAAAACCTTTCACGAATCACCTGTAGTAGGTAGCTAAACCAAGAAATCTCCGTAATTGATGTTTGTCCTTTGGAACTGGCGAATTTTTGACGGCTTCTATCTTCTCTGAATCGGTTCTTACTCCTTGTGATGAAACTATGTGCCCTAAATATTTAACTTCATCTTTGAATAGAGCACATTTTCTTGCACTGAGCTTCAATTTTGCATCTTTGAGTATTTGAAGTACGTCCCGTAAGTTGTTTTTATGTTCCTTAAATGTCCTTCAGATTACTATTATGTCGTCCAAGTAGACAAGACATGTTTTCCAGGTTAAACCACGTAGAACACATTCCGTTAGTCGTTCGAATGTAGCTGGAACAATACATAACCCAAATGGCATTACTTTGAATTATCATAAACCACTGCCAACTGAGAAAGCCGTTTTCTCTCGGACCCCGAGATGTATTTCCACTTGCCAGTAACCACTCTTCAAATCCAGCGTGGAAAACCATTGCGCTCCGGAAAGGGTATCCAATGTGTCATCAATCCTTGGTAATGGATAGTTATCTTTCCTCGTCACGTTATTTAGTTGGCGGTAGTCTACACAGAATCGGGTCCTGTCATCCTTTTCCTAACCAAAACAACCGGCGATGTCCAAGGGCTGTTGGATTCCTATATTATGCCTTGTTTCTTCATGGAGTTCATCATATCTGCAACTTCTGGTTCTTTGGCTAGTGGCAATCTTCGTGGTGTCTGTCGAATGGGCCTGGAATCTCCTGTACCGATCCGATGCTGGACAAGATGTAATTTACCATAGTCATCATTCATTGCAAATATTTCCGAAAATTCATCGATCACCTCTTTGGCATCGTTGTGTTGCTGTTCACTTCAGGCACTGGACGAAAGAAGTTTCTGAATCTGGTGGGTAGTAGCTGGTTTGGTATCCTTGACATTACGTAATTAATTTACGATTTGGTAAACGGGGTCACAATTTCCAATTATAGCACCTTCTTTTAGTTGTACCTCATTTTCGGATGTGTTAAGCACTCTGACTGGTATTAATGTTGCACCTTCTGCCTTCACTAAAGTCTTGCCAACAATGATGCTCTATGTAACTTTTGTGGCGTTAGGCTCCACCAGATAGAATCGTCGCTTTCTCCTTATTAGTGTCTCGGATCATGGCGAAAGAGTAATATTTTCGCAGACCATCGTCCTTACTTTCGCAGGATGATCTGTTTCTTCTCCTAGTTTCATAGGAATTTCTACGTTCCCATATATGAGAATCCGCTCTCCGACATCCAGATTTATTTTGTATGTGGTCATGAAGTCTATTCCAAGAATGCATTCATCCATTATGTCTGAAACCAGGAAACTGTGAGGAAATAGTAGTTCGCCTAGTTGAACATCTAAAGTTATTTCTCCAAAGACCTGTGCTACTGTTTCCGTTGCTGTTTTTAGCAGATATTTGGTGGTGTTGTGAAGCCATTTGTTCTTAACAAGATCTGCTCTAATAATTGATCTGGAAGCTTCAGTATCGTTAGTGACTGCGCAGTCATTTTTTCCTACACTTCCATATATAACAAGACTGCTATTATTTCTCTGCAACTGCCCTACTTGAATGATGACTTCGGGGCTGTCGATTCCACCAACCAACTTCTGCCCCACAAAGTTGGGTTTTACTAGTTTACCGACTGCTCAACAGGAGAGGTGATGCGACTAGTCGCTGCTTGATATCTAGTCTCCCCAATAGCTGTTCCCTGGCTCGACATCTTTGGCATTCTTCTTTCCCCTTTTCTTCTGGTGCTTCCACTCGTCGACGTTTTCTGCAGTCTCTTGGAAGGTGCCCTGGTATATTACAATTCCAGTATCGAAGGACACCACCTGAAGGTGGGCTCTGTGATGATTGCACTCTATTGCAAGTACATTCTTCCACTGAAATTTCTCTCACTCGTACTGCACTCCGTGAAACTTGTCTTTCTGACTCAAATTTTCTCTTGAAGATATGCCATGAGTTTTGTCCATCAAATATTCGAGGTTTAATTGTACCTGCGTCGGATTTTTCAGATGCTACGTTTAGAGGCTGACGATGCTTTATTTTTTTCCAGATCTGCTTTAAAGTTATCAAGCTCTTCCGTGAAATTTTGTTGTATTCCCGACACTTGTTGTCGAGCTTCCAACACTTCCTGCTGGATTTCTTCAATTTTCACATTTTGTTCGTCTAATGAACCTTTGAGAAAATTCTTCTGTTCCTCCAAACAAGTTTCTAGACAATTCTGCAGAGAATTCTTTTGTTCATCCCAACGGGATTGCAGAGAATTCATTTGTTCCTCAAAAGCATTCTTTTGTTCCTCAAAAGCATCCTTTTGCTCGTCCAGACGGGTTTCCATAGATTTCTTCTGCTCATCTAATCGGGAGTCCAGAGAAATCTTTTGTTCCTCATTGGAATTCTTTGTTCATCAAAACGGGCTTCCATAGATTTCTTTTGTTCTTTATGAGCATTCTTTTGTTCGTCCAAACGGGTTTTCAGAAATCCCTTTTGTTTCTTGCTTGTTTCCCCAAAAGCATTTTTCATCTGCAGAGGTAATGAAAGCTCCAATTTACTCATTAAAGTGCCCAAAACTTGTTCCATGTTAGTTACAAACTTTTCTTCCGCTTCAGTTTCTTCTAAGTTATCTTCGAAAACAAATGTCTCAGGATTCTGTCTTTCTTTTAACAAAGCAGCTTGTCTCAGTCGCTCGACGAGAACAGTCTTTGCACCTGTCGTTTGTAACGACCAGTTGTCTAGCTCCACTTTCAAATCCTGTATCCGAAGCTCCTCCAGTTTGCGCCCCATTACTTTAATAATTCTCTTACAGATGAATATAAATTATTTTCCAGAACTTTCACAATTTAACACAATTTCTCAATCACACTTTGAGTTTTGAAGGCAATTGCCACCACTTTATTTCGCGAATTTATTTCACTTCTGACACCAGCTGTTTAGAGCGTGGCCTTTAGTTCGTTATTTAAAACACAATATTAAATATTTAATATACAAGTTCTTTATTTCACTCTAATCGTACAAAATTCATAAACCTTTAATTAATCAACTCAACATTAATTATCGCTAATATTGTACTTTCAATTATCGCAATCCAATTACAACACTTTCGCCCGTTTATTACTTTCGCTTGTTAACACTGCAACGTCTAAGACAAGACTCTTTTTCTGGCGGTGACATCTGTTATATTTATACCCTAGAAACTCTCCGGATTATTCTGAAGTGTTCTATTCCAAAAGCTTCTTGACTATTCTATTCATTTTATTCCTGAACATTCTCGAAGATTCCATCACCGATTGTCCGAACCTGAAGTTGTTTCTCTTCATTGCCAGTAGATGTCACCAGTTGTCTCTTTCTATTGCACGTAACAATATAGTAAAACACGAAAATTTGTTATGGCAACCCTACGAAGGAGTTGCCAATTGGTCCCATTTTCGAACTGTATTTGAAATTTTTATGAAAACTCAGTGTACAAAATATGAGCTCACCACATCGAAGCCTTCTCAGGCAGCTACCAAGTAGATGGTGAAAAACAAAAGTTGCGTATGGCATCTGTAAGAAGGGGTAACCCAATTTAGCCCATTTTTGACATTTTATTTACCATTTCTATGAAAACACCACGTAGAAAATGTTTGCATGGCCTACGAAGGAGTTGCCTGATTAGTCCCATTTCTGATTTTAATTTTTATTTTTCTTTAAGAAAATCCCGTGTACAAAATGTCGACGCGTGAGGCAGTCTCCAAATATATAATGAAAACTAACATGTATGGCAACACCAAAAAGCGGTGACCCGATTTGCTCCATTTTAGAGCTTGTATTTGCAGTTCTCAGGAAAACGCCGCGTACAAAATTTGAGCTCTCCGCGTCGATGTGTTCTCGGACAGTTTCCAAATATATATTGAAAAACCAAAGTTTTGTATGGCAACATCAAGAAGATGTTCCCCGGTTCAGGCCATTTTTGTAATTTTATTTACTATTGCTATGAAAACACCAAGTACAAAGTTTGAACAGTTTCCAAATATACAGTGAAAACCTAATTTTTTGTATGACAACACCAAAAAGTGGTGGCCCGATTTGGTCCATTTTTGAAGTTGTATTTGCAATTTTTATGAAAACAACGTGTACAAAATTTCAGCTCTTCACGTCGACGCGTTCTCAGACAGTTTCCAAATATATAGTGAAAAACCAAAATTTTGTGTGGCAACACCAAGGAGGGGTTTCTCGATTTAGTAAATTTTTTAAATTTTGTTCACTATTACTATGAAAACACCACGTACCAAAGCTCTCTACGTGCAGTCATTGTCAGGCAGTGTCTAAATATATACTATAAGACGAAATATTTGTATGGAAACCCTACGAAGGAGTTGCCCGGCTTAGTCCATTTTTGAACTTGTATTTGAAAATTTTATTAAAACGTCGTGTACAAAATTTCAGATTTCCACGTCGACGTGTTCTTAGGCAGTTTTTTAGATCTCGACAACAGCGCCATCTATCGTGTCCAAAACTATCCTATATTTCAAGCTGGAACCAACCGGAGATTAGCGTGTACAAACGTCGTGACACTGGATTTTTATATACATTTCAAGATATGACTGACTACAATCAATTTGCTAGACTGCTGCGAAGATTCTTCGAGCTAACTAAAGTTGCATTTTTCAATTATTTGCATCAATTTCAAGTACAGATGAAGATTGAACCCAAAAAGTTTTGGTCTTTTATCAACATGCGGCAGAACTCTAAGGATATCCATCTCAATTGAAATACGAATGTCAGACTAGTTCCGATTGCAACATTATCTGCAACCTCTACTGAATTCTTTAGTGCTAACTTTACCCATCATAGTGAGGCAACTGAAGAATGCTATTTTAGTTCTATTCCTCCTTCCTCAGGAGAGGTGCTTGGCCTTAGTGATCTTACGATTCCTGAAGATGTTTTGCTTGAGTATATTACTAAATTCGATTTCAAGTTCAATGCCGAACCCTGATGGAATCCCTTCTGTTGTCTTAAAATAATGCGGGCATAATCTTGTGAATCTCTTGTCGCATCTATCTAACTGGCCTCTGTGGATCAGTATATTCCCATTACCATAGAAGTTATCCTATTGTAAAGTTTGTTTCAGGGAGTCGTGAAATGCTGTCCATGATTAATCAAATATAGTAAACGAACTTTGATTTGAATTTAAAAATAGGCTGAGGGCTGCCGAACTTACTTTTGATGGCTTCAGAAGCCGCTGTGTTTTTATTAAGGCAGAATATGCCGCTTTAGAGATGGGATGGCAATGTTTATTATGTTCCGAGGCAAAGTATTCCGCTGTTACAGTAGGATGGCAGAGTATGCCGATTTTATTAAGTACTGGGGCAGAGTATGCCGCTATTTACAGTAGGATGGCAGAGTATGCCGATGTTTATTATGTACTGAGGCAGAGTATGCCGCTGTTACAGTAGGATAGCAGAGTATGCCGATTTTATTAAGTACTGGGGCAGAGTATGCCGCTATTTACAGTAGGATGGCAGAGTATGCCGATGTTTATTATGTACTGAGGCAGAGTATGCCGCTGTTACAGTAGGATGGCAGAGTATGCCGATTTTATTATGAGAAGTAAAAGACACCTTTCGATAGTCGAATTAATTCTGATTTTTATTGATCAGGCACTGGTTATTTATACAATTTTCTTACATACTAAACAATGTGTCTAATAATTCTAAAGGGGGGAGTTATTGCAGAATTGCAATAATTGAAGCAATAATCGAATTCATTGATCATAGTTGCAGTGTCAACAATTCTGATCACTGAACTTCATAATGAATCACTTCTTATTGGTTTGGTAGAGCGATGACCTCAGATACATTTATGTTTTCATAATAGAATGTTTTTGCTTGCGAAGCGAAATTTGCGTATGTTGCAAATTCCTCTTAAGGTCGAGCAAATTTTGTTTGTTTTGTTTTTCTTTTCGTTTATCGTTCTGATTTCTGTTTATTTTTCTTGTTTGTGGTCATGGCTCTATACAATGCATGGTTAAGGCATGTAACATTATCTGTTTGGAGTGACTACAAGTTAAGTTGAAAGATAGTATTCTTTCATAGCTTTACACTATATTATTCCTATACACAAAAAAGCAGAAAAGATGAAATAGCTAATTATGGGAATATTGCTCAGCTTTCCTAAGCTATTTGAAGCGATTGTAGGTGATGCTGTTTGCTTTCACTGCAAATATTTATTAACTATAACGCAGCACGGTTGAATTTACCTCGGCTTGTCTCAACTCGATGGAAAATGGAAGCTAAGTTGACTGCATTCTCACCAACTTCAGTAAGGCTTTCGATAAAATATTCCACAAGATTTTGCTCTTTAAGCTTGGTGTCCTCGGATTTCCTCTTTTTTTAATTAAATGGCTGGAGTAATATCTATCAAGTAGGATCCATCAAGTTCTGTTTAGGTCGGATGTCTCTTGGGAAATACCTGTACCTTCCGGTGTTCCTAAAGGGAGCCATCTTGGTCCGCTTCTTTTCATCTTATATATTAACGATTTGCCAAACGTTATTAATCTATCTCATATTCTGATATATGCTGAAGATGTCAACATTTTTAAGACGGTCGATAGCTCTATTGGGTGTGGCGCTTGCAATCAGATATTGAGAGTTTCTTCATTTGGTGTAATAAATATTTTATGTACCTTAATATTGACAAGTATAAAACTATTAGCTTTACCCGTAAAAATTGTCCATTTCTGACTACATACCATATCAGTGGTATCGCTCTTGACAAAACCAATGAAGTCAAAGACCTTGGTGCACTTTTAGACACCAAACCTAGTTTTTTACCACATATTTACAAGACAAGCAATAAGGCTAATGCCGCATTAGGCTTTGTAAGAAGATAGGCGCCTGATTTGAATGATCCTTTTACTTTAAGGACCTTGTATCTAGCTTTTGTGAGACCTCTTATTGAGAATGCTATCTCCGTTTGGTGTTATTTTCATGATATTCATCTAAGTCGCTTGGAATCTATACAGGAGAGATTTATTCGTTTTGCCCTTAGACGTCTCCTCTTCTTATGAGCAGAGATTAAATCTTCTTAATCTACTTACGCTCACCAGAAGAAGTAAGGTAACTAAGGTAGTCTTCTTATTTCAAATAATTACTGGTGCAGTAGACGCTTTTGAGCTCTTATCTAAAATTAACTTTAATATTCGCCCACGAACTTTAAGGAACGACTTGTATGCCTTGTTAAATGTACCTCATCATCACACCAACTACGGTTATAAGGAGCTTATATGCTCTACGTTGAGAGCCTTCAATAGCCACTCAGACCTCATTGATTTTGACTTAACATCGACAAAGTTGAAAGGTCTGCTTTACGAATAAAATATTTTTTTCGCTTTTACTTAACACCCAGGCATAATATTAAAAGTTATTTTGGTTTTTGCATGTCCGTCTTTCCGTCTGCCTGTGTGTCTGTTTGTCTCTCCGCACGATAACTCGACAAACTGTTTAGTTAGGAGCTGAATCTTTGCACATTGCCTTTTTAAAAAAATTATTATTAAGTTCGAAAATGGACAAATCGGGTAACTGCATTAGTTTGCCAAATTACATTTTTTTATTATATCAGAACCAGCTTAACACAAGTTCGCTGTAGTGACACGTATTTAACACTATGTATATTTTATTTATTTTTATTTTTTCAAATCAGCCTAGGCGTCATTTGAAAAAATAATGCTATCATTTGAGAAAAAAAAAGAAATAATGCTATCATTTGAAAAAATTATGCCTACTTATCATAATAACAATGAATTAGAATAAAACGAGGAAAAAAAACGCCGAAAAAAACACGTTTCTTGTATCGGGGACCCTTTAATATCTAATTTTATTTAATTTTTATTATTTGTTGTTATAGCGGCAATAGAAATATACACTCTGTGAAAATTACCTATTACGGTTCATGAAATACAGTCCGGTGACAGACAGACGGACGGACATCGGATGCTTAGTAATATAATTCCCGTTTTTACCCTTCGGGTACGGTGCCCTAATAAACGGTCATCAATATATGCGTTTCATCACTTAGTCGGGGTTAGTATTAGTATATTATACTAAATATAAACCAAACACCGGATGAAATTACATGCAATGCAACATAGAACAAAAGCATTTAAAGAAAATTAAATAGAGTAAAAAATCATATTAGAAAGAGAACGGTAAACAACAAACAGATAAATAAGTGGGTTCGTCGAAATAAATGTTTTTAAAATATTTATTTAGGGCTATTACTGATAAAAAGCGTTTTACCAATAGCAATATGTTCATTAGATACGCAGCAGAGATTCGAAAGGTTTTATTAAAATGACTTTTCTTCAACTTCCCGCCAATGATTTTTTTAAATATTGGCACCAACGTAAGAACTCTTTTTGACACAAAACTTGTGCCTACATGAAACAGAAAGTTTAGCAGTCCATATTATATAACTACATATGTTGGGGGAAACCCATACTTTTCCTTTTTAAACACTATCACGAAGTGAGATATCTTGTCGAAGGCTTTACTAAAGTCTGTATAAATACAATCTGTCTGATAGCTTTTTGCAACCCGCCGATGGTATCCGAGACAAATTCCAACAAGTTAGTGGCTGTAGAACTGCCCGAAATAAACTCATGAGAGCAAATTCTTATAGGAAATTGATAACTGATACTAAATGATTGATTTGAATATGATAAAGGAACTTTTCCATAGCTGCTGGAAACAACCACTATCAGCGATTTTGGAAAATAATTTTCAACGGAGCTGCCAGAGCAAGGCAGCAATACTTAAAAAGCGTTGGAGGGATCCCATCTGGACCCGCTGTGAAGTCATTTGGAAGCACATTAATATAAACAAGTGTATCCTCTTGTGTAATTGAAGGGATAGTGAATGATATATTATGAGAGTCGTTCATATGATTGAAGTTGCTATTTCGAAGTTGGAAATTTGACGAGGTAAATCCAGTTTCAAAAAATGGAGCAAACATATCGCAAATTTTAAACAAATCATCACTAGCTAACTAAATAATTTCGTACGCATGCTTTGAATATACTCATCACCAACTGTAGAGGAAAGTTCTTTGAGTTCATTATAGGATGTGAGGCAATTGTTGTGACTTACAATGTCTTTGGCCCTCATATAACTTTTCTACAGTTTATTCCTTCTATTTTTAAGCCGTTTCAGTTCATTATTGTACCATGGCGGAGATGTTTTAGAGAAGCGCTGGCGCTCAAGGGAAAAATGAGAAGAAAATAAATCACAAAAAACTATGCAAAACTTAGAAACGTCTTCATCAACACTATTGCAAGACAGCAATCTGTTGAAATCAAAAGAGGTAAGTCTACAGGAAAGTTCCGAAACGTCAACCTTTTTAAACTGAAAATGTATTGCATTTCGTCACAATATGTAAGGTTTTCGGTTTCATAGCAATATGTAATTAGTGGAAGGGTGGTATTTGTCAAGAGTAGACATTATAACTGGGCTACCTACCATGTCATTCATAACATTACTGATTTGGCTGAGACCAAGAGATGAAATAGGGTCCAGAAAGAGTGATTCCGTTGTTGCCAAGTTTTAAAACGGAAGATAGTCATCGCCATATCCATTTAGAACCCACTGCATATTGTGTAAGTTAAAATCACCAATAAGTAGTAATTCGTCAAGAGGCGCCATCTTTCTATGGATAAAATTAAATGTTAAAATGAGTAGGCCGTAAATATTCTGGCCTTTGTCATCAACGATATTTAGAGAGTCTGAAGGAATATAATACAGCAACAAAGTGTGTATAAGTCATATATTAAGAGAGACAGCTTAAGAACTATTAATTCAATGTCGAGAGTGTTTGAGAAGCATTTGGTGCAATTTAAGTGGTTTTTACAGGCGTGTCTTCTAAAAATTGCAACAGAGGATTTGAAGATTTGTGCAGTTGTAGTTCGAACCCCCCTTACGTTTTGGTAGTAATGGGAAAGCGCTTTGAGGTTTTTGGAAAATCGCTGCTTATTTAAGCTGTATTTCTATGTTGGCGCCAGAAGGTACGTACAATTTAGTAAAAGCGCCAGAGGGTCAAAATGTGGGATCCAATAACTTATCCTGCTCATCCGCGGACACAGTTAGAAGAAATGATGCAACAGGCTTAGGAGAATTTACTAATTATTTGACAAGAAATATCATCTCCTGTTATATTCTTGCGCTTCAATATGTCCTGACACATTGTTTCTGGAGAGAAATGGGTGACAAAAACACTCGGCTTTGGTACCGTTCTCAAAGAGGATACTGTGGAACGCTTCCTGACTTCACTACAGAAACAGATCTAACGAGAACTGGATCACCTTTTGCTGTAGATTGGACAGAGTCCTGATTTGAAAGAATCGCCTCATTGGGACTCTAGTGGCGTCTACGGCACTTCGTCTGCTTTGTTGTTGGCTTACGACTATGTGTATCAGATAACGAAGGGTTAGAGTTTACTCCATTTTGCACGAGACGTGGGGTTGATAGTTAGACAATTTTTTATCCACTGGAGTCAATTTCTTGACATCAGTTGCCATGGAGTCTGGAATTTTCGGAAATAGCAGACGACCAAGACCCGCCTTAAGCTACGCCGAACGTCGTCGATTATTGTGATAAGTAACGTGTTTTTGGAATTCTGAGACACAAATGGTGAGTCATTGGCAAATAGTGTGTGAATATCTTTTATATATTTTCACAATACATTTGGACACTGTCAGAGAACGCCTCGACGTGCAATGCATTTTGTAAAAATTCTAAATACATGCTCCAATATTAACTAAACCGGGCAACCCCTCCTTGGTGTTGCAATACAATAATTGAGATTTTTTACGTATACTGTGAAAACAATCCATCTTAGACGTTTATAATGTAACGAAAAGCTCTTCAGAATATAAAATCCCATGGAAGTGGCAGATAATAATAATTTTTACTGACCGACGGACCATTCCATAAATATATGCGAAAAACCACTTTACCAATCAAACTTAGACAGAAATATCATTGTCGTTTATCTAGGATATCAAAAGATATTGATCTTAGACCAATTCTAGCTTTTTTCCCTGTTAATCTAGAAATCTTTCCTTTTCCGTTGTATGTGTCTGTACTCGTGTGTAAACTATACAGGTATATTACTGAAAATCCTATTACTGTCTGGTAAGAAGTTCACTTACGTATAGATTTAGAAAAAATGCAGAGGAAACTAAAGGAGAGGCCATTGCGTGTATATATAAGCCATTTTTGCCTGCCGAAAGTGATGATTTTTCTCACTTTCTAACAGATGGTTACATGACACCGTCTACATGTACCCCAGGTGTCACTTTTGTTTATTTTCGGTAATGAAATTTACACCAACACAAAAGCCGCAGGTAATGTTAGAATTCGAAGGGGGTTAAAAAGAAAAATATTTACTTTCTTGTGAAAATTTAGTAATACTGTATTTGTGTCATATCCAAATGCAATCGAAATAATAACACCAAAACTATTCAACTAATTTCAACCCGAAACAATAAAACTTCTTTAAATAATAACAATTAAAAAAGCTAGAATTGGGCTAAGACCAATTCTTATGATACCCTAGATGAATGCTCGTATGTTTTTGTTTTATATTATAAGCCAAGCTCAGGGGATACCCCATGATACAAAGCACAGCATGGCAGGAGGCAGATAGGGGAAGGATTAAAGGACATCAGGAAAATGGCGGAGCTGATGATGTATGTCACTCTTAAATTTTCGCAGATTGTATACCCGAGGCGAAACAGCTTGCAGCGTGAGTATTGTATGCAGGAATCATTCTACAAGGGATCAGGCTAGATATTTCATCGGAACATAGCGATAGAGGAGCGAAAGGCATCCGACCGCGGCGGCGGGGATATGAGAATTATATTACATTCCAGGTCTGATGTAGGACTTATAGAGGACCGCTAGATTCAATGGGCTGAAATATTTCTTACACCTTTTCAGAAATCCAAGACATTTCGATGCTTCTTTGGCAACAAAGAAGATGTGATCTGTCCAGCTTAGATTGCTGGAAATATTAACTCCAAGAGTGCATTAAGATGGTGTATCGTAAATCAGTGCTCCATCAAATGAAATGGGATTGGAGAAAATATGATCTTGTTTTAATGAAATGAGACAGCTTTGACTTTTATATGCAATGAGTTCGATGCAATTCTCATTGCCCCAAGTGACGATATTATGTAATGTATGTATGTATGTAATTTCGTATGATCACCGATCTGTGAAAGTTTGATTTTTGACGTGTTTTTCCGCATATATTTCTAGAACGGTTCGTCGAACAGTAAAATGTTTATAACTAATGTCATAGGACTTCATATTCTAAAGAACTTTTCAGTACAATAAAAAACGTCTCTAGGAGTGATCCTTTTCACAGTATACGTAAAAAACCTAAATTTTTATAAGGCAGGGAGTAGTTGCCCGATGTAGACGATTTTTAAAGTGTTGTGTTATTTACTATTTCTATGGAAACACTGCGTACAAAATTTCAGCTCACTACGTCAACGCGTTCTCAGTGAGTATTCAAATATATAGTGAAAAACGAAACTTTTGTATAGCAACACCATTTTCGAACTCTAATTTCCATTTTTTTCTTACAAAATCTGTGTGCAAAATTTCAGCTTTCTACGTAGACGCGTTATCAGTCACTCTCCAAATATATAGTAAAAAACTAAATTTTTGTATGGAAACCCTTTCCTTTCGTTTTTTTCCTTTCCTTTTGTTTTTGTTTTAAAAGCCCGTCTGCAAAATTTCACCTTCCTAAGTGAACATGTTCTCGAGTTATCTTGAGGGCGGACGGACGAACAGACGCAGATGTGGACGGACGGACAGACGGACATGCAAAAATCAAAATAACTTTTAAAATTATGCGTGGGTGTCCAATCCATTTTGCTGAACCATCGTTATTTCTATGTGTTACAACCGGAATGACAAGCTTAGTACCCTATAGATTTCATCTAGGGTATAATAATGCAGGAACTTCAACACATTACCAATCTTTATTTACTAAATACTGACCTATCTTAATAGGTACTCAAGTACTCCGAACCGAACGGAAATTTGACTCGGCTATAACTGAATACTGAACGGCGCCAGACAAGGTAAACATGATGAAGTGAACTTACGGTAATAGAAAAAATTATCGTGTAAGCATAAAAATTGTATTTAAAATCTTTTATTTCTACAATAAAAACCAGTGTGAGTTTACAATCAAATTTTTGAAGTCTATTGCAATTTTTAACTTACGCCCGCTTAGCAAGCTCTCAAATTTAGTTTGAGTGTTTCTTACACTAGATATTTCGTCGCAATATTGACCATGCATGTAGCGGTAAAAGAGCGAAAGGCATCCAACATTGCGGCAGTACTTGAATGAGTCGATATGATAAGTAATTGCCAAATCGCTAATGAGCTTGAAGGCTCTCTTTTGGACAATATCCAATGAAGCTAAGGCTGTGCGACCAGCCCCGGCCCAGATATGTGAATTGCATTCCATTCTAAGTCTGATATAGGACGTGTTGAGGATCGCTAGATTTGACGGGCTGAAATATTTCTTATATTTTCTATTATTTTCAGAAGTCCGAGACATTTCGATGCTTCTTTGGCTTTGGCAACGTAGATGTGATCTGTGCAGCTTAACTTACTTGAAATATTAATGCTAAGAATGCACAAAGACGGTGTATCGTAAACCAGTGCTCCATCAAAGAAAACGGGAGTGGATAAATCATAATCATGTTTTAATGAGATGAGACAGCTTTGAGACTTAGATGTATTGAATTCGACACGATTCGCTTTGCTCCAAGCGAGGATATTGGTAAGATCGTTATTCAATGATCTAATTCTGCAATCTCATTTAACACATGCGGCATTCTCTCTGAAGTCCGCAAGAGTGTCAAAGGAGTGTCGGCGAAACTATGGATGGGATTGGAAGAAAGAGAAAGGTGGTCATTAATGAAAATTAAGAAGAGAGATGGAGAGAAAACAGAGCCCTGTGGCACACCGGCATTTATATGGTGATCTTTGTTCAGATGAAACGCCACGATTTATGAATATAGGAGCGGCTTATCAGAGCTCTAACTCTTGTCTCGATGTGGGAGCATCTAAACAGCAGAACTCCCTAATAAAAAAGTCGTTTAACACTTGTACCTTACTTCGCAGAGATTGTAAAGAAAACTCCGTGTGTCTTTATTTCTTTGCTTCAATATACATATATATGTATATAAACATCTATGCTTACTCTATATAATTATTGATTGTAAATATAATTAACTTAAACTGCATTGCTTGTTATTTCATTCATTTGGATCAAGACGCAATATGCCTGACCTCTCATTCTTCTTTTATTATCAAAGGACGACCCATATCGGTGCTTTGTTTATGCGAGCTTAATGTCGTTGACCGCACATTCTATTGGTAGGTAATTGCTAGGCATATTACAATAGTAATTCTTTACTGAATGTGTTTCATTTAAGCAATTGACGCAAAAATCCAATTTCTTGACTAAATCTATCCATTACAATCATACTCATAAAAACTGGACATTTATGCAGGGACGATTTGATAACTTGGCTGCCCTAGGCCTATGGAACATTGCCGCCCTGTAAACCAAGAAAAATTTAATGACCTATATCTATAACAATTAAATTAAGGTATAAAACAACGAAAGTCTGTAAATGATAACATTATCTCAATCAGAGTCTTTAGATACTGATGCTTACCATTTTTATTTGTGAGTAACAAAAAATTGTTTTTCACAAATTGGCCTTCTGAGCAGTGAACTTGTTCATGAAAGCATCACAATCCAAAGACACACAATCTCCAATTTCTAACCAAGGTTTGCCGCCCTATGCTCGGAACCACTCGGTCTATAAGGAAATCCGCCCTGCATTTATGAATTGTATATTTCGAATTATTGCATTTGGAGCATTTTTGCTTAGAAGCTAGAAATACCGACGATTTAAGCCTACTATTTCTCGGATTTGTCGTCGCTGATTCTGGTGTTCGGGTTGATTCTTGACTATGATAACATTGGCAATGAGTATCAAGAAATTATGAAAATTCTTTCCAAGTGGGAAGTCTTTCATATGTCAAGGAATGCTCCCATTTGATAGTCGTCAAAGAGTATATTTTTTTCTTGGCAACATGCAACATTATAGAATTTAAAATATTGTCGGTAGACCCTAGTGACCGCAAGGCTTGCAAATGGACATTAATACCACAGATAAGCATACAGATTTCCAAGCGAATGGGAAAAAAGTGAGGAGCTATTTGCCTAATAGCTGACAGACCATACCTGACAAAGAGCTTTCTTCTCAACTAGCAAAATCAAACAGAGGTAGGTCTGCCCATATGTTGCATAGGTTATGGCCACTGACTGATAACAATGGACTGAGCGATTTGCTACTTCATATTGTATTGTTTTCTGTATTCAGAGTTTGAGCACCCTTTAAAACGTTTATATATAAAAACATGTAAAACTCAACCAATCAGATGAAATTTTACATCCGAAAATCGAATTAAATTAAAATATACCTATTTTTTTATGTCCAAGTGATATTTTAATCGCTTAAAACACTCTTATAAGAAGTTAAACTAATTCCGACTTTAATTTTCAAAAGGTTATTTTTACCTAAATCCCTTAGAATATAGAGAGTACAGGAAGTGTGATAAGCCAAATTTAGCGTTGTGTTAGTATCTGTTGCCGCTGTAGTGAACGGTCAGTACAGCCGTGTTGTAGAATCAATATAGAGAGCGGGGCAACAAGATATATGGTTGAAAATATTACGTTTGCTCCCATCGAAAATGTTCTTATTCGATGTCACTACACCAAATACCTAAGGAATTTCGCAGCTGTCACAAATGTAAACAAATCTCGGTGGAGGGAGGATTTTTTCAATATTTCATCGCTTTTGTTATGTATTTTTAATTTAATTTAATACACAAAGGTGTGTAAACCACACAAAATAATTTTTTATAACTATACTTGCCTAAAAAATGATTTCCCACGTCGTACCTTGATGTTGTTGTGGCAATTTTTCACCGAACACTTCATTCTTAAATTACATGAACATCACCTAGAAATTTATCACTATAATCTCAACAGATAATTAGTTACACTCTTTACTTTATTTAGCACTATTTTTAAATCAATTTTCACAACTTTTCAATTACATTTAAATTGTTGAAAATTTTTTGCAAATTAAAGAAACTAAGGCTGAGCTACTTCACGGCACGCTGAAAAATCCACTCTCATGCACACGAATTTTACAGGTATCAACACTTCCTGTTGTCTCTATATTCTAAGCTAAATCCTGTGTATGGGCAAGAGAGACGGAGCATGGTACGAACGACGTTTCGCCATTAGTGACGGAATATAGTGAAATGTAGGAAAGCACGGTACATAGAACACAATACCCTCTCTCCACTCTCTGTCTTTCCTATAAAATTATATATACATTAGTCACAGAATTACTTCACAGGCTATCACCTGGAACGTGTCAAAATTTTCATGGGAATAGCTTGTCTTTGTTATACCTTGGGTAAATACTGTCTTTACTGCGGTGATTGCATCTGCAGCCAACATAAAAACATCAAATGGCATAAGAAAACGGCGAGAAACTTGTAAGTAAGTAATATTTTGTGTTGGTATCTCCAACTCTGCCATAGCGCGAAACAGAAACCTATAAAACTTGTGCCATTCCTTCCTATAGGAAAATGACAATACGCTAAGTCGTAACCCCCGCAAGATACAAGCCATGAACAAAGTCGAAAAAAAAGAGCAGCGGGCCGGTCAGCAGGCTACATCCACAGTCTTCTTGCTTTGTCTTACTGAAGGAGTTTTTATATAAAAGTTGCTTGTATTTTGTTCAAACGTAATAATTTCCATAAATTTGTTCTACATGCTATATTTTTTTAAAACTATTAGAAAGAAAACATATTTGGCTGCAATTTGTTTTAACAACATTTTGCTGTGCTAGCGCCAGTTTTGGTCTTTAGGACCTGTTTAAGATGACATTTTAGTTTTTCCTCATGACGAGTATACAAAAAGCAGTGAGAGTGAGCTCTTACTGCATGCTGTACCCGGCACGTTAAGGCCTTTTAATGTGTCGGTGCCTTCGGCGACTTCATGGCTTGTATTATTCCGGGGGCTACGGCTAAGTCCATTGTTACAAGTCAGTGGTAAAGGCGTATAGGTACATCGCCATAGTAGACAACTTTGTGACTTAAAAGGAGTAAGAGGCGCAATGCATTAATTTCATGTTTATTGTCATCTAGCAATAGGTATTTGTTTTCTGAGGCATTTTTAGTAGAGCTTGGATTTTTTTCGCTGCCTGCCAAGGGCATGGACAAAGGGAGAAGAGATGTGATGCGGCAATCCCCAGAGTTTTTTGTTTTTAATTTATAATATTTAGGGTGTTTAGGTGACTGCGATCTCCTAAGCAACTGTAATTGTGCAGCGTGAGTTGTTATATTTGTTTTCGCATTTATTAAGAAACGAGAATAAAGAAATAAAAATAGCAATTCACTCATTTTTTATAAAATTTATTTCACTGGTCTCTCTGGCTACTCAAGTTTTATACAAGAACTGAACTCTTTTCTTATCTGAGAAGCCTACCTGTTAGACATTACCTAAGCATTTTCTAAGTTACGCAAGGAATACAATTATATTTTATGAACTCAATGAACTTGCAATTTATGCTGCCTAATACGTTTTTACGCTAATTAATTTAATTTTGAAAAAAAATATAATTTTTGAAATTCATTTCATTATAATTATAATTTAGGTTAATGCCCTAGGCAGATGGGCAAAGTCAATGATCATTCATTCATAATTGATTTTTTCAAAAATCAAGTTACCCAAGGTTGTGTGAATTAAAACGAAAGTTCTGTCAAGTTTTGTATGTAGATAATTGCCAGCACATTTTTAATAATTAAAACTCAAAGGTAAATTTAGAAAGGTAGATTTTTGAAAAATTCAATTACGAACGAATGATCATTGATTTTGCCCGTCTGCCTAGGGTATAACAAAATGAAGTGAATTGTATGTACAATGTACATGTATGTATGCCTATCCGCGCATGTGGTTGTTTAGTTTGCAGTGTCCGGTTGGAACTCCTGTGATGATTTTGAGTTGATTCCTAGATAGCCTTAAAAGATCCTAACTCTTGTTTGATGGAGGTCCTTTAATGAATCTTTTGTCTTGTCTGGAGCCTATCATTGAGTCCATCTTTGGTCCATTTGGCTCTGGATCTAGTTTTTGAAAGTTAGCTTCACGGTGTTGTAAGAATTACCGAAAAATGGTTCCTGTCCTATGAAAGCTCCTTTGTGGCCATTAAATCTGCCTTATCGTTCCCATAAATTCCCCAATGTCCTGGCATCTAAAGTGGTTTTTTGTGCTAAGGTTTGTTAATGTTTGAAATATTGAGGCGTATTTCCTAGGCTATGATAAATGTGAGCTCTTGGTTTTACAGCATATATTGCTGCTCCTACTCATTTCTCGGTCTTAGAATCGTTGGTGTACCAGACCAGTGCTTCATTTTCTAGATTGGATTGATCTTACTCCTTCTGGTAAGACATGGAAACTACGAGTTACTAAATTTCTAAATTACTCAATAAAAAAATGTGCAGGCAAACCCAATATCCCAGGTATTGAACTTTAGATCTGCAGGATTAAAAACTTGATCTGTCACTGACATCACAAAGTTTCATTTATTATTACTTTAATAACCTTCAAGGGAGAAATTTTGGGAAAGGCATTCTCTTCTGATCCGTAAATCGAAAAACAATCCAAATCCAATATGACGTATGTTATAATATAACAATGTACACAAATTAAATTCATATCACAAAAATAAAGTAGACCACCATCGAATTTTTTTGTTGATAGAGAAGTAAGGCTTCTAGCTTAAAATGAAAATACAAAAAAAGTGGTAAAGGTCCCAATAGAAAAAAAGGACAATACATTCGCTCCCAACAAGTCGGTGGATTTTTGTCGACTACGAGTCACTACCAAAAACTGTTTTGCATTCACACCGCCAAATTTTGACAGTTAACGAACACGCTTGATTACCGACAATCGTTCACTCTTCACTTTGAAGATATTATGTTTAAAAAACATCCTTTTCATTAGAGGACTTCCTTTTCCAGCATCAACTTTGTGAAACACTTGTGTACGCAAAAATACTTCAACATCATTCGTTTTAGTTTCGAGCAACTCCCTGGCACATTGATGGTCGTTTGTTGTATTTTTGCTCTTGCTCTGATTTTTAAAATAAAAATGGGGATGGAGACTTCCTTATATTTGGTTCTAAGAACGGAGATCGGGATGGAGTATTTGTTGCAGGTATTGATGGAATTTAATAGTCACGTATATGTGTCCTGCCGCTCCACACGTTATTATTTCAGTTAACTACTAAATCTGGTGAAGAATGTGAGTAAGACGATAGATGACACAAGAAATAGATATCGCATGGTATATGAGAGCAGAGTATGTATGTGAATTGGGTGTTGCATTCCGGAATGAACCACAATATGTTTTAGAGCGTGCGGAGAAGAAGTGTTGCCTTAACAGCAGTTTTGTATTCATTTGATTGACCTTCTCAAAATGAAAGATACGAGAAAATATGAATCACTCGACGTATCCATCATTTCAAATTTTGCGATCCATTCCAGAATGTCCCTCCAGCCACATAAAATTTATTTACTCTGCTCTGGTATTGCATGTGACATTTAGTTCTTGTGCCGTTAATAATACAACTCAGTTGCACCAGGCATTGTATACATGAACAATTTTGTATAGTTAGACGATATCTTCTTTTAAGTGGTATCCTAGATTAACAACCAACATTTGCCTACATAACGTATCATATCAATAATATATTGATTTAAAGAAATATGAATCACACGGCAAAGGTTTGGCATTTATTATCCAGCTGGGTCTCGTTAAATTGTAGGTGATATCTCCAGAACGCAAGTGTTTTTCACATATAAAAACATCCTTAATATTCTCAATTTTATTTACTACCACAATGTAAGATCCACATATCGCGCCTTTCACCACAAGGATGATTAAAATAACTTATTTGTGATCCAAAATAATCATAATTGCTCCCGATCCATATTAAACAATAATTTAATTATGTACTAAAAATAATAGAAAAGGTAGCAAAATTATAATAAACAAGTAAAATAGTAAAAATTGGCCTTAGACCATTTCTAACGATACCATAAAGGGGATCTTCTCATCTAATTCTCGAACTGTTCGCCTGACAGTAAAAATGACTATTTTATATTCTGAACAACTTCTCAGTGAAATAGAAACGTCTAGGACTGATCGTTTTCACAGTTTATGTACAAGATCAAAATTTTGTGGCAAGACCAAGAAGGGGTTGCCTGATTTAGTCCAGTTTTAAAATTTTATTGACTATTTTTATGAAAACGTCGTGTGCTAAATTTCAGCTCTCTAAGTAAACGCGTTCTCGAGTTATTGCGAGGAAAAGCGGATGGACGAATGAGCAGACGGTCATGCAGAAATCAAAATAACTTTTAATATTAATCAAAATAACTTTTAATATTTTACTCAATCAACATTATTTCTGTGCGTTACAAATAGAATGGCAAACTTAATATATACCCGATGATTTAATCTAGGTCATACAAATTATCCTAAAGGTGACGCAGTAATGAAATATTGTAACGATTTTACAAAAATAATAGGTATGCACAATTACAGTTCTAATCTTTCTCCCACGCTTACCTAAAACCCAAAAAATTATACGAAAAGAAATTGCAAGAAGTTATCATATGCTATCTCTACGGAGATATAAGTATGAGAAAACCAAATATATTACGTCACATACAGCTTTAATGGAACCCAACTAACCTGATTTGTTCTACGTATGAATGTTGTATTACAAAGCTCATTATTCTCAAATAGGTACAACTATGACCAACTAGCGTGGAGTTAACTACTTAAACTTGCGACCACTATATAATAAATACACAATGATAACTGTATGCTCTATACAAATGCCAGGATATTTTGCATTTCTTTATAAACTTTCTATAACTTCAAATGTACATATTTGTTCCCACTCCGAGCTATAAATTTCTGTTATAGATGATAGCAAATTCTATAATATCTGAAAATAGACAACAAAGAAATAAAATGTTATAAGAATTGGTAGCAGTACATACATATGTTCTACACAAAATCTAACAGAGAAGACACTTTTATAAGAATTTGGTAACAGTATATTCTATACAAAATTTAAGCAGCAGAAGAAAATTTGATGATCTACATATATATAGAATCCATGTATCTCAAAGGCAATTTTAGTACAAAATCCTTCCGGAAGGACAAGTTGAACGTGGGAAAAAAATTAAGGAACTTTGGGATATTCGTTCTTTCTGGATCATAATACAACCCAGACCAAGGTAATGTAGACATATTTAGAGTTCCACCATTACCAGCTTATCTAAAATGAGTCCAAGAAGAAAATTTTATAAAAAATAGGTAACAGTCCTTATCTCTTTTATAATACATATATGAATCCTTTAATATTTTTTTATTCAGTAAACACAAATTTATATAATCGGATCAGCATTATTTCACCGGAATTTTTTGTTTAATCTTCTACTTAATTATATACTGGCTCATAATAAATCTCACGCTCTTCCACTTTACCGTTAACTTATTTTTAAGACACCTTTTATTTTAAAATAAAAATAAATGAGAGCTACAAAAGTAAAAAAAAAAATAATATATTTATAAACGTTCTATTTATTTGTTACTATTAATATATTATTTGTATAGTTATTACTATTTATTTAATAATCTTCTGGTTTTTTTCAGAGAAAGATAAAAAGGCCTAGGGCCTCTCACCGTCATGTCGTCTGTAAAAGTGGCGGTTCGAGTGCGACCCTTTAATTCTCGGGAAATAGGCCGAGAATCGAAATGCATCATCGAAATGACTGGAGCTACAACGGGTAAGATATTAAAAATTTACTTGCGCTTTAAAATTTTTCAAATGACTACTGGTAATAATCAATGTCATTAAATTATCTTTAGAGTTTAGCAAGATGCAACAAAACATTTTTTGTATCAAGACTTGATTCACTTTTTTCCTACCTACTATTTTTCTATTTTTCAAACCGAGAAACATGCTATTCGAAATTACCACTTATCTTAACAAATATTAGAAATATGATGCTGTTAATTGAAGGTATTTCATAAAAACTCATAAATTTATCAATGTAATTAAAACCAAATACGACGAGTTTGGTTTTGTGTTTTTGTATTTTTAAGTAAAACAATCTTATATTCTATTTAAAATTATACATTTATTACATTTAGTAAGACTTACGATTAAATATGATGAAATACTCGATGGCGTTCTACCAGATAAGCCTCTGACACTGTACATGAAGTCTATTACAAGAGTGTGCCACCTCTTATTGCCACGCTTATACTTTGTTAAATAAAATTGTCTTTATTAGAAAGGTTCTTTAAATAAATAAACCGCGGATCAATTTAAAACAAGGAACTTTATTAGCTGAATAATTACAAGTGATCGGGTCAAAGGCTACGGGTAGACTAGTTACAAAATTTCAATGTAATTCTCTCGATATTCTCAACACATATACATATGCAATATTGTCTACTTTGTTTTAGACTGAACATATGTAAAAGAATGAAATAAATGATAAACTTTACATGTATTTTTCAACATCCTCCGGCCCGCAAAGCTAACTGAATTTAATTTACTTCAAGAGGGTATAATAGCTGTGCCGGGCGACGAATTTTTAACCCATTGGCAAATCGCACTTGACAGGCTCTGACTCGTCCATCTCTACCTTGGAAAATCTCCTCAACTAAAGCCAATTTCCAGAGTATTCTTGGAGAAGATGCGTCTTCCACTATAACAACATCATTGGGTTTTAAACTTGCAGAGAAATTCTTCTTCATGACATCATGATGTAACGACCTTAGCTGCTGCAAATATTCGGTCTTCCACCGCTTCCAGAATACTTGTGTAGCCTTTAGCCAATATTAGTAAAATTTACATCAACAAGAGTCCCCGTTGGGGCAGTTCCCAGCAAAATATAGGCTGGAGTCAGGGGCGCCAAATCCAAAGGATCATCCGAAATATATGACAGCGGGCGCCTATTCAAAATTTCTTCAACTTCGGTTAGTAAAGTTCGCATTTCCTCGGTGTTTAGAACTGCCTTTCCTATTGCAACTTTTAGTACGTTTTTAACACTGCGAACCAATCGTTCCCAAAACCCGCCCCACCAGGGAGCATGTTCTATAATAAATTTCCAGGTAATCCCTCTGCTACTTAAAAATCCGGTGCACTCCTCGCTGTTAAGAAAGTTTCCGCTTTTTTTTTAACTCCAAAGAAGACCTCTTAAAGGTTTTCGCATTGTCAGAGTATATTACGTTTGGAGTACCTCTTCGTGCGATGAAACGTCGCAATGCTAGCAAGCATGTCTATAGCCCAAATGGCAATGGCGGTGTATGTTAGTAGCATGATATGCATTTTACTCAATGCCCCCCCTCCGTTCTGCTTCACGAACAAAGGTTCGGCAAAGTCCGGCGAAAGGTCTTGATGATATCATTCTATCTTTTGGTAGCTGCGCGAAAGGTTGCTTGATGGATTTACCAAATAATTTTTGACAAACAATACAGCCTTTAACTACTGTCTTTATTAGCTGTCTCGCCTTAATAATCCAAAAACGTTCTCTTATTTTAGTCAGGACAATGCCAACCCCACCATGCAATGTGCGCTCATGTGTGATGTGTGAGCCTTTTGGAAGAATAATTGGATGATTCTCTTCGAAGGTGCCTTCATAGTTGTTAAGCCGACCTCCCACGCGTAACAAGCCAATCTTGTCTATCACTGGACTTAAAGTAAATAAACTAGAAGATCTTGATATATTAGAACTTTTCCGAAGGGCTGTTATTTCTTCACAATAGTACCGCTTCTGCGCGTAAGCCAACCAAAATGTTTCAGCTTCTCTGAGCTCTTCTGCGGTTAAGTATTTCCAATGTTCTCTCGGTGGGTCTTTGTCGAGAGAGAACTTTTGCCTATATGCTTTGCATGTAAAACACGCAAAGCGTTGAACGTAACCTGTCGTCCTCAAAAGACGCTTCCAACTACTAAAAGATTCAAAATCAAGCAAATTACCTTCACTTCCACGATGATCATCTTCCTTGGCTTCTTTAGAACAGCTTGGTATTAACAGCAAAACCGGAGCCTCGATTAACTGCTCTTGCTGTGGTCAATATTTCTCTTCTTCACTGAGCCATTTCGGTCCATTCGTCCAAATGAGAGAATTAGGCAATTGACTTCCAGTCACGCCTCTCGTCAGTAAATCCGCCGGGTTGTCACTGCCAGGGCAGTGCCGCCAATCAGTTTTGAACGTGTTTTCACTTATTTCTTTAACCCTGTTGACTACATAGGGCTTCCACCTTTTCACATCGCCTCTTATCCAACTTATCGTAGAATCAGACCAAAGAAAAGTATTATCGCATAGGAGAGTAAAATGGTTTTTAAAATATTTATACAACCTTGATGCCAATAAGGCGGCAGTAAGTTCCAAGCGAGGCAGGGTACATTCTTTTAATCTATTCTCCTTTAATGGAGCAACACGATTTCGTGCACAGAAAATTCTTACATCAATTTGTCCAAACTTATATGTAATTCGAATATAGCACACCGCCCCATAAGTATACAGGCTGGCGTCAGCGAAAGTGTGTAACTGCTTCTGTATGACATCTACATTTGCCTGAATGCATCTAGGAATCGAAAAATCCTTCAAGAACTTTAAATCCGAGCAGCAGCTATTCCATGTAGTTAACAAATCACCGATGAGTGCTTCATCTCAGCTCCTTTTTAAGCGCCACATAGACTGGAACAATATTTTAACTGGATCGAATACGCGAGAAATCAGTTGGAGTACAGCTCTTTTGCTTCCTACTGGGACATGTTTAAAATAACTCTCGACACTTTCCAGGTCAACTGAAATCTCATCATTATTAATATGCCAAATAATGCCTAATACTTTTTGCTTTTCCGGTGGTTAGATATCAAGAAACTCCCGTCTCACTGATGCACTGTTACAGTTCCACTTTCGAAGAATCATAGATGCCTTCTACATAATCTCCACAGCTTCCTTGAACAAGCGTTTCGCTGATTGTTCTGAACTCACACTTAAAACCAAATCATCCACGTAAAAACAGCGCTTCAGCATAGCACAGGTCTCCGCATAATTTTCGGCTTCACATCCCAGATGCTTTCTGATTGTGGCACCCAGAATAAATGGGCTACTGCTTACACCAAACATGAGTCTGGTCATCCTGTAGACTTGAAGTTCCGGTAGAGACACAGCGGATTCTATTTCATCCACATACCAAATAAAACGATGATATTTACGCTCCTTCTCGGCTAACACTATCTGTAGGAAGGCTTTTTCAATATCCGCCACCATTGCAATCTTTTCCAGTCGAAAATTAAGTAAAATCTGGAAAACGTCCGGTAAAAGGTTGGAGCCAGTCAAAAGGCATTCATTGAGCGAAGCACAATTTTCAGCATGGGCTGACGCATCAAAAACAATGCGCAATTTTGATGTATCCTTATCATCGCGATACACCGGACGATGTGGCAAGTAAAATGCTTGTAATTCACCGGTGTCCTCAACTACTTTCTCAGCAAATCCAGCACAGATAAAATTCCGCATTTCTCTGTCATATTCGAAAAGTCTATTGGAATCTCTTGAAAGCCGTTTTGTAAGCGTTCGTAGTCGATGCAGCGCTCCAGAATAATTACTATCGAGGCAAAACTTTTCTTGTTTCCACGGCAGAATAGCCTCATATCGGTTTTCCTTTTTCACAATACATTATTTCGAGAAGTGTTCGGTAAATTCAGCTTCCTCCATATCCTCATTTTTTATACCTAATGCCTCTAAGCTCCAAAGTTTCGTCACAGCAATCTCTGGCTCTAAAATAGACTGAACACTTGATATACTTACAGGTGATGGCCCCTGCAATGTCCAGCCAAAAACAGTATAGATAGCGTTCAGCTGTTTTGTAATACGCTGAAACTCTCCAGTGACGAAAGTCCAATAATTATCTGCGCCGATTAACAGACTTATTCCTTCTTCTAGCTCCAAATGTAATTCTCGGGCATCTGCTAACGCTAAGCCATTAAAATTAGGATCACTGACACAAGGAGCTATTAAAATGTCTAAATAAATCTCTGGGACTTCAATGGCCTCCACCATTATCACTTGAGAGCCATATTGACTTTTCAATAGAACACGAACTCGATAACTCGATTGCACATGCGAGGTTATATCTTTTTTCTTCTACCGAAAGGAATGATACTAAGTCTCTTTGATCCAATAATTGGTAAGCAAAGCCTGCGCGAAACACTTTCTCGGATAAAAGTCATTTGATTACCACCATCTAAAATTAATCGGATATAAAAACTAGAGTTGTTCATTGGAGATGACGCAAAAACACATGCTGTCTGTAAGTACACATTAGTAAATCCTTTACTGACTGCACTCAAATTAACTGTATGCTGACCTTCACCCAAGGTGTTTGACTGTATTTTCGTTTGCATTTTGGTAGATCCGAACACATCTGTACCTTTTTTATGTTGATCGCACATCGAACTGGCATGTGATTTGCCACATCTTTTACACAATACTCTTACTTTACAGAATTTTACTCTATGTCCTCTTTTAGTACAACCATAACAGCAAGCATTTCTTTGTAGTATTTCTCGTTTTTGCTGCAATGTAATTTGGCTGTGATCGCAATCGCTAGCTATGTGACAAGTTGAATTGCAGAATATACAATTTGAGCTGCTTGTTGCTGACGTCATCAAGCCAGCAGCTGTGCTAAGTATTTTTTGCTTCGATATTGTGTGTTTTTTGTCATCATTTTCCGCAAATGAGCTCTCGAGAGATTCAGAAATTTCAAGATGTTCTGTACTTGATTATCACCACCTATAGAAATCGAATTTTCTATACTTATATTGTCCGCTGCTGATGATAAGCCCTCCGCTTCGGATTTATTCTGTTGCAAGCGATAGTAGTCAACTCTCAAATTGGATGGGAGACATTTTAACAGAATAGATTTAAGCATAATAGAATAGTGATTCGAGGGAATACCAAGGGCGATGAGCGCTCTCGTGCATGTAGTAACACAATCGTCGCAATCCATCTACATCTGTGCGCATATGAAGAGGCTGCACAGCCATTAGCTTTTGCATACTGGCATCGATAATTTTTTCTTTATTTCCATATTCTTCAATCAGCAAAGCTATCGCGCCATCGTAGCAAGCATCCGTAGGAGTAAACCCTGCTATTGTCTTAGCAGATTTGCCGAAAAGTAAACCTTGTAGATAATTAAATTTATCAGCCCCACAGAGTGAGGTATTATCGTGTACAGCTCCTTTAAACTGTTCCCAAAAGGGGAGCCAGTCCTTAATATCTCCAGAAAATCTTCTAAGCTCTAGCTTTGGTAGCTTCACTGAATGAGATCTATTGAAGGAACACCTTCGGTATTAGAAGCATCCGCCGCTATACCGTCTGCGACTAAAGATACACTTTGAGCCACGCGCACTTTATGCAGTCGTTGTTCGAGACGAGCCATAACAGTTACTGCTTTGTCTTCATATTCCGCGATCAAATCACATTCTTTAGCATATTCGTCAGCTTTAATCAAACTACGGACGTCACTATTGGCTTTGTTCAAATTATCGTGAGCAATTTTTAGCCTTTGAATGAACGTTGACAATTCCTCCTCGATTGGGTCCAATTCCTCGAAATTTTCTCGACAAACTCGTGATTCGTTGGACTGTAAATAATTTGTGGCCGCCTTAACAATTTTCGTGACTTGACCGCGATAAGTACTACGGTAGCTCAACTCCATTTTGAAATATACACGTTCCGCTATCTGAGTTCAACCGCGTGCGTCGTTAAAATTGCCAATTACTCGATTAGTTCCTTGGTCCCGGGTTTCGGCACCAATTTTAAATAAAATTGTCTTTATTAGAAAGGTTCTTTAAATAAATAAACCGCGGATCAATTTAAAACAAGGAACTTTATTAGCTGAATAATTACAAGTGATCGGGTCAAAGGCTACGGGTAGACTAGTTACAAAATTTCAATGTAATTCTCTCGATATTCTCAACACATATACATATACAATATTGTCTTGTTTGTTTTAGACTGAACATATGTAAAAGAATGAAATAAATGATAAACTTTACATGTATTTTTCAACATACTTTATACTTCTTTTGGTTTATATTTCTACAACATTTCTAGAAGATTCGCCTTCTGTGTATGATTTTCGATCTGGTTAACTTGGTAGTCTTGCAAATGTGGTGTTATCCTAGACACTTGACGGGATCTCGTTACTGTGGTCCTTGCCTCAGCAATACTAGCTGTTGTCTTATCAAATCATATATTGGTGAATCGCGTTGGCACTTCAATCCAGCTCTCTAGGCCTAAAGTTTAAGAGAAAATAACTCGCTTCGGACTAGTACCTACTCATAGTCCCGTTACTGTCAATTTGTTGCTGGTTCATTAAGTTCATTGTTGATTTCTATTCGTCCTTCACATCTCTTCTTTTGTTTCGTGTAGTAATGTCACATCGATTTCTTCGGTACTGTCTAGTGTTCGTATGCATATTATAAGAACTATTCTTTCCTTTGCTTTTACGCTGAAGCTACATTGAACAAGTAAGGCAGAAGCAAATAAGAAAAATTTCAGCTCATGTCATAAATTAGTAGCGAGGTAATCGGGCAACCCACACCAAATAAGCAAGAATCTTGCTTATGATCTTTTGTGCTTGATTTTGCTAACACGCACAAATTTCCATTGACAGAAGTTGAGCTGCCAACACCAAAAAACGTACAAAGCGTAAATTACGGTTTCCAAAAGAAAGCGGCGGCGGCATGGGTCGGCGTAATTGGGTCGGCGCACTGATTTATAACAATGGACTGAGCGATTTACTATTTCATGTGGCACAAATATTGTGTTTCTGTATATCACCGTTAGAGCACCCTTTAAAACTTTTACTACATAAAAAACATGTAAAACTCAACCAACCAGATGAAATTTTACACCCGAAAATCGAATTAAATTAAAAAAATATATTTTCTTGTGTCCAAGTGATATTTTAATCATTTATAAGGAATTAAACTCATTCCGACTTTAATTTTCAAAAGTTATTCGTAACTGAATCCTGCGTATGGGCAAGAGAGACGGAGCATGGTAAACACTATCTTTACCTTATTCTTTCTGCCGTGATTGCATCTGCAGCCAGCCTAAAAACATCAAATGGCATAAGAAAACGTTTAGTAAGAAATATTTTGTGCCATAGGGCGAAAGCGAAAACTGTAAAACTTGTGCCATTTTTGCTCTGTAAAATTCACTGTTTTTGCCATAATTAGCGTCCGCAAAAACGACCGCAAGTTCGTCGGGATTTCTCTTGGATACCATTAATATAATTTCCTTCATGTTTAATTACAGTGCACTTGCGCTGGCAAAATCTTTGGAATCGCAGGCCTTAGAAAGACGATGCAATAGAGTCAATGCAATTTTTGCGAATGCAATTCTAAAGCCTTGGTTTCCTAGAGAATGCGTCGGCCCATATGCGTTGCAAACAAGAATAAAGAAATTAGTCTAAATGGTTTCCAAGGAACAACGTAAGGGAATTACGCTCGGGATTATGCCCGCAATTGCACTGGGATCAAACAGCTTTTGATTCGGGCGCAGTTCCGTCGGTGCAAAATCATAGTTTAATGTTTTTGTTTTGTTTTTGGTTTCAAGAATGCGGTTATATTTTTTATGATGGTTAATCGAGTATTCTTACGATTGAATATAATTTGTAAGAAGGCGAGACAATAAAGTAAATTCAATTTTTACTAGAGCAATTGTAGGAAGCCACACTAAGTGTAATTGCGCCATGATTATGGCAAACCTATTTCCCTCGTGCAATTGTGCTGTGTAATTGCGCCGCCACATTCTCTTGGAAACCAAGGCTTAAGTGTAATTGCGCCGGGAATAGCGCAAACGTATTCCCGTCGAAAAATGGTGCTGGGCAATTACGCCGCCAAATTATTTTGGAAACATAAGCTTAAGCAAAACAAGAATTGAAGTACGCACACTGGTAAATACAGTCGCATGCCGACCAGTCTTACACAAGAAATCACAGCCAAGAAAAGTTCTTTCTCGACGTTGATCGAAGTTCCGTTGCTTTGTCGTAACTGATGTGAATAAATTCTAGGCTTCTTTTGTGCTTTTTTTCTTGTGGATGACTCACTGGCTTATTACAATGGACTGAGCGATTTGCTGTTTCATGTGGCACACATTTTGATTTCTATATATCAGAGTTTGAGCAACCTTTAAAACGCTTAGTACATAAAGAAACATGTAAAACTCAACCAATCAGATAAAATTGTACACCCGAAAATCAAATTAAATTAAAAAAATATATATTTTTTTGTGATATATTAATCGCTTATAAGGAATTAAGCTCATTCCGTTCCGACTTTAAATTTCAAAAGGTTATTTCTACCTGAATGCAGCGTATGAGCAAAGATCATCTAACAGAAAGAACACGCATCTTACAAGTTTTACGAAAACTCTGTTTTGTATGACGGCCCACCGCCAGTCACCAGTGGTGAGTAATCGTCAAAGCACCAGCACAGCACCAGAGCCAGAGGCCAGATCCTGCACTTCGCACCATGCCCATGCATTGCATTGCGTGGTCTCCTTGTTTCTTTTACCTCTTCTCTAAAGTGGGAAACACAATTGCACCGTTTCGATCCGATACGTACAAATGTCAAATTTGCTTTTATGCGACGTACGTGCAATTGGACACATTACACCGAAATGGATCGAAACGGAGAAGTTGAGCAAATTTCAACTTTTACGGATGACATAACCTAGAAAAATTACCTGTACAATGTTTGTGTATAACTCAAGATGTATGAAGAAGTTTTTATTGAAGAACTTAAAATATATGAAGAGCTTTATGACAAAGGCAACAAATTTTACAGGGATGTAAAAAGAAAAGACAAAATCTAGAAAAATTTAAAACTGATGGTAAGTTTGAACGGAATGGAACAATTGTGCTCATGCACGTAACGGATCGAATTGAATCGAATCGAATTGAATCGGAACGGCGGAATTGTGTTTGGCACTTAAGAAACCGGTTTCATCAAGAATACTTTGTTTGGGAGAATTTTCATTTACAATGCATTGCAACACAACAGAGGGAGAATAGTATGATGGTAGATGGGATAGAAATTGGTGGGCGACAAGCAGTCTAGTCATAATCACTGTCAGTTGCATTCAGATTTGCCATATTTTTTTAAAGAAAACTGTAATAAACAGAGAAAAAAACTGTTTTTTCGAGCAAAAAACTGTCATTGAAAAGAAGATAGCTTCTTCTTAGTTTAACTATCATTTTTATTATATACTTACTCAGGCCATAATAAATATTACAAAAATCACACTTCGTGTAAGAAAAATCACAAAAATTATTATAATAATAGGTACATTTGTATTGCCACAAAAACCCTCCTTGGCATAGCATATTGTTAACTAAAACTTGAATACGTAGTAGAATATTTTGTCGAATTTTTGTAACATTTCGTTAGAATGCTTAAAATTTGTGCAATCTGAATTTTGCTTTTTTAAATAATCTTTCGTCCTTAAAATTCCACACAATATGGGGACCTCTAGCCTGTTCCGAATTTTCGTTTTATTAATGTTGATTTGCGAGAAAATTCTCTCTACATTTGCTGTGGCTACAGGAATTGACTAAACTGCTGACAGCAGTTTTTTCAACAAAGGAAAACACATGGATCCATCACTGCGCTTTAAATTAAAAATTGTTTCCCAAAACTTTTCTATTTTGGTTTCTTCAAACAAATCAACTTGAAAAAAATTAATATGACGCAGTTCACGCCACCAAATGGAAGACGATATTAACAGTTTATAGATGAGATGAGAGATGACACTCTATGGGAGTCAGAAAAAAATGGCATTCCCGAATTGCCGTTTGAACTAATTTTGAAAAGATCGGAATTGAAGCAGAATATCTGAGCTTTAAAAGTTATACAATAGGTCTGTTTTAGTAAAATTATTAAGTAATTATAAAAAATTACTTTTTGTCTTGTCTGTTGACGTCGCCGGCGTGGGTAATGTAATGCATTCCATACATGCAGTACTGTCTCTAAATATGTTTGACATAAAACGACGACCACGCCGACGTCGGCGCTGTTAATGTAATCCGGCCAATCTGGCCACCTTAAAAGTACTTTCACATCAAACACAAGAATCGAAAAGATGTAAACCGAAAAACTCAATTTATTCCACTTTAAAACAAGATTTTTGCTCCAATGATTAATAAAATCATGGGAAATAGGATAAACTAATAAATTTACTAATAAAATAGTATATTTATCTTAGAATTTTTAAGAAAACACAACTTTTATGATTTATCGGACGAATTTTTCCGCCGAAAAAGTTTTTCGGCCGATAAAACATAAAAGTTGTGTTTTTCTTCAAAATCTGAAATAAATATAACTATTTTCTCAGTAAAATTCTTAGTTTATCCTATTTCTCTGAATAAATTGAGTTTTTCGGTATACATTTTTCTGTTCTTGTTTTTGGCGAGAAAGTGCCTTAAAGCAAGACTTTTGTTCCAATGAATAATAAAATCCAGGGTAAACTAAGAATTTTACTGAGAAAATAGTGTATTTATCTCAGATTTGTGAAAAAATCCCAACTTTTATGTTTTATCGGGCGAAAAAAATTTTCGGCCGAAGTATTCGGTCGATTAAGTTGTGTTTTCTTAAATATCTGAGATAAATATACTATTTATTAGTAAAATTATTAGTTTATCCTATTTCTCTAGATTTTATTAATCATTGGAACAATTGTTTTAATGTGGAATAAATTGAGTTTTTCTGTTCTTGTTTTTAATCTGAAACTGCCTTTACAGATTATCTGCAGTTTCAGACTGTAGATGACATCTTTCAGTTGAAATCTGTTTTCGTCCACTTACTAGTATCAGATCACGTCCTAAGTTTGAAATTTGATAGTCAGAAAACTTTAGATAAACTAACCATTAGCACACACCTACAGTTGCGTCTTTAGTCCATATCGTAAATTTTGTTAACGTTTATAATGCAATTCGGTCGATTTTGTCGAAACAGAAAGTTACTCCTCTAGGGTGAAAGATTGGTTGCTTCACAGACAAAGCATCTCAATGAGGTTATTAATTTTATTCCTAACAGAATCAGCAGTGGGTTTATTCCTTATAACCATCCTCTTTTACTTTTTTGTCTAAATTTGAATCATATTTTACTTTCTATGTTTCCTGTATACTTCAGAATTTATTGAATGTTGTACTTCTATCTATGTTGGGAATGATGGGAAACCACAATTATCTGACGAAAATATCAAACTGATCTGAAAACAATGATTGACGATGAAATTGTACACTTTGTAGCAGTTTACAAATCTGCAGTCCTGTTATCTGACGATGAACTGCATGTGTGTGTTGTATTTATCTACAGTCTGCAGCTCATGAACTGCCGATCTGGTTGACAATCAAATCGTACAAATTTTCGACATACACACGCAGATTACCTAGACTGCAGATCAAATCGTACGACTTGAACTGCTAATGTGTGGCGGAATTTAAATATATCTACAGTTGGGGTCTGTAGATAATCTGTAAATGAATGGGGGGGCTTTAGAGTTACCACGATCGTTTCAGAACGCATGTTATCAAGTGATCTACTACCATTAAATAGTCTGTTTTTTGTCCGCATTTCGCATCTCTAAAATATCCATTGTTTATAATCCAGATATTCGGGCACTTCCGCCGATTTCATAGGTAAATGTTTTTAATTGCTTTCATGTTTCTTGAAAATTGGACATTTATGACAAAATCCCTTAATTTCACAACTTATTCTTTGGCTCGAGTGCTTAGTATTCGCCGTACGAAGTGGACCACTGGTTGGACTCAAGAAGTGGAAATAGAAATGTATATTGACTTAAGCTTACCGCTGGTGGGGGCTTGAGTGCTGGTTATTAACGTAGTAAAGGAATAGGCAGCTTTATTTACTTGGGAAGTTCTTTACTAAAACTTAATTTCTGCGTACATTACTCCTACTTTTATAATTGTAAAAATTTACTAACAATGTAAGTAACTAGTGTAATGAGCTTAACGTGCTAGTAAGCAATATTTGTCTAATTATTGGGAGTAAGTAATTTGCGCAATTTGCCTAGTAAGCAAGAGTTCAATAATTATTGCAATCAATTATTGCTTATTTGGTTTTGTCTATTAGATTTTTTAGATTTCGTATATCTATAGAGTTATTTTTATTGTCTCATGTACAGATCTGAACAATTTTACAATTTCGTGTATCTACAATTATTTCTATTATTTTATGTTCAGGTTAGAACACAACTCATCGCAAGACATGATACTGCTTGGTGCGCATATTTCAAAGTGTAATTCTGGTCCAAATGCGAACGATGTAATTTCACTGCTATCTTTCTTCACAAGCTCATCGGTACTCCAATTGTATTCTTTAAATGATCAATTTGTTATGCACAGCCAGTAAATCTCGAGAATTGTAAAATGTTTTAATTCTCCCGTTTAATATATCTCCGATTCGTTGGCCCATCTAACTTAATAAAATGAATTAATTCTTGCATTATTGAATCTTTTGCACTTCTTTCTATAGTTCATTTAAAACTTTTACACGTAAGTGTACTATTCAAATTTTTCAATTTCATTCTGTATGTACCTGCAATGGCAATGCTTTCAACAACGCTACACTCGCCTGGATATCTTGATAGAGTATCTGATAAATACATCTCTTCAATATATCCCAAGTTTAATATCGATGTCGTAGCGGCCTAGGTTCAATAAAATGAACTGTAATCTCTTTCCAAAGGCTGACCCACGGAATTGGAATGGTATTGTATTTCTCATACATTTCAGTCGCAGTTGATTTGCATTCCTTTGCAAAATGATGCCGTTTACTACACTTTCTACACTTACTACACAATTTTTATGACCTACAAGTTTAGGATCGCAAAATTTATATTTGTTGTCTTTGTAATAATTTTCATTACTTTTTTTCCGACTAGTGCTCAATTCACGCATTCGAAATTCGCTTTGTTTTTGTCTTATTTTAATTTTATTTACTGTCCTTACCTACATAGTTCGTTATCGTTCATTATGACTGATCTTAACTGATCTTCATGTACCTTTATATCCCGGATGAGTTTCTCAAGCGTTAGTTTTCTCTTAGATATAAGTCTAGGTTTGAGTTAGTTTTCCACTTCACCATATCTGCATTGCTTTATTAATCCAGCAAGTTTGTCAATAATTCAGCGGAGTAATCTAAATTCTGCTTAGACTCTTTAAATTTCGCTGGTGTGATTTATTCACACTAGTTTCGGGTACCTACTAAACTTTTATATATATAATTCCGTGAAAATTTCATTCAAGATTGCTTCTTTTCGTCATTAAATTTTAAGCTCTGAATTACATGAAAGCAATCTTCTCCTGCTGATGTTAAAGGTATGGCTACCCTTTCCTGTTCTGTTCGCTTTTATAATTGTGCCGCAATTACATTATTCTTTTAAGTAGGCTTTAAACAGCATTTAAGGATCTTCTTGTAGCTAATCTCACTCGTGAATTTGTCATTGGATCTGTATTTGATGACAGAAATTTCAATTATTTAGATCATCCAAATTAGATTTTTCAAAAGTTCCCTTTAATAAGATTAAATTCATTTGTTATAATAACATCGATCTATTTGGTCTTAAATTTAAAGCTACATCAAAGAACATTGAATACAAACATATTAATGTAGTTCAAAAACCAACTTAAATTAAATAAGGTACCCCTAGAAATTTGTATGATTGCCATACTATTCATATACCTACAAAAATAAGTCATCTTAAGGCTGAATAAATTTGTAAGCATTTTGTTCCCCCTTTTTATTTTCCACAGTTTTTATGATATTGATTTGAAACCTTCGGCAAAATATTAGAAACTCTTAAGTTCAAATAATACTGGGCTTAGATTTTTGAAAAAGATTTTGAGTTTTTTTTTATATATCAAAAACCTAAAAAAACAGTGTTATTTTCCTCTCCCCCCGAATAACTTTTTCATGTACACACCAATTTTTATTATTTTTCGTACATAGGTTTTCCAAACATATTTGTAAATGCTGGTGGAGCTGTTTTTTTTAAATTTGTTAATATTTTTCATGTTATAATTACTTTCATTACATTAAGATTGAGACCCTAACTTGAATAAAATTTGTTGCTACACGAATATTTTAACACAATAATGAAGATTGAGGTGATTCTATTCAGTGGCCTAAAAACTGGATTAATCCCGAAAGTAGTTTATTTTATAAAAATCATTTTGTAAACCTCTATCGTGATAAAAAGTAAATGATAAAATTGGTTTTTATTCATTTTAATTCTCAAAAGCTTTCCGAGATGGCGATAGGCTCCAGTAAATAAAGGCCAACAAATTTATCTTATGTGTCTCTAAAAATGAGTATCTATCGTGCACGCATGTACATAATGTATAATAACGGCGCGTCATAGCACAAGCACAGCCCGTCTGCTGCTAGCTGTGTGTGCAACTTTGTTGTTGGAGTGGACTAGGAATGCACTGAGACAAAACACCGGCAAGATTGGCATGACACTTAGTGCCAAACACAATTCCGCCGTTCCGATTCAATTCAATTCGATTCAATTCGATCCGTTACGTGCATGAGCACAATTGTTCCGTTCAAACTTACCATCAGTTTTAAATTTCTCATTGAAATTTTTCCAGATTTTGTCTTTTCTTTTTACATCCATGTAAAATTTGTTGCCTTTGTCATAAAGCTCTTCTTATTTGGCTTAACCATAAGAGAGAAGCTGCTGGTGCTTGTTCCACTCCGGAATCACACCGTCAGGCATAGAGATATTTCTTGTTGGCTGCGGTGAGCCACATTAACACAGAAATGAGAATCAAAGCAAAAGGCAGAAAATGAACAAATGAAAACAAGGAAAAAAAATTCAACGAAATATTGGATAGCTCCAGAACATCCGTATTTTAAATTACGCGGAAAAAAACATATGCGATATATGATGGCCCCTCACTTAATTAAATCTTTGAGGAACATATTAATTCAAAAGTGAAACTTCTTAGGTCTTAGAAACAGTTGATTTTATTTCTATTTCCATTTATTGACGATTTTATTATTTCAGGACTAGGAAATGGTTATGAGGATTTTAATTCAAGACAATCTCTCTTAATTTTATTCATCAATTTCCATTAATTCATACTCTAAGAAAGATTTTTTTTTATTTATAAATTTGGAAATTTGATGGAAGATTCGAAATGAGCGCCCCGAACCGAAATCCCTTGGAAGTTTTTTGAATATTTTGAATTTTGTGATTCCAAAGACGTTTTTTTAGTAAATTTATTACTCTAAAAATAATTACGTGAATTACAATATTATATCTTAAATGAGCTGCTTACACAAAAATCGAGAGTAATATTATTTTCCCGACTACAGAGAATCCCAAAAGAAGGGTTATTTTGCTTAATTTGTTTCGATAGCAATCGTCTTTGAAGAAAAATAAACAAATCGTCAGAATCGAGATGGTGCATACGAAAAGGGTATACCAGCTGATTGCTGATTCTGCTTAATTTCCTGCTCTCGTGCTGCCTACATTATTTTACGTTTAGCTCGCCCATAACTCTCGCGCGCGCGAGCCAACAAATGCCGCGAATATGAAAAAGGAAAGAACGCAAAGAGAGCTGCTTTAGCAGAAGGATCCCCATACCACTTTCTTGTCTCTTCTTTCTGAGAGTGTGGGAGCCACAGAATACGTTCCGAACTTCGACACATTTTTCTTTGATCTGAGTTCTCTATTTGTTGTATGCTCAGTGCTTATGTTCTAAATAAATATCTTTCGTCTCTTTTTAACTAAACCATAAACAAAAAATATTAAAAAATATTCTCCTTTTTCTCTCATTGCAATCCTAATCCACTCCAACAACAAAGTTACACAAAGCTAGCAGTAGACGGGCTGCTCTTGCGCCATGACGCGCCGCAAATACATAATGTACATACAGGATAGATACTCATTTTTAGAGACACATAAGATACATTTTTTGGCCTTTTTTACTGGAGCCTATCGCCATTTCGGAAAGCTTTTGAAAATTAAAATGATTAAAAACCAATTTTATCATTCAATTTTTGTTACGATAGAGGTTTACAAAATGATTTTTATAAAATAAACTACTTTTGGGATTAATCCAGTTTTTGGGCCACAGAATAGAATCACCTTTATTCAAGTTACAAGAGTCTCAATCTTAATGTTATGAAAGTAATTATAACATGAAAAATATTAACAAATTTGAAAAAAACAGCTCCACCAGCATTTACAAATATGTTTGGAAAACCTATGTACGAAAAATAATAAAAATTGGTGTGTACATGAAAAAGTTATTCGGGGGGAGAGGAAAATAACACTGTTTTTTTAGGTTTTTGATATATAAAAAAAAACTCAAAATCTTTTTCAAAAATCTCAGCCCAGTATTATTTGAACTTAATACCGATTTCCATTGATCACGTTTTCTAGCAGAAGTGTTACACTTTTCTTGTAGTGTTACACCAAAATTGTTCCATTGACCTGCACTGCTAGAAATGGTGTACAACAAAACGCCTGTGGTGCTACACTCGATTAATCGGCGGTGTTACACCGGAATACGCACACACCTATCTGAAAAATGTCACAACTGAATGTCATTGAGCATCACATATAAATCTTCAACTACTGCTCTACCAAATTCATCTGTAATCACGCCAAAATCTTTTAAATTACAATTTTCATAATTTTTATGTTATTCGTGATATTATTGTCCCAGAAAATTTCAAGCTGACAAATTACACGGATATGAGCTACGATTACATTCTCATCGCATCAAAAGTTGTTCCATTGAACTTGTTTTTCATTGATTGACGTGCACTTTTCTTAAAATATCAATGGAAATCGACATAAGAGTTTCTAATATTTTGCCGAAGGTTTCAAATCAATATCATAAAAACTGTGGAAAATAAAAAGGGGGAACAAAATGCTTACAAATTTATTCAGCCTTAAGATGACTTATTTTTGTAGGTATATGAATAGTATGGCAATCATACAAATTTCTAGGGGTACCTTATTTAATTTAAGTTGGTTTTTGAACTACATTAATATGTTTGTATTCAATGTTCTTTGATGTAGCTTTTAATTTAAGACCAAATAGATCGATGTTATTATAACAAATGAATTTAATCTTATTAAAGGGAACTTTTGAAAAATCTAATTTGGATGATTTATTTGAATAGCTAAAGAAGTCTCAAGAAGTTATTTGAATTATGTACAGCTTTGTTTTTGGGCTATGCATCGACAATAAGAAACGAATTAATGCTATAACACTTGGAATCTCGACATTTTTTAAGTATCTATCAATTGTACCATGTACACAATCAACTTCATGAAAGTGTCAATATAACCCCGATGTCCCCTGGGTCAGTTATGTAACATACAATGGCTAGTAACTTCTTTCATTCCTTCTTGTTCCAAGAATGCTCCTAGGGACTCCTCACTCGCATCCGTGATGACTGTAAATTCCTTATCGAAATCCGAGTAAATAAACACAGGTGGTGATGTGAGAGCATCATTTAATCACCTTAACAGAATTGAGCTTTATATTTTTATATCCTAGATGTAGTCCCGTCAAATAAGCTGAAAAATGCATAAGATCGTATTTGATTTGTTTCTGGCTGCAATTTAAGGGTTAGTGTAGGGTGGTACTGGTAGTATTATCATAAAAATGTGGTGTCCCAGGGCCAAAACAAAGGAGTGAAAGATAATAAAAACACGCTCGAACGCGTGGAAGTCTATTTTCCATGCGTAGACATTGGAAAAAGTACATTTTTTTTAAAAAATTAGAAATGCTATTTTGTTCGGAATAGGATTCTAAATAAAAAAGTCTAAGACGACCAACGCTTACGTCGTAAGCGCGACAAGAAAAGCGAAATAAGTTAACGGTGGACACACCGCTGTATCCACTAACATGTGTCCGATTAGAGAGTTTTGCTAGGAAAATTCATAGCGAAATAAGTCAATCTGAAATTGACTCAGTTTGCTGCTAAGTCTGTAGCTCGAGAATTGAGTGGAAAAACTCTATGCAAACGAAAAATCTTTGAAAAATGAAATTTCATTGCAAAAAGAGGGTGTTTTATATAAGCAGGAACCGTATAATCGTCAGTACGGCTGGGTTCCTGTCAGCCAAGCTGACCTCATACATAAACTTAAAACAATTTTTAAGTGTGAATCAGGCGCGTATCCACACCTGCTGGCTGTGGGGGGGGGGGGGGGTGGTCACAATTCTAATGTTCGAAGCAGGAGGAAGAAGTCGGAAGTAGTCGCTTTTCAACTTTTTTTTTATCATATTTCAGTTAGATATCACAAAACCCAATTTTCGGTTTGATTTGGAAAACCTGTTGATAATATTATCCACATCAATGTCGATCTCAGAGTGGACAGACATTAAGGACTCATATCCAGATACTCTTTCTCGTGCAAAGATTGTAGAAATAGATGAGACGCAACCGATTCTGTCACGGGTGAAGTAAATGACTGAGAGTGAGAGCTTGCACCTTGATTCACATTCAGAGGAATAGGACTAGAAGCGCATGATATGTCACTGACTATTTCTTTTGATTGGAACTTAACTGATCTGCCTTTCTTCTGAAAAAAAGTTATCAATGGTCTTATCAGTCTTCTGCTTTCCACTTTCGCAACTATTTCTACCTCCATAGCTAACTATAAATTAAAAGTAAACGTGAAGTTAAATTTAACAACACTACTTAAATTAATACGAAAGTATAAGCAAAGCAACGCCAACTACCGCAGAGGAAAGCGAATGGATTTTATTTTTATAGTTCTGGCGTAAAAATTCTGAAGAAAAATTGTAGAATTAACTTTAACGGCACTCGAATCAATCCAACTAATGGTTTTCAGCCACCAATAGTTGTTAAAAAATTCGAAAGAAAAATTTTTAAGTAAATTTCTAAGAACAAAATGTATGATTGCCAACGCTCATATATATCTTTAGCGACCCAGATCACCCAAGGAACCTGAATCAATATAACTCTTTGGAACCTTGTCCGCCGACAATAGAGCATGAAAAATCCAAAGACAAATTTTCAGATCATTCTAAGAAAACTGAATGCTTGTGCCCCTATCCGAAAGAGTGAACAACCAGAATCAGTCCACCAATTTGTTTGGACCGTTGTCGGTGAATTATTCATGCAAATTCTTAAGAACAATTTGCAAGTGTATTTCTAAAAAAATTTAATGCTTCCCTACGAACGTAAAATTTTGAACAATTCAGGCTTGAATCAGTGTCGCTACGCAAAATCAACGTTGATTGCATGGAACTAGGGTTCTACTGGAAGAACCGTGAAACAAAATTTGTTAAGTCAACACTTAAATACAATTGCGACGAACAACGCCAAACGACAAAAAATGGCGCTGTCAAACTTCTAAAAGCACAGCGGTCGATAAAGTTGCCGTCGTTATTGATCAATTTCTAATTTTCCCATCCGCGCTGCAGCACTATCAACAAAATCAAACGAATGAAATTGTTGTGGCATTTATTTTTGTCAAGGTTGTAAGACGTCGCGTCAATTTCAAAACAATGGATTTTGATGAAAAATTGATTGAGGAAGTGCCAAATCAAAAAATAATTTATGATATTCAAGACAACCAGTATATACGAGTTGACAAAAAAGACATGGTGTGGCTTGGATGGATATTTCGAGACGCTTAAATACAAATGGTAAAGTTGTGATATTTTTGGCATTTAGTTTGATTTTAATTTAGTTAATTTTTCTTTTCCACGCTTTGGTCCATTGCAATTCTTTCAAAATAATATAAAATATTCTCGATAAAAATCTGTTTCAAAACGCTCAAAACTAATAACAAATGAAATTTCAGTATCTTCTTATTTCACAATCGCCGCTCACCGCCTGTCATTGCAATTGTACTGACAATTTTTTGAATACCTGTTTTGACAGTGAATTTCCCGCTGCCGTCTACCGTCGGAAAATCAGATAAATCTAGTACTAAGGTCCGCTAAACTAAATTTTAGCGGGTCTTCAATAGCGGGCCGTTCTTTAGCAGCGAAAATATGACAGCGGAGACTCAGGGAAAAGATATATTAAAAACAAGAACAAGTAGAATTTTGCAATTTTTTTACGGAAATACAATGCGTGGTCATAATATTTCTAAAAACAGAAAAACATGAAAAGTATAAAAACAATATGCATAATGTATACAATAACAACAAAAACAATGACATTGAAAATACGGCCACAAAAAGAAATCCAATTCATCCGTACTTAACTACAAATCTCAAATCTCAGATCTCTGACAATAAATATTTTTAGCGCGCTAAAAGAACGGCCCGGGCCGTAACCCCCGCAAGATACAAGCCATGAACAAAGTCGAAAAAAGAGAGTAGCGGGCCGGTCAGCAGGCGACATCCACAGTCTTCTTGCCTTGTCTTACTGAATGAGTTTTTCATATAAAAGTTGCTTGTATTTTGTTCAAACGCTAGTATTTCCATAAATTTGTGCTACATGTAATTTTTTTTTAAAACTATTAGAAAGAAAACATATTTGGCTACAATTTGTTTTAACTTCATTTTGCTGTGGGAACAACAGTGTTGGGCTTTAGGACCTCTTTAAGATGAAATTTTAGTTTTTCCTCCATGACGAGTATACAGAAAGCAGTGAGAGTGAGCTCTTACTTCATGCTGTACCCGGCACGTTAAGGCCTTTTAATGTGTCGGTGCCTTCGGCGACTTCATGGCTTGTATTATATTCTGGGGGTTACGCCCGGGCGGATAACTTCAAGCTAAATGTCTTGGAGACTTACTGGTGGTGCCATCTCTAATCAAAACCCAAAAGCATTTCATAGAGAGTTTTCCTATGAAAATTCATAGCGAAATAAGCCAATCTGAAATTGACTCAGTTTGCTGCTAAGTCTGCAGCTCGAGAGTTAAGTGGAAAAAAATCTTTATGCAAACGAAAAATCTTTGAAAAAACAAATTTCATTGCAAAAAGAGGGCGTTTTATATAAGCATAAAAAAAATATATAAATTTTCTGAGAATAAAGTTCTTAAAAAATTTTGATGAGAAAAAAGTTTCAAAATATAATTCAGACAAAAATTTAATCCCGGGATTAGTTATTTCGATCCCGGGACTTCGGGATTTGAGGAAACACCGGGATCCCGGGGCTGCAAACCCTAGTTTGTCAGATTGAAAATACGCCTAAGGTAAACACCTCCTTTTTCGGGAATTCACATTTTGTAGGTTGCAGTATCAAGTTTTGTTCCCTAAATCGCTGAAATACTTCCCGTAGCTTCCCATTATTCTCTTCCACATTTTTCGCAAATATTACTACGTCACAAGGCATTTAATCCTCTGAAGACCTGTTATTTAATAAAGGTTGAAAGAATAGAGGTGCTGTTTCTAACCCAAATGGTAATCTCTTATAATGGAAGTGATTAAAATTTGTACTAAAGTCTGTCTGTTCACGATCCTCTGGATCGACTAACAATTGCTGATAACCATTAAAGATCTAAGGTAGTAAATTATCTAGAATGACCTAGTATATCCAAAATATCTTCAATTCATAGTTGATAAGAAAAGGGAATACAGACTTTGTTGAGTTCGCGAAAATCCACACACAATCTATACTTTCTGTTACTTTACTTGCTTCGTCAGTTCCGTTTTTTGGGATTAATAGCACTGACAAATTGAAAGGAGTATTGATGTGCTCAATTGTGTCTTTTTCTAACAGATTTTTAAGTTGCTCCTGACATTCCTCTCTGTGGGCTTCAGGCAATGCATGCTATACTGGTTTTTATTGATGGGCCCGGTGTTAGTCATCAAGGGCAGTTTGAACATTTTTGTTGGAGCTTACCTCCAGCAAGTTAAAAATATCGCTGGATTTATAGCAGATTTGTATTACTGCTCTTTCTCTTCTGAACTCAAAAAACAATTTTTTTTATATAGCACTAATCGCACTGTTTCCATTACCAACTTGAGTTATATGGACTAGTACTCGAAACTCCTTTGTGACCACTATAAACCCCTTATAGAGCGTAAATGGAGGATTGTATAAAGCATGCCGTGACTTGATTTAGGTAATGCTATATAAATAAAGATTTTATAAAATGAGTAACAAAAATATCCTTATTACCTTAGTATAACTTCTTATATAGCCCAGGGTGCCCTCGATTATGCAGTAATGTTTCGGTTACTTTATAAACTTTACTTATAATTGTGATGGTTACGTTTCCACAACTCTTGGAATTATCTCAAACTGATTTCTTTTAAGTAAATTTCTGTTAGGGAAATTAATTTTCGATACCTTTATAAAACCACATAATGCAAACATTTACGAAATCTATCTTGACATACAATTTCGATATTTTTTTACTAAAATTTATACATCTTAGAATGATAATATTTGGGCATATATGTACGTGGTGAAATTTAGCTGTTATTAAAATTTTACCGTGAATATCATCATATATACTTTTAAAAAATACAGACCGTTCCAAAAATAAGCAATATTTAATAATTTTAATTAAATATGACAAAATTTAAAATTTTCTCTTAGGTGATATTAATTCATAAAAGTAACCATAATATAGATATAAAAGTATAGAGTAAAAAGTAATCATAATATAGATATGTTATAATTTAAATTGATTTATTTTCTTCATTTAAAAATAAAAACCGGAACCATAATATTCAACTTAAAAAATTGACTTAATCGACATAGTCTTCTTTAATTGGATGGTTTCGGCAGAGATTGTGTGATACGACATATTGATATTGAACGAGATTATCAATCACACTTACTTTTTAATTGAGTGCAGACCGGTTTCAGCACATCGGCTAACATCAGTACACTAAAATTGTATTGCTCCCAAACTGTTCTCTTACAGTGGTTTGCAGAGTGGTGAGTAATAGAGCTTTGTTTGGTCGTTAAAGCAGGGGCGGTCTTTGTCTAGTAGTGCTCGAGCTATCTCTAGTGATTCCAATAGATTTAATTTCTCTCATTTATTATACACATGTAGAATCTTTGCATCTACATCAGGCACATGATTGTTGTCTAATAAATGGGCTGGTATGTTCATCTATTCTTTCCTTGAATGAACGCCACTTTTGACCAATGTACACTCCTTGACATGTTGAACATTTCAAACTATAAACCCCATTCTTTTGTAACTCTACGTCTTATCTTGTATTATCTGGTTAAACGCAGGGTGGGATTTCCCTATAGGCCGAATAGACCCGGGCCTGGCGCGGGAAATTTAAGGAGGCGGCAAAACTTGGTGAGATTTTTTTTTAGTATTCCACACGTCAACGTTTAATAATTCAAGAAAAGAAATTTACACGTATGTAGATTACAATTATGAAAATTTTGGATCATCGAACTGGATCTTCGCTCACTAATTTACTGCAAGAACACGAATAAATATCCTGCGGAACAAAAATATGGTTTTGCTTACGTAATCTTTTGGTCTGAGGGCGTATGTTCCCTATAGATTCTTGAATGTTTTTGGCATAGGCAGTAGTAAGTCCGAAATCAGCTGGTGTCTCTGAAGTGACCAATTCTCCAGGAAGTTTTAAAGGCTGACCATAGAGTATTTCAGCTGGTGAAAGATCAAAGTCATCTACTACCGCTGAGCGGATTCCTAGGAGAATCCAGGGTAAGTATTTATACCATTCCCTAGGGTTGCTTGTGGCTCTTATGGCTACTTTTAGCTGTCGGTGGAATCTTTCAATTGCACCATTAGATTGTGGATGATATGTTGTTGTCCTTATGCGAGAGCTTCCTAACATATTTGTGAGTTCTTTGAAAAGTAAAGACTCGAATTGTGACGTTTGATCGGTCGTCAGCGTCTTAGGTACGCCATAACGTGATATCCAGTACTGGACAAGGGTGTCGCATATTGTCTGTGTCTGGATATTTTTGATTGGGATGGCTTCGGGCCAATGTGAAAAGCGGTCTTTTACTGTCAACAGATAAGTATATCCATTGGATGGTGGTAATGGCCCCACTATATCCAAATGAATATGCTCAAATCTTCCTATGGGTGTTTTGAAGGTACCATGAGGAGATGACATATGCCGGTGGACTTTTGCTTTCTGGCAGGGGATACATGTTTGTGTCCATCTGTTGACTTCTTTATTCATGTTTGGCCAGAAGTATTTTGAAGTGATGAGTTTTCGCGTAGCCTTGATTCCAGGATGAGATAAATTATGAATTGAGTCGTAAATTGTACGTCGTAGAATCTCGGGGATGTACGGTCTGTTAGTGCCAGCAGACGTTTCACACCATATTTCTATATTTTCCATTGAAATTAGAATTTTCTGAAGTTTGAACAATGAATTGACTCGTTCTTTTTCAGGTTCAGAGATGAGTTCTTTCAGCTCGTCATCATTCTGTTGTTCTTGCAATAGTGTTTGAAAATCTAATTTAGGAAGCTGGTGTATTGCGTCGATGTGTATTCGTGATAGTGTATCGGAGACTATATTGTTAATACCTTTTGTGTACCGAATGTCGTTTGTAAATTCTGAAATGTAACTAAGGTGGTTCGCTTGACGGGGAGATTTTTCCGACTTTGAATTAAGAGCGTTTGTCAGGGGTTTGTGATCTGTATAAACCGTAAAGTTTTTTCCTTCTAACAAATGCCTGAAATGTTTAATAGATAAATATATTGCCAGCAATTCCCTATCAAATGTCGAATATTTCTTTTCCGAGGGCTGTAATCTTTTTGAAAGGAAACTTAATGGTTCCCAACATCTGTCATTTAGCTGCTGTAAGACAGCTCCTACAGCGTCACCAGAGGCTTAGTTTTGCTGAAGAATTCGGGTGAACTAAAAGGGTACTTTTATCTAAGTTTGTTTTGATTGTATGGAAAGCTTCGTTATGTGGGACTTCCCAGTTAAATGTTTTAGTTTGTTTTTTAACATGTTTTTTTTTTTATAAATCATATAGGGGTGATGCCAACTTATTTATCACAAAAGGAATAATAGCACTAATGATCATGTCGAGGTCACCATTTATGTTGCGTGTTAATAAAAAACCCGATTTGATTTTATAACTTTTTATTAAAACAATTAAAACGATAAATAAGTTTCTATGGCCTGTGCCACTGTGGAGTTAAGTTGCGACTCTTAGTATTTTATCGCTACAACAATTTCTCTTCGAGGCGTCTTACACTTACCTTAATAGAATTAACTTAAGGTTGATTCTAGTAATTTTTCATTCTGCTAAGAAAGAGAATTGTACATGGTCCTTCGGGCCACGGAACAGTGAAGAAACAGTTCGCTACTAAGTTTTGCGGCAAGTCAATAACAATACCGAAAAAGATTCAAAACATTTGTACAAGGTACATCTGCCATACAGACGCTCTCAAAGGCAAAGCGATTACCAAGATAGAATCAGCTTAAGCTTGATTATGGTAAATAACAAATTGCAAAGATGCCATTATCTCCATTCAAAGCCCAAGATGGCTAAAACTATAAATCAAATGATCAAGAAACAAAAGGAGTTAGCTGGATATATTGAGCGACTCCTGATAAACTTCGACAAAGACTCGGCTGAGCGGCAACATAAGGAATAGGTACCTGCAAAAGAGACGTCCGGCGCTGGAGAATTTCTGGGAAGAGTTCAGCAACCTACACAATGAATTAAAAAAGCAAATTGATTTGGATCATCCCTATATCAGAGAAGAGCTTTATTTAAAAACAAAAAAGATATATGATACAGCGTTAAAGAAAATAATGGATCACCAACGCGAATTAGCTTCAACACCAGCAGCTTGAAGCCCACTAACATATGATCGTCAGATTCCAAACTGGGATACAACTACAAAGTTTAATCCGCAACAAGAAGCCTTATCATATCAAGATATGATCAAGCACAACAACCTACCAAAACTTCCACCAATCAAGATCCCGAAGTTCGCTGGGGATTATAAAGAATGGAAGTCCTTTTTTGATTTATTCACTAATGTGATTGACAACAATATGTCAGTGACTTGGAGAAAATGCAGTATTTGTTATACCACTTAGAAGGGGATGCTAGACGAGTAATTGGGCATCTTCAGATTAACCGCAAAAATTATAATACAGCACTGCGTTTAATAAGTGAAAGATTCAACAACAACAGAAAAATCATAACAACATATGTAAACACCATAATTGATGCAAAGAAAACAGAACCTAGATACCAGGAAGATATCATAATGTTGTATGATCTTATATGTGAATGCATTGAAGCTCTAAAAATCTCAGTTGCAGCACAGATGCATGAGGTCCGATAATAGTGTGCTTATCAATGAGAAAGTTGGACCCAGAAAGCTTGAGATTATTTGAGAAAGGCCTCTCCAACCCAGATTATATCAAGAATTTCAAGCAACATAGACTTGATACGTCCACAAAACACTCTAAAAAGTTATATCATATGACAATGAAACACTCATGCAATTTGTGCAATAAAGATCATTACATTTATCAGTGTGCTGAATTTAGGAAGAAAGATGTAAAAGATCGACCCGCTTATGTTTCCAAGAAAAATCTTTGCTAAAATTGCCTTCTCCATAGCAAGGCAGAAAGGTTCCAATCAACAAGATCATGTGCTTATTGCAAGAAAAGGCACCATACATTGCTCCATCGGAATAAAGAAGAGCCTTCTGATGCAAAATCAAAGACAACCGAACCAATAAACTTGCTCAAGAGCAGTCTACTAAAAATGTATTAGCCTTCCACGAAAGTAACACAACCGTTCGAAACGTACGCCTGCCATCGGCCATTGTGAGAATACAGAATCAATTTGGACAATCAGACCTATTCAGAGCGCTAATCGATCCTGGATCGCAAGTATCGCTAATAACTGAAGAAGCAGTTGAAACATTGAAGCTAGTAAAACAAAAGGTGAGGGCAACCATATTAGGGGTCGGAGAGTCAGAAACAGCAAAAACATTTAGCAAGGTGAACGTAAAAATACAATTACGTTTTCAGAACTCCTATCTATCTGTTGAAGTCTTTGTACTACCCAAGATCAACTCTCTTCTTCCGGAAACAAATTTAAAGGGAATCGACATGAATCAATTTGGCGACATCGTATTAGCGGATCCAACATTTGACACGCCAGGTCGGATTGATTTGCCCTTAGGAGCCTACGCCAACATAATTATAGATGGATTTAAAGGAAAACAACCTGTAGCTCAAAATACAAAACTCGGATAGATTCTTTTTGGAGGCGTTTCTAACTGCCATAAGGAAGCGAAGAGGGTGTCAAGCTTCCTTTCATTGGCCGAGTTAGATCGAAAGCTTGAAAGCTTTTGGGAAGTCCAAGAAAGTTGTACTCCTAATCAATTCTGACATCCATTTCAAAATCACATACAATAGAGATCAAGAAGGGAGATAAATTGTCCAGCTTCCATTTATACCAAATAAGGGAGAACTAGGAGAATCGAGAAATAAGGCTATATCCCGTTTGCTGGAAATAGAGAAGAAACTAAAGAACAATCCAACTGACATGGCCGAGTAAAACAGTTTTATCTGCGAATATGAGGAATTAGGACATACGACCCCAGTAAAACCTTTTGAAGGTGATATAAAAAGAATCTTCTATCTACCACATCACGCTGTATTCAAAAGAGACAGCACTACTACCAAATTACGTGTGGTGTTCGTTGCATCATCTAGAACGACTTATTGCACACTGGGTCAAGGCTTCAGCAGGATCTCGCGCAAATATTGCTCCGTTGGCGAAGACACACAGCCTACATTGAAAAGGTGTTCAGGCAGATCAAAATTTCTGAAGAAGATAAAAACTACCAGCGAATTTTTTGGCGAAGAAAACCATCGGAATCCATTCAGGAGTATCAACTAAATACCGTCACGTATTACTCCAGCCGCAGAACTCTACGACAGCTTGCTGAGGATGAAGGAGGCCATTTTCCTATTGGAAAAAGGGTTCTCGTTAACGATTTTTATGTCGGTGATATTTTAACAGGAGCAGACACAAAAGCAGAAGCTAAGTTACTACAACATGAAATAAAGGCCTTGCTAAACAAGGGTCATCTCAACCTAAGAAAGTGGACTTCGAATGATGAAGAGTTACTAGAAAATATTCCTGGAGATTTAAGAGAAAAAGGAATATTGGATATAAAAGAACTAGACACAATAAAAACTCTGGGAATATATTGGAATCCCAAGAGAGATGAATTTCAATTTAAACTCAAGCCAGAAAAAATGGAATCAAGGCTAACCAAACGACATCTCCTATCAAACATATCTACGATTTTCGATCCTCTGGGATTATTAATGCAGTCTCTCTGGAAGACCGGTATAGATTGGAATCAACAATTTCCGTCAGAAATACTAAGTGCCTGGGAAAAACTCAGAAACGAGCTAACGAAGCTTGAAGATTTAAGAATTCCTAGATGGATCAAGAGAGATAGATACAAATCAGTGGATTCTGTGATGCCTCAGAAAAGGGTTATGCAGCAGTAGTCTACTCAAGAACAGAAGATTCGTTCGGAAAAACGCAACACTTCTTACGGCCGAACCAAAGTGGCTTCATTAAGGCAAAAATTACGCTTCCTCGGCTAGAGCTTTGTGGAGCTCTGTTGTTGGCACAACGACGATTTAGATCAGCTCAAGGAGGAATTTGCTGAGGTTCGTGAGGAATTAGATAATACTCGTCGATTAAGCGGATTATCTGATGCCCTGATGACTGGCATTCCTCACAGCCCGCATGAGTCCCCCCAGCAGTTGCTTTCAACTATATCTACTAAAATCGGACATGCATTGTCACCATATTCAACTGCGTTCCGGCCCAAATACACTTCAGCTAAATCAAAAAATTTCAAGCGGAGGGATCCCCTTATTATCATTAAGTTCTCCTCGATTGCTGAACAGAGATAGTTTCTTTTAAAATTCAAGAGTGCCGGCTTGTTAACTCTTAATGAGCTGTCATCAAATTTTGTCTGGACAACCAAAGTGAATGTTTTTGAAAGTCTCACTACCAAAAACAGTAAAATCCTCTTAAACTGCGTAATGATAACGCTCTCTGTGCTGCTTTTTCTCGGCACGGGGAAGTCTACGTGCATGTGAGGAAGAATGATCCGCCGGTGAAGGTCACATCACTTGACTCTTTGGAATGCATCGTTGCGGAAGCGAATCAAACAGCAGCTGATTGACATGATTTTTTTGTTTCTGAACTTTTTCTTTTTTCTTCGTAGATACGTAGTTCTCATTATTTGTTTTGTACAATTTTAGTTAAATTGTTTATTTTTATATTTATTTTTTTTTTCTTTCTTTTGTAGTAATTAATTTAGTCATATGTATTGCTTTGCTCTTTTTATTTTTTACACTCAGTTTAGTTCATTACCCTCTAATAAGTATTACTTCATTTCTTACAGGGTACTGCTGCGTATGGGTTATTTGTCGTTTGCGATATTCATCTTACCTTCTGAAATGCCTTGCGTTATAGTGGTTGCCATGCGGGTGCCAGTCTTGACATTTTATATTCCTTAATGCTTCCGAGTACTACTTCATCGAACAGTGTAAGATCCATGTTGAATGTGTTTTGCAACAAATTCCAAGGTCTAAACATCTGTCATCTTAACGCTCGGCTAAGCTGGATGAATTTAGGAACACCTTACAATGCCCTAAACTTCATGCAATCCTCGTAAGTGAAACGTGGCTGCATAACGATATCCCGTGTTCTCTGGTTTCGCTTCCCAATTATATAATTTTCCGTAGTGATCGTGGCGGAAGAACTGGTGGTGGTGCAGCGATATATGTGCGACAAGACCTTAAGACGAGAGTGGTTTCTAGATCGGCGAACAACTTAATTCAGTTCTTATGTGTTGAGATTGATACGGTAGCTGATAAGTGCATTTTATGCGCAGTGTATGCGCCTCCCGGTAAATTTATTAGTGATGCTCGCTCTGAGTTTATCACACCTAAGTCAACGGTGCACTAACATAATAGTAGGTGGGGATTTTAATGTCAATGTACTCAAAAAAATCCTGGACACCGATATATATTTATCCGACATGCTCGCCTCTTATTTAACTGTTGTTATAATAACCCTACATATCATAATTGCTCGAACCCTTCCACATTAGATTTATTTTTTGTTTCAGACCCTTCTCTAGTGCTTTTTTTCAATCAACTGAGCCTTAGTATTCTGGATCATGACATTATTTTCTTCACCTGCGACATAAGAGTTAGTTCAAGTCCAACTCCGTCCTTTTTTCAGTTCAGAGATTTTAAGAACCTTGACTTGCCTTCGCTTTGTGCAGAATGTGAATCATTTCCCTGGGATCACATTTACAATATTGTTGACATAGATGAGCAGGTATCGTTTCTCAATAATTCTATTGAGTATATTTATAACAAGCATGTTCCTCTCCGAATTAAGGTATCAAAGCCAGGTTCCTTTCCCTGGTTTTGTACTGAAATTGAATCAATGATCGCAGAACGTGAATATCTGTATTTCAGGCATCGAAGATTTAGGACTGCTACAAGTCGCAAGCAGTACACGTTACTAAGAAATAAGGTTAATCTTAAGATTCGCAAAGCCAAGCGAGCGTATTTTAAACAGAAATTTGATCTAAAAGCTTCTCCGAAAGTGCTTTGGCGTAATCTTCGAAATACCTCTATTAAATCGCATGCCATTGGCCCTGACAACATGTCTCCGCGGTTAGTGAAGTTAATATCTCCTTTTATTGTCGGTCCTCTTTTGCATATTTTTAATTGCTGCATCACTAAGTCAGTGTTTCCCAAGATCTGGAAAATTGCGCATGTGATCCCTATCCCAAAGAAAGCGACAGCAGATATTAATGCCGACTTCAGGCCTATCAGTTTACTTTGTTTCCTCGCTAAAGTGCTCGAGAAGCTGTTGTATTGGCAGGTTCAACAGTACATGCTCTAAAATGATCTTCTTAGTCGATGGCAGTCTTGATTTCGACCTAAACATAATTGCGAAGGTGCTCTCGTGAAAGTTACAGCGGACATCCGTTCAGTTCTTGATCGGCGGGAAGTGGTTATTATGACGCTTCCCGACTTCTCCAAGGCTTTTGATAGTGTCTGCCATAGTAACCTGTTAAGAAAAATGTCTTCCAATTTTGATTTTTCGAACAGAGCCACCCTCTTAATAAAAGAATTCCTTCACGCTCGATCGCAGAGGGTTACCTTGGGGCAAAATTATTCCTCCACCCTGCTTCCCCTATCTTGTGGGGTCCCACAGGGTTCCATTCTGGGCCCTGTGCTGTTCAGCATTTACATTAATGATTTGACCAAGTATATTCGCGACGTCAACATTCACATGTACGCCGATGATGTGCAAATTTATTTAAGTCGTCCTATAGGTTTGATCGAAGATTGTGCTGCTCGCCTGAACAGTGACTTGCATAATATTTTCGTCTGGTCCTTAGAAAACAAGCTCAAGCTGAATCCGAGTAAGTCGCAGTGCATTGCTTTCCACTGTGGATCTATTGATCCTACAAGGCTTCCTACTATTTCATTGGGCGGTTGTCCCTTGCCTAATGAGGATCGAGTTCGTAATCTTGGCGTGTTTTTAAATTCTAACATGAGATGTTGTGACCTCATCAACTCAAACATAGCAAAAATATATGGCAATCTCCGCCGTCTCTGGCTGTCTGCTAGTTTACTATCGCCTAAGCTCAGTTGTCACCTTGTTAGGTCTCTCATTCTGCATCATTTCAGTCATGCCTCTCTTGTCTTTCCCAAGCTCGACTCGCACTGTTCAAGGAAACTGAATTTCGCTTTCAACGACTGTACTAGATTTATTTTTGGTCTGAGGAGGTTTGATCATGTACCTCACCTCAATTTTACCTTTTTGGGCTGCTCGCTTGATATATATTTGAAGCAGAGAGCTTTAGCGTTCCTGTTTAATTTGCTTCGTTCTTCCCAACCGGTCTATTTGAGTACCTTCTTTCAGCCCTTAAACTCCACTAGGGGGCTCAAACTGCTTCTTCCTCGGTTCCAAACCTCCATATTCGACGGATCTTGCATTGTTCAACTGACTAGAATCTGGAACTCGCTGCCTCATCATATCCAGACAACTAACTCGCTCGGCAACTTCAAACGACTCCTAAAGTCCTATCTTGGCATAGTTGACATTGGCTTGAAGTGACCTGTACACGCAGCTCTTTTTTTTTTCTTTTTCTCTGTTTTTTTAATCTTTCATTTTTTATTCCTGTAGATATCTTTTTAAAATCTTTAATATTATGTTTAATTAAATATGTATTTTCGATATTTTAATATTAGCTTAATTTAAGTTAGGTTTAGTTTTATTTAGCTCTCTTGCCATTTTGTTCGATGTTTGATAAAAGATTGTAAATCTTGTAGCATCAGTACCCATTAAATAAATGAATTGAATTGAATTCAATTGAACTACTAAAGGCAACAGTCAACACTTTAAATCTAAAACCAACCGCTTTGACTGCTTGGTGTGACTCAGAAATAGCATTAGCCTGGATTGCAAAGGATCCCAATAAATGGAACTCTTTTGTAGCTCACCGGGTATCAGATATACAAACCATGACTTCCAAGAATATATAGAGGCACGTATCTTCGCAAGAAAACCCTGCAGACATCGCATTCAGAGGATCAACTCCAACAAAGCTTGTAGCACATAATGTATGGTGGAAGGGCTCATCATGGTTAACTCAGCCTCCGAAAGCATTGCCAACAAATAAATTCAATATACTAACAAATGAAGAAGTTAAGAAGGCAGCGGTTACACCAAATACAACAGTATTTACGGGATGCTCCGAAATGCTAAATTGCTCAACCTACACTCGCCAAACAAGAATAATGGCATATTGTAAAAGATTCGTACAAAACTGCAATCATCCACAATCTGCTAGAAAGAGTGGTAGTTTAACATCAGACGAGTTACAAGAGGCAAATGACTGTATTATCAGAATTGTGCAACAAGAAACATTCAGTGATGCAATAGAGGCTCTAAGAATCTATTTGCAGACGCCAAACACCAAGTACTGCTGCCACAGAAACATCATGTTACAAACCTATTTATTGATCACGCTGATCGTAAAACTCTTCACGGACCCTGCTAACACTCAATTATATCAGAACGCAATTCTGGATAATCAACGCCAAAAGCATCATAGAAAACAGGACCCGGAAATGTATAAAATGTCTCAGATACAGACAGAACTCAACATCACGTTTTCTCACTGTGGAGTTGACTATACAGGGTCCTTTCTAATAAAAATCTCAAAGGGAAGAGGCACCAAAACAGTGAAGGGCTACATAGCACTATTCATATGTGTGGTTACGAAAGCCATTCATTTAGAGCTTGTCAGTGACCTTACAGATGCTTGTGGCGTGGCGGGGAAATTGCAAGCAGATATACAGTGACAACGCAACCAACTTTGTCGGTTTGGAGGAGGTGGTCAAAGGATTATTTGCCACTATTACAACAACGCAGTAAATTGATGTGTCATAAGGAAAACCCAAAAATAGACGAGTTGGTAATTGTTAAGAACGACATTCTACCCCCTCAAAGATGGTCTTTAGGACGGATTAAAGAAATCCATCCCGGAGAAGATGGCGTTGTACGAATAGTGTCTGTCAAAACCCAGAATGGTACCAAAAAGGTTCCCGTTAATAAGCTCTGTTAACTTCCTATCAACATCACTAGTACCGAAAATCCTTCTACGCCCGTATTTAATACAGTGCAATGACAATAAAAGGCACTACCTCCAGAGCACTGAATAAAAATAAAAATCGTGGAGTTGCGAATTGCGAAGGAAGGAAGGGAGGAACTTACAACAAAGAATAGCTGGCTATACATCATAATGAGTACGAAGATCGAGCCAGTCATCTGTAAGGGAAAAGGGTCGATTTACAACTCAACGATACTGGGATCATACATCTTAATAATCAATGCTATTTAAAAACGAAGGAGCTAGCTTTAAAGGCCACTATGGAGCAATCAATAGAAGTTGTTGCTAGTCATGTGAGAGGAGTACCTCCAGCAATTGCTGATGTTTACTTCAATGAGCCACCATTAATTTTAATGGCACGAGTCTTAATACAAGCTGACGAACAACTATTAGAATACACCCAACCTCCTGAACTACCACACATCAAGAGCCTGTGGAGGGCTTTCGCCATTTACTCAGACACATCAGCTTCGGGAATACTACTTGCACTTGGACTAGGAATACTGGCAGTCAGATATCGCTTGAGTATCATAAGGATCTTCAGGTCACGGCAGAAAAGTGGGCAGGAACCACATGAAGAAGGAAGTTATTCCACTAGCCAGATTGGACAGCATTTTGACCGAGTATTAGCTTCCGCTGCCCCCAGCATGATCACGCGTGAATAATTATTATTTATCATCATCATCATTATTCATAAGATTCTAAAATACTTCAAGGCACTTCAACATATTTCTATTTTTTTTTTCCTAATTAAGTAGGAAAACCATTTCTTTGTGAATGCAATTGACTCATAACATAGACAGAAATTTAGTTAGATCATCAATTGCATCAATTTCTACGGTACAATTTGCTAACAAGCAAGTATGCAATAAATGTTATGGGTCAATTGCATTAAGCAATGTAAACATCAACCCAATTCAATTTCTTTCGTAAACAATTAATTCAATCAATTATTCACCTAATACAGCAAACTTTTATGTACATATATAAATAAGTTGTAAATAAGGGTTGGCAACTCTGCTCTGATTAAGCCAAACGTGTTCATTTTACGCTCGCAGTATTTTTATTTGAAAAGATCTGATAATAAATGAATTCGATTAAATTTCTACTCTGCAAATATTGTTATTACTTTGAGTTACTGGTGTACATACGGTTAAGCGTCTGGAAGGGATATTTTAAATAAAACTTAAGGAAAATCTGCATCGATAGGAACTGACAGCTCATAACCTAATTCACTTTGTCACTTCTAGAAGTTCTTTTCTTTTTGTGTTTTGCAAAGGTAAAATAATCTTGTTGCTTCTGCACTGTATATGTTTTGCCGAAGTAAATGCAAATTAAAAATTAAACAAAATCATTTATTTTTATTGGTTATCTGGAGTGCACCGCACGGAGACATACATATCACATGCTTGGCGAAGACTTGCATTGGAGGTTATAGAATCATCATTGTCACAGATCTAGGCATCACTGCCTCACAACTACACTGCGAATTTTCAACAAATAAACATTCCAAATAATTTGAGAAATATTTATGAGTTTATCGCATCAATTAATAAATACGCTGGAGTTTCCCTACAATAATACACTCATAAATAAGAGACGAGCAGACCAGATATCACCAGATAATATCACAGAATCTAAATTAAATTCTTCAAAGCGAACTTGTACAATGAGTGGATTGAACATATGGAAATGCAATGCAGACGTAAACATCTTATATTTAGAGGTCTTACTCAAAAAGAGGATGAGGACCCACAATATGCTGTGAAATCTATTTGCGTGGATATTCTTAAAGTACAGGAGCCAATTGGGATTTCTAATATAATTAAATTAGGCCCTAAAAACAACAAAGCGCCGCCAATTTTGGTTAAATTCATCTCTGAATCAATTCTTCAAAAAATACTAGCAAACACTAAAAAACTGAAGAGCACTAAGGTAATTATTCATAGGGACTACCCAAGCTTAATGCGAAGTAAAAGACGTGCTTTCTTTGGATTGAGATGGGATTTGGTAAATTTAAATAAAGATGTCAAGGTCGCTGTTCGTGATGACAAGCTCATTATTGGCCAACATCGTTTTACTTGGATGGGAAATCGACTTATGATTGGAAATAGATCAGGTATCGACTTAATTTCTAGTTTGTATAATAATAGGCTAGAATATTCTACAAAAATATGAAATATCCACTGTTAATAACATGGTAAATAGTATTGGTGCTGGAAGTACAGTGGGCAGTAGGCAATAGGAAAACCTTGTCTGTCAGGAGATATCTAGTAATGTGATAAGTGAGATTATATCTAGCGATAAGCACTTTTCTAATGAAAAATCTGCATGTAATACAGGTACACCACATATTCTTTACTATACTAGGTCAATATCTGAAAAAATTAATAATTTTAAAGTTTTATCTTATAATATTGCTGGTTTGCGGAGTAAATTAATTTTTCCAGGCTTTTTTAGTTTTATAAATAATTTCGATATAATTTGTCTCTTCGAAACTCATGTAATGGAGGAGAATTACATTAGTTTTTTGAAGTACTTTTTACAGTATGACCTTTGCTCGGTGAGTGCAACAAGATCCTCTCAATTCGGTAGAACCAGTGGGGGCTGGCTATTAGGTGTTAAAAAATATTTGACCACAAAGGCTATATGTAAATTTCTATGGTCTAATAACTATCCTTACATTGAGCTAAAGGGACTCTTCCATGCTCTGTATTTATTGCCAGCATATGTTAATTGTAATAACTGGGAAAGTAACTTTAACTGCTTTACGGAACTTGTAAATTCTCTTGGTGGTGTGAATATTGTTATTCTTGGTGATTTTAACGTCAGAGTTGGTCAGCTGCAAATAATGCCGGAAGAAGTAGACTTAGGTCCAAATATTAGGCATATGAGGGTTTCAAAAGATCTGGTTATTAATAGTAGGGAAAGGAAATTTCTGGAACTTTGCGAAGATCATGGACTATTAATTTTGAATGGGAGAACTATTGGTGAATTTGAGGGAAATTTTACCTACACTGGAGGAGGTGGAGCTTCAGTGAACGATATAGTAGCGCTTTCGTATAATTTGATTGGAATAGATTAGAATAGATGACCAAATTTATTCTGATCATTTTCCATTATACTTATCAGTAAATCTTAGCACCCTTCTTTCTTACTGCCAAGAAAAGACAATGACTTTATTACCTAAGCTTAATTGGAAAGCTCAGACACCTGCAGAATATGGGGTAAGAGTGGAAAATTTGTGCGAACATTTGCCCTCAGAAATAACAGAACACTCAATTGAACTTTTGGTAGAAGCTATAAAAAATCAGCAAATCCAATTTGCACCAAGAATCTTACGTATAAGCAAAAGTGGTTTGACAGCGACTGTTTACGTAGTCGACGATTATCCTACAAATGGCTAAATATTTTTAGAAATACTTGCTCTGAATTTGCTCGTCATAGTTACTTAAAGGCAAATGCAGTTTATAAAACGCTATGCAAAAGTAAGAAAAGAACATATGTACTATGAATGCCTCGCTGTTAGACTGGGATCTGTTCGAGACTCCAAGAGATGGTGGCAAATAGCAAAAGAATTGCGTGGAAAGAAGTATATAATTAGTTCTGATATTGATATAAATGCCTTCAAAACTTATTTTCAGTCTTTGTTAACACCCCCTGTAAGTTCTCTTAATGTATTGTATGCAGCTCCTAAAATCTATGATGCGACGTTAGATAGTAAATTTGAGATGAGCGAATTGCTGGAAGTTTTAAATAGTCTAAAGGATAATAAAGCTCCTGGTGCTGATCGTGTCCCTTATGAATTTTATAAATACGCGCCTGAAATATTTCTGGAAAAACTACTTGACAATTATAATTACATTTTTGAAACCGGTAAAGTTCTTGCCTCTTTTACTAAATCAGTAATTTTTCCTATACATAAGAAGGGTGACATTGATCGAGCTCAAAATTATCGCGGCCTGTTTTTCATGGATAGTGTAGTTAAAATATATGTGGGTTTACTTTATCAAAGACTTGTTACTTGGGTAAAGAGGCACAAAATACTGTCTGAAAGTCAGGCAGGATTTCGGTCAGGATATTCAACAATCGATAATATTTATAATTTAATATGTACAATTAACCTTTGCCATAATTCTAATAAGAAGAAGATTTATGGATTTTTTGTCGATTTTAAAGCTGCATTTAATACAATTGCTCGTAACTCGTTATTTTACAAGCTTTATTCTTATGGATTATCCTCTAAATTGATTAATAACTTACAAGAGCTTTACAGAGATACCACAGCGCTTGTATGGGATGATGTCACCCTTTCGGAGGGATTTAATACAAGTTGCGGTGTAAAGCAAGGATGTATTTTAAGTCCACTGTTGTTTGCTTTATTCATTAATGATTTGGAGGATAGCATGGAAGTAGGCATTTCCGTGGAAGATATTTCTATTACAGTGCTAATGTACGCGAATGATATTGTCATCCTTTCTGATGATCCAGGTAAACTTCAGTCCATGATACACAGATTAGAGGAATATTGCCAGCTTTGGAGCCTGCAAGTTAATCTAGATACTGTTGTTTGCTTTATTCATTAATGATTTGGAGGATAGCATGGAAGTAGGCATTTCCGTGGAAGATATTGCTATTACAGTGCTAATGTACGCGGATGATATTGTCATCCTTTCTGATGATCCAGGTAAACTTCAGTCCCTGATACACAGATTAGAGGAATATTGCCAGCTTTGGAGCCTGCAAGTTAATCTAGATAAATCAAAAATAATGGTCTTTCAACGTGGTGGAGGTGCCAGAAAGAGATCGGAACACTGGATTTTTCAAAATAGTGATATTGAGGTAGTTAAAAAATACACTTACCTTGGTGTTACTTTAACTCCAAAATTATCAATGGTGGCACATATACATCAACGCCTACTAAGTGCTAAGGTAAGCCTTAACTACATGGCAGACTTTTCTCATAAAAAATAGTATTCAACACTCCGAAAAAATTAAAATATTTAATGCAGTTGCTAGATCTACTCTTTGTTACGGGGCACACTAATTACGCTCTCAACCTTGAAACAGATCTGTCAGATGTGTACATCTATACCTTAAAATGTAATTTATTATATATTCTCAGAACACTTTTCACATATAATGGTGACAGATTACGCCATAAACTCAGTCGGAAAGTTATAGAAAAAGATGTATATTGGCATAGATCATGGACGGAGTTAGCTGAAAAACACAATTGCTCTCTAGATATTCTGCATAGTACCTACGTCGAGATCAAAACAACATTTTATGAATTGATAGAAGCGGAGGATTTGTGGCTAAAGAATAAAGATTTATGTAATTTACCTGGCCAAAATTATTTCAAAAATGAATTCTCTCTAAGAAAGATTAGTTTAGTTTTCAAGTATAGATGTGGTCTTATAAGTCTGAATGGGAGCTGGTGGATGGAGCTGGTGGAGATGGCTCTAGCCTTTGCTCCCTCTGCAATTTGGGTGAGACTGAGGACTTGTTGCATTTTCTTGGAATCTGTCCTATTCTATCGGAATTTCGCATCAGAATTTTCGGAAAAAAAACTTAAGTGAATCTGAAGTACTAGATATTCTTAATGGAGTAAATGAATATAAGGATCTCTTTCAATTTGCTACAAAAGCCTGGAAATACAGAAAGTTTTTAATTTCAGAATATAATGAATAATTCAAACTTTTCAAAAATGCTATAGTTTCTTAGATCTAAATACATATATGTAACTGAATTGCTAATGAAAATGACTCACTTAGTGCTTGCCAACCTCGACAGACGGCCTTAGAGCCATTGTTGTAGTTTTTTTTAAGTCAATTGGCTATTTGCATCTTAGTATTAATTTCAGTTTAATTTATATTATTATATTATTATTATTACTTTTTTCTTATTTGTTTATAACTAATTTGAACGCTAAGACAATGAAGTGTAAAATAAACAACTATTATTATTATTATATAAATAAGTGCACGGAATAAGGTTTTTCAGAGTTAAAAAAACAGAGTTTCTTACACTTACGTTAATAGAATTAACTTAAGGTTGATTCTGGTAATTCTTCATTCTGCTAAAAAAGAGAATTGTACATATTAGTATTGGGTTATTTGATATTTTCGCTGCCACTTTTCGTGTTTTACAGGGAGTAGAGGGGCGGCCAAGTTATCAAATCCGCCCCTGGTTAAAATGTTCATATATTTAAGGAAATTGTTTAATTGTCTTTCGGTACCTGTCCAGAGACATATATATACACCCATGGATATGGATGAGATGAGGGAGGAAATAAAAACTATAAAGAAGATAGCCCACAATAAAGGGTTTGAGGATAGCTTGGTTGATAAAAACTATGAGAAATGGCTATAAAAGAAGCAACTAGTCTTCAAACTATGAGAAATGGCTATAAAAGAAGCAACTAGTCTTCAGAAAATAGGGGTCGACGATCATATCTGGGCTAGCCTTCCATACATGGGAAAAATATCGGTAACCTTGGCAAGCAAGTTAAAGAGCATAATAAATTGGCTTTAAGATACAAAAAAAAATTAGGTAATATTCTTCCTAATATAAAAGATAAGACGTTATAGTTACAATAGAATGGGGTTTATAGAGTGAAATGTTCAACATATCAAGGAGTGTACATTAGTCAAAAGGGGCGTTCATTCAAGGAAAGAATAGATGAACATACCAGCTCTTACAGAAATAAAATAACAAATCAAGTTATACTATTCATTTATTAGACAACAATCATGTGCCTGATGTAGCTGCAAAGATTATACATGTGTGTAATAAAGGAAAGAAATTAAATCTATTGGAATCACTAGAGATATCTCGAGCACTACTTGACAAAGACCGCCATTGCTTTAACGACTAAACAGAGCTCTATTATTCACCACTCTGCATGCCACTGTAAGAGATCAGTTTGGGAGCAATACAATTTTAGTGTGCCTAGCGATGATAGCCGATGTGCTAAAACCGGTCTACACTCAATTAAAAAGTAAGTGTGATTGATAATCCCGTTCAATATCAATATTCTTCTTTATCTGCAATGAAAAACAGCTGTACTTTTATATAAGCTCTGGTTTTATTATATGTAAACTAAAGGAACTATAACATGCTTCGAAAAGGTGCCCTTATATACCCTTTGGTCATAATATGATACCTTCGGTAATACTAAATATATATCTTATATAGTAACGAAAAATAGGCGTTATTGTTCTTATACATATACCCTTTGGTTATATTGTGTTTCCATTGGTAACGTTATATGGCTTTAAGTAATGACATAGCTTCTGTGTTATGTTATTCTTACAAAAAATTTTGTTGTACGCGTCTCGTGTAGTGTGGTGAATAATTTTAGCTATTCTCCCAACAACGTGGAGAAAATAACGGCATATGGAATGCAACTAACCAGCAGTTACGTCTGGGTGTTTGTTCCTTTGTACAACAAGGTCCCTATCGTTATTTGGAACTTCTTCGAAAGGTGACTCTTGTTCGAAAAGTTTCCAATTTTTATAACAGTCAGCAATCAGCATCGGTACTAAAATGTCATAAATAAATAAAAACAGTTTTATACTGTCTCCATTCGATACTAGGAATCATTTGTTTTTATAATGAAAACCGTTGTTACTAAAGGGCCACCAAAAAGTTTACGATATTTTATATTGTTACGCGCCACAAAGTGATACAAGCGACATCTACTGGAAATGGAAACAACTTTAGGTTAGTTACATCCTAGTAAACTATGGGTTCGGAGAACGGAATATTCAGGAAGGTTCTAGGATAATTTGTAGAGTATAAATACGGCGCTACTCACATCCAAGAGGCGAGTCTTATTTCAGACAGTGAAGTGAACGAAGTAAACGATTTGGATTGTGATTATTAGAAGTACAGTACTAGCGATAACTAAAGAGTTGATTTGATAATTGTTTGTGAATTGTGAGAGTGGTTTATGGCAATTCAAAGTAATGCCATTTGGGTTATGTAATGCTCAAGCTACATTCGAACGACTAATGGAATGTGTTCTACGTGAATTAACCTGGAAAACATGTCTTGTCTACTTGAACGACATAATAGTAGTGGGAAGGACATTCAAGGAACATAAAAATAACTTACGGGACGTACTTCAAAGACTCAAAGATGCAAAATTGAAGCTCAGTGCGAGTAAATGTGCTCTATTCAAAGATGAAGTTAAATATTTAGGGCACATATTTTCATCACAAGGAGTAAGAACCGATCCAGAGAAGATAGAAGCCGTCAAAAATTGGCCAGTTCCAAAGGAAAAACATCAACTACGGAGTTTTCTTGGTCTAGCTACCTACTACAGGCATTCGTAAAAGGTTTTGCAGATATAGCAAGGAGCCTACATCAACTTACAGAAACAGGAAAGCCGTTCATATGGTCGGTTAAATTTAACGGGTGTTTCGAAAATTTGAAGCAACAACTCTGTTAAACTCCAGTACTTCACTATCCAAAGCTGGGAAAAACGTTTATATTGGACACGGATGCCAGCAATGAAGGCGTCGGGCAGTGCTTTCACAAGAGGAGGATGGTCAAGAGGTGCCAGTAGCCTATTATAGCAAAGCACTTTCAAAATCAGAGAGAAATTATTGCGCTACAAGAAAAGAGCTACTTGCTATTATAAATTCAACAAAACATTTCCATAAATATCTCTACGGCCAGTAATTTATCCTCCGCACTGACCATGCAGCGCTCAAATGGCTTTTGCAGTTTAAGAACCCTGAGGAGCAAGTGGCGAGATGGATAGAGCGACTCTAAGCTTATGACTTTGAAATCCAACACCGAAGAGGACGTATCCATGGAAATGCAGACGCCCTATCACGACGTCCATGCAAACTTGAATGCAAACATTGCGTTCGATTGGAAGAAAAAGAAACAAAGGGAGCTATAAAGCTGATAACGGTGGAACCATCAACAGGCTGGGACAACGAGAGCTTCCGAACAGCACAACGAGAAGACCCAGACATATCACCCATTCTTGCTTGGAAAGAAGACATGGAAAGACCAGAATGGAAGGATGGGCTCAATGGAATTCTCTCCACGTTGAGTGCGGTATATTAAAACGTAAGTGGGAGACACGACGAGTCATTCCGGATGCAGACAGTGCACAGTGGATCATCTGGAGGACATTTGGGGGTGAATAAAACAATTTCCAAAATACGAGAAAAGTTTTATTGGTTACATAAGAGAGGATCTGGAGGAGTTGTGCCGCCGATGCACTATCTGTGCTTCTTGCAAAGGGCCGTCACACAGAAGTAGAGAAGAAATGCAGAAGTATAACGTAGCAGCCCAATTTGAGAGGATAGCCGTAGATATTGCTGGACCTTTTCCAGAAACGAATAACGGTAACCGTTACATATTAGTTGCTGTTGACTATTTCAGTAAATGGCCTGAAGCTTATGTAATCCCTAATCAAGAGGCAACCACAGTGGCGGAACAAATAATAATGAATTGGGTCAGTAGATTTGGTGTGCGTCACGAACTTCATGCGGACCAAGGAACTTCAAATCACGGACTTTCCAAGAGGTGTAAAATGCTGGGAATAAGAAAAATCAGAACAACTCCTCTGCATCCTCAATCTGATGGCATGGTAGGCGCTTCAACAGAACATTGGTCGAGCATCTAAAGAAAGTAGTCGACTATCATCAACGCAATTGGGATCGGCATATTCCCATGTTCCTGGTGGCCTACCCATCAGCTGTTCGCAACACGACCGGACAAACTCCAGCAAAAGTCATATTCGGAAAGGAGATGCGTTTACCTAGCGACCTCAAGTGTGATACACCCAGAGGTGAACAAAAGTTACCAGACGATTATGTATCGGAACTTACATAGACAACGATTAGCTGATGTGCATGAGGCCACGAGAGGATAATTAGCAGTAAATACCGATCGGTTGAAGACCCGCTATGACTTACGTGCTAATTCAGCCGGATTTAATGAAGGTGATCTTGTTTGGCTGTACAACCCGAAACAACGTAAGGGACGGTCACCAAAATTACAACAACACTAGGAAGGACCGTATTCAGTAGTGACTAGAATTAATGACGCAGTATACACCATTCAGCGGGGCACAAGAGGAAAACGGAAAATCGTTCACCTGGATCGTTTGTGTAAATACTGCGAGCATTAAGACCGTGGATCACATGTTGTTCGGGACGAACAATTTTTAAAAAGGGGCAGTGTTACGCGCCACAAGGTGATACAAGCGACATCTGTTGGAAATGGAAACAACTTTAGGTTAGTGACATCCTAGTAAACTATGGGTTCGGAGAACGGAATATTCCGGAAGGTTCTAGGATAATTTGTAGAGTATAAATACGGCGCTACTCACATCCAGAAGGCGAGTCTTATTTCAGACAGTGAAGTGAACCAAGTAAACTATTTGTATTGTGATTATTAGAAGTACAGTACTAGCGATAACTAAAAAGTTGATTTGATAATTGTTCGTGAATTCTGAGAGTAAACAATAAAGTTAAATAAAGAAAGAACTTTTGAATTATATCTGAAATATTGTGTTTAAAATAACGGACCAAGGCCACGCTCGTATCAATATATATATTTGATATTATAGTTGGAATATGTATTACCGAAAGTTCCCAATTCTTATTAAAGACACCTACATTACTGAACTGTACCACTTCTGGGCCCCTTACTCAAAGACTTTGTGCATACGTTTCGTATTAAGTACCTTACTCCTGCACTCCTTCTAGCGATTCCGTCCAATAGAGCATATTTGAGTCGGTTTACGCATAAAGCCAGATTTTAATTTTGCTATTGCTTCTGTATCCAGTTCTGCTGTGAGCATCCTGATATCTTCGCCAGCATACAAATACTTCTGTTCTCAATTCACTAAACTAGTTTTTGGCATGTGGGCCGATTTGATTACTTGTTACAAAGAATCAAAATCTTTTGGCTCCTGCGAGTTTACCAAGTAGTACGCATCTTTATACATACTTTTATATAAAGAAGATCTTGCGCTCTTTCTGTCTCCGTCGACCGTGTTGTTCAGTAAAGCGATGATGGTAAATTTCTGAAATCAAATAAAAGCAATAACACAAAGAATCCTTCACAATATAAAGTTGTTAATGCTACTTATCTGAAGGGATTTCCGATAAGCCATCGCTTCTTGTAGCTGCTTAAATCAAGACGTAAATTTCTTTCCTGAAAGCCTGAAAGAAAGCCAAACATTTAATTAGCAAAAAATCACTTAATTATTTATATCAAAATTACCTAAATTGAATTATATGCATAAAATTATTGGAATAATACTATATATAACTAATATTGTCAATTATTATGATGTATTCAATGCATAGAATATATTTGACTGTCAACTTGACAATATATTATGACAATCCTTCCGCGACGTTCAGCGAAATTTGATATCGTTAGAAAGAAGCAGATTTACGTGTGCGGTGATCAGCTATAAACATTGAGGTCAATGCACAAAATTTTGAAATTAAAAAGGGTTGCACTGTTAACAGAAGATAGATACCACTAGATCTTTGGAATTCACTGTGTACAATAGTCTTGCAAATCGATTTGTATTGAAATTAAAAAAAATTGTTAAAAGATAATTTTAGTTGTTTTTATTTCTAACTTTCAATAAGTATTTTTGAAACAATCTTTTGTAATTAGAGTGCTTGGATATAAGATGTTGATCTTTACTTCAGCTCAGAAAGCGATACACCTCCTTCGCCAGCTTGGATGATCTTTCGTCGGATAGAATGAGAACATACTTGGATACTTAATCCATCAATTTTTCAAGCACGTCTGCAGTGTTGCCTTGCTGACTGAACCCCGGCGATGTTTCCATCTTTTGGCCTTAACTGGTTGTGATCGGTTTTTCCTTTTCCACTTGGCGTTAGTTCTTTTATCTGATTAGCTCAATTTTTGAATTCTCCTTTGAAACTTTGCGTTGTTCCCAGAATAACTATTTCCTCGGCTTGTTCCCCTTGGTCGTTCTTGCCGCTATATCTTCATTAGCCTCCTTTAGCTGTACCTTTAGTGAGTCTGTAGCTCTGTTCGCAGAACAGGGCAGAACAAAAGATACACGAACGAACGCCTCATACATTTTCATAGAAGATTTATAGATGAAACGAACAGTAAAAATAGTTCGCTTCAATTGACAGAACAATTTGTTCTCTCCAGTATATGGGAGTTCTAGAGCAAGGTCCACAAAAGAACACAGCTTATATTATTTATCAGCCTTTTTTACTACATCTGGATTTCTTCCAATGTTCGCTCTGCTTCTCTTTCACGACGCTGGATAACTTCGAATGCTGCTGTGACTAATAGGTCTAAAACTTTGCCCCTTGAGCTTTTTTAGCACTCTCATTTAACTTCTCTAGAAATTTTTACGAGTCTTCTCCTGTCCACCATGTCTTTAATTCTTCCGTTATATACTCCCCGATATGTTGCCAGTCAGATTAGACCCGGGAAAATAACTATTAGAGACAAATTTTAATAACTAAAGGGCGTATTCACCAAGCCATTTAATTGAAATGTAATTTAATTTATGTTTTAGTGCTCCTGTAAGAGAGGGTTAGGACACACTTAATATAAAATTAAAATTTAATTTGTGTTGGTTTATGTTATAATAACGCATTCAGTGGCGGTCCGTGGGATTCAGAAGAAGGGAAGCGATACATTTTGTGTAAATTATAGGTCCGCTTTTCAGACTATTTCATTGCTACTATACGTAATTATACAAGTATCAAAGCCAATGATGTCAATAATACCCAATATAAATATTCATATTTATTCTTGCTCTTGAAAGAGAAGGAAGCCATTATCATCAGCGATGCAATCATATCTGTCATTTAATCTATTCACAGCAAATACTACCAATACTAGTACTACTTATTAAGCAAATACAAAAATTTCACTCAATATCCCTTTCAAAACGTAAGAAACGTACACAAAAAATCTAATCATCTAATTCATTCTTTTCAATGCAATTACCATTATTATTGTACATAGGTATACTCGTCCGCCGGAATCCTCAAATAAAAGCAAGAATTCTACATTCTCTCGCAACTAAACAGAAACGTACATAATATTATAGATAGTCATTATCTTATTTTTGTACAATATGAATAAAATATCTTAAAAAAACTTTAAATATAAAAAACATTCAAACATTTAAAGTCAAACGAGACAATATAATTTTAAAATATTGTTATTGGGTAGATTCAGTTTTGCAATGAAACTTTTCTTGCATGAAAAAAAAAATAATTTTTTACTTAGTACCTACAATTTATTTATGAAAGTTATTTATTTTAAAAGTTTTTTTAATATATTTTATTTTCTAATCATTACATTTTCGCTAAAAACTCATATAACAGTGCATAATCTATCTAATATATGCATATTAACTCGCATCTACGTTCTCTTGCGAATGTTGTGATGTAATTTTTTTCCTCTGCGGTAAGTATAGTTTAGAAGATTATCGCACTTTAATGTAAGTACTTCCATGTAAAAAAGTTTCACACGAAAAAACTGGAAAAATTTATTTCACATCAAAACCCATCGGTTAAACATATAAAATTTAAATGTTCACATGAAATATGTAAAACATTATGCTGAAGCGTTTAAAAGAAACATCAGCCCCCCGCAAGAACTTACACCCCCTTTGTACACAAATCGAAAATCACGTACATATTATAAAGATATTCGGGTGAAAAAAGTCGGTTATAAAGTTTCTTACAGAACAAAAGAAAATATGCCATTTAATAAATCTCAGCAAAAGCTTCAATTTGGTATTACACATGGCCAAGGGTTTAGTTACCACCCTCCCCCCAAAAACGCACAAAAACGTAAAAAATTAAGCCCACTGACTTATTCTAAAACAAAAAATTCCATATAAATCCATCCACGTTTACTATTCTAAAACTATTCCTAAAATTTCACAATTTTCGTCACGAAGGTCGGATAAAAGTTATTTAGAAAAAGCTACGAATTTATTAACTTCTGGACACATTTAAATAAATCGAGAGCAACACCGACACCCACCAATGATACTTGCTATCAGGGGGTGTAAATGAAATACCAAATGTAATGCAAACTCTTGAGTGAATATGAGTCCCAAAAGTTAAATGGACTTAACTTTTTACATTGACTTTGTTGTTGTAAACATGCTGTAGGAATTTCAGCGTCAATGCGATGTCAGTGGCAACGGTGTTTGATTCTAATACCTTTCCATCCGTATCACGCGAGTATTATGTAGCTTGCTTGACAAGACGAATCGTGGTAAATCTGGTGTTGGGTGGAATGATGGTGGGTGGATCATACGCTATGTCAGCGTACTATACAGTATGTTAGTAGCGATATATATTGGGTTGGGTGGTATGTTCTTAGTTTGTAGGAGAAAATTGGGCGTTACTTATAAAATATTTCAGGTTGTATCTAGTGATGCCAGAGGAGTAAGCTTCTTTGAATGTTATAATTTTTTTTTAAATATTCTAAGAATATTGTAATGCGAAATGATTTGCCTTTTATGTTTGGATTTTTCCGTTTTGTAAAGGGAAGCAGTGCTTCCTTTGCTTCCAATGAGGAGCCGCCCTTGACGCATATATATAACTTTAATTTTAATTCAAGTGGGCCCAAACCTCTTTAACGGGAGTACTTAAATAGAAATTAGATAGATTGGCGAATACGGCCATTAATATTATTATTTTGCCTCCTCCTAGTCTAACGAGAGAAGAGAAAGCAAAAAACAAAAATAACAAAGCTAAATACGGTCAACCAGATTCTCACTCTCCACAGTTCTAAAATTTAGATTGAAATATCACACGCAATGCTCTAACACTTCTTTAAAAATCCTCGCCTTATTCAAAAAAAAAACCGAAAAAATTCAAAATTTTTTAAATAAAATTGAACAAACCACAAAAAAAAACACATCAGCAAGAAATCCGCAAATTTCTTACTTTAGTTTTCACTTTAACCTGAAGAAAACAACTAGCAGGCGAAAAATTTTATTTCCTGTACGAGGCTTATTTAGACTGCGACCTACCCTGATTTCTTACTCTAAGCTAAGATACCTGACGCGTAGGTAACCTAAACTGAATCACGACCAAACGAAAGTTGACACTGAACACACTAGTTATGACACTTACCTCGATAACTTGCATTCGGAAGTAAACTTTGTTGTGTATGTGGGAAAAATAAATATAAACAGCCAGATACAAGTTAAATAATATAAACTTTATTGTTTGTGATAAATTATACTGAGTTGGTGCTGAGATGATACTGTCAGCCTGCTAATCCAATACAGAGTGTGCTGTTCCAGTTTTGAGGGTAGCAGACAAGAACGGTTGAGTGCGTTCCCTAGTTGCTTGGTGGTGGTGGCTTAGAAAGACACAACAAAACTTTTCATTCGCGGATTTATGTAACAAACAGCAGCAATTGTTACTACCACTCGCAGTATTTGTGTCACTTGTTGCCCCACAATCGCCCATTATATAATAACTATCATGCGGTGTAATTACTCACGTATGTAATTTATGATTATTTAACCAAGCGCCCGCGTCGCCCAGATGTTGGGCTAATTATCACAAACACCGACGGTTATAATGCGATTCCATGCGAGACAATTGTTTAGCAGTCGTTGATTATTTTACCAAATACGACCTAGGCAGCAGTTAAACTAAGCTAGCTTTAGTGTAGGAGAAATCGAGCCATGACATCTGGATATGTAAATTTAAAGGTTACTAAATATATGAACTAATCACAAAACAAACAGATTAAATACTACCTTATACCCTAGACACACAGCACGAACTAATGAATCATTTGTACAAACCATTCATTAAAATGCCGTGTGTTACATAGTATACGTCATTATAGCTCGAAAATAAGATGATAATGAAGTACACTAATGAAGTGTTTTCCTCCTTCATTATAGCTATAATGAGGAAAAATGTGCTAGATTTGGCATATAATGTAAATCTGGAGCTCCGCTGTGCATCTACCGATTTGAAAAATAAGAAGAAGAAATGCAAAGAAATGCAAATCACAAATTATATTATTAATATTTTTTTAAATATAATGTTTTTTCTCATTTGTTAATTGTTAAATTCGAAAATAAAATAAATGAAAACAAAGTTTATCGCGTTAATTCGATTCATATTGCTTCTTTAAGGTGATAAGTTCATCAAAACCAGTTTGACAGCAGAACTTAATTAAAGAAATGGCTGTGTGTCCGCAGTTTATAATGAATCATTATAGACTAATGAGTCGTTAGTTTTTTCTTCATTAAGAGTGCTGTGTGTCTAAGGCATTAGAATAATAAATTACAAGAAGCGACAAGAACAACACACAATGTGCAACCATTTCTGTACGCACTCTTTGCTGAGAATTATTAAAACTGTGTGTTTTATTATTCTAAGGTAATAGTTAACGTCACAATGTGCATCTTTTTTCCAACAGCTATTATTAGAGGTTGAAGTGTGTCTCCTCTTTTTAAAAGACTTTGTTTTAGATCTTCAATCTTGTTGGTCACATCATTCACGGTGTTTACATGGAGCAAAATTGTTTTTTGAGAGTCCTTTATTATACATTTAAAAATTGACCTCAGCCGGAACCGTATACTGATCTGGACGACTTTGTTCCTGCCTGCCGTATAAGCTAAAAAGAACAGCTAAGCTGACCTCATATACGCACTTAAAATAATTAAAATATTTTAGTAAAGAAAACTTTCATAAATGGAAAATGGAAAAATTTTTACATTTACTTTAAAGATTCTAATTAAATTGTCAAAGAGAGTTTTGCTATGAGAACTCATAGCGAAATAAGTCAATCTGAAATTGACTCAGTTTGTTGCTAAGTCTGCAGCTCGAGAATTGAGTGGAAAAAACTCTTTATGCAAACGAAAAATCTTTGAAAAAAGAAATTTCATTATAAAAAGAGGGCGTTTCATATAATCAGGAACCGTATAATCGTCAGTACGGCTTGGTGCCTGCCTGCCGTATACGCCAAAACAAACAGCCAAGCTGACCTCATATATAAACTTAAAATAATTTTTAAGTGTGAATTATATGAGGCGAAATACTAAGTATTTAATTGAATGCCTAGCAAGATTAGCCCTATGCGGGACTAGCATTTCATAGAAAGTTTTGCTATGAAATAAATTCATATTCGTATTTAGCCAATATAAAATTGACTGAGTTTGCTTCCACAACCGGAGCTCGAAAATTGAGTGGAAAGCTTTTACAAACGAAATTTTTTTAAAAATCGCTTTGGAGTATACGGCATACTGATGAGTACTGTTCCTGCTGATATGAAACACCTGCTTTTGTATAGAAATTTGTTTTTTACAAAAAAATTCGTTTGTAGAAGAGTTTTCCCACTCAATTCTCGAGCTGCGGATTTGGCAACAAACTCAGTCAATTTCGTATTATACGATAAGAATTTATTTCATAGAAAAACTTTCTTCTACTTTTCTTCTTCTTTTGTTGTATACGTTACGGAAATAGGAAGAAGTGCGTGTAGAAGTAAAGCAAACGTTGAAGCAAGAGTTAAGTCTATAAGTCAATAAGGAATTCATAAATAATGCATAAATCGGTTCTTTTTAAATTGAGCAAAATTAGCACAATACACTGATAATAGGTGCGTTTTTTATTCACTAACCCCAGTAATATACACAAGAAAAGTTTAATTGCAAAATAAGAAATGCTGCAACTCAGATTAAATCTTGAAAGTTTAGGCATGAGTTGCAGTTAGACAATTGTGATTATAGTTATGGATGCCCAAACTTTTACGATTTCATCTGAGTTGTAGCATTTCTTATTTTGCAATTAAACTTTTATTGTGTATGTTACTGAGAAATAAAAAATTATTTTTTACTTTTTAGTGCATTTTATTTACAAAAGCTATTTATTTTAAAAGTTTTTTTAATATATTTTATTTTCTACTTTTTAGTCATACTGTCGAAACTCGAATCTCAAAACTCGACTCTCGAAACTCGACTTTCGAATCTTGCCTCTCGAAACTGGTCTCGCGAATGTCGAATCTCGCCTATCGAAACTCGACTCTCAAATCTTGACTCTCGAAATCGACTCTTGAAACTCGACTCTCAACTCGGCTCTCCAAACTCAACTCTTGAAATTCGACCCTCTAATCTCAAAGGGTGGTAGTTAGCACTTCCACCCCAAAACACCCTAACACGTAAGGTAATTTACCCCATCGTAAAGCTCCCCATTCACTCAATTCTAATTCAAAAAACCCCTTGTAAATTCGCTTTTACTACCCTAAAACCCTCTCCTCACGAAAGGCACTCTCAGGCGCTGAGGCACTCAAACACAAACTTTCTGAGTCAGGGGTCTCTAAGTTGATAGAAAGTTATTAAAAAAGAGAGACAATGAGCATCATGAATTGAAAGAATTGAATATTTTATATGTTCTGATGAATAATTTTGTTTGCTATTTTTTGTCATTATAATTAATTAATTATAATAGTTTTATACATATGTATAATCTCGTTTGCTAAATATGTATATTTTCTTTTGTGGTCTAAAGGCATAAGTCAAATTATACTAAAGTGTTAAAATTGTTCATAAATCTATGTCTTTTCTGTTAGTGTGAAGATACATGTAAAATCCTCCAATTTACAATTGAATTAGTCCAGATCCTTTTCAAAAATATAACAAGCCGCGAATTAAATCTAGTTGCAATTATTGACATAGAAGTAGTCTTCGCCCAAAACAAAAATATGAAATCAAAAATGGACAAGCCGAAAAAAGGGGAAACAGATATGCAAAAAAACAAGAGGCATAATAATCTCCCTCATGAAATGGAAATCAGGCTTTCATTTTTGCTACATCATTGTTAATGGATGCGTAACCAGAAGAGGTGAGGTTGAGACCTAAACATTAAAGGCGCTCGAAAAAAATCCCCGAGTGGAAAGCAGCATTGACGACTGAACGAAAAAAAAAACATTTCCGGTATCGATAGTCCAAAAATCAGGCGGACACTTTTTCTCAGTCGAGTACAGAAAGTAGATGGATTTTGCAAGAAAAGAATTTCAATAATTGAGTGTCAAAAACATGAAAGTATTATCAAACCTAGAATTGGCCTAAGATCAATTCTTATGATACCCTAGATGACTGCAAGTATGTCATTTCGTATGGTCACCCATCTGCGCAAGTTTGAACTTTTTGAAGTTATTTTTCGCATATATTTCTAGAACGGTTCGCCGGACAGAAAAAATGATTATAACCAATTTCATAGGACTTATAGACCGTATCAAATTGACTGTTTTCACAGTATATATAAAAATCCTAAATTTTTAAATAGCAACACCGAGAACGGGTTGCTTGATTCAGTCCATTTTTGAAATTATATTTACTATTTTTATGAAAACACCATGTTCGAAATTTCAGCTGTCGCTGTTGACACGTTTTCAGGTAGTGTCCAAATATGTAGTGAAAAACCAATCTTTTGTATGGCAACCCTCTGGCCAGTACGCGACGTGACGCGATGGTACCTGAGCTTCGTTTCTCTGTGAGCTTTCCTGTACGGGAATCGTGGACTGAGGGAAGGCCCAATCGAGCCTTCCCCTGTCCGCTCTAAAAATTGTCACCGACGGCTCTCTCACTAGTGAGGGAGCTGGGGCGGGTGTCTACTTTCCGGAGCCTGATATTGAAATGGAGTACTAACTTGGTAAACACACCACTGTCTTCCAGGCTGAAGTCTTCGCCATCGCAATGGCAGGGAAGATAGCCCTTGATATTCAAATCAAGAAAAAAGACGACATTGCTATCCTTTCGGATAGTCAGACAGCCTTGATGGCTCTGGGTGGCCCTCGGATAACATGTAAGTTACTGGGGTATTGCAGGTCGTTTGTGAATAAGTTGTGTATCCACAACAAGGTATCCCTTCTGTGGGTTCCTGGTCACATGGGGATCATGGGGAATGAAACGGCTGACCTTTTAGCTAGGGCTGACTCCGATTCTCCGTTCCTCGGACCGGAACCGGCCGTAGATGTTGCCACCTCGAGTATCGGGTCTCTCATCAAAGCGGATGTTCATAGAAAGCATAAGCAGAGATGGGAGAGCCTGAGTACTTGCAGGTGCACAAAACTGTTTCTTGATGAGCCTGATGGAAATATCTCCGATTTTCTCATGGGGCTCGGAAGAAAACATTTGAGAACTGTGGTTGGCATCATCACCGACCACAGCTCACTTCACGCTCATCTAACAAGGATGGGAGTTGTTGACAGCCCTGAATGTCTGTTCTGCCTGGAGGGAGAGCCAGAGGAAACCGAACACTTTTTGTGTGCGTGTCCGGCCTTCGCCCGGTGCAGGTTGGATACTCTAGTGTCTGCCCTTCTATCTGTGGATGAGCTGAAAACCCTGCCTCACCAAGTCCTGATGCGCTTTATTAAGAGGACAGGATTGTTTTGATGAATGTCCTTCTAGCAGGACCCCTGCCTTTAAAAAAAAAATGGTAACCCGATTTGTCCCATTTTCGAACTTAATTTTACTTTTTTTTTTAAAGGGGCATATGCAAAATTTCAGCTCTCTAAGTACACGCTTCTCGAGTTATCGTGAGGACGAATGGACAGACGGACGGACGGATAGACAGACGGACGGACAGACTGCAGACGGGCGGACGGGCATGCAAAAATCTAAATAACTTTTAATTTTATGCATGGGTGTCTAATCCATTTTGCTCTACCATCATTATTTGTAGGTGTTACAAACGGAAGGAAAAACTTGGTATACCCTTTAGATTTCACCTAGGGTATAAAAGAAAACAAAGAAAGAAACGAGAAAAGTATTTGGATTTGATGACGGATATTGTTATATCTATAGTTTTGCCTGGTTGTACCGTTCGCTTTGGTTGTTCTTGCGAATTTAATCTCCACGCAACAACATAAGTATGTACATATTGTAGAATCATATTGTTTGTTTTTATTTATTTATTTGGAGCTAATTACATATATATATTTATATATATATGTATATATATTTGGAAAAGACGAAAGTGTGTTAAGTGTTCTATTGGTGAAAGTGTTTGAAGAAGAGACTTTACTTTCGAAAGATCTGGGTTTTTTTTATTTGACTTGTTTATATGAGTTTCGTTGTACCTAAAAACAAAAGGAATCACCGTTGCTCAAAAATCCACCCTGTTATCATTATAGCTAGCCACTTTACGCATAAACGGGGTAGCAAAACAACATTTGCTATCATAATTGCAATTTTTACCGCTTTAATTTAATTCCTTAGGTACCTTCTCTAATCAAAGAATCCATTGAATTTGAAAAAAATAAAAAAATATTATAAAACAATAAAAAAATCAGAATTGGTCTGAGACCAATTCTTATAATACCCTAGATGAATCCCCGTATAAAATTTCGTATGGTCATCGATCTATGCAAGTTTGAGTTTTGAAGTGATTTTTCGCACATTTTCGTCGGACAGAAAAAATGATTATAACCAATTTTGTAGTATTTCGTATTCTAAAGAAGTCTTTAGTGCAATAAAAATGTCTAGGACTGATCGTTTTCACAGTATATGTAAAAAACTTAAATTTTTATATGGCAACACCAAGAGGGGTTGCCCGATTTAGTCCATTTGTGAAATTTGATTTGTTATTACTATAAAAATACCATCTACCACATTTCAGCTGTCTATGTCGACGCGTTCTCAGGCAGTGTCCAAATATATAGCGGAAAATGAAAGTTTTGTATGGCAACCCCACGAAGGAGTTGCCCGATTTGTCTCGTTTTCGAATTTAAGTGTACTTTTTTTTAAAGTCCGTGTACAAAATTTCAGCTTTCTAAGTGAATGCGTTCTCGCGCACGGACGGACAGACGGACGGACAGACGGACGGACAGACGGATGGATAGACGGCGGACAAGCAAAAATCAAAATAACTTTTAATATTATGTGTGGGTGTCCAATCCATTTTGCTCTACCATCATTATTTTTGGGCATTACAAATGGAATGACAAAATTAGTATACCCTATAAATATCATCTAGGGTATAAAAACAAGTAGGTATATACATATATATAATATGAAATAAAATCTGGTTCTGTTGAGCGAGAGCTGGTGGAGAGCCAGGTTGTTGTTTTGTCTGTAAATGGAACAGAACCAAGGGCCGGATTTACTAACTCAGAGAGTTGTGGAGGTATGGAGATGAGAGTTCTTTTGACACTTAACTCTCCAGCCAGAATTCTGTAACTCGTGGAATTTGTATTGAGAATTATCATACTCTCTATTCCACTCGACAAAACTCTCGACTGGGTTAGTTGTGGAGAAGTAAGAAGAATATTTCTGAAGTGATAGTATTCGCTATTTTTGTTGTGTTTTGTGAAGGTACCTAGGATTTTCAAATTAAATTATGGACTCACTAAATATCCTGGCTATGTTTACAATAACAAATTATGGAAATCCTTGCAATACTTACAGAGAAATAAGGATTTTAGTGTCTCAAGATACCCGCTAAAAACTTTAAATCACGCGAAAATAGTCAGTTTGGTCGTCTTCCAGTACAGAAGAGATGCTATAAAATTTTTAGATATCCACGTTAAAGCTTGTATGTAGGATTAAATCGCATCGACATTTGGTCGCCTAATTAGATATGTCATTAGTTTTTGAGTCCCGTAAAGGTTTTGGAGATAACTGCAAAAGAAGTCAACCAGTCCTTCTTAAGATGAAAAATGGTCGGGTTTTGGTACAAAAATGGACATATTTTCAACTCATCATTATGAAGAGCTGGTAAGTCGTGGAAATTCACTTTCCATGAGAATAATGGATATGAAACGAAGAACGGAAGAAATATATGTAAAATATAGGAACTGACTCAAGTGCAAAAAATTCGTCTTTCGGTGGTAAAGAATCAGATATGAAGTTAAAATGATAAAAAAAACTACATCACTATATTACCCCGCTTCTCCATCTTTAATTTAATAACAAACATGACGTATTTTGGACAACCCCCAATGAGGGGTGGTACGACCCCCCATCCCCAAAAGTCCCTACCCGAAAAATTTTTCATCTATATGTTTGTACTCTAGACTTTAAATCCGAAGGAATCGACCCTCCCACACAGACTTATCCGTCCTTCAATATTGCGATACTTCTCACGTTTTCCCTAACTCCCCAAGTATGTTAGAGATTCGCGAATGGATAGTTAGGGAGTTTTAATCGGGGAAAACAAAAATTCTCATTTCTCAAACTCTTCGAGTTACAGAATCCGGCCCCAAATTATGCCAGTGAATAAATAAAGCGGCTATTGAAGTTTCTTATCCGGTAATTGCTGTTCCGATTGGTTTAATGACTTTAAAAGTTCTAGACACTGCTCATCTCGTATAGTTTGGTATTAAATTGGAAGACCTGTTATCTTAAATGCTTGCCATTTATCGTATAGTCTATAAGCATGGGGATGAATGTGTTGCATATTATCGGGCACCTTTTAACGTAGTCACTTTAACACCGCGTACTGTTGTTATGAGGGATTTGACAAATTAAAATAACCTTGTACTTTTATATTTTATTCACTATTATACACTAGCTTTCGTTTTTCTTTTATTATACAAATTAAAAATTGTCCAGCCACTTGTGTCGCGCGACCAAAGCTTCACCGGAGTTAGAACCAGATCACTTCACCATATAATTTTTATTTTTCTTTTAAAACTCCAATCTGTTTTTTAATATATAAAATTCGCGATGCGACCCGTTGCGAGGTTACTATATTCTTAATAGATTATTGGTAATCAAATCAATTGACCGGCGAGGCGAACCGTCTTTTTACTTCTTTATGAAAACTGAAACTCTTTCTAAGAACTGAAACTATATTCTTAATAGGATAATCAATTGACCGGCGAGACGAATAATATCAGCGAGCTGTCCCGTCGAGGTTTTAAAACGAACTCTGATTCGACTTTTAATTTTTCATTAATTAAGTCTCGACAGTCAGGATAGGAAAATGCTTAATTAGCATTCCTATCCTGAGAAAATATATTATCGGCATGTTTAATAATGCCCACAAAAAATTCTCGCCGGACGGAGGTGAAACCCGATATTTTCATAAATATCGAGCCACCAACCCGTCGTCTTATCGCTTCTTACATTGTTGCGCACTTGAATTCTCGCGTCGCTTTTATCTTTTCATTACTTTGTTGCGCGATTGAATTTATATTTTATGCTGACAAATCTTACTGAGGGTAAGATTTGTCATGGAATTCGACTTTATTTGTCGCCTTTTTCAAGTGGGCCATGCAAAGAAATTCCTGATGCAACTTTCTTTGCGTGTGAATTGATAAGCTGGTCACGTTGTTAAGTGTGACTAGCTTATAGGACCCTTTTCATGACTTGATTTTAATTTTTCTTTAGGAATGTGCCGTTTTTTCCTTATTTTTCTTTATTAGGGATTTTATGAATCCGCAGGTTTTTTATTGAATGTTGTGTATACAACAAATGGCAGTGGAGTTTCGTGGCATTCAGATGAAGGGAAGCAATACATTTTGTGTAAATTATAGCTCCGCTACTAGTAATTATACAAGTATCAAAGTCAATGATGTCAATAATACCCAATATAGATATTCATTATTATTCTTGCTGTTGAAATAGAAGGAAGCAATTGTCATCGTTAAATAAATCAGCGATACACTACAATCCTGGCAATCGTATTTTTCATTTCAACCATTCCTAGCATATACTGCTTGCCGTATCATTAAATAAACACAAGAATTGCACTCAATATCACCTTTTATAACGTAAGAAACGTACGTAAAAAATCTAACCATCTAATTCATTGTTACCAATTACCATACATATTCAATACATATTACATAAGTATACCCCACTCGTCCGCAAGAATTCTCAATTAAAACCAAGAATTCTACATTCTCTCGCAAAAATACGTGTTATTATCAGACAGTCATTATCTTATCCTTGCACAATATGAATAAAACATGTTAAAAAAACCTTTTAAGTAAATAACTTTCATAAATAAATTGCATTAAAATGTAAAAATATTTTTTCTTTCTCAGTGATATACACAAGAAAATTTCATTCCCGAGCTCAAACATTTAAAATGAGACGAGATAATATATTTTTAAAATATTGTTAATGCATTAAATTTTAAGATCTAATTTGATTTCTAGCATTTCTTATTTTGCAATGACACTTTTCTTGTGTATATCACTAGGAAAAAAATTTTTTTTTACCTTTTATTGCAATTTATTTACAAAAGTTATTTATTTTAAAACTTTTTTTAATATTTGTTATTCTATACTTTTTATTCATTATATTTTCGCTAAAAGCTCACATACCATTATGACTATTTGACATATGCATATTAGTTCGCATCTACATTCTCTTGCAAACCTTCTGGTGTAATTCTTTTTCTCTGCGGTAAGGAGTTCAGCAGATTATAACACTTTAATGTAAGTAAGTACTTCCATGTTAAAAATATTTTACATGAAAAGCTGGAAAATTTAATTCAAAACTCATATAATGGTTAAACGAAGAAAAGTAAAATGTTCCCATGAAATATTAAAACATTATGCTAAGGAGTTTCAAAAATAAACCAGCCCGGCCTCATCAGCCAATACCACCCTCTGTACACACATTCGAAATTAACTCATTTTAACGATATTTGGATGAAAAATTCTGTTATGAAGTTTGTTACAGAAGAAAAAAGTAATACGCCACTGAATAGCACTCAGTAATAGCTATAATCTGATAAAACACACGGACAGCCCCTACACCCTAAAACCCCCAAACACATATAAATGTTTACCCCATGGGAAAGCTGCCCTCACACTAATTCTAAAACAAGCAAACCCCCTGTAAATCCATCCAAGTTTACTAGGTACCATAAAACTATTCCTACAATTTCATATTATCGTCACAAACGTCGTCCTTACGCACAGAGTCAAGGATTAGTGAGTCGATCAAAGCTATTTAAGCAAGTAAGAAATATATAATTGGTCTAAACCCAATTCTTATGATACCCTGGATGAATGCCCGTATGTAATTTTGTATGGTCACCTCTCTGTGCAACTATGTTTTTTGAAGTGTTTCTTCGCATATATTTCTAAAACGGTTCGTCAGAGAGTAAAAATGGTTATAAGCAATTTCATAGGATTCCACATTCTTAAGAATATTTCAGTACATTAAAACCATCTTGGACTTATCGTTTTCACAGTATATGTAATAATCCTAAATTTTTATCTGGCAACACCAAGAAGGTGTTTCCCAATTTAGTCCATTTTTAAATTTATTTACTATTGCTATAAAAACACTATGTACCAAATATCAGCTCTCTACGTCGACGCGTTCTCAGGCAATGCCCAAATATATAGTGAAAAACGAGATTTTTGTATGGCAACCCTACGAAGAAGTTGCCCGATTCGGTCCATTTTCGAACTTAGATTTACTTTTTTTTAACTGCTCGTGTGCAAAATTTCAGTACTCTAAGTGAACGTGCTCTTGAGTTATCGTGCGGACAAACGGACGGACATGCAAAAATCATTCAATCATCTAGGCAGGGTATACAAAGCTACGAAATTATTAGCTTTTGGCAACATTTAAATATCTCGAGAGCAAGACCGACATCCTAACCTGCGTTTACTTCAAAATTTATCAATGAAAGTTCTATCAGAGAGTGTAAATTAATTGTGAAACGCTACGTACCAAAACCCTCAGAACGCGTCAAGGTAGGGCGTTGAAGTTTTGTATATAGTGCTTTCATAGAAATAGTAAATATAATTTCAAAAATGGCCTAAATCGGACAACCCCTTCTTGGTGTTACCATATAAAAATTTGGGATTTTTACGTATCCTGTGAAAATGACCAGTCCTAAACAGTTTTAATGTACTAAAAGTTCTTCAGAATATGAAAAACTATAAAATTGGTCATAATCATATTTGCTATTCGACGAACCGTTCTAGAGATATATTCAAAAACAACTTCATAAATCAAACTTGCGCAAATGGATGACCTGACGAAATTACAAACGAGCATTCATCTAGGATATCATAAGAATTGGTCTTATGCCTTAGACACACAGCACTCTTAATGAAGAAATAACTAACGACTCATTAGTCTATAATGATTCATTATAAACTGCGGACACACAGCCATTTCTTTAATTAAGTTGAGCTGTCAAACTGGTTTTGATAAACTTATCACCTTAAAGAAGCAATATGAATCGAATTAACGCGATAAACTTTGTTTTCATTTATTTTATTTTCGAATTTAACAATTAACAAATGAGAAAAACATTATATTAAAAAAAATATTAATAATATAATTTGTGATTTGCATTTCTTTGCATTTCTTCTTCTTATTTTTCAAATCGGCAGATGCACAGCGGAGCTCCAGATTTACATTATATGTCAAATCTAGCACATTTTTCCTCATTATAGCTATAATGAAGGAGGAAAACACTTCATTAATGCACTTCATTATCATCTGATTTTCGAGCTATAATGACATATACAATTTGACACACGGCATTTTAATGAATAGTTAGTACAAATGATTCATTAGTTCGTGCTGTGTGTCTAGGGTATTAGACCATTGTGTTTAGAGTATATAGTGAACGCAAGAATGGAAATCGGCTGTTGCGTACACTGCTCGCTAGAGGCGCCACGTCGCTGTACTATCCGAGACTCAAGCCTATTCACTGTAGTGTAGTGTCCCCCAGCCAGCTGGCTGGCATGCTCCTCCGCTCACACTTCGGCACATATTTCGTGGCGTTCTCGTGGCGTTCTCGTACCGTCGTCGTTTGTCAGCGGTGTTTGCGTGCGTGGCTTCGTTTTCTACTTTGCATGGAATTGTGACGAGACGGGCAAACAATAATGTGTCAGATCTCAGATGATGTGATGAATTTTGTCGGCCGTTGAATTGCTCTAATTTTGTTTGCAACGCTGATTCGTTAGAAGAGAATCCATGACTTCCTTCTTGGAATAACTTATATATATGTATGAATATACCAATTTTTTCCTCTGTTCTTGCTCGTACTCACATTCTGCTTTCCCATTTTTATTGTTTTTTGTTAATATATGTACGTACATGCTTAGATATTCTTTTTGGTAAAATATAGGTAAACTAGAAATATTTCGTGGAATTGAAAACTGAGCCGAGCATATGGGAAGGCTGGTGTAGTTGATAGTATAAGTAGTTGCATCATAGATATAGATAATTTATTGAACAATGTTCTGACACAAGAAATTCAAGTAACTCATGAAAATTTTATACACAAAAATTATTTTCTTAAATTCCAGAAAATTTTCCAATATCAAAGTTCGCAAAGCGACTTTCGCCTACATACATAAAACTTTGTCTCAATGCCATTTTTCTAAATGATTATCCATACAAACTGATAAAATATCAATCGAACTGCCTTCTGTCAATTTTAAAAACGCGATGGAAGGGAGGCTTGCATACAAGCTGTACTTCCTCGTGTAATCCCACTGACTTATAACAATGTACTGAGCGTATTTCATTTTCCTATAGGAAAGCATGGCACAAGTTTTATAGTTCTCTCTTTCGCCCTATGGCAGAGATGGAGCTACCAACACAAAATATTGCATTCCGGAACGTTTGCTTATGCCATTCGATGTTTTTATGTTGGCTACAGATGCAATCACCGCAGAAGGAATAAGGTAGATAAGATAGTGTTTACCATGCTCCGTCTCTCTTGCCCATAAGCAGGATTCAGTTAAGAATAACGTTTGAAAATTAAAGTCGGAATGAGTTTAATTCCTTATAAGCGATTAAAATATCACTTGGGCACAAGAAAATATATTTTTTTAATTTAATTCGATTTTCGGAAGTAAAATTTCATCTGATTGGTCGAGTTTTTTATGTAATCGTTTTAAAGGGTGCTCTAACGGTGATATACAGAAACACAATATTTTTTGTGCCACATGAAATAGCAAATCGCTCAGTCCATTGTTATAAGTCAGTGTGTAATCCCCAGGTCTATTTACGTAAGTGTATATTTTCTTATCATGCTTCCTTCAATAGAAAAGAAACCCTTAATTTGGTCGTCATTCATATGCAGCCTCAAAAATGTCATCTGGTCTCAAATAACACTTAGAAATTAAGATCCACAAAAACAAACGTCATGCAAAATGATGTTAAAGATTCTCTTCTAAGAAAACATACATTTACTCCTCTGTTTTTCTTAGTACATATTTATGAAAAAGTCAGTGATCCCGAAAATCCGCCACGTCAAGGCATAGCTAAATTAATCATTGCAGCATGCCCGTTTCGCCCACCAATCTTATTCTATGTAAAGTAGTGATTGGTGAAGCCACCACACAAACACGAAAGAGCGCCTATGGTACGGGAAGGCGACAACGAACGAGAAGAATATCCAATAAACAGTGACGCGATGCGCAAATCTAGCTGCATTGCAGCACGAACAAGAAGCATAGAGTAAATTTATATCCTCACATTTAGGGCCGTATTCACCAAGCCATTTAATTGAAATTTAATTTAATTTCTGTTTTAGTACTCCCGTTAGAGAAGGTTAGGGCTCACTTAAATTAAAATTAAAGTTATATATGCGTTATTATAACATAAAATAACCCAAATTAAATTTTAATTTAATTTTAAGTGTGCCCTAACCCTCTCTTACAGGAGTACTAAAACAGAAATTAAATTAAATTTCAATTAAATGGCTTGGTGAATATGGCCCTTAATGTGAACAGAGAACTTCTCCGATTCGGTACATCTAGAGCCATCTATTGAGTTGTGAGCTTATTGCCTTTGCGTTCACTATATACTCTAAACACAATGCTTAGACCAATTTTAGCTTTTTTCTTGTTTTATGTATAGTTGTGCAGATATGTATAACAAACAAATCATAAAATTTCACACCTGTCCGATTCTCCAGGTAATCAACTTCTGTTGAAATTCGATATGAGCGGAAAGCTTATAATTTTTGAAAAAAAATTTTCAAGTGGATTTCAGTCAAGAATTTCAACCTTGGCAATGTAATATCATGCGCTGTGTGTCATGAAATACAACATTTGATAGATATTATAATAAAAAATTAAAAATCACTATATATTATACTACATATACATGCTGTCCCGCATAAAAAAACTAACCGGGTATTACCTCTAAAACACTTAGTTATCAGACTTACACACTTGGTACATACATGTATTTTAAAACGGGAACACGTGTGAAAAGTCAGTAATTCCACTAAGAGTTTGACTTAATATATAAATAAATAAAAAGATTACTCTTTTGGACTTTTTACCGGGTTAAACTTAGTTTTGTTCAAGAAAGAATTTTTTGGGATTCTCCGGTATATAGCAAAAGCTAAAAAATGTTCTAATTTGTTATTTCATCACACAACTCATTAATTTTTGGTGACAAGTTTCAAGTCTTGGTTTGACTCATCAACAGGTCCCTGGTCATTTTTTCATTTGTTTTTCAAATCACCCAATTTCGCTATTTGGGACCTGTTGACTTGAAACTTGTCACCAAAAATTAATGAGTTGTTGTTTTTTTTTTATATTATTAAGCCAAGCTCAGGGGATACCCTATGATGCAAAGCACAGCGTGGCAGGAAGGAGATAGGGAAAGGATTAAGGGATATGAGGAGAGTGGCGGAGGTGCCGATGTATATCGCCCAGGTTGTATGCCGGAGGAAAGACAGAAGGTGGTAGACTGTTCCACATTCGCACAGTTCGGGATAAGAAAGCATCACGGAATTTTAGTGTACGGCCGAAGGTAATTTGAAGGGTAAAAGGATGAGCGCGAGATGCAGCGCGAGTATTGCGTGCAGGAACTATTCTACAAGGGATCAGACTAGATATTTCATCAGAACATTGACCATGCATATAGCGATAAAGGAGCGAAAGGCATCCAACATTGCGACGGTGCTCGAGCGAGTCGATATGACGAGTAATTGCCACATCGCCAATGAGCTTGCAGGCTCTTTTTTGGACAATATCCAATGAAGCTAAGGCTGTGCGACCAGCCCCGGCCCAGATATGGGAATTGTATTCCATTCTAGGTCTGATGTAGGACTTGTAGAGGAGCGCTATATTAGATGGGCTGAAATATTTCTTACACCTTTTCAAAAAACCAAGACATTTTGATGTTTCTTTGGCAACCGAGAAGATGTGATCTGTCCAGCTTAACTTACTGGAAATATTAATGCCAAAAATTCTTAGTGACGGTGAATCAGAAATTAATGCTCCATCAAACGAAACGGGAGTGGTTAAGTGATGGTCTTGTTTTAATGAGATGAGACAGCTTTGGGTCTTAGATGCATTGAATTCGACGCGATTCACTTTGCCCCAAGCGAGAATATTGTCAAGATCGTTATTCAATGATCTAATCATGCAGTCTCGTTTAACACTTGTGGCGTTCCCTCTGGAATCCGCCAGGGTGTCAAAGGAGTATGCGAAATCAAGGGTACTGTGATCAGCAAAGCTATGGATATGATTGAAAGTAAGGGAAAGCAGATCATTAATGAAGATTAGAAATAGAGTCGGAGAAATAACAGAGCCCTGGGGACACCGGCATTAATAGGAAGAGGTTCAGGTATAACGCCATCTAATACAACACGTATTTGGCGACTAGATAAAAAACTTTCAATCCATAATAGAAGAGGAGGGGAAAGACCAAGTGCTTTGAGTTTGGCTAAAAGGGCTGGATGCCAGACTCTATCAAAGGCCTTTGAAATATCTAGAGCAACGATTTTGGACTCACCAAAATTGTGAAGACTACGATTCCAACTATCCGTAAGAAAGGTCAGCAAGTCTCCAGAAGAGCGTCCGTGCCGGAAGCCGTATTGGCGATCGTTGATGAGTTGATTGGTTTCCAGATACTTCATTAATTTGGAGTTAATGATAGATTCAAAAACCTTTGAAAGAATCGAAGTGATTGCAATTAGTCGATAATTTGAGGGATCGCTACCCTCTCCTTTCTTGGGAATAGGCTGAACGTGAGCTAGTTTCCAAGCAGTTGGAAATTTTCCTGTCGAATAGGACAGGTAGAATAGTTTGCGCAGAGGTTTAGCCAAGGATGAGGCACAGCTTTTAATTAATAGGGGCGAGAAACCATCAGGTCCTGCGGCTTTAGAGACGTTGATACCATTAAGGACCTTGAACAAATCTCTCGTACGGATGTGTATTGGCTCTTGTACACATCCGCACGGGGGATGCACGACAGGTGCCTGTGTAGTGGGTGGAAGAAAAGAATTTGATGCGAATCTAGCAGCCAAAATATTAGCTTTATCCTGGGAGTCAACAACCACTTCACCATTATTAAGTAGTGAAGGTATAGAGGAACTGCTGAAGTTGTTCCTGATGGTTTTGACCAGTGACCAGAAACCTTTATTACCTTTGCGGCTTGCCAAGATTCTTTGTCTAACATTCTGGTCAAAAAGAAATTTTTCTCTCTGGATAATGGACTTGCAGGTGTTCCGTGCAGTCTTGTAGATTTCTTTCAGTTCTGGACAAGGATGCACTTGATAGGCGCGAAAAGCAGACTCTTTCGCTTTTATAGCTTGGTTGCACTTATCGTTAAACCAAGAGTGATTTTGCTGTTGTTGAGATCTGCTGTAAGAATACGGAATATATTCACGCATGCCTAGACTTAGTAAGTTACTAAGTTCTAATGTGCATTCATCAGCATCCCTCGAAGCAAAACAGACCGACCAATCTATATCTCTAAGATACTGATTGAGACTTTCCCAATCAGCGTTCTTATAGTGCCAGAGAAGCCTACTTGTAGGTGGAGAAGTGGGGCGGCGCAGAGATGAGGTGATAAATTGAGCCGTGATTAGACAGTGGTCTGAATTACCAAGAGGGGAGCCGACTGAGATAGAATATTTGTCAGGGTGAGATGACAGAAACAAATCTAGTAAATTGGCCCTATCTCCAGCTGCATCAGGGATTCACGTCGGTGCATCCACTAGCTCATGCAAATTGAAAGATTCACAAAATAGTTCAACGAATCGGCCCGCAGGACTTGTGGTAGAAGAATGTCTGAGCCACGGTATGTTATGGACATTAAAATCGCCTGCCAGGACGATTTCGGAAGAGGGGGAGACAGAAAGCAAATGATCAATATTGTTGGAGATATTGTCAAATGCGGATACCGTGTCGTCATCAGACATATTTTGGCTGCGATAAAGGAAGCAAAAGTAGATGATGTGCCTGTGAAGTTTGAACCTAATCCAGATGTAATTAAACTCAGGATTGGCAGAAGGTGGAAAGTCTTTTAGAATGGTAAAGGCCACATCATTCCGAATATATATTGCGATCCCCCTATGTGGAGAAAAAAGAGGCACTAAGCTATAACCAGGGACGTGATATTGATTAGAATCAGCATCAGAAACGACCTTGGTTTCACTTAGCGCAAGAATTGCCGGATTTTTTGATTGAAGGTGGCAGTACACCGAAAAACGATTTGCCCCCAATCCGCGAATGTTGCAAAATTCTAAAATAAAATTCTGCATATTCCAAAGCAAAACAAAGAAAAGCAGAAGAAAGAGCGATACACAACAACACAAATATTTATTTAGGGGCACCCAGCTGCAGTCAACGACACAGCGAGGTAAAAAAAACAGCAATAGTGTTATGCCTATTTGCTGCTTTCAGTACCTCAGACCGTGCAGTTCAATGACCACAGCTGGGGACACCCGTATTGCTGATCAGTGACAAGGGCTAATGACCTTGCACTGATCACTGATGTACATGGGAGATTTGTTAAACGCCACCGTACTGTGCTGCTGGCTTGTGGAATGCCGGCAGGGCATAGAAAAGCCCTGGACTTGGCTGGTATTGTTTATGATTTATGTAATAAAAAACGGCGCGGCGGATTTTAGTTATTATTATTATATTTAATATTTAAAAATTTTCACTGCACTGCACTACAGATTGATCGCTATTTATCACTTAGACACCAGTAACACGCACGATGGAACGTCTGCTCCAGCTGACTCCACGCACTGTGATGAAATAACAAATTAGAACATTTTTTAGCTTTTGCTATATACCGGAGAATCCCAAAAAATTCTTTCTTGAACAAAATTAATATATAAAATCTAAATATCAATATCTTTTTTTCAAATATTACATTTAATTATTAAAATAGTAAAAAGTAACTCACTTTTTAAATCTTCGAATATAAACTTTTACAGTATGCAATCAAATTAGAATTCAATTCTTGCAATTCATCAACATTGCACTTTTGTCGGTTGAATTGTCTTGGCAGTACGATCTATAGTCGATACCAGAAATAAAACAGCAGAAACCCATACACACCGCGACAGATTTTATCAAGGCAATCGTTGCGCGCTAACTTGTTTTTTGCAGTCAGTCATTGGAATCTATTAAAAGCCGCTTGTCACCGTCGTTCCGCCGATCTTAAATAAAATTAAATTATGTTGGAGCTTTATTCTATTTATCTATTCTATTTAGCAATATTCTATTTGAAGTAATAAGCTAAGTTTTTGTACATTATTCAATTTGATTAAATAAAGTAATTAATCAAGTGTAGGCTCGGGTTTATCAATTAACTTTCATTGAACTCAACAAACTCAAATCCCCAGTTCTTTACTAAGTTGCAAAGCTCGAGATCATATGAGGTAATATTTTCATTAAAATTAAACTGCGGTCCGTGTCCTTCTGCAGAGAGTCGTCAGATTCATTACATATATCTCTACCTTCACACAAACTATCAATTCCTTTGGCAAACGTATCCATGGTTGTAAACTGTTCACTTTAACCTTCCCGAAGTCGCACCCCCTTGCAGAACACGAACGGTGGCTGGTGGCATGCGGTCTACGGGATCGCAAGTATATTTAACAGTTTTCAAAAGATAAAATAAATAAAATAATTACTAAAGGACGACATGTTATACAAATAAGAGAAACTCAAATATTCATGCTAACAATACTCATAATTAATTGTTAGTAACAGCTTTTCTTTTCTGATATATTTGCTTTGGAGCAAAATTGACATTTTTCTACCGTATGCGTGCGGTCTGTAGGACCGCAAACTATAATATCAGGACACACACACATACGAGAAGAGTTGGAGACCGACTGACGTGTATGTCTACTGCGTTCCCAGAAATACAGAGTAGCTCATAGAGCTAGATTAGTTTACAACAAAAATAGAATTGAAATAATATTGCTGCGGATTCATAGACCGCGCGCCACTTCCGGAAGGTTAAGTTCATTACCGGTTCAGAAAATATTTGGCGCAACCCTTCTTCGTGGAGTCTGACTTCAACGTAGCAATAGATATGTTCCCCAAACATATTCAGTAATATCTCTCTGAGGAGCAACTGTGATTACTAATTTATTATATGCTATTGCTTATTTAGGGACAGACATAGTTTAATGAGTATGAGGAGGAGGTAGCATAACAAATTTTCATTTGATGAACTATAAAAATAAAAATATGCGAAGGATTCCAATAATTCTTAAACAATGGTGGTTGACTAACAATCAAAACAGTAAAAATATTTCAACTCGATTTTCCGAGTAAATGTTGGGACGTCGTTTGCTCGGTCGGTTGGGTTTGCTCGAGCGCCAATCTGGGTAGCTTCAGTGGAGTAAGTGGTCCAAATGACAACAACTGGCTTTGAGTTCAATTTATCGCTTTTGCTTACGCCCCTATTATAAATGTAAAATGAGGATAAGTTAGTGGATTTTTATTTATATTGCCTAAATCTAGATGAGCGGTGTGACGGGAGGGCCTCCGTTGTACACGTATTAACTAGTGGCTTCCATTGCTCACGTACTACCACTAGTTCTCCGTTTTTCACGTACTGCCTTATAGGATAGCTTTCGCTTGTACACGTACCAACTAAAGGCTTCTGTTCGATACACCTACCAACTAAAGGCTTTCGTTCGATATACGTACAACCAATAGTCTTGTTTACGTACAAATTTGTAGGCAAGGTTTTGGGCGGCGGGGGATTTTCTAGGTCTCCCGGACAAGCCAGTTCAACTTCCTAGAAATGTAGACGGGGAATTCGGGTAGGCGGTTGAAGGTGTCTAGTAATTCTATATTGCCTCACTTATAATATCGATACGAAGGAAAATTTCCTATAGAAAACTTCACACATAGACCTATTAAAGTCTAGCTATGTACAGGCTCGTTATAATGTCTGTTAAGGCGGACATTCAAATTCACTACACACACTACTTCATCTTTATTGCAAATAAATAGTATAGGGAAGCATCATTACTTACATAATTAATACACCATATGAAGTTACTATAAGCTCTGGAGTGTAAGAGCTAAGTATGTATGGCCTGCTTTACCAAAATAACTGATCAGATAAATACCAACACAAAAATTATCAGCTAACAACGCGTAGAAGACATTATTACCAAAAGTATATGTAGTTAAATAGCTATGTGTTTACTTTAAATTTAATATTTAATTTTTATGCGGTTTACTATAAAAATTCGAATATAACCGGGTAACAGGCGTGGTCAAAATTAAACAACAAAATTGGTAATATTTATCAGGTAGTACAATTTGCATATGGAGTGGTTTCCTTTTTTTTTTTTTGTTAATTCAACCATTTTTTTTTCTTTGAGTGCGGAAATAAACCGTTCCAATGTTTCGTTTGGCTATCGGGAAAAATCCATAATTGCTATATAATTATCTGCTTCTGTTTCGGGTATTAAATTCCGCATGAACTCATATACAATAGCTGTGTTGTTTTGTGTAACTTCCACCTGGAAGCACCTGCATCTGCGGCACCACTCCTCCACATCTTCTCGCATATGTAACCAATAAAACTTTTCTCATATTTTGGAAATGGTTTTGTTCACTCCCAAATGTCCTCCAGAGGTTACACCGTGCATTTCTTCTAGAACATCTTTGACGTTTGATGCCGGCACGACTATCTACATTCGGAAAGATTCGCCATTAGATGTTTCCCACTTCCGTTTTAATATACCACATTCAACATGAAGAGAGTTCCATTGAGCCCAGTAACTTTTCAGCTTCTCACTCCGTTCCGAAATATCCTTCCAGTCTAGTCTTTCCATGTCTTCTTTCCAAGCAAGAATAGGTAAAATGTCTGGATCTTCTCGTTGTGATGTTCGCAGGTCCTCGTTACGCCAACCGGTAGATGGTTCCACGGTTACCAACTGTATAGTTGCCGTTGTTTCTTTTTCTTCCATCCGGGCGCAATGTTTGCATTCAAGTTTGCATGGACGTCGTGAAAGGGCGTCTGCATTTCCATGGATACGACCTCATCGGTGTTGTATTTCAAAATCATAAGCCTGGAGTCGCTCTATCCATCTCGCCACTTGTCCCTCAGGATTCTGAAACTACAGAAGCCATTAAAGCGCTGCATGGTCGGTGCGAAGGATGAATTTCTGAACGTAAAGATATTTATGAAAATGCTTTGTTGAACTTACAATGGCAAGTAGCTCCTACCTTGTAGCACAATAATTTTTCTCTGACTTTGAAAGTGCTTTGCTATAGTAAGCTACTGGAACTTCTTGACCATTCTCCTCCTGCACTGCACCAATACCTTCATTGCTGGCATCCGTGTCTAATATAAATGTTTTTCCCAGCTTTGGATAGTGAAGTACTGGAGCTTCACAGAGCTGTTGCTTCAAATATTCAAAACTTTCGTTGCATTTATCCGACCACATGAACGGCTTTCCCTTTTCGGTAAGTTGATGTAGGCTTTTTGCTATATCTGCAAAACCTTTCACGTATCGCCTGTAGTAGGTAGCTAAACCAAGAAAACTCCGTAATTGATGTTTTTCCTTTGGAACTGGCCAATTCTTGACGGCTTCTATCTTCTCTGGATCAGTTCTCACTCCTTGTGATGAAACTATGTGCCCTAAATATTTAACTTCATTTTTGAATAGAGCACATTTACTCGCACTGAGCTTCAATTTTGCATTTTTGAGTCTTTGAAGTACGTCCCGTAAGTTGTTTTTATGTTCCATGAATGTACTTCCGATTACTATTATCTCATCCTAATAGACAAGACATGTTTTCCAGGTTAAACCACGTAGAACACATTCCATTAGTCGTTCGAATGTGGCTGGAGCATTACATAACCCAAATGGTATTACTTTGAATTGCCATATGCCACTGCTAACTGAGAGAGCAGTTTTCTCTCGTTCCTCGGGATGTATTTCCTCTTGCCAGTAATCACTCTTCAAATCCAGCGTGGAAAACCATTGGGCTCCGGAATGGGTATCCAACGTGTCATGAATCCTTGGTAATGGATAGCTATCTTTTCTCGTCAAGTTATTTAGTTGGCGGTAGTCTACACAGAATTGGGTGCAGCCATTCTTTTTCCTAACCAGAACAACCGGGGATGTCCAAGGGCTGTTAGATTCCTCTATGATGCCTTGTTTCTTCATGGAGTTCATCATGTCTGCAACGTCTGGTTGTTTGGCTAATGGCAATCGTCGTGGTGTCTGTCGAATGGGCCTGGAATCTCCTGTATCGATCCGATGCTGGGACAAGATTTGTTTTACCATAGTCATCATCATTCATTGCAAATAATTCCGAAAATTCGTCGATCACTTCTTTGGCATCGTTGTGTTGTTGTTCACTTAAGGCACTGGACGTTAGAAGTTTCTGAACCTGTTGGGTAGTAGCTGGTATAGTTTTTGTCTCCTTGATATTACTACCATTATCCAAATTGACGATCTGGTAAACGGATTCACAATTTCCAAATATAGCACCTTCTTTTAGCTGCACCTCATTTTCGGATGTGTTAAGCACTCTGACTGGTATTAATGTTGCACCTTCTGCCTTCACTAAAGTATTGCCAACAATGATGTTCGATGTAACTTTTGTGGGGTTAGGATCCACCAGATAGAATCGGCAGGCCCCGATGTCATCAGTAAGCTTTGTCCATATTAGTGTCTCGGAGCATGGCGAAAGAGTAATATTTTCGCAGACCATTGTCCTTACTTTCGCAGGATGATCTGTTTCTTCTCCTAGTTTCATAGGAATTTCTATGTCCCCATATTTGAGAATCCTCTCTCCGACATCCAGATTTATTTTGTATGTGGTCATGAAATCTATTCCAAGAATGCATTCATCCATTATGTCTGAAACTAGGAAAGTGTGAGGAAATAGTAGTTCGCCTAGTTGAACATCTAAAGTTATTTCTCCAAACACCTGTGCTGCTGCTCCAGTTGCTGTTCTTAGTAGATATTTGGTGGTGTTGTGAAACCATTTGTTCTTAACAAGATCTGCTCTAATAATTGATCTTGAAGCTCCAGTATCGATAGTAACTGCGCAGTAATTTTTTCCTACTCTTCCATATATAACAAGACTGCTATTATAGCTCTGTAGCTGACCTACTTGGATGATGACTTCGGGGCTGTCGATTCCACCAACCAATTTCTGCCCAATAAAGTTGGGTTTTACCAGTTTTCCGACTGCTCAACAGGAGAGGCAATGCGACTAGTCGCTGCTTGATAACTTGTCCCTCCACGAATAGCTTGTTCCCTGGCTCGACATCTTTGGCATTCTTCTTTCCCCTCTTCTTCTGGTGATTCCACTCGTCGATGTTTTCTGTAGTCTCTTTGAAGGTGCCCTGGTATATTAAAATTCCAGCATCGAAGGACACCACGTGAAGGCGGGCTCTGTGATGATTGTACACTGTTACAAGTACATTCTTCCACTGAAATTTCTTTCACTCGTACTCGTACTGCACTCCGTGAAGCTTGTCTTCGTACGCTAATGTGCTTCTGCTGTTGATTTCTTTCCTGCTAGCCTTAATGATTGTTGTAAACTTTGATCTGTAATAGCGTTCACAAATGCCTCCGTCGCCACTTCATTGAGAAATTCCGCATTCACGCTGGAGTATGAAAGATGCGCTAATCTTTCTACATCCGCCTGCAGTTGTTGTAGTGATTCGCCATGTTTTTGAATCCTGTTGCGCAACTGTAGGCGATATACTTGCTGCATGTGTTCATAACCGTAACATAATTCTATCGCCTGTACTAATGAAGAGTAATTACGTTTATTTTCAATCGGTACAGTTTGTAAGATTTCTGACGCAGGACCTCGAAGTGTTAACACCAGAGCTATAGCTTTGTCTTCATCATTCCATCCATTTACCTCTGAACCTGCCTCGAATTGTCTCTTGAAGATATGCTACGAATTTTGTCCATCAAATATGGGAGGTTTCATTCTACCTGCACCGGATATTTCAGTTGCTACGTTTAGAGGCTGACGATGCTTTATTCTTTCCAGATCTGATTTAAAACTGTCAAGTTGCTCGGTGACTTTTTGTTGAGCTTCCACCACTTCCTGCTCGATTCCTTCAATTTTCAAATTTTGTTGGTCTAATGAGTTTTTCAGGAAAGTCTTCTGTTCCTTCAAACGATTTTCTAGACAATTCTCCAGAGAAATCTTTTGTTCGTCCAAACGGGCTTCCAGAGATTTCCTTTGTTCCTCAAAATCAATCTTTTGTTCATCAAAACGGGCTTCCATAGATTTCTTCTGCTCATCTAACCGGGATTCCAGAGAATTCTTTTGTTCCTCAAAAGCATTCTTTTGTTCGTCCATAGATTTCTTCTGCTCATCTAACCGGGATTCCAGAGAATTCTTTTGTTCCTCAAAAGCATTCTTTTGTTCATCGAGAGAATTCTTTTGTTCGTCCATAGATTTCTTCTGTTCCTCGAGAGAATTCGTTTGTTCATCAAAACGGGCTTCCATTTTACTCATTAAAGTACTCAAAAGCTGTTCCATTTTCATCGCAGGCTATTCTTCAGCTTCGGTTTCTTCTAAGTTCTCTTCGAAAACAAATGTTTCAGGATTCTTTCCTTCTCTATCAGAGCTTGTCTAAGTCGCTCGACTAGAACTTTCCTTGTACCTGTCGTTTGTAGTGACCGGTTCCCTAACTCCACTTTCAAATCCTGCATTCGAAGCTCGTCCACTTTGCGCCCCATTACTTTAATTATTCACTGACAGTTGAATATTAATTATTTTCCAGAACTTTCAAAATTTAACACAATTTCTCAAAATTAATCACACTTTGAATTTTTAAGTCAATTGCCACCACTTTATTTCGCGAATTTATTTCACTTCTGACACCAGTTGTTGCGGGCGTGGCCTTTGGTTCTTTATTTAAAACACAATATTAAATAATTAATATATTAGTTCTTTATTTCACTCTAATCATATAAAATTCACAATTCCTCAATTAATCAAGTCAACTCTAATTATCGCTAACACTGTACTTTCAATTATCGCAATCCAATTACACACTTTTGCTTCTTTATTACTTTCACTTGTTAACACTGCAACGTCTAAGATAAGACTCTTTTTCTGGCGATGGCAACTGTTACCCTAGAAACTCTCCGGATTATTCTGGAGTGTTCTATTTCCAAATGCTTCTTGACTGTTCTATTCATTCTATTCATTCTATTCCTGAACCTTCCCGAACATTTAATCATCGATTCTCCGAACCTGAAGTTGTTTACTCTGCATTGCCAGTAGATGTCACCAGTTGTCTCTTTCTATTGCACGTAACAATATTTAATTTTGCAACCATCACCAGGGTCCGGAACATGCGGATAATTGCAAAAATAGTTCTTATAACTTCCATAAAAAAATTATAAAAGTCCTACAAACTTAAAGCAGTGTTTACTTTGATATTTTCCACAAATTCGTATTTTGCAGAAAGTGCAAAGTGTTGATCCTTTTTTGCTATTTTTTTTTAGTTTGCGGACCTTGTCTGAGGTTACAAGCTTACCAACGAATGTTTGCAATCCAATTTCAGAACTTTTGTAATTTTTTTTTATATTTATCCCTAATAGAAGCATTATTTTGCAATAAAAAATTATATTGCGGGGGCGAAAAGAGTTACAAATTTAGCACATTGTGGAAAATATCAGAGCAAACTGTAATATGCTCCTTTCTCGGTGATTACTTTGAATACTGCACATGATTGATTTAGTTGATAAAAAAATATCGAAATATATTTCTTTCTTTTTGGCAGGGTACTGCCGCACTTACTTGATATGGCTGCTTGTTCCATTTACGAATGGCAGAGTACGTATGCCGAGATTTATTCTGTGATGGCAGAGTATGCCGCTTTTTTTGAGATTTGCAGAGTATGCCAATTTGACTGATTATGGCAGAATATGCCGCTGTTATAATAAATGGCGGAGTGTGCCGATGTTTGGGATGGCAGACAGAGGCGAATTAAGACATTTTTTGCCCCTGGGCGATCAAAACAATTTCGCCCTTTCCCGGGTCCTCCTTTCAATTTTTTAATATGAAGATACTTAAGGAGAGAAAAGTTGATTAGTGCCAGGTAGCACCACCTATAGCCTGTGGCATATGCCGAGGGTGAAGAATGGAATACATGAACCACAATCCCAAAAGGAATATTCTCATCTGCAAGTGTGTTCTGAGATAATCTTTAATCTTTCTTAATGTGGAAAAAGACCTCTCTCCAGAGGCGTTGGTAGATGGAAGGTAGAGATAAATTCGCAGTACTACCTCGATATTAGGAAACGTCGAGATTAGTTTTTCAGCTTTTAAACTTTGTAGAAGTTCTCCCAAATTTAGGCTGCCATCGTGACCACTATGAATCAAAAAATATTTATACTGCACACATTCCTGAGGAAAGTAATCATCCAGATCATTTTTATATATGTCTTTAAGTTGCTGCGCTTTTGTTCTTATTTCCTCGTCAGATGATAATATAATTTTTTCCAGAAACTCGAAAAGATCCAAAATTTTGTCATATGCTATTTTTCTTTTTTTTAGCTCTGTAACAAGTGCGTCTATAATTGGAATGAAAACATTTACTCGCATATTCTCCCTTCCATCAAATTGTGTCTCATTTAATCTAGTTTCGTCGTCTTGTAGCTTTCTTTTCTTGGCCCTTTTGTTATTGATTTGATAATCCTGAAACCTAGTAATTTTTTCCCCCATTTTTTCAAAATCATTGAAATTATTTCTCAAACTTTTTATAAATTCTAATGATGATTCACATAATTTCACAACTAAAAGGACGTCCGTATTTATGTTTTGATGTTTTGAAATGTATGAGAATGTGGTTCCAGAAAGCTAGCAGAACTCCAGTTTCTAAAGTTTCCATCGTTTCTATCAGGCCCCTTGTTTGAGCTTGGACAGTAGGTGCTTGTGAGGATTCATTGTGACACTTTTCCATAGCACCTTCTTTTAGCTGCACCTCATTTTCGGATGTGTTAAGCACTCTGACTGGTATTAATGTTGCACCTTCTGCCTTCACTAAAGTATTGCCAACAATGATGTTCGATGTAACTTTTGTGGGGTTAGGATCCACCAGATAGAATCGGCAGGCCCCGATGTCATCAGTAAGCTTTGTCCATATTAGTGTCTCGGAGCATGGCGAAAGAGTAATATTTTCGCAGACCATTGTCCTTACTTTCGCAGGATGATCTGTTTCTTCTCCTAGTTTCATAGGAATTTCTATGTCCCCATATTTGAGAATCCTCTCTCCGACATCCAGATTTATTTTGTATGTGGTCATGAAATCTATTCCAAGAATGCATTCATCCATTATGTCTGAAACTAGGAAAGTGTGAGGAAATAGTAGTTCGCCTAGTTGAACATCTAAAGTTATTTCTCCAAACACCTGTGCTGCTGCTCCAGTTGCTGTTCTTAGTAGATATTTGGTGGTGTTGTGAAACCATTTGTTCTTAACAAGATCTGCTCTAATAATTGATCTTGAAGCTCCAGTATCGATAGTAACTGCGCAGTAATTTTTTCCTACTCTTCCATATATAAGAAGACTGCTATTATAGCTCTGTAGCTGACCTACTTGGATGATGACTTCGGGGCTGTCGATTCCACCAACCAATTTCTGCCCAATAAAGTTGGGTTTTACCAGTTTTCCGACTGCTCAACAGGAGAGGCAATGCGACTAGTCGCTGCTTGATAACTTGTCCCTCCACGAATAGCTTGTTCCCTGGCTCGACATCTTTGGCATTCTTCTTTCCCCTCTTCTTCTGGTGATTCCACTCGTCGATGTTTTCTGTAGTCCCTTTGAAGGTGCCCTGGTATATTAAAATTCCAGCATCGAAGGACACCACGTGAAGGCGGGCTCTGTGATGATTGTACTCTGTTACAAGTACATTCTTCCACTGAAATTTCTTTCACTCGTACTCGTACTGCACTCCGTGAAGCTTGTCTTCGTACGCTAATGTGCTTCTGCTGTTGATTTCTTTCCTGCTAGCCTTAATGATTGTTGTAAACTTTGATCTGTAATAGCGTTCACAAATGCCTCCGTCGCCACTTCATTGAGAAATTCCGCATTCACGCTGGAGTATGAAAGATGCGCTAATCTTTCTACATCCGCCTGCAGTTGTTGTAGTGATTCGCCATGTTTTTGAATCCTGTTGCGCAACTGTAGGCGATATACTTGCTGCATGTGTTCATAACCGTAACATAATTCTATCGCCTGTACTAATGAAGAGTAATTACGTTTATTTTCAATCGGTACAGTTTGTAAGATTTCTGACGCAGGACCTCGAAGTGTTAACACCAGAGCTATAGCTTTGTCTTCATCATTCCATCCATTTACCTCTGAACCTGCCTCGAATTGTCTCTTGAAGATATGCTACGAATTTTGTCCATCAAATATGGGAGGTTTCATTCTACCTGCACCGGATATTTCAGTTGCTACGTTTAGAGGCTGACGATGCTTTATTCTTTCCAGATCTGATTTAAAACTGTCAAGTTGCTCGGTGACTTTTTGTTGAGCTTCCACCACTTCCTGCTCGATTCCTTCAATTTTCAAATTTTGTTGGTCTAATGAGTTTTTCAGGAAAGTCTTCTGTTCCTTCAAACGATTTTCTAGACAATTCTCCAGAGAAATCTTTTGTTCGTCCAAACGGGTTTCCAGAGATTTCCTTTGTTCCTCAAAATCAATCTTTTGTTCATCAAAACGGGCTTCCATAGATTTCTTCTGCTCATCTAACCGGGATTCCAGAGAATTCTTTTGTTCCTCAAAAGCATTCTTTTGTTCGTCCATAGATTTCTTCTGCTCATCTAACCGGGATTCCAGAGAATTCTTTTGTTCCTCAAAAGCATTCTTTTGTTCATCGAGAGAATTCTTTTGTTCGTCCATAGATTTCTTCTGTTCCTCGAGAGAATTCGTTTGTTCATCAAAACGGGCTTCCATTTTACTCATTAAAGTACTCAAAAGCTGTTCCATTTTCATCGCAGGCTATTCTTCAGCTTCGGTTTCTTCTAAGTTCTTTTCGAAAACAAATGTTTCAGGATTCTTTCCTTCTCTATCAGAGCTTGTCTAAGTCGATCGACTAGAACTTTCCTTGTACCTGTCGTTTGTAGTGACCGGTTCCCTAACTCCACTTTCAAATCCTGCATTCGAAGCTCGTCCACTTTGCGCCCCATTACTTTAATTATTCACTGACAGTTGAATATTAATTATTTTCCAGAACTTTCAAAATTTAACACAATTTCTCAAAATTAATCACACTTTGAATTTTTAAGTCAATTGCCACCACTTTATTTCGCGAATTTATTTCACTTCTGACACCAGTTGTTGCGGGCGTGGCCTTTGGTTCTTTATTTAAAACACAATATTAAATAATTAATATATTAGTTCTTTATTTCACTCTAATCATATAAAATTCACAATTCCTCAATTAATCAAGTCAACTCTAATTATCGCTAACACTGTACTTTCAATTATCGCAATCCAATTACACACTTTTGCTTCTTTATTACTTTCACTTGTTAACACTGCAACGTCTAAGATAAGACTCTTTTTCTGGCGATGGCAACTGTTACCCTAGAAACTCTCCGGATTATTCTGGAGTGTTCTATTTCCAAATGCTTCTTGACTGTTCTATTCATTCTATTCATTCTATTCCTGAACCTTCCCGAACATTTAATCATCGATTCTCCGAACCTGAAGTTGTTTACTCTGCATTGCCAGTAGATGTCACCAGTTGTCTCTTTCTATTGCACGTAACAATATTTAATTTTGCAACCATCACCAGGGTCCGGAACATGCGGATAATTGCAAAAATAGTTCTTATAACTTCCATAAAAAAATTATAAAAGTCCTACAAACTTAAAGCAGTGTTTACTTTGATATTTTCCACAAATTCGTATTTTGCAGAAAGTGCAAAGTGTTGATCCTTTTTTGCTATTTTTTTTTAGTTTGCGGACCTTGTCTGAGGTTACAAGCTTACCAACGAATGTTTGCAATCCAATTTCAGAACTTTTGTAATTTTTTTTTATATTTATCCCTAATAGAAGCATTATTTTGCAATAAAAAATTATATTGCGGGGGCGAAAAGAGTTACAAATTTAGCACATTGTGGAAAATATCAGAGCAAACTGTAATATGCTCCTTTCTCGGTGATTACTTTGAATACTGCACATGATTGATTTAGTTGATAAAAAAATATCGAAATATATTTCTTTCTTTTTGGCAGGGTACTGCCGCACTTACTTGATATGGCTGCTTGTTCCATTTACGAATGGCAGAGTACGTATGCCGAGATTTATTCTGTGATGGCAGAGTATGCCGCTTTTTTTGAGATTTGCAGAGTATGCCAATTTGACTGATTATGGCAGAATATGCCGCTGTTATAATAAATGGCGGAGTGTGCCGATGTTTGGGATGGCAGACAGAGGCGAATTAAGACATTTTTTGCCCCTGGGCGATCAAAACAATTTCGCCCTTTCCCGGGTCCTCCTTTCAATTTTTTAATATGAAGATACTTAAGGAGAGAAAAGTTGATTAGTGCCAGGTAGCACCACCTATAGCCTGTGGCATATGCCGAGGGTGAAGAATGGAATACATGAACCACAATCCCAAAAGGAATATTCTCATCTGCAAGTGTGTTCTGAGATAATCTTTAATCTTTCTTAATGTGGAAAAAGACCTCTCTCCAGAGGCGTTGGTAGATGGAAGGTAGAGATAAATTCGCAGTACTACCTCGATATTAGGAAACGTCGAGATTAGTTTTTCAGCTTTTAAACTTTGTAGAAGTTCTCCCAAATTTAGGCTGCCATCGTGACCACTATGAATCAAAAAATATTTATACTGCACACATTCCTGAGGAAAGTAATCATCCAGATCATTTTTATATATGTCTTTAAGTTGCTGCGCTTTTGTTCTTATTTCCTCGTCAGATGATAATATAATTTTTTCCAGAAACTCGAAAAGATCCAAAATTTTGTCATATGCTATTTTTCTTTTTTTTAGCTCTGTAACAAGTGCGTCTATAATTGGAATGAAAACATTTACTCGCATATTCTCCCTTCCATCAAATTGTGTCTCATTTAATCTAGTTTCGTCGTCTTGTAGCTTTCTTTTCTTGGCCCTTTTGTTATTGATTTGATAATCCTGAAACCTAGTAATTTTTTCCCCCATTTTTTCAAAATCATTGAAATTATTTCTCAAACTTTTTATAAATTCTAATGATGATTCACATAATTTCACAACTAAAAGGACGTCCGTATTTATGTTTTGATGTTTTGAAATGTATGAGAATGTGGTTCCAGAAAGCTAGCAGAACTCCAGTTTCTAAAGTTTCCATCGTTTCTATCAGGCCCCTTGTTTGAGCTTGGACAGTAGGTGCTTGTGAGGATTCATTGTGACACTTTTCCAAAGCAGATTTGAAAGCTTCATAGCCGTCATACATTGCCTTTACTGCATCTGCTCTTGCTGACTGTGGCGGAAGATACATAATAATTGTTTTTTTTTGTTAGTAAACAAAAATAGAATAAAACATAATTGTGATTGTCAGAATAATATTTGCGCTGACTATAAATAAAATATTGTCAGAGTAATATTTGCAGTGACTGTAAGTAAAATTAAAATTTGACGTTTAAAGGAAAACACTTTGAAGAAAAAAACTATAAACACAGATACACACTGTACACAATTTTAGAAAATACACATCAAGACTTTTTGGAATGTATTTGTTTTTAAAAATATAGAATTTTGTCAAGGCTATTTTGTTTGTAAGTGAATCGCCAGAGGGCAAACTTCATTAATTTAATTTAAAACGCCAGAAAATACACATCAAGACTTTTTGGAATGTATTTGTTTTTAAAAATATAGAATTTTGTCAAGGATATTTTGTTTGTAAGTGAATCGCCAGAGGGCAAACTTCATTAATTTAATTTAAAACGCCAGAAGGCAAATAAAAAAATAAATAGTTTTATTTAAAACGCCAGAGGGCAAACTTTTAAAATAATAATTTTATTGCCAAAAGGCATATTTATAATTTTCTTAATTCAGACGCCAGAGGGCAAAATCTGTTAAAGAATATTTTAAAGTTTAATACTAGATTTTTAATAAAATATTAAAAGATTTTAAAAAGTTTTAAAAGAAAATCTTATTAATTAAAATAAAAAATATTATCATAAAATAAAAATAATTTAATTTCAATTTTATCCTACCATAAATTTAGGATAAATATCTATAGATATATATACATTTATATATTTATATTAATTAAGAACTGTTTAACTGCAGCATCTATATTTGTTGTCTCGATCATCATCTATCATATTATAGATATTAACAACAACCAGTTCAAATTGGCAACATCCAGCCCCTTCACTGACCATCTGGTCGTTGAAAGTTTTTTTGGCAGACAAGTAGCAGTATTTGAAGATGAAATTGCATCCCTCAGTATTTCCCAACGATATGTTGAAGCAGAAAAGAAGGTGTAAAACTCGTTGACAAACATAAAAAATTGTGTAGCACTCAAGCAGCATTCGGCAGAATAACTTCCTACCAAATTTAGCGAATGCTTAGCGCAAGGAATATAGAAAGCTAAATCATTATGCTCTTTTATTTGTGCTTGTAATCCTGCGTATTGACCAAACATATTGCTTGCATTATCATAAGCTTGCCCTCTGCAATGCTTTATATCTAGATCTAGTTCTCTTAAAGTATTTAGAATAGTTTCCCCCATATCCGAAGCTTTGTGCCCGACTCTGATAATGAATTTTACAAAACGTTCAGCCACTTTACCATTCTGATCGGTGTATCTAACTAATCATGAAAGGGGTATATCAGGGGTTGAATCAACACTTATTGCATAATATTTACTTTTTTTTATTTCAGCTTGTATCTTTTCCCTGATCATTTTCCGATACTTGTAATAAATTCGTCACATATAGTTTTGGAAATATAAGATACATTTCCTCTTCCTTGATTGGCCTTTAACTCCAGAAGATTTTTCAAAAAAGGATCAAACTGGGCAATTAACTACAGCGTAGCTAAATAATTTCCTGATCTTTCTTCACCCAAATGTTCTATCCTTCCTCTGAATGCCAGTCCGTGTCGAGATGAGAATTTCACTGCTGCTAGAATTCTATTTAAAACATTCTTCCAGTAATCTTCTTCAAACAAGCTTTGTCTTTCTAGAGTAGTGTCCATCCTGCCTTGTGCCTTGACTCTTAGAATGTATGTAGTGATAAGTATTATTTTTGTGGTCAAGTGATCGCTCATGATCAACTATTCTTTCCAAATGCCTCCAATCATTGAAACCATAAATAAATACATTCACATTCCGACTGCTAAATAATTTGCACGGTATGCTGTATACCTTGTTAGTAGATGAAGAATACAAGAGCCAATCACGGCGAACAGTTTCGCCATTGACGAGTTGAATATCAAACATTTTTATTGTTGCATATCTGGATTCATGTTCTTAAACTCTCTTTGAATTTTTGAAGTCAAGCTGATCTAAATCTTGAACTGAATATGATTTTATAATCTTATCAATAAATTTGTTGCTAACGTTCCACGTTACAGGATCAAAATGGTCAAAATCAGAACAGTCATAATCGGCTGCAATTTGAGATACAAATGTTTCAGTGTGTGTTGTGTTTATTTTCTCTGTTTCTCTTGTTTTTGAGAAAGTAGGAGTATCTACTGAAGCGTAGGATTCACTGTTGTCTACATCTATTTGAACAGTTTGCCCTAAAGGTACTTTCACATCAAAAGCAAGAACCGAAGAAAGTATACAAAAAAAACTCAATTTATTTCACTTTAAAATAAGATTTTTGCTCCAATGATTAATAAAATCATGGGAAATAGGATAAACTAATAATTTTACTAAAAAAATAGTATATTTATCTCAGATTTTAAGAAAAACACAAATTTTTATGTTTTATCAGCCGAAAAACTTTTTCGCCCGAAAAATTCAGCTGATAAAACATAAAAGTTGTGTTTTCTTAAAACTCTGATATAAATATACTATGTTTTTTTGTCAAATTATTAGTTTATCCTATTTCCCATGATTTTATTAATCACTGGAACAAAAATCTTGTTTTAAAGTGGAATAAATTGAGTTTTTCGGTTTACATTTTCTCGGTTCTTGTTTTAGATGTGAAAAGTGCATTAAAAAATATGGACTTTAAAATCGTTATTGTATTTTTCAATATCACAAATACAGTAAATATAAATGTCACTGATTTACACTGCTCTAATAATCACTTTCTCTGTTAATTTCTTTAAACTATTGATAACGCAAAATAAAGTGACAAATTTTAGGAATAGTTCGTATTTATTTGAAATAGGGGAACAACAATAAGCACTCTGAAGAATACTGAATTTTTCCATAATATTCCATAAAATACAAATATTCGTTATTGGCTATCAGAAAAACCTCTCTAGTGGTGGCTTTATTCCCGCTATAGCGACTAAAATTTATAATTAAACGAAACAACGGTTTAGGTATTCTGACATCGGGGTATTAACTATTTCGCTCCTTTACTTAGGAAATAATAATGCATTCGACGTCGACAATTTTAGAAACCTATGTACTCATTTATTTACTTTTTATGATGCCAAGATTGCCACTCCTCAAGAAAAATTAAGAATCTTACAGTACCTCGCTTACCTTTGTTTTTCTGACTACATATATCAAGATTCAATAATTTTGTATGGGAAACACCTGCAGCTGCAGTCCATATTATTGAAGCCTGTGAGTTTGTCTATGGCTGTACTTGTTTTCACCCTAAAGCATGCAATGGAACGAAGGGCTGCCAGACGAGTTAATTATTCCTAATTATATGTTAAATTTACATTTTTACAAATGTCAGCATTTATGCTTAAACGGTCGCAAAAATTCTTAGTGATTCACATTATTTACGTTTGATAAAGCGATGACCTGAGGCATGGTAATTTTCACAGTTTTTATTTTTCCTTTCATAGCGTAATTTTCGTGCGTTGCAAATTCTTGTTTAGGTCAAGCATTCTTGTTTGTTTTCATTTGTTTATTGTCTGCGATCATAGCTTTATTGCTTAAACTTTTAGGGGGCACAGAAAAATTTCAGAAAAATAACAAAGGTATGGTGGTTGTTAAGGAAGTGTAAAATGGTCAGCCTTCATTGGGTGCGTTCACTGCCACTTTGGTAGCGTAGTCGTTGTCGTAGTGTAGTTCTATCAAACCGACTACGATCGACTATCCTCCTGAGCGTAGTCGAATGTAGTCGACTATTTGGTACATTCAAAGTGCGGAGTGAACGATAGCCGTAGTCAAGCGTAGTCGTTTACCGTCAAAATTGGCGCAGTGAACGCTCGATAGTGACTCGTAGTCGACAAAAAGTCACTATTTCGGTGGCAGTGACCGCGCCCAATGTACACATAAATTTGAGTTGTGTTTTTAATATTTTATAAAAAAATGGTCCACCGCCTTCTCTAACCGGTTTTAGTTGGGTTTTAGTGTCTTATCTTGTGTAAGAACGGGGTTAGTTAGAGGTTGGTGTTTCTTCTCCGATGAAGTGTGTGTCATTGCGTAAAGAAATTCTTTGCTGCTATCATCGGATTTGGTGGTTCTTCCGAAAGTTTTATCCTGCCAGATTTGTGTTTCTGATGGCAATATTAAAAAGTTCTTTATCCACTGGATTTGGTTCTTCCGCCAATCACGACTTTTCGTTACTGAATTTGGTGTTCCTATCAGTGACCGGCACATTCACCTCAACACTGGATTTGGTGTTTCTGCAAGCAAACACCCATGATCTTCATCGAGTCCCCAAGGAATACTCATCTATTTTCGTACAATTCAGGCAACAGATTGGTTCACGCTAGGCATTAACGGCATAGGTATCCTTATTGCAACGTTTGGGAATGCGCGCGTTTAATGATTTGCAAAGTATACCAATGAGAAGAGACGAAACAAGTATATATGTATGTGCAGCATACTTAAATGAAATTTTATTTAAATCTTGTTTGTTCCTTTCTTACAAAGTTTTCAGGACTTTTGGAACTTTTTTATGGAAGTTATAAGAAATTTTAATTTCCGGATCTCGGGGATGGTTGCAAAATTAAATTTGTAGTTATATTACCTCGACAAAAATTCCATCATAATTAAAAAAGGTTTGGAATTAATGTGAATTGATTTTCTGGATTGCTGAGCTACATATTACGCAAATTAAAATGTTTTTATTTAGCGAACGTTTTTGATAGATTTTTAATAATAATTTTCGAATTATTGGTAACAAAATAAATCGATCTTGGTTAAATGTACTTACTAAGCATATAATTTAATTATTTTAGCAATCACAAATCCAAAGCTTCCGCCTGGCACAAATGATTCAGTGAAACGCTTCAATTTCGATTACTCTTACTGGTCACATAACGTAAGTAGTAAAATTAAGTATTAAGCGTAAAACAAATTAAATAAATTAATAAATGCCTTTAAATAGCCTAAGGATACTGACTTTTCTACACAAACCATGGTGTATCGTGATATTGGAGAAGAAATGCTGCAACATTCCTTCGACGGTTATAATGTTTGTATATTTGCATATGGGCAAACAGGAGCTGGTAAATCGTATACCATGATGGGAAAACAAGAAGACGGGCAGGAAGGAATTATTCCAATGATTTGTAAAGACTTATTTGGAAGAATACAAGAGACAACAAGTGAAGATCTGAAATACTCTGTAAAATAAATTAAAGAAGAGTAAACCTTTTATAAATTATTTAATATTCCAGGTTGAAGTTTCATATATGGAAATATACTGTGAACGTGTTAGAGATTTGCTGAATCCAAAAAATAAGGGGAATTTAAGAGTTCGAGAACATCCCCTACTTGGTCCATACGTTGAAGATTTATCGAAACTGGCCGTTACTTCTTACCAAGATATACATGATCTCATTGATGAGGGAAACAAAGCAAGGTTTTAAGCAAATTTAATATAAGTTCAAAGTATGCTGAATATTAATATATGCTTAACTTTTTCAGAACTGTTGCCGCAACAAACATGAACGAAACGAGTTCACGATCGCATGCAGTATTTACAATATTTTTTACTCAACAAAGACATGATACAATCACAGATTTAAATACTGAAAAGGTAAATATAATTATATTTGATTGAGGCTTATTTCATTGAATCAATTTCGTTCTATTGCTAGGTATCTAAAATAAGTTTAGTCGACTTGGCAGGATCGGAAAGAGCAGATTCAACAGGAGCCAAGGGCACACGCTTAAAAGAAGGTGCAAATATAAATAAATCCCTTACCACGCTTGGAAAAGTAATTTCTGCATTGGCGGAAATTGTAAGTATTTATCTCCTGGACGTTGGTTGCTTTATTATTTAAATTAATTTTATATTAAAAAGATTGAAATTCTAATTTCGCATACAATTTCTGCATCCTTCCATTATCAAATGGATCACCTCATCTAGTCTGTAAGTATTTAATTTAAATTATAAAATATGGTAATAACAACAGTTGAGTCAAAAACTATAATAATTTTTAATATATGCCGATATGCTTTTAGTACACAATATATATAATGAGCTTTATGTAACATACAGATAGTAATCTATATCAATTCTGCAGTAATTTCCATCTCTCTCATTAGCAAAGAAGTTGTTGAGGATGTCGAGAGGTGGCAGGAGCAGTGTGCCATTTAGGAAGTAGAAATTATCTAAGGGTATTTCTTTCATATTTTATTAATCACCCTATAGCTCCTGAATGATATATCTTATAAAAACGATTTCAAATTTGTTAGATAGACTTTGCAATGGTTCATAACTTTTTTCCCTACTTTCCTCTAATCCTTTTGCCTTTTTGATACTTTATCTTAAGCATATCAAGCAAAAATTCATATATTCCGAACAGTAAATGCCAAGGGGTTGTATTTCGGTACAAACAATAGTATGTTTTAGAAGCTTAAATCTTTGCACTTCTTTAATTCGATATGAAAAACAAGTGTTGATGACTTTTTTTTTATATAAGAATAGTAATTATAAGAAAGAACTGTGTTAGAATTGCGAGATATTGACTTAGTGGTATTATAACTTCCAAACTATGTGATCCATGTATCTCTTGTGTCATTAATGAGCAACTTGGTAAAAGAAATAAAAAAAGACAGCTAGCAATTTTGTTGAAGAAATGAATCGAATAACCAACCAGTAGTTTGGTTGTAGAGCTGGGCATACTACAATGCACCAATTGCTGAGAATCTCAAAACACCCTTACTTTGGAAAAGTCCACATACATTGTCCTTTTAGATGTGCTGGCTACGTTTGACTCTACTTGGCATGAAGCCTTGATATGTAAAACGATTAATTTTAGCTTTCCTGCACCCATAATAGCTTTGATCCGTAACTTCTTAGTGAACGCTGATTCAAGGTTTATCTAGGTTCAGTTTCTTCGACCCAAAACAATACCTACATTGCAGGAGTGCCTTAATGGTTCAATGTTAACCAATTATCTACAACACATACACTGCCGATCTCACTAGTATATCAAATTGTTCCATATCCATATTTGTGAATGATACGACCATATTAGCTTCACATAAACAGGTTGCATGCATTTTTGGAAATCTGCCACATGGTCTTACAGTCGTTAAATTGTTTCCATAAATGGAAGGTGAAGTTCAATGTGAATAAACCTCAAATAACCCGCGATTTTTAGCACGCACAAATCTTAGCCTTAAAATATGTAATTCCTTGGTCAGAATTCTTATTGGTATCGAATTGGACAATATACTTACTTCTGATAAACATACATATAAGCTGTTTCCTCCATAGTGGTCAATAGAGTAGGAGGTTATAGTATACTCATCTAGACAATCAAAAAATTGTAAGGCAAGGAGGGGGCCGTCGTTACAGCGTGTTTAAGAAAAAAGGCCAGGTTTTCACAAAACTCCCTGTATCTGAAAAAGTACAGGGTTGGATTGATTGAAAGGAGGTTGAGTGTCCCGGGGGGGGGGGGGGGGGGGGTTGAGCTAGAAAGTAGGCCACTACAGGGCCCATTGTTTACCCTCAGGACCCATGAGTAAGCTCATAGGTCCCAACCAGACGCTCTTGCAAACATAAGATTGGCTCTTAACCCTCCTTACCTTATTCATGCAATGCAGAGCTTCATGGCCTTTCCAATAACTGCTCAACTAGCGGCATACTCCTCTTCCCTGAGGAGAAATGGTTGTCTAAACTAAAAATTTTGGATTTTCTAACTTTTTTTTTGTAATTTTAACCTCCTTTTTTTTACAAAAGAGTTGTTAAGTTTTTTTTTATAAAAATTGTAAACTGTGGACTCTTCTCTTTATCTATGTCTTAATTGTAGCCGTTGAACCTATTCAGGTCATACTGAAATTCGACGATATTTTTATACTCTAGATGAAATCTAAAATCAGTTTGTAATACCTAGAAATAATGATGGTAGACCAAAATGGATTGGACACCCACGCATAAAAGTTATTTTGATTTTTGCATGTCCGTCCGTCCGCACGATAAACCGAGAACGCGTTACTTAGAGGGCTGAAATTTTGCACGCAGCCTTTTTAAAAAAAAAGTAAATATTAGTTTGAAAACGAGCCGAATTGGGGAGCTCCTTCGTAGGGTTGCCATACAAAAGTTTCTTTTTGCACTATATATTTGGACACTGCCTGAGAATGCGTCTACGTAGAGAGCTGAAATTTGGTACATGGTATTATCATAGTAATAGTTAATAACTTTAAAAAATGGACTAAATCGGGTAACCCCTTCTTGGTATTGCCATATAAAAATGCTGGTTTCTTACTTATTCTAAATAAATAAAAAGATTTCTCTTTTGGATTTTTTTACCGGGTTAAACTTAATTTTGTTCAAGACGAGGAGAATCCCAAAAAACTCTTTCTTGAACAAAATTACATATACTGTAAAAACGATCAGTCCTAGAGGTTTTTATTGTAGCAAAAAATTCTTCAGAATATGAAATCATATTAAATTAGTTGTAATCATTTTTTGCTGTCCGACGAGCCGTTCTAGAGATATACGCGATAAACCACTTCAACAACCAAACTTGCGCAGATGGGTGACCATATGTAATTACAAACGAACATTCATCTAGGGTATCATAAGACCATTTCTAGTTTTGTTACATGCTTTTAAATGACGTATTTTTCAGTCTCTAAGGGAACAAATTATGTTAGATAATAGCCTTGAGAACAGGTTAAGAGTTACTAACTCTTTAACGGCTACAATTAACACAGGGTGTAATAGGTCAATTTAAAGAGGAGAGTTTTTTAGTTTTTATAAAAAAGGTATGTTAGACATCTTTTTGTAAAAAAAAGATAGAAGTCATAATAATAGAAGGTAAGAAAACCGGGAAGTCTTGGTTTAGACCACCATAACTCCTAAGAGGATAGTGGTGTGGAGCTGGTTCAGTATTCATTCAAACGCCATGACATTCTACATATAATAAGCTCTTAACTGTCACAGTACGCCGTGGACTTTTTAAGACACAGGGGGCTTTGTGAAAAACTAGCTTTTTTCCTTATCACTTTGTAATTCCGAAACGGTTGATATGCCTCCACCACTCTGCCATACAATTTTTTGTTTGACTAGCTGAATACTATCAGCTTCTGCTCTATTGACTACCATGGAAGAAATACCATGTATAATATAAATAGATAGAAAATCTACCAATCGAGACAATGTATTCCTTTATAGTAGAAGGTCAATGCTGAGTTTGGAATATGAATTCATTATATACAAAGTTTTTTATATTTGGAGGTGCCCACCGTGGTTTCAATGTGCACACAATAAAATTACAAATCGCTCAAATAAGATTTTAACAAGTAAAAAAGCCAGACCAGACCAATTCTATCTACATTTTAATATGCCTGTGTTTTTCAACAAATAATACTGGAAAGGAATTGAATACTCTAAACCTTTCCGGAATGATAGAGAATAGAAATGTAAAGAAAATATTATTTATTTCAGTGTTTTTCTATAGTATTATGCCTACTCTTCAACAAGCCAGCTAAAAGGCATGAATCAATGGTTAACCATTCCTGGGTCAGACATCGAAATTTAGACAGTTGTGGTTCATACTAAATTGGTGCCCAGCATAGAACTTAGAGAAAACTGAAGTAAATCCATTTACATTCGATGCCTCCAACACAAATGGAATTTCGCTAAGCTAAATTTGGGTTACCGTTCTCGTTTTTTCTATACTCCACTGAGCTGCTGAGCTGCGTATTGTAAAACAAGAAGCAGATAAGTTTTTGAACTCTGATAAAGGCTTTTCGGTAGTTGCCAAATTTAAAAATAATTTACGTAAAATTTATGTGGAAGTAGTTACATTTATCCTCTGCGATTTATTAAGTTTTCGTAGCTTTGCGCAGGGGTCCCTGGACTCATTACCCATTTTATTTGAGATACAAGCCAAACTTATCCAAAAATCTTTCTAACGTTCTTCCTGACGTAAAAATTATTCATATTCGAAATTTATTTATAATAAAATTTGTTTGCATGAAAAGGAAATATTATGAAGTCATAAATATTTATTAAAATTAGAAAAAATACAATAGTAATTTAAAAGTATCAAAATTTATGTTTTTTTTTACATGCGATACACTTTTAAAGCTCTTTTACCATGAATATACAGAATGGTAAAAACTTACAAATTTCCTTTTCACTTTTCGAGACGCGGACTATAGCGTCGAATGGTCGCATATTGAAAACTAACCGCACATCTTACTACCCTCACCATTTGAAATTTAACAAAAACACAATTTATTATTGTGTTATATTTGCTCATGCTTAGATGTGCTTTTACGAAAGTGCTTGTTTTCATATTTTATGATGGGCTAATATAATACTACTAAATGGTTCATGGTTCGTGGGAAGTATCTAACGTCGTCTCGACTGAAAATATGCGCTGCGTTGCGTGGTGTTTACTAGGTATGGTGTATGGAAATTTTTCGCTGTTGATAATTTTATTTGAATTTCGCTCTTGCATTTCGCTGCTCTGTTGCTGACTTGGAATACGACCATTTCCGATTTGGATGAAACTGTCAGAGTTTGTAGGAATTCAAATATAGGCTAACCTATGGGGAAAATGATCTTAACCTCAATATTGATAAAATTATAACCTTTTCTGGAAAGCGTGATACTTTCTTCAACTACAAAATTGATAATATTTTGATTTCACGTGTATGAAAATAATGATGATAACAAGCTATATTTGCTTTCCATGTAAATATTATACTATCGCATGCTGGGTCTCATTTTTCGATTTTGTAGATCTTGCGGGGGCAGTGCTCAATGGGGCAGCTCATAAAATAAGCAAGTGGGGCCAGGAAAAAAATATTTTAAAGACATTTAAATCAAATTTGTAGCAAATTTGTAACTGATAGATTTCTTAGTTACGAATATAAAGTACTTACATATTTAGTCCCAATGAAAGAGAGTGTTCCGTCTCCTCACATAAATCTCAGATATTTATCGCACCCAATTTGTGTTTTGCCATGGTGAAAAAAATTTTCTCAATATATTTTCAAATGTTGAAATATTTTGGAGTGTTTTTTGTTACGTACTTTCCAAACTTCTTAAGCTTGCTTTCCACGGCCCATGGATTCACACGACAAGCCATTTAGTGCGGACGAGCTCGAGCCGGATCTCGCCACGTCTTTACACTATCCAGGGCGCATGTTGGCCCGAGCTGATTTTCGTTGCGGTGCCTTGTTTTGATTGAACTGTCAGTCCAAGCATATAGAAAGAAATACCTCACTTAGAGAAGCACTCTAGGCCAATGCCACACGAGCGCTCCGTTTTAACCATATAATGGAGCTGAACACACGAGCTTCGCGTGGCCAAAAGGACGCGCTGTGGTCGCGCGAACCCATTTGGTCTGGGGTTCGAACCTTAGAGCATCATGAAGACTACTACTGAGCATTTGCTTTGATATAGGAGCTGCAAAATGGTCGCCTGTCATTTGAAATTAGTAGCGTAATGGCTTTGATATGGTGGAAAACTTTTAAATTTGAATAGGTAAATTGATGTTAACACAGAAGATACCCCAGAGACCAGATCATTCAGATACTAGGAACGAAATAAACAAAGATCATAATTAGACATACGATAATAGTTGATAATAGTAGTTCTGAAAATTCCTTCAATTTAGGATGCTTCAAGGGGAAATACCTTTTAAAATATCTTTCGCTGTTTAGTGGATGCAAAAGTTCTTTGCCTTTTTCTTGATTTCCAACAGAATATAAGAATAAGAACATTCATTTTGATCAAAAGTTAAAATCAAGCTAAATAGCTAATAGAAAAGAGCAACATAATTTTCCGTTGTGGGAATAAAGTCTTTCAACATGGCGTGCGGTCATTTTGAAGCTCGTGTGACAATAACGAGATTTTCATCATGACGCGCGGGCAATTGGACGCGAGGTCATTTTGAAGCTCGTGTGACATTGGCCTTAAATATGCTAGTCAAATTTGCAGCCGTTTTTATTCATTTTTTTTTTCAATTATTAAGCCAAGCTCAGGGGATACCCTATGATGCAAAACACAGCATGGCAGGAAGGAGATAGGGAAAGGATTAGGGGATATGAGGAGAATGGCGGAGGTGCCGATGTATGTCACCCTTAAACTTCCGCAGATTGTATGCCGGGGGAAAAACAGAAGATGGTAAGCTGTTCCACATTCGCACTGTTCGGGATAAAAAAGCAAAGTAATTTGAAGGGTTAAGGGATGTGCGCGGTTTGCAGTGCGAGTATTGCGTGCAGGAATCATTCTACAAGGGATTAGACTAGAGATTTCATCAGAACATTGACCATGCATATAGCGATAAAGGAGCGAAAGGCATCCAACATTGCGGCGGTGCTCGAGTGAGTCGATATGACAAGTTATTGCCAAATCGCCAATGAGCTTGAAGGCTCTCTTTTGGACAATATCCAATGAAGCTAAGGCTGTGCGACCAGCCCCGGCCCATATATGGGAGTTGTATTCCATTCTAGGTCTAATGTAGGACTTGTAGAGGAGCGCTAGATTTGACGAGCTGAAATATTTCTTACACCTTTTCAGAAATCCAAGACATTTCGATGCTTCTTTGGCAACAGAGAAGATGTGATCTGTCCAGTTTAACTTACTAGAAATATTAATGCCAAGAATGCTTAGTGACGGTGAATCAGAAATTAATGCTCCATAAAAAAAAAACGGGTGTGGTTAAGTTATGATCTTGTTTTAATGAGATGAGACAGCTTTGGGTCTTAGATGAATTGAATTCGACGCGATTCTCTTTGCCCCAAGCGAGGATATTGTTAAGATCGTTATTCAATGATCTAGTCATGCAATCTCTTTTAACACATGCGGCGTTCCCCCTAGAGTCCGCAAGAGTGTCAAAGGAGTAAGCGAAATCAAGAGTACTGTCATCTGCGAAACTATGGATGGGATTGAAAGTAAGGGAAAGCAGATCATTAATGAAAATTAAAAAGAGAGTTGGAGAGATAACAGAGCCTTGAGGCACACCGGTATTTATGGGATGCGGTTCAGATGTAACGCCATGCTGCAATAACCAAGTTGAATCTGTTCAGAGAAATCTTATTATTTAAATTATACGTCAATGCGATATAGTATATTCAGAGATAATCCTTTTCTAAGCTGCCATCTTTAGAAAACCTTCGCATGTATCTTGACTGAATATTTTTTTATAAATGTCTTAATAGCTACGTGCATTGTCCTGATTTGCTTTTAAAAATCTGTATTAATATTCCAATAGGATTCCGAAGACTTTGTGTTCCATTTAGAATCCCTTCTTTATTTATGCTCTAGAAATACCCAGAACATTTCCGAACCTAAAGTCGTTTACTGTCCAAACCAAGAGATGTCGCTGGTCTTTTTATATTGCATGTACCCCGAATTTTCCCATTTTTGAAATTAATTCTATACATTTATTAAAAGGCCCGTGTGCAAAATTTTAGATCTCTAAGTGAATGTGTTCTCGAGTTATCATGCGGACGGGCAGCAGACAGACGAGCATGCAAAAATCAGAATAACTTTCAATATTATGTGTGAGCGTAGATCTAATTTTTCTCTACCTACCTCTAAATTTAAAAAAAATATGATGTTTCTCGTCCTATCTTAGAGTTCAGTGGCAATAATTTTCTCATATAATAAAAAAAAAAGAAGAAAGAAGTTTAGTGCCTGCTGGAATTTTGGCTTTGACTTTAACTTACGCAGTAGTTACATTACTAGTCTCGCAGTTATGCAGTATCACCGACGATATGTATGGTCATCCATCTCTGCACGTGTAATTTGTGAAATGGTTTTTCTCATATATTTCTAAGACGGTTCGTCGGACAATAAAAATGATTATAACCAATTTAATAGGATTTTATATTCTGAAGAATTTTTCAGTATAATAAGATCGTATAAGGCTCATCGCTTTTAAATTTCATCTATATGGCAACATCAAGAAGGGGTTGCCTGATTTAGGCCATTTTGAAAGTTGACGCGTTCTAAGGCAGTGTCCATATATATACTAAAAAAAAAAAATTTTAGTATGGCAACCCTACGAAGGAGTTACCCCATTTTCTAACTTATATCTATTTTTTTTTCAGAAATTCAACTCTATAAGTGAAGCCGTTCTCGAGTTATAGTGGGATGGATAGACGGACAGACAGACAGAGGGACATACAAAATCAAAATAACTTTTATTATTATGATTGGGTGTCCAATCCATTCTCCTATACCATCATTATTTCTATGTGTTACAAATGAAACGACAAACTTAGTATACCCTGTAGATGTGTCCATGGTATGATAGATTTCTCAAAGGCCATCGAATACTGCTAAATAAACTGTCTTCAATTTTTAGGTTCTCAGCCACAGCAACTAGTTTGATTTGATGCTTTCTTGATGGAAAATTTCAGCAGGTTTATGTAAATTATTTGCACTCTGATATGTTACCATTGCACTATGGTGTACCTCAAGAATCTGTCCTAGGACCCTTATTATTTAGTATGTTTATAATTGATTTACCCAATATCATTTTCGATGTTAACATCGACTTGTACGCCGACGATGTTCAGTTATACTACAGTAGGACTATTGGGTTTATGGAGGACTGTAGGGCTCGGATAAATGATGACGGAGTATATAATTGGTCGCTACACAAACATTTTTCACTAAACCCTGAAAAATCTCAATGTCTTGTATTATATCACAGTTCTGTATTAACATCTATCCCCCCCCCCCCCGTATTACTTGCAGGACAAGCGCTGCCGATTGTAGAAACCATTACTAATCTCGATGTAAAGATGAACTAGATTGATGTGCTGCGATCACATTGCAGCTATTGTTTGCAAAGTTTACGGCGGTTTACGGAGACTGTGGCTGTCAGCTCAAATCTTAAGTACAAGCAATAAGATGAAACTGATCAAGACTCTGATTTTACCCCACTTATTTCATGGCAGTTTAATCTAATCTAAGTTAGAGTCTGTATGCTTGCATAGGTTGAATGTTGCCTTTAACGACTGTGTCAGATTCGTTTTTGGTCTGCGAAGGTTCGCTCGTTTTTCCCAGTTTAAGTCTATTCTTCTTGGTTGCCCTTATCTCTCAAACGACATACTTTTTCCCATCCCCTCTGTTCCATATCATCTCATCTATTATTGCAGAAATGATATAGTTACCTTGTCTGTAATTATATGAACATATGAATTATCAATATTAAAAAATTATAAAGATTCAGACATAAGCAATTGTAAGTACTATGTAATTTATGAGAAGTTGTATGCATAAGCTGGCAGGCTGTGTCTTTTATTGTCTCATAAATCCATATCTTAAATTATTTAATTTGACTCCCGTTTTATAATCAAATAGATGGAACAAGAACTAGATGTCGTATACAGTATCAAAAAAGTATACAAAATTTATATGGCTGGAATGGACCACAACATATGAAATAATGTATACGTCGAGTGATTTATATTTTTTCGTATCTGTGGCGACATATTATAACTTCGCATCGAAAGCGATCATCGAAGCGAAGATTTCGCTCTGGCGGTATGTTATAAGATTTTCGTTCGACAGGCGAATTTGCTTGTTTCGAAACTATTTCCGAATTTTTTTCCCTAGCACAAAAGACATTTATAGATTCTTCTTCTAGTTGTTCATAAATTTTAATAATAATAAAATTGGAATTTATGAATTTTTCAATCGCAGTGGCTTTATTTGTGGAGGATAATGAAAATGACGAAGAAATATATAATTACCGGGACAAAAGAAAATTTTTAAGGCTTAACAAAGTGTACTGCCTTATTAATTTCTAAATTCAAGAAATATTCTTATAAGTTTTATAACTTCAAGTTTGAAGAATCTATATAATTAATATAAAAACTCAGTTATATTGAATAAATTAAAAAAAAAATGTAACATATAAATCTAATTCCTTAAATTTACATATATTTTTTAATCTTCGCTCTCAGCAAAACTAGTGATATTCTATCGAAATTATCGCCTGTCGAAAGTGTTACAACATACCGACTATCGATAAGTTGTCGAATCTTTCGAAGTTATAACATCTTGCCCCTGATGTGTTGAGGAAGTCGACCAAATGTATACAAAACTTTTATTATAAAAACATTTGATTTAGGCACGCTCTAAAATACGTTATGGTTCATTCCAGAATGCACTACCCATTTCACTATCTGTATACACTGCTCTAGTATGCTATGCGATATCTAGCTCTTATGCCATCTATTCTAATAGACTAAGAGCTGGCGACCAAAATACTTACGTCATTACATAAACAAAATTTTCCATGTTATCTACTCTCTTAACATCGCTTCCAGTAATGGAAAGCGCCTTGGGACGGTCGCAAAAGCTTAAAAAATTCGGTTGAAAAACGTCGTATCATAAAGTCTGATTTTTGGTGTGTTAGAAGAGAATGATATTTCATGTTCAATGGTAAACGACAAAAAAGTCGCTCGACAGTGTGTATAAATTACGTCATACCATAAAGGTTTGAACAAAAACAAATCTTTACAGAAAGTCATTAAAATTGTATATACGAACGGACAAACAAATATCTTGAGCTAAAGACCCTGGCAAACAGCGACAGTAGTAATAAATCTTGTCATCATACATATCGCCAATCAATTTTTTACGCTTAACCAGTTGGATTAGTTACTTTTTTTTTGGTATGATTACTGGTTAAATATCATAATAATATGATTAAGGTTGAGCATACCCACCCAGGATTGCAGCAAGCTTGCATGGGAGTAGGTAGAACCATGGATGGCACAAGAACTAGATGTCTTCTTTTTTGGGACTGCATGCGACATCTAGTTCTTGTGCGATCTATGTTAGAACGGACCGAAAACCCGTTCTCGAAACAACCTGTAGACTTAATTTTTGAACAGAATATAAACGCCGATGCGGTACGACAATTGGCATGATCTCTGTCAGTCGTCGTGCCGCATCGGCATTTATTTTGTAAGATTTAAACAAGTAAGTTTTGTACAATATTGCTACAGAAAGAGTAACTTCAGATTAGATTGCTCGTTTCCTTCTGAATATCGAGAAAACTAGAAATTAATTACGAAAAATTTTTATTTCTGAATATGATATAGCGGACAATAGATTTAAGAAACACCCATTAAAAGAATTATTCAAAATTTGTCTGCTGCTTCTGCAAAGAAATCAGTTAAAATTGCCAAGAAGTGAAGATGCAGAGAGATTCGTTTGATGTTTGCTAGTTCTCTCCATGGAACAGAATCTTTTAATACCTGTGCCGATGTTTATTTGTCAGAGCATCCATTCTCATGAAATTATTGGAAAACAAAGCCAGTAGCCAGTCGCGTCGCCACATAACATCGATGTCGTTATACTGGATACATTTTCATGTTGTACCTAATAAAAGATATTCCAAGAAGATTCGGTAGCATATTTAAAAAAAAATCTCCAAATGGATCTAGCGCCTCAAGGATAGATTTTGTTATAGATGAATACATCTAGCCATACATCAAGGATTATGAACGTATAGAAGAAGCGATAAAATTTAAAATGATGATTTTCAAATCAAATCTGAAGCTGCTCTTCCTATAGCAATATTGTACAAAAATTTCATGTCTAAATCTGGCTTAAATGGATTAATATTTTCTATTCACAATGTCTATGAAGTTTTAAAGATGAGTAGATTTTTTTTATAATTTGATGACGCTCCAGACCACCAGTAATATCCTGCGATTTTTATAATCCACTTTCATCGTATACACGTGAGAAATCATAGTTGATCTGAAACTGTGTCTTCTTGACCACCATTGCTGAGCAATTATTGAATTAGTGAAATATGTCGGATCGTTCTTCCTACTCGAAAGTAAGCTTGCTCGAAAATTGCTATCAATCTGGGGTGGGTATCGTCAACCTTAATCAAATTATATTATGTTATTTAACCAGCCATTGTACCTAGTTGGGTTGGATGAACGTAAAAAGATAGAATGGCGATGTGTATGATGTCCAGATTTATCCCGTTTTGCCGCTGTCTGCCAGAGTGCTTGCCTCAAGATATTTGTCTGTCCTTTTTTATATAGAATTTTGATGACCTTCTATAAATACTTAATTTTTTTCAAAGCTAAACCACGTCTAAAGGGGCCCTGCAACGTAAGCCAACAAGGTACATTGTTCACACTCCAGAACTGTGGGTAATTGTTCATAAGTACGAACCGGACGCCCTAACAAAATTCAAAATTGGCCACCACTTTCGCGACAGCCAAATTGTCTGCCATTTTTACTATTCAACATGAAATATAATTTTCTGCTGCCATTCGAAAAAGCAGCCTTTAAGATATCACGTGTTTCAACCGATTCATTTTAAGCCTTTTGCAGGTGTTACAATTTTATTGTAACTCAGGAGACTCACTGCCACTCTACGTACTCTTGTGTTATCTGCTCGCGTATATCTCTACTACTACTCAATATATGAATAACAGCGTTTATATCTACTACCTTGTTGTGTGTCCATTCGAGAAGATATAAAAAAAACTCTTACTTTTCTTATTACACTTTTAATTTATAACACTTTTGTTAATTATACATATTACCAGAATATCTTATCTGGTTCTGAGAACACTTTAATTTTGGTAGACACTATACTGGTATTCCTTTTTAGATTTTGTTAAGTTTTAAAACCAGATAAGAGCTTTTTCTGTGAAGACTTGATCGTTTCAGTCTTCACCGAAATAAAATTTATATGCCAGATATGCATGTACATATAATTATCATTTTTAACCCTTTTTAGGTATACAACACAGCCATATCGCAGCGCCCACCCTATTGAAAGCCAGGCAGACTTCCGAATCATTTATCAATGATATTATGAGAGTACCTATGATAAGATAGAAAATCTTGTTTATGAAATGACGAAAGTGTTTGTGTCTCCAGCTATCCGTCTATTATTAGTGCTTATTAATAGAATCAATTCAATTATGCATCACATATCTTTACACAGGGTGTTCAATCTATGCTCTGGGACCCCAAGGCTATAGGTAGGTCGTGCTTAGCCAAGGAAAAAATTATATGGAGGAAATTCTAACGGTTGCCGACATAACGGGACTTCAAGATATTTGGGCATGTTTTTATAGATGACACTGTAACTTTTGGAAGTTACTCCATATGATGATAATTTAAAGTTTGTTAGATAGATATTCGTTCGGTCTTTCCAATGGTTCACCTTCTTCTCTCCATTTTGAAGTTTTGACTAAACAAATGTAAAATTTTGGAATTTTAACTCGTTATTGTTTTTTTTTTATTTAACTACTATTTTTATTAAAAAGTACGTCATCAACACCAATTTTCTATATCGGATTTGGTAATCCCAAAAGCTTCCCTTGAAAATGAGTTCTGTATCCAAAATGTAAACCTTTCTGCGTTTTTTGCACCTTTTCTTGAACATATAATCATAGGGTGTAACGTTCAGAAGTTACGGGGTGATCTATAAAAACATACCCAAATTTATTTAAGTTCCTTTATTTCGGAAAACGTTAACCCATACAGTTTTTTGCTTGTCTAAACATGACCTATCCATAGCGTTTCTGGACCATATAAGGGACACCCTATATTGTTGATGATTAAAAGTTTTCAATTTCATGCTCGGACTCATGCAAAATTTTGAGATATCCGGGCAACTGCTTTTAATAAATGTAAAATTTCATTCATACAGTTTAAGAGGCTGTATGTTTTGACGACAATTGCTTGCTGTTTACTTACAGTAATTACCTACCTATTAAGGATCCTTTCAATTAAAACGAATTAATAACAAACCAAACAACACAATATTTTGGAAAAAATAAGATACAATACATTCATACACTCGCGAAATCACGAATTTTATTCATTTCTTGAAGTATTTCTGAAATTGCTATTTAATATTCTTCGCACTATCTTAGGCATCAAAATCTAAGAAGTCCAAAAAGGCAGATTTCATCCCATACAGGGATTCCGTATTAACATGGCTGCTGAGAGAAAACCTGGGTGGCAACTCAAAAACTGCGATGATTGCTGCTATATCTCCTGCAGATATAAATTACGATGAAACTTTAAGCACTTTAAGGTTACAAGTTAGATATCGTTATGAAATGATTGATTATAATTTGGAAAAGTTTAGATATGCTGATCGTGCTAAACAAATTGTTTGCAAAGCGGTTGTTAACGAAGACGCTAATGCTAAGCTTATTCGTGAACTCAAAGAAGAAATTCAGAAACTTCGGGAACTTTTGCGAGCTGAAGGCATCGAGGTGCAAGAAGGTTAGTATTATCAAATATTTATTTTTGAGCATACAAGTACATGCTTTTTTTTCATTTGTTTAAGTTAAATTTAAGAAAATCAAGAAGGTGTTAGATAAGAACATTATTTTCATTTAGGACCGGATGGTAAAGTAGTTTGTGAAAAGCGAGATTCGAATAGTAAGTAAATTTCACATCGGCAGTCAATATCGCAATATTTTATTCAATATTTTATTTTATACCTATGTGGCAATATACAATATGTATTAAGGTAACCACAAAACCATTTATAGCTTATTTCATTATCATACTACGAGCAGAGACATTTTGAAAAGATTAATCCAATTTGGCCAACAAAAACTAGAAATAATATTATATTACATATATTATTACAATATCTAAATATGATATTCGAAATTATCGTCTCTTCTCTATATTGCTTAAAGCTTTGAATTGTATTATATTATTATACACAGTATATTTATGTACTTTTTATTCTGTTTTATTTTTAACAAAAAAAAGCTTGAAATATTTGATTTTGATCGAGAAAATCGTGAAAAAATTAAATAAGAAGCATTCAAGCATCTTTGATGATATGCAATATTCATTAAGAGAGTAATTTTCCTATAAATATGCCTTTTAAATATGAATAAAAATAGAATTTTTTGATCAACAACTAGGAAAAATATAAAATAATATGTGAGCATAGTGTTATTTCAATATGTATGGGCATATGTATGATATAGAGTCAGATCAAAAATGATGTCAGCTTTGCGGCTATCCAACAACGTCTAACTAATACGACTTTATATAGAAGAAAAATTGAGCAAAATATTATTCCTAACTCATTGCACATAACCAGATTCAATACAATATATATATATATATATATATATATACATATATGTATATATAACATATAACTGTAAGCGTCTCTAAATATATAGCTGATATAATAACAATTCCATTCCACCACTTAAGAGCTCAAATTCAAATATAATATACACATAACATGCTGAACAAGCTGAAATCTTCAATGGACACAGCTAATACAGGGTGTCCCGTATATGGTCTTACACCCAAAGGCTACGGATAGGTGGCTGGGGAGGGAAATCCTAACGGCTTCCAAGATAACTGAACTTGAAGATATTTGGTTATGTTTTTATAATAAATAAAATCAATATCAATTTTTCCCCGGCTCATTTCCGTTTTGAAGTTATGTTCAAAAAATTATATTTTAGAAATTTTAACTCTTTTATCAAAAAACCGCGTCATCAAGACCAATTTTTCATATGGATTGAAGAAGCTTAAAAGCCTGCGGCATGTCCATGTTGCCGGTGTGGCCTTCTCCAGAACTTTGTTTAAGAGATTGTTCCCGATTAGTCTGCTATCTAGAGTAATGCCTAGATATATGAACTTCTCTGAGAACTGCACTACTGTTCCTTCAAGGGATAGTGCTTGTAAATAAAGCTTAATTTTTCTCGTGAATCTGTCGATTTGATTTGATTTGATTGGTTTAATCAATTTGACCAAGCACACTTTCTAACGGAAACCTAATCAACCCGATTCACTCCCAGAGCCTTTTTAAAATAATTATTGACCGAGGACCAGTGCAATATCATGCAATGAATCATAAAGCATCACATCAGTGATTGCCGCAAGCTGGAGCCCCAATACCGTTTGTGAGCAAACGATAAGCCCAGCTGCGCATTCCACTATGCGAAGTGAATTACTTAACCATGGATCAATGCTTGATTGGGAACAACAGTGGATGCGGCAGTTTTTTAGTAAACAATTCGCAATCGCCAAGCATTTAACTGAGCAAAGTAAATTGCTTAATTTTCATATGTACACCTGTTGCTGCTGGTAGGCGAAGTCGTGAAGTCACAACTCCATCCAATTGGATATTGGGCCACGACTTCCTCCTTCCTGCGAAAAACTAATTCTCGGGGGAATTAGATCAGGTTTCTCCGCTGAGTTTCAACTACATTTGTCATCATTTTTTCTTTATTTATTATTCTCTAAATTCTACTTCAACAGTATGTACTTCTCTTGATCTAATTTATTTTTCAGACAATCTCTTTATTCAAATTAAACAATATTCCTCTAAAATATTATTTTCCTATAATATAACAAAAAAAACTTTACAATTTCTTCCAGCATTATATAGTTAAACTTATACAAAATTTTGTTTTAGATTTCCTTAACTACCTACGTACATTTGTTTTATATAATTATATTATATGACTAAACTATTTATTTTCATTACAATACTTTTATATATATATTGTCTTTTTCTCTATCGTAATTCCTACATATTTTCTTCAAAATTAACAAAATGTTTTGCCCCAAAATTGTTGAGCCAGTTTTATAGTTGTATACAATATTTATATAATGGTAGTCTCACATTTATTCGGAGGGATTTCATCTATCTGAAGGTTGCCAGAGCCCTACAACACTTATCAATAAAAAAAAAGTCTAATCCTACAATAGCTACAACTAATCTAGCTGTACTAGCTGTTTTCCTACGATGGTAGGCTGGTTCCCTGTAGGTAATGTTGTAGTGGACACGATTTTTTGGATGCTGTCATTGGTTCCTTTGTCTTCAGTTGGCTGTCCTATTTTTTCAAGGGTTTGACTGAACTCCACCAGCAGAAAACTGAAAACGTTTAACAGCCCTGTTATTGAGGTGGCTACGTAAATGGTGTGTTAAGACTTTGTTGTCAGCGTGATTCTTCTCTGGTAATTGCGTCCTAATTGTGTGTTCAGTTGTGTTTCAGTAGGTCTACGATCTGAAGATAGCAATGCTCTTCAATTGATACTACTTCTGTTGATACTAGTTCTTCAATTGCTGTTGTGGCATCGCGGAAGTTTTCTTCTAATTTCATGTGTCTGGACATCACAAACAAGCAGTGATTTCTGGTAATCATGCATACTAGACTATTCCATTTCGGGAAAACCCTTTTCTTGCAAGCCATAGTGTTGACATTAAAACTTCGAAAAAGATTATGTACCTACACACCCAAGAAACAATTTTTTTTATATAGTAGTAATGGTGGGGTTTCCATTACCAAATTATATAACTTGAGTTATATAGACTAGTACTCGAAACCTCTTTGTAACCACTATAAATCCCTTATAGAGCTTAAATGGAGGATTATATAAAGGTTACCGTGACTTGATTTAGGTAACGTTATATAACTAAAAGTTTTATAAAATGAGTAACAAAAATATTCTGGTTACCTTAATATAACTTATTATATAACCCATGGTGCTCTCGATTAATTAATTTGGTCATAGCCGTGGTCGCAGTAATGTTTCGGTTACCTTTATAAACTTTTTTTTATAATGGTGATGTAACGTTTCCAGAACGCTCAAAATTTTCTCAGACTGATTACTTTTAGTGATTGAAATGTTAGGGAAATTACTTTTCGTTACCTTTATAAAACAATACAATGCAAATATTTACGACATAGAACTTCGATATATTTTTGTATTGCATTTTTATAATGTAAGGGTTTAATATTTTTACATTTTAGAATTACAATGTTTCGGCATGTACGTGGTGAAATTCAGCTGCAATTAAAATTTTACTGTGAATATCATCATAGACTCTTCTAAAAAATACAGACCCCTCCAAAAATAAGTAATTTTTAATAATTGTTATTAAATATGACAAAATTTAAAATTTTCACTTAGGTGATATTAATTGATAAAAGTAACATTACATAACTCAGAAATGCTATGTGCCTAAAAAGATGTATTTTCTTCATATTAAAATAAAACGGAAGCCATATATCTGCAATTTAAAAAATTGGCTTATCCGACATTTTCTTTTTTATCTGCAATGGACAGATGAAAAAATGGCGGCTTGTACTTAAATGAACAAATTACCATTATAAAACTTCAAGTAGTTTTATATAAACTGGATATCCTTATAAAACTTCTAGAAATATTATATAAACTAAAGGAACTACCATGCTTCGAAAATGTTCCTTATATACCCTTTAGTCATAATATGTTATATATCTTAATTATAGTCACAAAAAGCAGACGTTAGTGTTCTTATATACCCTTTGGTTATATTATGTTATATAAATAAAAACAGTTTTATAATGGCTCCATTCGACACTAAAAGTAATTTGTTTTTATAACGATGACCGTAGTTACTAAAGGGCCACCAACAATTTCACGATGTTTTATAGTGGGTATATGTATTACCGAAAGTTACCAATTTTTATTAAAGTCACCTAAATTACTGAATGTTGTCGAGTTATAGTATAAGGGTAACCACGGATACCGCAATAAACACTATTACCAATAAGTTATATAACGTGGTGAAGAAAACAGTTATAAAATTTTCTTATATACCTTCTAGTAATGATTACTCTAAGTTATATAGACCGGTGATGGAAACATTTTCATCACCAACTTATAAAACCTTAAGTAACTTACTTCCACGATAACCATTAGTAACCTTAAAAATCTCTAATAGAACTACGTCACCAATTGGTAATATTATAAAGCTCTTATATAACCACAGAAATTATTATATAACCGACTAACCATTATATACCCCTTATAAAACTACCCATCACCTGCAGTCACCAAAAATTGGAAAAATTGTTACTTGCGACTGGCGACAGTGGTTATTAGCTGCTAAAAATTCGGCACCCGACTCATAGATATGGTAATCATCTTCATTCACAATTGCGGGAATGGTGTATATTTTGTACAGTTCAAATGCCACTCTTTCAGGCGGAGGAATGTCTATTCTGACCATGTTCTGCTGCGGATTGTGCATGGTGCTCATCTTAGCAATTTGCGTTTTCAATTTGAAATCCAGAAATTCCTCCGCTAAATCCAATTGTCTTTTAGCGTTCATCTGATTTTGTACACTTCTTATACTTTCCTGTAAGGTGCAAAGAAAAGCAAAACTTACTAAAGAAACATATTCTGAGTGTTCAGTCATTTAAATTTTTTCAATCGATTCACATGAGCCCGCTTTAACTGTTTTCTCGCAAGCATCGTAACATTCTCTGAGGTATGAACGTAAATTACCTCATAGGAACCCCTGAAAATGGCTACAGTTTTCCCGCCCGGGCCTTCAGTACTTCTCCTGTAAAGTTCGCTCCCTAATCAGTAGCTAAATGTTTAGAGAGAGTATATCGACTTAAAATTTCCTCGAACAGTGCCCGTTCCACAGTATTCGCTTCCTGCTCCGGGATCGATACAAATTCAATGAGCCGAGATCATTCATCATTGGATATATTTGTTGCCATTGTGATTCAACCGCAATGGCCCAACCAAATCGACGAAAATTTCTCAGAGGATTTGCTTGAGATTGCAGTGATCATCAACGGCATCTTGGCAGCCCGACTGTACTTAGTTTTCTGACACAAAGAAATGAATGCTTTTCTCGTTTAAAGGTATTATTTTTTCCGAGATGTCAAACAGACAGTCATGGAAGTCCCTCAAGATTGCCCCTGACTTATCACGTTTGGGTCCCCAATTAAACTTGTTTAAAAACCTTTTTCCTTAATAAATTATTAATTGGAGCCATGATTTGTGAAAAGCTAGGGCCAAATTTCCGGTAGTAATTGGCTAGCCCCAGGAAAAAGTGGACTTCTTTCGCTGTCTTTGGTCTTCAAAATATCTCTACGACATTCACTAAACGGTGATCTGGCTTTGCCCCTTGTTCCGAATATATATGACCCAGATACACCACCTCTTTTTTTTTCAAAAACTGACATTTACACGGTTATAGTTTCAACTTATGATCCCGAAAACATTGAAATACTTGCCTTAGCTTATCATTGTGTTCGTCTAAGATTTTTGTAAATATAATGATATCATCGAGATACACCAAATTTGTTATTCTCTGTAACCCTGTTAATTTGCCTTTTAAGAGCAATTGAAACGATGGAGGCGCTTTCTTTAGCCCAAATGGCAATTATTGAAATTGATAAAAGCATTTTTCTCTCTAGTTGCTGGATCGATTAGTACTTGATGATATCCGTTTTTTTGGGAATAAGCCACTGACTTATAACATGTATAACAATGGACTGAGCGATTTGCTATTTCATGTGGCACAAATATTGTGTTTCTGTATATCACCGTTAGAGCACCCTTTAAAACGTTTACTATATAAAAAACATGTAAAACTCAACCAATCATATCAAATTTTAAACCCGAAAATCGAATTAAATTAAAAAAAATATATTTTGTTGTATCCTAGTGATATTTTAATCGCTTATAAGGAATTAAACTCATTCCGACTTTAATTTTCTAAAGTTATTTTTACCTGAATCCTGCGTATGGGCAAGAGAGATAGAGCATCGTAAACACTATCTTTACCTTATTCTTTCTGCGGAGATTGCATCTGTAGCCAACATAAAAACATCAAATTGCATAAGAAAACGTTCAGTAAGCAATATTTTGTGTTGGTAGCTCCAACTGTGCCATAGGGCGAAAGAGAAAACTGTAAAACTTGTGCTTTTCTTTCCTGTATAGGTAAAAGCGAAAAGCAGAATATTTAACTCTTTGAACTTGGTTGCACTTTATCGTTAAACCTAGAGCGATTATTCTGTTGTTCAGAGCTCCTGTGGGAATACGGAATGTATTCACCAACAGTTTTGGAATTTAATTAAACATTTCTTGAAGATAAGATATAAACATATATGGTAGGTGGTGCGTTGAGTTTGATTTGGTTAAAGTCCCTGTATGAGAACGTATAGACAGAAAAGGTCGTTGGCGCGATTAGAGGATAGGCAAGGGAACCGAAAAATGGCCGCGCCAATGACCAACCCCGTATAAGCGCGGAAAATTGCAGTTTATTTTAATGAAGAAAAATAAACTACTTTATGTTTAAATTGAATATTGGTAATTAATGACAATTCAAACTTAAAGTTCGTACATTGAATTATAAAAAGAAAATCCTGGATTTAAATATGAGACATGAAAATTTACATTTTTAAAGTAATTTCAAAAACTGTAGATTGAAAACAAATGAAAATCACAAATCAATATTTTAATAATTAAATATTGGAAATGAGGTCCAAAATTGTTCCACTTTTACTAGAATGATTTCATGCAAAATATGTTATGAATAAATACATCTATTTCATATTATAAACATTTTTATTTAAGTACGAAAATTTAAGTATGTACATTATAATATAATTAATGTTGATTAATGTTGTATTATTTATTTTATGTTTATCTTAACGTTAAATCATGAAAGATGTTTTGTTAGTCAACTACGTGCATAAAGATGGTTTTCTAACACGTGAACACTTAACATATAATTGTCCGTGAGAAAAACATATTTCTAGATACAATCCGCATATTATGATCATTGTTTGTCCGTGCGACTTACTTTTGATCATCGCAAATGCCAAAGGTATGAGAAATTGTAAACGTTTCAAACGTTGAATTGGTGCGTCGCGTCGTTGCGTATCATTGGAATGCGTGCAGTAAAACATTTTGTCTTATCTGAATTTTATATGGTCTCTTGAATGACATTCCCCATAAGTTTTTTTAATAATTAATCTCGTTCCATTGCAAAGTCTAGGTGCATTTAAGTATCGAAGCAAAATTATAGTTGAACTAATTTTCAAATGTAAAATAGGTAGTGGAAGTCCTGGAAAATCGAGTGAATTCAAGAATTCAGTGGGATAATTTAACCATGCATTTTTATCTACCAATGTGTCAATTGATTTAAATGAAATTAATTGATAGGCATTTCTTCTATTTTGAAGTTGAGCTCGTAAACATCGCCATTTTTAGCAGACAAAATCGATCGTTCACTGAGCCATTGATGGTTACGGTAATTGTAGCTTATATTTGGAAATACACCTTTCTATTAATGCATTTTTAAAATCAACAATGCTGCAGAAATTTTCAGCCATTTTAATTAATTGTGTATTTTCAATAAAACAAATTTTTCTATTAGCAATATCCAGCATTTGTTTGCAAAATACTTCAGCGGATAATTCAGCGATGCCAGATGAAGCAATTACTAATATTGAGATGTTACCTTGAGATCTAACTTTGGCAAGGTTGAGTGAAATTAAAACCGTTTTACCAGTTCCACCTGACGTGTCCAAAAAGAAGAAACCTCCTCCTTTTGCTGCAATTCCAAACATAACTTTATTATAGATGACCTTTTCTTCGTTTCATAACAATTGTTCATTTGTCGTAACGAATGAAGGCAAATCGTTAGTATTAAATTGTAGTTCACGTTGCTTGTCCTTATTAACTAAGGTGAAGGCATTCCCAAATTTGTGAGTTATTTTATTCTATGTTGTATATCTTCACTCGTTGAATGTGCATATTTTTCCAATAATTCAGTTTCGTTTGTTGGAAAACGTGGTGTTAACAATATGGCGAATAACTACGAATTTTTTCTGGAGAAGAACTACTACAGCGCACCTATCGAAACCTAGCATTATTGTGTAAATATGAAAAAAATTGACTACAGCGCCACTATCGGATCCTATGAACCATAGTCTCGAAAAACAAATAGAAGAAGAGAAGAAGAAGAAGAAGTGTCGATGTTTGTTTCTGTTTTGTTTCTGTCTTCTAATTTTTTGAGTTTTCCGAGTTATTTTTATTTTTGTTGTGATCGTACACTAAAGTTAGTCTCCTCAGTGTTTAATAACAGCTAATTTGTTAAAGTTCACCCGTGGAATTGCCTGAATTAAGGGTTTTAACCCTTTTCATCTGCTTCTGTCTGACAATTCTGTCAGACGTCGATTCCTGATCATCTTTTTCATCAACAATTCGGAATCTCTTCTAGAATAATATTTCGGAAAGGTAAAAAACTTTATTTCCTTTTGGGAGCATATACTCTGCTGAAGCTCTTAATTTTTCTGGAAATCTTAAATTATATGTTTACCGGAGCGCTACATCACCTCACTGCCTGAGAGTTTGTGCTGACGCTGATTGATTGCATCAAGGCTGCCTTCGTGTAGAAACAAAAAGTTATTCTTTCCTCACGCTGACACCACTAACACCTGTTTTCACCTTATTCACGGAGCATCTGCGGAGATTTTGCCTATGTGATTAAATTTATTTGTATGCCATCGCAGCCCCACTGGGCATGTGCATGAGTTCTCCTCTTTTGGTATCATTTTTTAACTTTTATCCTAGTACACATACCATTTCGAATTTCCGAGACACATTAGCTGTGATACAATCCCCAATTTATCCGGAAATCGAGGACACCATTTTTCGGAACAAATTTCCAATTGCTCCAACCTCAAGTAGTGACACAGGATTAGACACATTTATTTTGAATCAATTGCTCCAACCGCATTGGTTGTGACTCAGGGTTTAATCACATTAATTTGAATTAATTGCTCCAACCGCAATAACTTGAATCTATCCGGTAACCCAGGACACTGTTTATGTTTTGTTTTTATTTTTGGGATTGTTTCCTCACTACATAATGACTCGCTGTGGTTATGTTAATTGTTCCATCTCTGACAACAGCTCTTCCCTGATTGATTGTTGTGGATTGTGTGGCAGATCGCTCCATCCATCCTGTGTTGGACTCTCCAATTTCGGTCGTTTATCCATAAAGTCTGTTCAGGAGATCACCAACGCTTTCTCCTTTTATTGTACCGAGTGCAAGGAAATTACCCTTCCACATGTATTGCTTGCCATCAAATGTAACAATGATCAATTGAAGGACTTGGCCAGCAACTGTGACAATCTTAGCACTCACCTTAGTTCTATTAGATCTACAAAAACTGAGCTGACCTCAAATGTTGCATCCATGCTGTCTGCTTTTGACGTTCTGTCTTCTAAAGCTGAGTTGATTACTTCCGTCGCTGCCAAGGTAAACAGCATTGACGCCCTCGGTAAGAAGCTTGAAGACATTGAGATCACACTTGACTTCTTCAGCAATAAACTCAAGAGCAGCTTTTCACAAAATGCTCAAACTCTTGACGAGAAGGTATGCAAGCTCTTCGATTCCCTTGCGTGCAAATTCATGGATTGTGCTACACATTCGAAACATTATGAGGCGATCTCGTCGTCATTAAATAATCATCTGTCGGAGTTAAAAACATACATCAACGATATTCCACATTCAATTGAAAACATCGTTCAGGATACAGCTTCTAAATCCGAGTACAATTCCATTCTTGTAAAGCTTGCTGATGAGGTATCTGTTGCAAAAATTTTAATTGGGGACATAGCTGATGAAATAAAGGTGCGGCCCGCTACCAATATAATCTACCGCCTCCCACCACTTTCTGCTCTGTTTTACGCAGTGAACTCAATGCAGTGCTTACTCCAAATAATGGGACTATTGGTAACTCGCCGGTTTCGCCCCTTAACGATATTATTGTGCTTAATAATAACTCGCCGTCTACCTCTCTTAATAATGTTAATGATAATATTGCTCTAACTAATAATGCTGAATTGTTAAAGAATACAACCTCCGTTATAAGGACTTCTGCTCCAAATAGAGGAACTGATGTGCCACCTATCCTACCTCCTTCTAAGCCTCGTCGCAAGCGCCAGTCGCGCCATGGAAAGCGACCTAATTTGCACCTTTCCGCTACCAATATCAGTCCGGGTACCTAGAAACGCTGGAAACGCTGTGCGTCAATTCTCGCTTGCACCTGCATCTAATTCCACAGCTATGAATGTTGCTTCACCTGTGTCCTCGTTTGGAAGTGGTATTGGTCCCTCTTTGAGAACAGTACCAAAACCTTCGCGGATTTTTGTCACCCGTTTCTCTCCTGAAACTTGTGTGAGTACATATTGAAATATCTAAGGTCCAGAAATGTTGCAGCGGAGAGTATTTCATGTCGTACGATTAGTAAATCCTCTAAACCGGTTGCATCCTTTGTCCTAACTATTTCAGCGGATCTGCGGGACCTGTTATTGGATCCCTTATTTTGGCCCTCCGGAGCTTTTACTAAATTATTTGTGCCTTCTGAGCTCCATCCCAGAAATACATCCAAGATAAGCAATGTTATTCCAAAAAACTGAAGTCGCTTTCCCCTTACTATCAAAATGTAAGGGGGACTCGGACAAAAACTTTTAATATCTTCAAATCCTCTACTGCAACTTGTTTTGATACAGTTGCTTCACTGAAACTTGGTTGTATCATGGCTTTCGCGATGCCGAAATCTTAGACAATTCTTACCAAATTTTTAGGAAAGATAGATATATTGAGTCTGAAGCTAGCGGAGGTGGCGTACTCCTCGCATGTAAAAACCATTTCAATTGCACCCAAATTGTGGTTCCCAGTTTTTCCAACTCTCTTGAAACCGAACTTGTAGTTCTTAAGCTGTCTCTCCTAAGACACGACTTATCTATACTTTGCTGTTATATTCCTCCAGATTGTATAAATATTGTTGATGACAAAGGTCAAAATTTATACGACCTGCTCATTTCAACTTCTAATTTTATCCATGGTTAGATGGAGCCTCTTGACGAATTACTACTTATTGGTGACTTTAACTTACGCAATATACAATGGGTATTAAACGATGATAACGAAGACTATCTCCCACACAATAAGAGAATCACTCTTTCTGGACACCATTTCATCTCTTGGTCTCAGCCAAATCAGTAATGTTAAGAATGACATGGGTAGGCAGTTAGACCTGGTATTTTCTACTGACACGGGTAACTTATTAGTTGAACCTAGCCCAGTTATAATGTCTACTCTTGACAAAGATTACCCCCCACTACTAATTACATATTGCTATGAAACCGAAAACTTTACAAATTGTGACGAAACAGAATACTTTTTCAATTTTAGAAAGGCTAACTTTTCGGAACTTTCCAGTACACTTACATCTATTGACTTTAACACATTACTGGCTAGCAAACATGTTGACGAAGACGTTTCTAAATTTTACATAACTCTTTTCGATTTGTTTTCCTCTCACGTTTCCCCCGAGCATCTAGCGGCTCTCTAAAACGTCTCCACCATGTTTCTATAAAGAACTGAAGCGTCTAAAAAATAAAAAGAATAAATTGTGGAAAAGTTATATGAGGGACAAGGACATTATAAGTCACAACAAATTCCTCACATCATATAATGAGTTCAAAGATCTTTCCTCTTCACTCTATGACGAGTATATTCAAAGTATGCGTGCGAAATTATTTATTGACCCACGTAACTTTTTTAAGTTTATTAACATGAAGAAAAAAACGGACAGCTACCCCAATACCATGAGGTACAAGGATTCTGCTAGTGATGATTCGTCTGAGATTTGCTATATCTTTGCTTCTTTTTTTGACAATGCCTTTGTCTCGTCAAATTTTCAACTTCAAAGTAGCAACTTCAGTCATATGAACGACAGTCATGTTGCCTCTCCCTGGCAAACCCGCTGAGTATTATTTTCCAAAAATCGCTCGATTCTTTTATCATACCTGCCTACAAAAAAGGCAGTAAAAAAGAAATCTCTAACTATAGGCCTATTGCAAAATTATCTTGCATGCCCAAGTTATTTGAATCTATCATCTACTCTCCGTTATCAATAATCTGCAAGAATTTGCTCTCTTCAAACCAACATGGGTTTGTTTCGGGTCGGTCTACAACCACTAACTTATTGGAATTTGTCTCTGATACCATTCACGGGTTTGTAAAAGGCAACCAGACAGATTGTATTTATACAGACCTTAGTAAAGCTTTCGAAAAGCTATCTTACTCCGTGATACTGTTCAAAATGGAAAATAATGGGTTTCCCACAACGTTCCTAAAATGGACGGAGTCATATCTAGATAACAGAACATACCAAATCTATTTCCGCCATTCCATTTCTAGAGTCTTGAAAGCTTCGTCTGGCGTACCTCAAGGGAGTCATTTGGGCCAGTTGCTATTTATTCTATCTATTGACGACATTGTCTCCGTAGTGAAGCACTGCAAAGTCTTAATTTATGCTGATGACATTAAGCTTTTCGCTCAGATTAAATATTTTAATGATTGTCAACTGATACAGGATGACCTCCACAAATTTTATGATTGGTGCAAAAGCAATAATTTGGTACTCAATATCGACAAATGTGAGGTGATGACTTTCCACAGAATCTGAATCCTATCTCTTATGTCTATGGGTTCTCGGCTTCCTCGATTCGTCGCGTTAGTTCTGTCTGTGACTTGGGTGTCAAATGTGACCATAGATTGAATTTTAACACCCACATAAACCACATGGTATCTAAGCGTAGTTTTATGCTGGGCTTTATAAAACGTTGGTCCCGAGAGTTCTCGAATCCCTCCATAACATTACGTTTATATACTTGTTTTGTGAGACCACTTCTTCAATACGCTAGCCAGGTCTGGTCTCCTTTTTACAGTACACACATTGTCCGTATCAAGTCTGTTCAGCGAAACTTCCTGAGCTTTGCTCTTAGGGACCTATCCTGGAATAACTCAATGATTCTTCCACCCTATGAGGATTGCTTGCAGCTCTTGAATATGCACTCGCTTGAGAAACGTCGCATGGTTGCCGATGTAATTTTAGTTCACCAACTCTTAAACGCGAATGCTGATTCCCCGTTATTACTTGACAAAATCTCTTTCCGTGATAAAAGGCACAATTTGAGAAGGCTACCTCTGTTGCATGTCAACTCCTCAAGGTCTAACTTTGGCATGTATGAACCTATTAATCGCATGTGCATTAATGTTAATAATTTGGCTGAGTATTTTGTTGTTGACGACTCTAAGCATGGCTCAAAAAAGTCTATATAATATTTAATCTTTTGTTAAATTTAATTTAGTTTTTTTAACTTTTTGTTCTATGTCGCATTGCATGACATTTCATCTGCTGTTTGGTCTATGTTTATGGTAACATACTAATACGAACACCGACTAAGTGATGAAACGCATGTATTGTTGACCGTTTATTTATTAAACGTGTCCATGCAGCGAGCTTGTGTTAAGCTGGTTAGCTAATAGTCAATAAGTCAATATAATGTGGAAATATTACCTCAATCGGTCAATTCGTTCCGAAGTTACACGATCACTAAGCACGCACCAACGATTATATATACAGCCATTCCACACGAAAACGATCAAAAAGTGCTAGTTTTGGGCCCGACCATCTCCGATTTGGATGAAATTTTCAAAATTTGTAGGGAATACCAAAATAGCTCCCCAATATTATTTTGTTTTCCCCTACTACCCCCCGCCCCCGCCAGCCACTGCACTGAGGGGAATATATGCCTTTCCATAATACATACATTGCGATGGTGTTCTGCTTCGGTTTTGAGATATGAATTTTTTAAGTCACAGTATACCTAAAGTAACACACTATGGAAACACTGCACTGAAAGCAATGTATTGTTTCCTTTTTTCGACTGGGGAACTAACACCCTTTTAGTTGAATTTTTATTTTGAAACAAGAAGCTTTAACTATCTGTGTATGTTCAAAAAATTTGGATGGTGTTTGGATGAGATATGAAATTTTAAATTAACCGTATATTCATATTTGTGTTTCGGAAATTTTATTGATTAATCTGTGTAATTTATCTATAAGTCTGCTTGTCAGTTTGGCTTTGGATTGCTTTTCCATTTATGGATTAGAAGAAAATACATTTCCCTAAATTTCTCCCTTGAAGGTTAAAGTAATAATAAATTGTATTTTGTAATGACATTGCCAGATCAAGTTTTAATTCCTGCAGATTTAAATGTACCTAGCCTATGGGTCTGATACCTGGGATTTTGTGTTTGCGACAGTGCACATTTTCACATTTTCCTACTGCGTAATTTAGCAATTCAGTAGTTCACAGTTTGCATGTTTTACCCGAGTAAGATCAATTCAAAGTGTGAAATAAATAAGTAAATCGATCGAAATACCTTATTCGTAGCAATTTAGTTAATCCCTGGCCACATTTTCTAAAAAAAACTAAAGATCTACGAAAAAAATGTACAATGAAGTGGAAGTGTAGTGCTTGCGAACGATACAAAAAAATAGGAATATATTTCGGATTGTAGTACAAATTCTACGCTGGAAAATACATTTGGCTCTCCTGACGAAAGATATTGAAGACCTGACCTTCAAACTGTGGAACCAAATCGATGCGATGCAAAGTTTAGATTTTGTTGATTCATTTTGAAGGCAAAACTTTCTAATTTAAAAAGGATATGCTTCTTTTCCGACGTTCTTGGACTCCCGTATAAAAATCGTATGAATTTCTATAACCTGTGCAAAATGCACGAAGAGTTTGGAATCGAGGCTGAATGGTACTACTTTGCTTTGATCACGTGAAGGGCCCATGAGACGTTATAGGAGGTGTACTTAAAAGTAACGACACATAAGCCCGCCTTAAACGACCACTAGACTGTCATATGTATTACCAACGCTTGTATGATTAGGCACTCAACACTCAATTAAAAATGGATTTTACCCTTTGTAAACAGGTAGATCAAGAAGGAATGGATCTAAAATTGAAGAATTGATATAATAATGTGAAGCAAATATGAGGAACACAAAAGTATCATTTTTAGGGTTCCGTACCGAACGGGTAACAACGGGAACCCTATTACTAAGACTTCTCTGCCCGTCCGTCCGTCACCAGGTTGAATCTCATAAACTGTAATTGGTATACTGTTGAAACTTTCACAGACTGCGTATTTCTATTGGCGATATAACAACAAATAACACAAATAAAATAAAATTAAAAATTAAAGGTGGCCCCCATACAAGAAACGTGATTTCTTCCGGGTTTTTCATTCTTATTATGATCTGTCCGACACCGGGCTGTATCTCATTAACCGTAACAAGTAGACAGTTGAAATTTTCACAGAGTGCGTATTTCTACTACCGCTATAACAACAAATAATAATAATTAAATTAAATTAAAAATTAAAGGGGGTGGGGGCGAACATGATCTTTTCGTTATTATTATCATAAGTAGGCATTTGTTTTTTTTTCAAATGACAGCATAATTATTATTTTTTCAAATGTCAGCATTATTTTTTCACATGACGCCTACTCTCATGTGAAAAAATAAATAAAAAGTACATAGTGTTAAATTTTGTACAATCGCACGGAACCCTTTATGTACGAGCCCGACTCGCACTTGGCCGGTTATTTATTATATACATATATGCAGATAATGACTGTATTTCGGTAAGACGTTATTAATTCTCTAACGCAGCTGTAGTTTTCAATATCTAAAATTAACAAATCGTTTAAAGAAATTATATAGTCTTACATAAAAACATGGGTGAGCCACTCGGAAAATTTAATCGAAATCGGAGATGGTCAGGTTCTCCAAGCATTCATGTCGGTTGGTATTACACTATTGGCGTAAAGGCTTGTAACATTTCATGAAGTGACTAAAAATTTCAGACTCATGTTTACTGCCTGGCCTGGCAATTCAAGACGAGAAGAGATAAGATGCCTGCATTTCTTCTTTAAAATACTTTGTTTTTAGTTTATTATGTTAGCAGTTTTGCACATTCGATGTGATTTTTATGATTTTACAATTACAATTAAATATTTTTAAAGCTTTGTATGCCATACGTAAATTTATTGACATATGCGGTTACATCGTTGGTATGCTGCAGGGATTTGATGATTAACGATCAGAAACTCTTGTGAATTTTCTTTTTTGAGTAATTCATACCTATGTATTTGTCTAAAAATTTTCCTTCCTGCGACTTTAATTTTTAACTGATATATTTTTTTACGCTCGCGTATAATATCGTCACGCATTTACGGATTTTCATAATTCTTTTTTGTTGGAGTACATTTTGAGTTACGAGTTGTAACCCGCCACGGGATAGGATGTTGAAACATTACATATTTGATATCAAATGAAAGATGTTGAAGAGTACTATCGATTGGTGTGCTCTTTTTTCGATGCTATAAACTTATAAGTATTTAGCTTGATTTGATTTCAAGGTTAACATGATTTTCATTTATACATTATAGGTACTTCCAAATTTTAAAAGCAACTCATACGTCAATCAAATGTATGCTTCCCAATTTCCTTTCCGAAGACTCAACCCTTTCTAAAATGAGAAACTGGTGAACAGTAAGCAAACTTGCTTTTAGCAATGAATTGACATAAAACCATAATCGTATAATCATGTCCATATTACTAATGCACACATTTCCACATTTTTTTTAGCATAGTATATCCTGTAGGCTTAATGCATGTATTCTAACCATTTAAAAACTAAAAATTATGCATCTTCAATTCATTTCAATTCAATTCATTACCATTTACTTCATAATTTTCTGCTTCAGGTTTTTTATTTATTCAATCCCCTTTAAAATATTGATCTGCCTTGTAAATCTTTATTTATAGTAAAATTATTTCTTTTTATTGAAATTCGTATTAACATAATTAGAACAAGCCTTACGACCACAGGTTTATGTAAACATCCTTACCATTGTGGAATACATTTTTCTTTATAAGGAAGGCAATACTGATAAAGTAAATTTTCTTCATGCGGTGATGTTTCACATCTACTGTAAAAAATCTACTGATTAGGCGAAAATCAGGTTCAAATTCATCACTTGGTATAGAAAAGGAGCCATACTCACCAGATGAATTTGTTTGATAAGTCTTCATTTTAATAAATGTACAGTTTTTCAATTTTCTCGAAATTTTTTTGTGCAATATGTTTTTCGTGGGATTTAATAAGCTCAGACATTTTTTTGGGCGAAGCATGTGCGAGATACCTAGCTGAAAAAATAAATCAAGGCATTACCTGACAATGTTTCAAATAATTTATCTTTTTCTAGATCGATCAATTAAAAAGGTTTCCATAAAACTATCATCATTTGCATCAATTATTTAAATATTACTTTCATGTTATTCATCATTACACGCCAAGTTATCTAATCCTTCCACACTTGGAAATGGGGTGCTAAAATCTAATAAATTAGACGAACCGGAATCGCAATAACTTGAAAAATCGAAAAGAGAATAATTTTTAAACATGATTTGTTTTAAATTACGGTATACTCTGTATACCGAAGGATTTCTTTCGTATGAAACATTAAACGTACTCAACATAGAAATCATATTTTCAAGTTCTTGATTTAAGTGTGTAGTTATGATGTATGATTGCTTGTCTCGAAAATCATCAAAAAGCATCATAAGGGGATTTATTGTTTGAAAATGGCCATCAAAGCAATAAGTCCGCTTCATAAACCCCAAATGCTTCCACAATATTATCCATTCTCAACTTTGTTTCAAGTTCTCCAATAAATCTTTTATATCTTCAGAAATGGCGCATTTATTTGGATTTTTAGAATACCGCGTGTAGCTGCTTAAAGGCACTTTCACATCAAACACAAGAATCGGAAAAATGTAAACCGAAAAACTCAATTTATTCCACTTCAAAACAAGATTTTTGCTCCGATGATTAATAAAATCATAGGAAATAGGATAAACTAATAATTTTACTAATAAAATAAAATATTTATTTTTGAATTTTTAAGAAAACACAACTTTTATGATTTATCGGACGAATTTTTCCGCCGAAAAAGTTTTTCGGCCGATCACACATAAAAGTTGTGTTTTTCTTCAAAATCTGAAATAAATATAACTATTTTTTCAGTAAAATTCTTAGTTTATCCTATTTCTCTGGATTTTATTAATCATTGGAATAAAAATCTTGTTTTAAAGTGGAATAAATTGAGTTTTTCGGTTTACATTTTTCTGTTCTTGTTTTTGATGTGAAAGTTCCTTAAGGTGTTAATAGGTTATTCATCTTCAAAACCAATTTTGCAGTGTGAAAAGTAACGTCTTTTTCTTTTTCATTTTTAACATCCTAATTGAACTGCATTACATAGCTTATGAAACCGTGTGACTAAATGCTTGAGTTACGAGCTTAGCATTTATTTTCTCAAAATTCTTCGGCTTTAGGTGTGAGTCAGTCAATTTAAACATTGCACGAATTTCACCATTGTCGAACTCATAAACTTCTTTTATTATTTCCCAAGAGACTATTTCCTGACTTCTAACTAGAATATCATTAGATAATAAGTAGTTACGTACACTTTCAATTAAGTGACAAATATCGTAAAAGGAATAAATCTTTCTGTCGTTGATATATAAAAAAAGGCTTTTCTATGGTACAGCCGAAAGTTTTTATACGAGATCGGTTGTTAGACCCATGATCGCATGTTATTTTGGCTTTGAAATTTCTCCCTTGATCAGAATGATGTTGAATGGGTATGCCAAATCTGGGCAGAATGTTTTCTAGTAGTCCATGAGCAACAGTCTTTTGGTCAGGGGTGGGAAAAGCTTCTGGCCACTTGGTTAAGTAGTGTATTACTACAACTACGTACTTATTGGTTTTGTCAATTTTGGGTATTGGGCCTAGTACATCTATGGCGATACGCTCGAATGGAGCACCAACATTGTAGGTGTGCAGTCTTCCGCTGGTTCTTGCTCGAGGTCCTCTTCGAACTTGGCAGGGTACACCTGCTGTGTTGTCAGGGCATGTTTGCAGTATATGACTGACTAAGCTCGAAGAGGTTACTTTTTAGAGGGTATCTTCTTCATCATAATGAACTAGATATAGGATGTCCTCTGACATTAGCAGTGAATCCCACCTTGCCCAGAACGTCTTCAGTTGGGGGCTTTCTGCAACTATTTCTTTTCGTGAAGGTCTTTTCCGGTCTCGTAGCCACTCTTTGACCTTGCTGAGCAGAGTGTCCTTCCTTTGTTCAGTGGCCAGATCAATTGTTGGGTCCAGGGATACTAGATTCACAACTTGTTCAAATTCTCTCACATCTTTCTGATTGCGTCGAGAGAGGGCATCTGCATTCAGATGTCTCCGACCAGGTCGATGTTCGATAACGAAATCGTGTTGTTGAACATAGAGTGAGAGCGAGAGTGCGAGGGGAGCTCTTGGTAACAGTAGAGCCCCGGCTTTGGGGAACATGGCCCCAGTCGCACCCATCCACCCTGGCTAAGCCTCCAAAGCCTTGTTTATTTGCTTAGCCCCAAGATGTCTTGTTGTATCCTCGGTAAAACTCCCTTCAACCAAACCAGGGGAATTTTCAATAAAAGTGGCTGACTCTAACTAACACACAAGAGTATCTTGTGCCAAAAATACATCTGTGCACGTCAAATTCAGCAGACGTATGGGAATTCTGTTTGTATAGTGATCAACTAGAACATGAGCTGCCCGCACTCCATAAAGTAAATCATGGATCGGCACTGGTTCAAAGACGAAGTCTGTATCTAGTCTGGACTTTCCATCCCAAGGTAACGTGATCATAGTTTCGCTATTGGCGACTAGTAGGACAGCTTCCACCAAGAAAACAGGCAACAGCCCATAGCGTGGCTTCCTTATATTCATTGTGGTATTTCCGATCTGAAGGACATTTAGTTTGAAGTCTAATCTGCAGTAATTGGCATCTAGAAAGTCTACTCCTGTTAGGTTCACAGGCTCTATCTTCGCTATCTATATATCTATATACCTTATGTCGTAATCTACAGTCTCTTAACTGGATACCGACAACGAGAGTTCCTAGCACTTCTATGTTTTCACCTGTTACACTTCGGAGGCAAACTGTTGTTAGAACGGAACAAAAGACGCATAAAGTGATTATGGTGCTGCGGGGTATTCGAAAGTCTTCTTGGGGCATTATGGACTAGCTGAGCTTCTATTTCGAATGTATGTTGCGCATTACGTGCCTTTCCTAGACGGGGTCTACTTGCTGAACTCGATGTGGTTTCAGCCATAAAAATCCGGGCTCCTCTTCCCGTACCCAATCCAATGGATAGTCCCTGGATAACGCTCAATGCTTCATATATGATCTTCGGGCCCTAGACTTTAACCAAGGTTCTGACGTCATCATCCCTAAGACCCTTTATGAAGCGTAATGCCACCATTCTATCTACTACTTCAGTAGGACATGAAGGGAATGTAGCAGTGGCCAGTCTTTGCAGCTCTAGTGGGAAACTGGCAAAACTCTTTGAGGTGCTGAGTCCTTCCTGTTCTAGCAGAGAAATGAGCTCATTATAATGCATTCGATGGCCCGGGGGAAAACGCTGAGCACAGACAAAGCGTTTCAATGCAACTGGGTTGTTATTGCGTCGGCTCTTTCTTGCTCTGTCCAACTATTATTTCGTGCGACTATATCGAATTGAATTCGACAGTCTGACCAGGAAACGGTTCCGTTAAAAGGCACTAGGTTGCAGAACAGGTTTCCACCATGTGGGTGAGCGTTTGGGGGTGTTATTGTATCTCCAGCCTCCAGTCCGAGGACAAGGTTGGATTGCGGGTATGGTTCCAGTGCGCCTTATGGCCTGAGTTAAAAGTACCTTGACGGCGTAAAGTTCTTGTACAAGATTCTTCTAACTGGATAGAATCACAGTAAGTGCAGAGCATGAGACCTCTTGAAACTATAGACTTGCTTGCCTATCCATAGGGTAGTACAACATGTCGGAAGTATGATCTTTCTTGGATAGCTGCCATGTTGCTTAGCTATCCACAGGTTAGTTATGTTCTTGAAGTTATTGTTTCGAGCAATTGTTAAACTTCATCCAACGCTCTAATCAGAAGAAACAGTTACCTATGATGATCATTTTGAACACCAATGGGAAGAATTTTAGGATAATGAATGCCTCCGACTGTCCCTATGACTGCTGGAGAGAACCAAGCGGAGTTTATACATCTATACTGGGATTGCTGATTCTCAGACGGATGTTTAGGAGGTCGCGTCAATTCTTCTAATCGTCTTAGCTATTCCCTGCTGTTCTCATAACGATATATTTTTGTTCAGCTTGGGCGGCCGACTAACGACAGCCGTATGTTACAATGAGAGGCACGGTTCGGCCTGCTAACTATTCTGAAATATAATATTTATTTAATTGGGAGAAAATAATCAGCATTAGGTCCTTCAAAAATAAGGAGATTGGGAAACTTCGTTCCAATCCTCCAGCTATTTTTGCTCTTCAACGAATTAAGATTCTTGTTCTTAAAAAGATGATTTATTTATTCTCTTTTGTTTTTATAATTTTTTTACCATTTTTTTTGTTCCTATTTGACAGGACAGGAAAAGTGAACTGAACAATTGGATTATATTTTTTACATTCTTATTTGAAAACCTGCTTAGCTAATTCCCATCTGTCAATAGCAAGGAGTCACAAAGTATTTTTTGGACTGAACCTGGTTACCGCAATTACAGAGTTTTTTAAAGGCACCGGATGAAAGGTCTGGAACAAAAGCGTCATGTCGCCACATTTTGGTATGGAACGAAACCGTCATGTCGCCACAGCTATTCCCCTGCCAGCATTCAAAATGAGAAGTCGATCCACGTTAGTTGGTTAAATTATGATTGCCTACACCGGCACGTGAATGCGTGTATACGAGGAGGTCTCCGTGTCATCACTGAGTCGGAGATGTAGGTACCCAGGTACCGGAGTACTTGGGAGAATACAAAGGGAAACGAATAGTAGGTGGGAACCCCACCGATCATTCTTAGTATAGCCTTTTACTGATTTGCGTTGCGAATGTTCCTCTATAGGCCTTTAATACAAGCTGTTCCTGCGGGACCTTTATGGGGACGTAAACGAAGAGAACTTTTATTTAAGCTAGAAATATAGGTCTTTAGATTTCTTTTAGGCGTCAGTTTTGGCCTCGACAAACAATTGCTGGGTAGATTATGCGTTATTAATTAGTTGGCCCTTGGGTTATCTTCCTGCTGGACTGTATTTTTGTCCAGTATTAGTTCAACCGACAGGTTTCATGAATTAAATCAATTAAAAAGTGAAGGAAAATAGATAATTGTTTTAAGGTTAGCTCTGCAGTTTCGAAGAGTGTTATAAATATAAATAAGTTCCACACAATTAATTGAAAATTTCGGAAAATAAATAACGGTGGTTCCAGAACGAAGAATTTAACTAGTTAGCATTATTTATGTGGAATGTTCGTTTTTCCTTTTTGCGTTTTTTCTTTTTTTTTATATAGCGTAGGCCGACGGAGTTTCCTATATCAATTTGATTATAAATTCAAAGAAAATAGATAAATAATCTGGGAATACTTATCTGGAATATTCCCTTTTGTTTGAAAAGCGGGATTGCGGAGTGCCGTTGTGCGCCCTGTCCCGTTTCGTAGTTCGATGCACAAAAATTCCTTTTCTCTTCTTCGTTGGTTATAACAAGGGGTAGCCTTTTTTATCCAATTTTATTCCTGATAGTAAATACTTGACAAAAAAAATTTCCATCGACACAATTTTCAAAATTTTCGGAAAACAAAACTTTTCTTTTAAATCTATTTTTTTTTTATCAGGCGATTCTTCGTTTGCTCTACTTCAATCTAAGTTTACTTAGGTCTGTGTTTTCTATATCAACTTGTTTTTTGGATCTTTTTCTCTCCGGGCGGATGGATACTGCCAGCTCAATGGGGCCGAAATTCCCCGCATTAGGAGACGTTGCGCCATCTTTTTCTTCACCAGCATACTAGCGTACACTTAAGGCTTTTGCGGGCCTTTATCTTCATCGCAGGGGAATTCTAAAGATTTTGCAACAATATTAACCCCAACGACGACAAGATAAAGAAAGGCCTCGAGTTGTACATAGGTCTAGAACTAGACATTTTTCCTGGAAATCTAAAAATATGTGAAACCGGAAAAAATGTCAAAACTCCCTGTCCTGAGTGACAGAGAACATATCCAACAGGTGATCCGCGATTGTCCCACTTTTCCTCTAGGAGGCCATACTGGCATACAAGGAACCTTGAAACAGATAAAGATGGCCTATCATTCGCAAACTATGAAAGAAGGTCATAAGTTTTGTTAAAAGTTGTCCCTCCTGGCAAGATAACACACAAAACCGAAATAGGAAGGTTGCTATGAAAATAATCACTACGAGTAAGAACCCTTTGAAAATCCATTACGTAAAAACTTTTGCTATAAATTATTCATTTCATTTTGCTTTAATTAAATTGATAATACTCACAGAAATATCGGTATAAAATGCCACCGTAAAACGCATCTAACAGTAGGCAGAATGAAACCCAAATTTAGCACTTCTAGTATAAGGCAGGAGACTTATAATACAATTTTATGAAAAGTTCCTTTTTGGTTTCAAGCCAATGACTTTTCGCTTTGTGAAAAACTTGTCCCAAGATAGTAAGTGACTCTTTTAAAGTCTGGCTAGAATAGTCAGGACTAATTTTACAATTTTTTGGAAAAAATTTATTTGCCTTACTTTCAATACTTTCTCCAACTGTTATCTGAGGAAGGAGCTTCTTAGGCGATGGAAGTTGGCATGAAAGTATATTTGTTGTTTCCGGGATTAACGGTAACTGTAATTTTTTTTATATGTTCTTACAGAATCACTTTTAGTATCCGTTGATTCTTCATCTTCCAAAGTATTACTATTATTTTCATCTTTTTCTAAGCATTTTCTTGTAGCATCTTTAACTTTCCCTTTTACTACTTTTCCATCTTACATATATGAATCTACATATAGATCATAAATAGGATCTAAAGCTGATTCTGAGCAAGCGCAGCATGCTTCATCATTTGGCTTGGGAATCGCATCATTTGTGAGAAGTTTGTTCGTAAAGTGAGTTTTATATGATTTTCAGAAAAATGATTTTCACAGATGTACAATCTCTGAGTTTTGTAACTTCTAATTTGCAGTTACCTAAAGTTTTCCACAATGCTTAATAAAAATTGTTCTTCTGCAGTCATCTGTAGCTCGTTTCTGCAATTATCAAATAGAGAAGATCTCAGCTGCAATTTTCTATTCACGTCACTTTGTTGTCATTCTCCACCACTGTGTTTCTGTATGCAACTCTACTTCGTTTGCCTATTATACCTACTACAGAACTCTATTCACCATATAAATAGACAACTAGAAACGATTCCGTAATGCCTCGAGTAGAGCTTCGCTTCTCTATTAGTTGAGAATATTCTCGATAGCATTTATGTCATTGAGTATATGAACAACACTCAAAAGAATTTTTGCAAAAAATTAAAATAAATGAAAAATGAATTTTAACCGGAAAATGCAGGTAAATTAAAATACCTTTCTTTATTTTTACTTTTTGCAAAATATTTACAGAATTATAAAATTTTATAAAAATAACAACAATGTCAGCATACAATAAATTAGTAGGCTTTGACATTTGTACTTTCTTAATTGCTGTTTCAAAATCGAAGGATCCTTTGCATCCCATACAACTCACCATGGCTTTTTCAACTAGCATATACAGAAACGAATAAATTCAACTAGTAAAGTTAAGGATATTAAATTTATTTGACGTCATCGAATAGAGAATTTTCTCAACTGAAATTACAGAAACGAAGTGCTGGTATTTAAAAAAATGAAAGGAACGAGCAAGGCTTATACACATTTAAATAACTTTGATAGCAACAAGTACCTACGTACTGACATTTCGTATCACGGCTCCACCAAACAATTATAAAAAAAAACACATAATCTAAGTATCAAAGTCAATTTTGAAGACTAAGAACTTAATTAACTTATTTAAAGAAATTTTCAACTGTATATATTATATGATTACCTACGTACAAATCTAAAACTTAATACCCAAAAAAGTTCTTAATGAAATAAGCATATCACAAACAGACAGATTAAATACTGCTAATAGATTTTAAATAAAATACGTAAATTTCAATACAATTCAATTATTTGTTTAAAGTCAAAGTGACAAAAAATTTGCAAGTAACTGTAAAACATTCAAACCATAGTTCAAATCACGAATAAATATCCAAGAATAAATCAATGAACAAAAACTCGTCATTTTTCATTCTATTTCTAAGAAGAATTTCTCGGCAAAAAGTAAAATTATTTCTTCGCGTCTCCGCTGTCTAGTCAGTTTTCAGTATAACAAGTCATTTCCAGCTTCAATATGCCTTTAAACCTAAATAATTGTCTTGGATTGGTTGGTTGATAACATAAGAATTATGACACATACGACATTACTGATTACTCCGGCATATCTATATACTAATCAATGGTTATGTCGTATAGGTACATCGTAGTAGTAGACGATGTTGTGACTTAGAGAGAAGTAACCCAGGCAATAGAGATGCATATGAAAGCTAAGCCAAACAATAATTATTCTCAAACATTCTGGGTAAGGCACAATTGATGCATCACAAATAATCTTTCCAATTCCGAACAGTTTTCGTACTACAAGAACGATATTTGGTCAAACATAATATTCTGACCAGGCATAAGGAGATATTCGAAATTATAATAATTCGTTCGCTTTTCAGATAATAAAATTAAATTGCCATATCTGAAGATTTTTCGAATTACGATAATGATTTATCAGTGCGCGGCAAAATTCTCGTGAAATAGTGAAATGCATTGCTGCGAAATTTGTCATTTTCAGAGTACAGCTGTGAAGTGAAGTCTCACAAAAGTGTAGTGATTGTTAATCAATTGTTGTCAATTGTTACTGCAAAAGGAAGATCATTTAATCGAAAGGTATCCAGACATAATTTTTATTACGTTTTATTTAAAAATTTCCGGCTGATTTTGCAAGAATTTGTATATATTATACATATACCTAGTGGGTTATGATTTCGTGTTTTCCAAGTCTTTCTTAATTCAGATTTATATAGCGAATATTATCGTGATTAAATTATGAGACGAAAGCTGCTTTTTTAAATAAAATAACTGTGAAAACAAAAAATTAAACTAAAAGCCTAGCGGAAAAATAAAGAATAGAATAATGCATTCTGAGGCAGTCTTTGGAAGGACTTCGTTAAGAAAAGAAGCATACAATCATGCATATAGAAGCCTTTTTTGGAAAGAAAAGAGGCGTTCTTCTCCGTATCCAACATCCTTTCTTTTAACATTGTTCTAATCCGATCTTTGAGGGCTTCTTAGGATACAATGGCGAAGACATTTCAATATCATAAGACGAATAAAAACTCAACCGTTCACTTTCGGGCAACTGAGAATTTTCTAAAATTAATTTCTTAGTTAAATTTTAAAGGTACACCATACGAAAGCAAACTCTGGGCAGCAAACTGTAATTCAATTTATTATTTTTATAAACATCAAATGCTCCACATTTCAATTTCCAGCTTAGAATATAGAGCAAACAGGAATGGTTGAATCGTGTAAAATTCGTGTACATGAGCGTAATTTGTCAAGAGCAGGAGATTATACATAGGAGTAAGTGAGATGCTTGACGGAAGATTTGTCAAAGCTGAGTGCAGGATTGTCAAATGTGATTTTGTTTTGTGAACAAGTTTATGCAATTCTTTTGTGAAATTTAACAAAAGTACCGACTCAATTCTTTTCAAAGCTATTTATCTTTGAAGTTTAAAATCATCATATCAATTAAAAAAACAGAAATGAAGTGTTCGGTCAGTGCTTGCAAATATAAATCGGATTATAAACTAGTGAAATCGTGTTTCAAGCAAATGCACTATCTAAATTATCTTTATTGTTAATAGAAGCAAAGATTTATATAAATTAAATATATGTGAATTATTTCAAAATAAAGTCGAAAAAGAACATTTTTTACCACAAATGCTCCGCTCAAAACCTTTGTTTACTTTTTGCATATTGACAAGTTGTTTAGAATAGGGATGGCGTGTAAATTGTATACTTTTTGCAAATTGACAAGTTGTTTAGAATAGGGATGGCGTATAAATACATGTTAAAATGGACTATCAACACAACCAGAAATTCATTACGCAAAATCTGGCTTCTCACCATTCCTGTTTGCTCTATAAGATTTCCGGAAATGGTTATTCATCGTGGTGTTAAGAAAAAGTTCTGTGCAAATGCTTCATAGACATCTGTTTTTAGAAAAAAATGCAATTTTCGAACTGGAAGTAAATCAAACAATACTTCATTTTCGACCAGTAAACAATAGCCTTTTGAAAATTACACCAACTACGAATGACTCTTATCTGAAAAGGTTAAGTGTTTACTTAATACTTGCAAAAATCTTGATAAGATTTCTTAATTCTTTAGTTTATATAATTACTACTTGTTTTTAAATGAAGAGAAAAATAATTATTTATTGTAATAATAAATAATCACTACAAATATCATCATAAAGAGTTTAATATTGTAAAAAAACCGCCTCTGTCCATTGGCATTACATAATGTGTCTTTTGAATACCCCAAAAACCATTACTTATCCCTCCTGACAAATTACTTCTTAGGAAGCTACCGGGGAGTCTTCCTTATGATGTTCTCTTGATTACTTCTTCATGATATCTTCTGAACTACTTCATAGGAACCATCGGAAAAGTCTACCTTATAATCCTTCCTGAATCACTTCATGAGAAGAATTCGTAGGTAGTTCTTAATGATGTCTTCTCAATCACTTCCTGAGAATCTTTTGTAGGTCCTTCTTCATGATATATTTTGAATCACTTTGTAACAAGTAGACGAGGAAGAAGTCGAACTCACACCTTCCTTCTGCGGACATGCTCATGCTAAAAAGATATGAAGTGGCATACAAAGAGTTATGTCTCCAAACCTTCCAAGAAATGATACTACCATGCAAGGCAGTATGCATCCATTTCCAACTGGGAAGGAACACAATGCATTCATTTTATTGTTATTTTCATCTAAAGATAGGTATTTGTTATCTTACACATTTTTCTTAGAACTTGGCTTGTTTGGCTGCCTGCGTCCAGTGCATGGCCACGGGAGAAAAGATGTGATGCGGCAATTTTTGTTTTTAGTTTATAATGTTTTGCACATTCGATGTGGTTTTTATGGTGTTCAGCTGACTGCGATTTCATAGGCATGGGAAAAAGTTAAGCAACTGTGATTGTGCGGCGGACTTATATTTGGTTTCGCTTTCATTTAGTAACAAAAATAAAAAAATAATAAGAACCGGCCCAGCGCCAGCTCGTCCGCGCTAAATGGCTTGGTTCGTGAAACCACGCGCCGTGGGAAGCAAGATTTATAAATTTACTGGAAATTTTGTCCTTAGAATTGGTAAATTAGAGGGCGAGAACTGGTGCTTGGACCACTAACAATTTTATGAGCATAGACGCGTAGATGAGCAGCATTCATGTTTAAGAAATTTACAAAAAATGATTCGACAGAATATTTATTTATTCAGGCTAGTGACGACTAGAGTTATTTTCAGATACAATGTGTGCCGTTGTCGGCCTCCAAGAATGCATATAAATTCTAAAGAAAAAAATTTCAGTAGATTTCTAGGAAACAATTGAGGGCTTCCCCACATCAGGTCGAGGTATCGTTGGTTTTATATTGGAGCGAGGCATTGCTCGTTTCACAATCACTAGATGGTTTTAAATTAAACACAAGGGCTGAACATAAACAGAAGTTATGCCTAATCTACAATGCAAAGTTTTTGCATTTGAAAATTCATGCTTGCAAAATTGTCTCTTCTCTTTCATTCATTTGACGAGCTTATGTGTAGTAGTTAATCAGCAAAAACGATATAGTAATACCTCAGGTGTATTCAGTATAATTTAGAACCATCTAGGGGAATTAAAACAAAACAGCTGTAAACTGGAACTTGTACTTTCAGTATTGAAAGCAATATTTTATATTATTCGACTTGTCCCAAACAATTTCTTAGTTTGCTAAATTTATTATATTATAGTATAAATTGTTGAGACCAAATACTCCTTTGATGTAATTTTGCAATTAAATCGAGAAAGCAATTAAATTTATGATAATTGACATGCCAATACACTGACTTATAACAATGGACTGAGAGTATTGTCATTTTCCTATAGGAAAGCATGGCACAAGTTTTATAGATCTCTCTTTCGCCCTATGGCAGAGTTGGAGCTACCAACACAAAATATTGCATTCTGGAACGTTTGCTTATGCCATTTTTTAAAGGGTGCGCTAACGGTGATATACAGAAACACAATACTTTTTTGTGCCACATGAAATTGCAAATCGCTCAGTCCATTGTTATAAGTCAGTGGGCCAACAGCTGTTTAATTTCACAGCTTACCACTACTTCTATATTTCGTCTATTTATGTACATATCTATATGCATTCTTCAGCAAACGCTATCGTTTTGACGACGTGTTTTTACCATGCATTGTAGCTCAAGTCAAAAGTGTTTCACAGTTTGTTTTTATGCACAGCTCAGCTGAACTAAAGGCACTTTCACATCAAAAACAAGAAGCAAAAAATGTAAACCGAAAAACTAATTTTATTCTACTTTAAAACAAAATTCTTGCTCCAATGATTAATAAAGTCATGGGAAATAGGATAAACTAATAATTTTACTAATAAAATAGTATATATTTACTTCAGTTTTTATGTTTTATCGGCCGAAAAACTTTCGGCGGAAAAATTCAACCGATGAAACATAAAAGTTGTGTTTATCTTAAAGATCTATTTTATTAGTAAAATTATTAGTTTATCCTATTTTCCATGATTTTATTAATCATTGAAGCAAAAGTCTAGTTTTAAAGTGGAATAAATTGAGTTTTTCGGTTTACATATTTTCGGTTCTTGTGTGATGTGAAAGTGCCTTAGATCTCTAGATTTTTGCAGTACACAGTACACTGTAATGCAATGAGCTGTCACTTTGTACTAAAATGTGTTTTGGTTGATAAGTTGTACAATTCTTCTAGCTTTGTTTTGGGGGAGATTTGAAGAAAAGCGCACTACAACTTTTCGAACTAAATCGTATAATATCGATTATTTTGTATTTCTGCTATACAATCGTCTCCCTCCCTGACCATCATATGCATAAGGCCAAAGGAAATTAATTTCGCCGTACACTCGTCGTTGGGATGGTATATATTGCCTTTTGCAAAGACACCCCCCCCCCCCCCCCAAACATCAACCTTCGTGGCAGATAGATAATTTATTTCGACCTCGTATTTACGAAAAAGCAGATTAGTTTTGCACTCTTGAGCCCACTTAGCTCCGCTCCTTCACCTCGATCAATCGGAAATTCAAACAATTTCTATTTAGGTACACCCCTTTCAACGAACGCTAAAGAACTTTGCGGTGCTTCATTAAGAAATCAAGAGCTCAAATTTTTGAGTTTTCACCCCTTCTACCTCCCAGTAAGAGCTTGCTCTCACTGCCTTTTGTATACTCGTCCTGGAGGAAAAACTAAAACTGCCGCTCCCACAGCAAAACGAAGTTAAAACAAATTGCAGCCAAATATGTTTTCTTTCTAACAGTAAAAAAAAATAGCATGTAGAACAAATTTATGGACATTATTGCGTTTGAATAAAATACAAGCAACTTTTATATGAAAAACTTCTGCAGTAAGACAAGACAAGAAGACTGTGGATGTCGCATGCTGACCGGCCCGCTGCTCTCTTTTTTCGACTTTGTTTATGGCTTGTATATTTCGGGGGATGAGCCCGTGGATGATTATAACAAAAAGGATAGGCTATGAGGAAGAAAAACTTAAGCACTTTTCTGCATATAGTAGTACCGCATCGATGTGTTCGTTTTAGTAATAGAAGTAGTAAACTACGATATTTTCACACCGGGCGAATAATTTAGTGGTTGAAATTTTGTTAAGTATTGAACATTCAATAGAAGAGATCCCATTATATCACAACATTTTTAAATTAAGTTTTAAGTTTATAATTTTATAACTTTTTACAGTTTTACTAATTTTTCCAGTGGCCCGTTTATTTTCTGATAATGTTTTTTGGCGTTGCCTTTGTACAGCTACTGTAACTTATGGCGCCAATGACAATTCAATTTTAAACAAACAAACCGGTATTGGAAAAGGTTAAATTTTTCCACCACGGCTGTTTATTTTTATAAATATTTCACTCTAATTTTATTTAGAACAATATAATTTATTATTGAAAGAATTAAACTTGCCTGAAAAATGATTCCCTAAGAGAATATTTCTGGTTGTTTCTGCAACACAGCACAGCGCACTTCATTCCGATAATTGAGTCTCGATTCTATGAAATCCCGTTCACAAAACAATATTTGAGTATTATATAGCACTTCTATTAAGTATTGTTACGTGCAATACAAAGAGACAACTGGTGACATCTACTGGCAATGAAGAGTAAACGACTTCAGGTTCGGAGATTCGATTATGGAATCTACGGAAAGCTTCAGCAATAGAATGAATAGATTAGTCAAGAAGCTTTTGGAATAGAACACTCCAGAATAATCCGGAGAGTTTCTAGGGTATAAATATAACAGTTGTCACCGCCAGAAAGAAGAGTCTTGTCTTAGACGTTGCAGTGTTAACAAGCGAAAGTAATAAAGAAGCGAAAGTGTTGTAATTAGATTACGATAATTGAAAGTACAGTATTAGCGATAATTAAAGTTGAGTGGATTAAATGAATGATTGTGAATTTTATATGATTAGAGAGAAATAAAGAACTTGTATATTAAATATTTAATATTGTGTTTTACATAACGAACCAAAAGCCACGCGCGCAACAGTATATAATCACTTTATAATCAGTTTTATATTACAAATTCACTAAATGAAACGCGAACTTTTCTTTGATAAAATCTGAAATGTCAGAAATAAATCAGAATTGTCAAACTGAAGAATAAAAAGGCTATACCCCTCTTGTCATTTCCCCTCCGTGTCACTAAAAAAAAAATGCTTATCTCACGTATAGGAATTTTACACAGCATACCCTATCCTTTTCGTTATATGATCTAAGGATGAGCCTCGCCGAGGCACACACACACACCAAGTTTAAAAATAATGTTTTTCTCGATTTCCGATATGCCTAAGTGACAATTTCGCCTCCTGCATAGTATAAGTATATGAAGTAGGCATAAATATCTTTATAATGTTATATAAAATTTTGAATATTGCATATGGTCTTATTGAGTCATCTGTGATTTCTTTTACATTTTGGAATTTACAAAAAACATTTTATTTTCGGATGTATGTAATTGGCTGTTCATGTAAGAAATAATAATCTTTCGCATTTATATATATACATTAGCAGATTAAACCAATCACTCATCATTATCATTCTCTATTTTACAGAAGATGAGATTAACAACAAAACGATAACACATAGAAATAACTCAGACTCTCCCGTACAAATTAGAAACAGAAATGGTTCCACCACAGAAATGGCAGTTGATCAGTTACAAGCGAGTGAAAAATTGATTGCTGGTAAGCTCAGTTTCTTCACTTCATTGTAAGAATATATCTTATCCTATTTTTAATAGAATTGAACGAGACATGGGAAGAAAAATTGAAACGAACAGAAGAAATTCGCTTGCAACGGGAAGCTGTATTCGCTGAGATGGGTGTGGCTGTAAAGGAAGACGGAATAACAGTTGGAGTTTTCTCTCCTAAGAAAACACCACACTTGGTTAATCTTAATGAGGATCCAAACCTGTCTGAATGTCTGCTATATTACATAAAAGATGGTACGCAATAATAAAGCCTGGCCTGCTTAAGTATGATAATATGTTTTTTGTTTTATTAGGGATAACTCGCTTAGGCACTCATGAAGCTAATGTACCCCAAGATATTCAACTTTCTGGTGCATACATATTGAAAGAGCATTGCACATTTGAAAATCGAAATAATGTTGTAACTCTAATACCGCATAAAGATGCTCTCGTTTATTTAAATGGAAGGAAATTAATAGAGCCCGAAGTTCTAGTGACTGGTTCTCGGGTCATTTTGGGGAAAAATCACGTTTTCCGTTTCACTCATCCTGAACAAGCTAGAGAGATTCGTGAAAAAATTAACGAAACAGCCGTAATAAGCGAAACTGCCGATTGGAATTTCGCCCAAATTGAATTACTAGAAAAACAAGGTATTGATTTAAAAGCAGAAATGAAAAAACGTTTGGATGCCTTGGAGGAGCAATTCAAACGGGAAAAAATGCAGGCAGACCAAGAGTTTGAGGAACAGAGAAAAGTATACATTTTTAATAACCTAATCTTTAATAATTAAACTTTTATTACAATTAGTCGTATGAGGCCAGAATTGATGCACTTCAAAAGCAGGTAGAAGAGCAATCTATGACCATGTCCATGTACAGTAGTTACAGCCCAGAAGATTTCCATCAAGAGGAGGATATATTTGGTACTGTTTAATTTTCATTCTGTTCATTCGTTTATGTTTTTATTTACTTATTCTTAAAGTATAAAAATACTTATATATATCCTTTGAAAACGAATGAATTGTTTTTGCTTTAGTTAATCCTCTCTTTGAATCTTGTTGGACAGCAAGGGAAGCTGGTTTGGCAGCTTGGGCATTTAGAAAGTGGAGATATCATCAATTCACTTCACTGCGTGATGATTTGTGGGGTAATGCTATATTCCTCAAAGAAGCTAATGCAATATCGGTGGAACTAAAGAAAAAGGTGAGAAATTTTTAACTTTTTTATTGAAATTGATATGTTATACCTATTTGATTGTTGCAGGTCCAATTCCAGTTTACTTTGCTTACTGATACATTGTATTCGCCATTGCCACCTGAATTAGTATCTGCTGTAGCTCAAAATGAAGACGAGTTCGGAGCTCCTCCAATTTCTAAAACAATTGTTGCTGTTGAAGTAACTGACACAAAAAATGGCGCCACTCATTATTGGTCTCTAGAGAAGTTGCGGTAAGTTTATCTATGAAGCATGAATTGAATGGGTTATCCATTATTGATTTTCTTGCTATAAATTTAATTATTTTTAATTTCTAATAGTATAAAAAAAAAGAACGAATTATCCTCAAAGGCATATTTTAGTTTAGGTGGTTTTATTAAAAATTAGATATTTCCAAATCTTTTATATAACTAGATCCTACTTATTAAGAACGGAAACCACCATAAAATCCAAATATATACAAAACATATAATTTATAAACTTTGATACAAGCCGGCAAGTTATTTATGCTCATTAATTTCATCAGTTATCGGCTCGAATTAATGCGACAAATATATAATGTCGAGAGCCCATCGGCAACAGCGTTGGATATATCACCAACCGATCACACGAATTATTCAGCAGTTTCGTCAAATTGTTCTCCATTAACACAAAATGCAGGTCCCAGTGGAGGGCAACCTGAATTGCTACAATGTATTTCATCAACATGTGCTAATTCATCTAGACTTTCTTTAGCCAATCTCTTACCCTCTAGGTTTGATATTATCGGACTCATATGTACTTTGCTTTAAAATTAACTTTGGTTTGTATTTGTTCATTGAAAAATATAAATCACATCACTTTTTTGCGTGGCTTTGCTTAAATTGTTTTATATAGTTTAACATTTTCTTTTCTTTTAAGAATTCGCTTTAGTGCCTCCACCTCATGCCTTTGAGGAAAAAAGACAATTTTATAGTTTTTAAATTTTATTTGCTTTATTATAATATTAATTGGAAATATTCAAGTAGTCAATTAGTATTTGCTAGCCAATGTTATGTTTAGTTAACTTTGCATGAAATCTTGATATTATAGGAAGTTAGTTCTCTGCAAATCGTATTATATGCAGGTTCGAATTTTATAATTTCTCTCATTATTTATTTAATCAGTTTACTCATAGTAAAAGTTATCACGGTACAATTACGGAGACTTAACGAATATATACCGTGCAAAATAAAATTAGTTATGAAATATGTAAAAAAGCTAGAATTTGTCTAAGTCCAATTCCTATGATATCCAAGACAGTATGCAATTTCGTATGTTCTCCCATCTGTGCAAGTGTGATTGTCCAGTAGCTCTCCGCATATATTTCTAAAACGGGCAGTCGGCCAGTAGAAATAATCATATCCAATTTCATAGCATTTCATATTCTGAATAACTTTTCAGTGCAATAAAAAGTCTAGGACTGATCGTTTTCACAGTATATGTAAAAATCCTAAAGTTTTATATGGCAACACTTAGAAGGTGATGCTCGATTTAGCCAATGTTTGAAATCATTTGTGTGAAAATGTTGTGTACAAGAGTTTGGCTCGCTACGTTGACGCATTCTCAGGCAGTGTCCAAATATATAGTGACAAACGAAATTTTTGTATGGCAGCCCCAGAAAGGAGTTACCCGATTTGCCCATTTTCGAACTTAAATTTACTTTTTTTCAAAGTCCTTTGCAAAATTTCAGTCCTCTACACACACACGTTTGCGAGGACGGACAGGCACATGGACGAACGGACAGATGGACATGCAAAAGTCAAAATAAATTTTTATATTATGCGTGGATGTCCAATCCATTTTGCTCGACAATAATGATTTTCAATGCGATACAATTGCCCGATTGGTCCCATTTTCGAACTTAAATTTACATTTTTTCTAAAAAGCACGGTAAAATTCACTCTAAGCGAACTTGTTCTCGAGTTATCGTGAGAACGGACGGACAAGCCGATAGACGAACGAACGGACGAATAGACGGACATACAAAAATCGAAATAACTTTTAATATTATGGATGTCCAACTCATTTTGCTCTACAAGCATTATTTCTGTGCGTTACAAACAGAATATACAAAATTAGTATACACTTATGATTTCATCTAGGGTATAAAAATGCGTCAAAATGAAATAGCATACCTATCTGTTAAAGTTAATTGAGTTTGAATCTATAACACAAAAAATTTGTTCATTTAGGAGGGTGTTGAGAAAAGGTGATCAAACAGTAAAACACTCTCTGTAAAACTAATTACTTTTAATTAAATAATTATGTGCAAAATTAAACGCACTCGAACGCGAATAGGCTTTATTTATTTTAAGAAAATTGTGTTGGATTGTCGGTGTCAATTTCGCGCAATGTGAATGCAGGAATGCAAGAATGTATAAGTAACTGAACGATCAATGTTTTAATGAAATTGCAGTGAAAATCTATTCGCATGTATCAGGTTAATAGGAAATGAGGGATTTTGTGATATGGGAATTGCAAACAAGGAATTTAGGAATTTCAAAAAGAGCACTTTACTATACAAGGGCAATTCAAGAGAAATTCAGTTGCTATGTAGAAATGTCACATTACATTTTTTAAATCAACTGCTATTTCGCTCAAAAGATGAGATAGAAAAACAATTTTACGAAAGCATTCTTTGCATACCCCTTTCACTACATAATTTTTTCATTCAGCATTTATATTTATCTCAGATAAATATTACCTCTTACATTCTGTATTTTACGCTTCAGTGTGCGGTCTGCCTTAGACCTCTTTCACATGAACTGCAGTTGTACCACAGACTGTGGTACCAATGTGGTAGCAATCGCTCTTTGCACCGCAGTCCGAAAAACAAAGTTTTAAAGAAGTGCTTCTACACGGAAATGCAGCCTACCATCGACCCATTGTAGAAGTGCTGTAGTGTGTTCTGCTGTTCTGCGATTAACACAGTAGGATACGCTTCCGCATCGTGGTACTATTTTTAGAAATTCGTTATCGTGAACTAGTATTTTCATACGATATGTTTAGGCGTACCACCCTTGTGGGAAATCTTTTCATTACTTCATTAATGAAGCAATGCACATATGTAGGTATATACTAATACACATTAGCACCACCAGTGAATTTTAGCACATATGTATGTAGATGTCATTGGAAACTCGATGCATTAACCTCTTACACTTTAGTTTTTGATTAATTCATTGAAGTGAATGTGGGGGGTAAAAATTTCTTGTTATTTTTATGTGAATATCATTCCCACACTACTTAAGAAAATGCGCTTAAGTTACCATCACATCTGCATTACCTTGTCATCGATAAAAACGATATATTGTATTCTTAGATGAAATAACCCATTACTGTGTTCACTAATCCTTCGAGTTCCTACTGGGACAGATTTCGTTGCCGGCGTATTCATTTAGATGTACATTTAGTTTTGGCTATTATTGCTTTCGTCAAGGACGACCTAGCATCAGTCGATCGGATATACTCAGGACATCAGCTCTCGGCCAAAACATTTGTAGGTAGTTCAGTTTTTAGTCTATTGTCAGACGAAAAAATAAGATTTTCCTCGAGATTGTGTACGATCAATTAACAAAAGTTGTTTAAGTTATTTTTTGTAGTCCGACCGCAGTTTATGTGTCCGCCGTAAAACCTTATGTGTTACGAGTAATATATATCATAAGGATTGAATCCGTAATAATATGCACGAATGATAATATTCCACGTTACATAATTACATAATTAAAGAATTATAATAACGATCATTGTTTTTATTCAGTCGTATGAAGAGGAGCTCCTCTCTCATTCAAAATTTTATCATTCTATTTTGACGGTACAGAGGACGACCGCTGTGCAACTTTAATATGGATACTTTTATATGTAGTACACGATACTTACTTCAGGATCTGGTTTGGTCTCTTTCAGCCTTACGAGCAACAGCAATAGTACAAATAGTACAGTGTAAGAAGTGTGAAAAGTAAATGAGTGACTTTGTATTAGATGATAAGTTCATAATTGAAATAGACCCAAGTATATGAAAGAGTAGTAGGTCAAAAGTTTAAAAGACATCATAAAAAACCAAAGCTTTTTTAGGGGCTTTTTCTAAATAACAATAAATTACACTCTTTTTAGTTGTCCTTTTAAGATACGGCAACTATTCAAAGGATGCACCCAGTGCCTTCTTTTGCATCGTCTACTTTTTCGGCGACAACGAATTACGCGACGTAATAGCAACACAAAAGCTACTTCCTCTTCCATATCTGCTTCTATACTGTTTAATTTTTGATAAATCCCTCATTACAATATTGGATAGGACCTCATCAGGTCCGCATTCTTCCACTGTACTAAATTTAACAGGAATATCATTTTCTGTGACGCGCGAGAAAATTAAACAATTTGAGGAACAGAACAATTTATCAGTAAACGTATTCATCTTAGAGAAAGAACGTTCCTTCACCATCGTTCCAGTTAGACTTACCGATCACAAGATGGAACATTATGTAAACCTCCTTATGATCCAAGACAACTATGACAATTACGCAAAGAACGAAGAGCATATGGATGATGATGATGATGGTGATGATGGCAATAAAAGATATCATTTTTGCTGGATTAAAGTTCTTTCGCGCCTTGTATTAAATCAATTTTCAAAACGTAAAGGCACTTTCCCATATAAAACAAGAACTGAAAAATATAAACCGAAGAACTCAATTTATTCTATTCCACTTTAAAATAAGATTTTTGCTTCAATGATTAATAAAATCAAAGGAAATAGGATAAACTAAGAATTTTACTGAGAAAATAGTTGCATATATTTATTTCAGATTTTTATGAAAAACACAACTTTTATGTTTTATCGGCCGAAAAACTTTTGCAGCCCAAACATTCGGCTGTTAAAACATAAAAGTTGTGTTTTTTAAAGATCTGAGATAAATATACTATTTTATTAGTAACATTTTTTGTTTATCATTGGAGCAAAAATCTTGTTTTAAAGTGGAATAAATTGAGTTTTTCGGTTTTTTATTTTTGATGTGAAAGTGCTTCAAGGTTAGAAAGTATATATGCGACAGATGTTTATTCTATTTTTATCGGCTGAAAAATTGGCGATACATATTCCTGAATGCGAGAAGCAAACCGACTGGAGGATTATATTTCCATTGGAGAAAAAGAAATGGCTAGAATACAGGAATTATAATCACACGGATGCAGTGCCGTTTTGAGTGTATGCCAATATTGATCAATATTGAAACCTATTCAAGCATGCAACGAAAATCAAAATACGAAGTGCATCTAGGAACATGAAGTGCACAGCATAGGATTTTATTTCTACTGCAAACATGATGCTAAACTCTCATATTACCGAACCAATCGAGGAGAGAATTGTCAAAAGTGGTTTGCATTAGAGTTACAAAAGATTGTATCAATAGTGGTACAGGAAAAGCTCAACATCAGACCAATGCAACCACTAACAAAAGAGTAAAGGTGTGTTGCAATATCTGTGAAGAAAAGTTTGCACCGAATGAGGAACGAGTCCGAGACCATTGCCACTTAACAGGTAATTACCGAGGACCAGCCCACAATGCATGTAACCTCAGCTATCATTTTCCACAGTTTATCCGGTTATTATGCACATTTCATCATTAAGGATACATACATACATTTCGTTCACCAAGTACGAGGAAGGGAGGCCCGGTTTTAAGCGTAGGCGACGTCGACGACACTTCTTAGGCGGCATTTTCTAATTTTTGTTTGTCAATTTCAACAAGAAAAATAAAATGTCCATTATAATTGCAACAAAGTAACTTCAACAACTGGAGCAAATATGACAAAAATTGTAATCGATAAGTTGCAGGAATTATGCGTAAATGTTGATGACATGAGGGGACAAGGATACGATAATGGAGCCAACATGCGCGGAAAATATAATGGTGTTCAAGTCAGAACTCGTCAACTAAATCCCCGAGCTTTTTTCGTACCTTGTAGTTCCCACTCTCTCAACTTGGTATTGAACGATGCAGCTAATAGTTGTATGCAGACTGTCGCATTCTTTGATTTAATTCAATGCATTTATAACTTTTTCTCAGCATCAACTCACCGTTGGAATGTATTATTAAAGCACGTACGCGATATTTTTTTTTTTATATATTATTAAGCCAAGCTGTGCAAAGCACAGCGTGGCAGGAAGGAGATAGGGAAAGGATTAAGGGATATGAGGAGAGCCGCGGAGTTGCCGATGTATGTCGCCCTTAAACTTTCGCAGGTTGTATGCCGGAGGAAAGACAGAAGATGGTAGACTGTTCCACATTCGCACAGTTCGGGATAAGAAAGCATCACGGAATTTTAGTGTGCGGCCGAAGGTAATTTGAAGGGTAAAAGGATGAGCGCGGGATGCAGCGCGAGTATTGCGTGCAGGAAATATTCTACAAGGGATCAGACTAGATATTTCATCAGAACATTGACCATGCATATAGCGATAAACGAGCGAAAGGCATCCAACATTGCGACGGTGCTCGAGCGAGTCGATATGACGAGTAATTGCCACATCGCCAATGAGCTTGCAGGCTCTCTTTTGGACAATATCCAATGAAGCTAAGGCTGTGCGACCAGCCCCGGCCCAGATATGGGAATTGTATTCCATTCTAGGTCTGATGTAGGACTTGTAGAGGAGCGCTATATTGGATGGGCTGAAATATTTCTTACACCTTTTCAAAAAACCAAGACATTTTGATGCTTCTTTCGCAACCGAGAAGATGTGATCTGTCCAGCTTAACTTACTGGGCATATTAATGCCAAGAACGCTTAGTGACGGTGAATCAGAAATTAATGCACCATCAAACGAAACGGGAGTGGTTAAGTGATGGTCTTGTTTTAATGAGATGAGACAGCTTTGGTTCTTAGATGCATTGAATTCGACGCGATTCACTTTGCCCCAAGCGAGAATATTGTCAAGATCGTTATTCAATGATCTAATCATGCAATCTCGTTTAACACATGTGGCGTTCCCTCTGGAATCCGCAAGGGTGTCAAAGGAGTATGCGAAATCAAGGGTACTGTCATCAGCAAAGCTATGGATAGGATTGAAAGTAAGGGAAAGCAGATCATTAATGAAGATTAGAAATAGAGTCGGAGAAATAACAGAGCCTTGGGGGACACCGGCATTAATAGGAAGAGCTTCAGATATAACGCCATCTAATACAACACGTATTTGGCGACTAGATAAAAAACTTTCAATCCATAATAGAAGAGGAGGGGAAAGACCAAGTGCTTTGAGTTTGGCTAAAAGGGCTGGATGCCAGACTCTATCAAAGGCCTTTGAAATATCTAGAGCAACGATTTTGGACTCACTAAAATTGTGAAGACTACGATTTCAACGTTCCGTAAGAAAAGTCAGCAAGTCTCCAGATGAGCGTCCTTGCCGGAAGCCGTATTGGCGATCGTTGATGAGCTGATTGGTTTCCAGATACTTCATTAATTTGGAGTTAATGATAGATTCAAAAACCTTTGAAAGAATCGAAGTGATTGCAATTAGTCGATAATTTCAGGGATCGCTACCCTCCTTTCTTGGGAATAGGCTGAACGTGAGCTAGTTTCCAAGCAGTTGGAAATTTTCCTGTCGAATAGGACAGGTAGAATAGTTTGCGCAGAGGTTTAGCCAAGGATGAGGCACAGCTCTTAATTAATAGGGGCGAGAAACCATCAGGTCCTGCGGCTTTAGAGACGTTGATTCCTTTAAGGACCTTGAACACATCTCTCGTGCGGATGTGTATTGGCTCTTGTACACATCCGCACGGGGGATGCACGACAGGTGCCTGTGAAGTGGGTGGAAGAAAAGAATTTGATGCGAATCTAGCAGCCAAAATATTAGCTTTATCCAGGGACTCAACAACCACTTCACCATTATTAAGTAGTGAAGGTATAGAGGAACTGCTGAAGTTGTTCCTGATGGTTTTGACCAGGGACCAGAAACCTTTACTACCTTTGCGGCTTGCCAAGATTCTTTGTCTAACATTCTGGTCAAAAAGAAATTTCTCTCTGGATAATGGACTTGCAGGTGTTCCGTGCAGTCTTGTAGATTTCTTTCAGTTCTGGACAAGGATGCACTTGATAGGCGCGAAAAGCAGACTCTTTGGCTCTTATAGCTTGGTTGCACTTATCGTTAAACCAAGAGTGATTTTGCTGTTGTTGAGATCTGCTGTAAGAATACGGAATATATTCACGCATGCCTAGACTTAGTATGTTACTAAGTTCTAATGTGCATTCATCAGCATCCCTCGAAGCAAAACAGACCGACCAATCTATATCTCTAAGATACTGATTGAGACTTTCCCAATCAGCGTTCTTATAGTGCCAGAGAGGCCTACTTGTAGGTGGAGAAATAGGGCGGCGCAGAGTTGAGGTGATAAATTGAGCCGTGATTAGACAGTGGTCTGAATTACCAAGAGGGGAGCCGACTGAGATGAAATATTTGTCAGGGTGAGATGACAGAAACAAATCTAGTAAATTGGCCCTATCTCCAGCTGCATCAGGGATTCTCGTCGGTGCATATTACTGTAAAGCCGTTAAGTGCCACTCGTTGGGAAAGTAGGTTAGATGCCGTTCGGGCGCTTCGATTTCAAATTAGTGGAGTTTACGATGCCCTACTTGAAATAGCTGAAGATAACACTTTAACAACTCCACCACAAGTAAAAAGTCGCGTAGAGGCTAAGAGAATAGCCAGAAATATTTCAAACTTCAAATTTGTTTGTTCCTTGGTATTGTGTTATGATATTTTATTGCAAATTAACATTGTCAGCAAAATGCTGCAATCACAGCATTTAGACTTGTCTCTGGCTTTAGAGCATTTAAACGCTACCAAATCTTTTCTGTGCGATTATCGTTCTGATGCAGCATTTGCAGAAATGATTGAAAAAGCTAAAAAAATAGCAATTGAACTTGAAATTTTTGAAGGATTTTGTGAGGAAGAACCCGTACGCGTTCGTAGAAAGAGTAGACAATTTTTATACGAAGGTCGTGATGAACCGATAGTAGCACCAGAGCTAAACTTCAGAGTATGTTTTTTTAATCGAATATTGGACATCGCAATTCAAGCAACAAATGAAAGATTTACCCAATTATCGGAATATAGCGAGTTATTTGGGTTTCTTTACAATATCGGCAGTAAGAAATTTACGGATGATGAATTATTGAAACAATGTAAGGACTTGCAGTTAGCGCTTACATCCGATGGCCAATCAGACATCAACGGGGTCGAACTTTGGGATGAAATTAAAGCTAAAGGAAGACGACTTGATACTTCGAAAAGCGATCCAAAAAGTGTGTTAAAATATATTTACACGTCTAAATTTGTTGAAGTAGTCCCCAACCTGTCGATAGCACTTCGCATACTGCTAACGTTACCAGTCACAGTTGCTAGTGCTGAAAGAAGTTTTTCAAAGCTGAAAATAATAAAATCATATCTGAGATCACAAATGTGTCAAGATCGTTTAGTTGGTCTAGCAACGATTTCCATAGAAAAAGAAATTGCTGATCAATTAGACATGGAAGATTTGATTAGGGATTTTGGAGAATTAAGCGAGAAAAATTCACTTTTAATTATTATTTGTTTTGTTATTTTTTATAAACTGAATTTTTATTTATTTTGTTTTTGTTTAATTTTTCTTATTAAAATACAAATATATGTATTAAGTTCAGATATTCAGTGTTTAACTATTTTAAAACTATTTTTAAACTACTTACACGCAAAGGTGTCTTCCCATACGACTTTATAGACAATTGGACGAAATTGGATTTCCAATACTTGCCAATTCAGGAAGAATTCTACAGAAAAATTACCGATACTGACCGATTTTGCTGAGGATTACAACCTTGCTAAAAAGGTCTGGAAGACATTTGGAATACAGACACTTTGCGAATATTCCGATTTATACCTAAAAGCTGATGATCTTCTATTGGGCGATGTCTTCGAAAACTTTCGATAAGTGTGTATGAAGACATACAGCTTAGATCCTGCTCATTATTACACCATGTCGGGCCAAACATGGGATGCAATGCTTAAGTATACTCAAGTAAAATTGGAGCTGATAACCGATGGAGACATACTGCTATTCGTAGAGAGAGGTATTCGGTGTGTCATAAGCCAATGTTCCAATAAATATAGTAAAGCCAACAATAATTATATAACGGATTTTAACCCTGATAAAAAAGAAAAATATGTGCTTATTATGATGTGAACAACCTTTATGGATGGGCCATGTCACAACATTTACCTACAGGAGGATTCAGATGGAATGATAATCTCAATATTGATGTTCTCCAAATTTCCGATGATACACCAACTCGATACATTCTCGAAGTTGATTTAGACTATCCTCCTGATAAGCATAAAGACTTACTGTTATGATGTGAGCATACAGCACCACCAGGCTCAAAATTAGAAAAACATTTAACGACATTACATCATAAAGAAAAATAAATTATACGCTGTCGAAATTTTAAGCAATGCTTATCACATGGCCTCATTCTCAAAAAAGTACACCGGATCCTGCAATTCAACCAATCAGCTTGGCTTATACCATTCATTGATCTGAATAAATACAAACGGAAACAGGCTACCAGCGATCATGAAAAAGGCAGCTATAAAAAGATGAATAATGCTGCCTTTGGTAAGGCCATGGTAAATGTACGCAAGTATAGTGACATCAAGCTTTGCGTAAAATGCGAAGGTTGTTATTGTGCAAGAGCTCTGATTGCAGCACCCAACTTCCACAGTACAACGATATTTGACGAGAACCGAATTGCTGTGGAATTAAGGAGATTGAAAATACTATTTAATAAGCCGCTTTATATTGGAATGGCGGTCTTGGAAATTTCAAAAATATGCCTCTACGACTTTCATTACAGTTTTATGTAGCGCGAATTTGGAGATAAATGTAAAGTCATGTACACTGATACAGTTTCTCTAATATATGAAATTGAAGAGAAAAATATATATGACTTTATGGTAGAAAATATTGATAAATTCGACACAAGTGATTAACCTGAAAATGATCAGTTCAAATATAGTGCTCATGGATACAAAGATTCCCGGTCTAATGAAGGATGAGGATGTGCGAATTCTTAGACTTGCGCTCAAAAATGTACAGCCTACGCATAAATGATGGCAAAACTGTAACGAAGGCACAATGTCACACCATCAGCCAAAAGAAGAATGCTTTGAGTCCACATGATAACAAGCGGTATATTATGAGTGGCATAACGGGTTCACTACGATACTATGGGGACATTACTCAATTCAACCAAAGCAACAAGGAACAAGCACAGCAAGCTTATAAGTCTAAGCCTATTATTGTAATTTCTTTTAATTGTATTACAGTCTAAAATATTGTTACGCGCCACAAAGTGACCGAAACGACATCTGTTGGAAATGGAAACAACCTTAGGTTAGTGACATCTTAGTAAACTTTGGGTTCGGAGAATAGATTTTACAGGAATGTTTTAGGATAGTATGTAGAATATAATACGGCACAGGCAGTGAAGTGAACGAAGTAAACTATTTGGATTGCAATAATTAGAAGTGCAGTACTACCGACAACTAAGAGTTGATTTGCAAACAATAGAGTTAAATAAAGCAAAAACTTGTGAATTATAAGTGAAATATTGTGTGTGAATAACGAACAAAGACCACGCTCGTAACAATTTGTGTCAGAAGTGAAATAAATTCGTGAAATAATCTAAATAAAATTCACAGAGTGATTTATTTTGTGTGAAACTTTCCTTCTTTAAGTGAAAGTTTTGGAAGATAATTTTATATTAAACTGTGAATGAATTACTAAAGTAATGGGACGCAAACTAAAGGGAGCTTCGCACACAGGAGTGGAAACGACAGGTCTAAAGGATGTTCTAGGAGAGCGACTTAGACAAGCTTTGATAAAGGAATGAAAGATACCTGAGACATCTGTTTTCGACGAAGAACCTGAAGCTGAAGAAAAGTATGCAATGAACATTGAGCAACTTTTGTCTGCTTTAATGAGCAAATTGGACCATGCTTTCGACGAATAGAAGAATTCTCTGGAAACCCGTTTTGACGAGCAAAAGACTACTTTTGAGGTACACAAGAATTCTTTGAAATCCTGTTTGGATGACCAGAAGAAATCTCTGGAAATCCATTTGGACAAACAAAAGAGTTGTCTGCAGAATTTTCTAGTAACTTGTTTGGAGGAACATAAAAATTTTCTGGAAAACTCGTTAGATGAACAAAATATGAAAATTGAAGAAATCGAGCAGGAACAACTAAAATTTACTGAGCAGCTTGATAACCTTAAAGCAGATATGGAAAGGAAGCATCGGCAACCTCGGAACGAAGGAATTGAAATATCCGGTGTAGACAGAATGAATCTTCCAATATTTGATGGACAAAATTCGTGGCATATTTTCAAGAGACAATTCGAGGCAGCTTCAGAAGTAAATGGATGGAGTAATGCAGACAAAGCTACAGCTCTGGTATTAGCAGTACGAGGTCCTGCGTCAGAGCTATTACTACCTATACCGATTGAAAAGCAATGTGATGAAATTTCAGGAGTACAGGGGATAGTATTACGATATGGAAATGTACACATATAGCAAGTACAGTGAAACCTCTCTAAGGCGGACAGGCATGGGACCAAGAAATATTGTCCGTTCAGTGGGATGTCCGTTATTGAGGGAGTAAGAATAAAAACACCAAAACTGATATGCCTAAAAACATAAATACATACTAGTATGTACATATTTACATATACATATATTTATTTAAACACATTTTAAACCAGTAAGAAAGAATTTATTGTATGGTAGTATATATTTTAAAGAAATCATCTATTCGGCTTTGGTGTAGATGTTTCCCCGAAGTAATAACAGTTTCGTAATGTGTCCTTAAAATTGAAGTCATTCTAAGAGCTTCGTGATCTCCTGTTTGTAGAGCAAAATGCTGTAGAGATTGACATACTTTATGGGACTTTCTGTGAGAGTCAATACCAGTTCCTGCTTCAGGTTCAGCGTAGCTCTCGTTATCAGATTCAATGTCGACTGTTTCCATCCCATCTGTCTCCTGCTCAGTATAAGAATACAATTCTTCATGTGTGTTCAGATTACTGTCACATGTGGCATATTCGAAGGAGTCGAAAATTTGGTCACAACCACTCTGTCTAATGAGAGAAGACATATCTCTGAAGCACGTTAAAGGCAAGTCATCTTCTGGGTCGAATTCATCATTAAGACTGTATGTGTTGTCACGAATGTACCCTGATTTTCGAAAGCAGTTTTTGATGGTACTAACTGAAATTTTTTGCCGCGCTGTGTCAGCCCAAGTGATGGCATCTAAAACGTTTACAGACGAACAGAGTTCTGTTACAGAAGAGATATCATCCATCTTTGCAAGTAAGTGTCTTAAGATAGCGTGGCGATAAAAAACCTTAAAATTTTTTATAACACCTTGGTCTAACGGCTGACTAACCGAAGTCGTGTTTGGTGGTAAGAATATGAGCTTTATATTACTAAGTGTTAGATGAGGATGAGAGGCAGCATTATCCAAAAATAGCAATATTTTTCGTTTCTGCTTTTTCATTGAGTCATTAAAGCTATGCAGCCATTCGCTCATTATATCTGAGGTCATCCAAGCCCTTTTATTCGACTTCCATATCGCAGGTAAGTTTTTCTTTTCTATGTTTTTAAAACAACGTGGGTTAGCGTACTTGCCTATAACTCGCCTGGATCGTTTGTGTCAAACTGCGAGCATCAACACCGTGGACCACCTGTTGTTCGGGACGAACAATTTTAAGAACGGGGCAGTGTTACGCCAAATAGTGTTTTGATGAAAATCCAAGCCATTTAACGTACGCTTTATCTCCCCTCTTCTTTAAAATTTTCTCCACGAGGTATAGGTTTGGGTGTTTAACTTTCAGAAGCTTCAATTCATAAAAGCCTCCTGTGATAGGATTTCCTTGATAATCTTCCAGCCGATATGTGATGGGATTTGTGTTTTGAACTTTAACAAATTTAAAAATCTCAGCTGTCCAATACGTTGTGCAGCCTTTCTCAAATACATGCTTGTATTTGCTGATGCGTACAAACTCTACAACTTTATACTTTGCAGAATCAACAATTTTTATGTGATTATATGCAGTTGAAACCAGTTGCTTCTTATTGGAAGCACTGATATCATGAGGCCTAATTTTTGTAGTTTGGTGTATTTTTGCGTTATATTCAGTGGTCAGTTTCTTTACCATATCAATCCACCGATAAGTTCCATTCATACTAAATTCCTTCAACATCATATTCTTGAGAGTTCGGTTAAATCGTTCCACCATTGATGCTTTGACGAAACTGTACGTAGAGTAGTGATTAATTGCATGCATCGCCAACAGATTTTTAAAGAAACTGTTGTAGAATTCCTTTCCATCACCAGTCTGCAGGTTTTTGGGTTTTCGTCCCTCGCTGAATATAGATTGCATGGCAGCTCTTATTTCTACACCAATTTTTCTTGTAACTGAAATTGCCCACACATACTTGAAGGAGGTGTCAATGACTGTCAGTAGATAGCGGTAACCCTTATTCACATGTTTCTAAGCATCCATTTCGACCTAGTCTGCCTACCACAAGTTATATAATTATAATTGAAACAGCTTTCTCAAGGGTTTTTACTGATATACACCATCTTTTGGTGTTAATTCTTTTTTATTTATTATGGAAGTAAGCAGATAGTTTTCAATCTTCGCGATTTGATCATTGATATATAGCGCTAGATTTGTCACCTCTACATTAACAATTTTTCTTATTCCTTCAACACATACATCGTCTTTTCAAGGGATTCACCAAGTCGTTTTTTACACTTAGAGTTTAGATCATGGTCTCCGTTTATCGTTAAATTAAATACGATACCCCGCTCTCCTTGTTCCCCAGATGGTCCCTGAGCTCTTTGTTTGCCGGCTGCTCCTTGAGCTCCTTGTTTGCCAGTTGCGCCCCGAGCTCCATGTTCGCCCTAAGGTCCTGGAGGTCCACGTTCTGCTTCCCAAGATGACTACGCTTAGAGAAACGTCCAAACTTGTCAACACTCATCTTTAGATTGTGTAGAAGCATGGTAATGGAGTAGTATTTAAACTATGATATCTGCATCTCGCAGCTTCTCCAGAATAGATATAATTTCATTGCTGCGACTGGTATTTGCAGCCTGTTTTGAGGCCGTAAGAAGGCGCAGCCTATCCACTAATTCATTTGGATCATCCCAGTAAATATGATAAATGTTTTCCTTAGGCAGCCGCATTAGTCCCATGCCTCTATGCTGCCCAAGTTTACTAATTAAGCCTATATACTTAGTCGCTTTAGTACCTGTTATCTTCCCATTTTCTGCGTAGTCACGTTTATATGCATTGGTAATTGGTATCTCTCAAAATGATACTATAATTATTTAAATCCTCTTTAATATATAGACGTTTTACTGGATCTTTCATAAATAGCAGCTCACATAACCCTAAAGTTGTTTTATAGCTCTTCCCTTTGATTACAATATCACCTTCGTCATCATTATCAAACGTTCAATTACCAATTCTCCACACGTTGTCATCATATTAACTCCATAGGTGTAGTCAATCTTAAGGCTATTATCAGTGAACAGCTTTAAGTAGTTTGAAACTATGTATCCAGAGACGTATCCAGATAGGGGGGACATTCCTATCAATGTTGTTGAATGTTTGGGTGTAACGAATTCTTCTTCAGATGTTAAGGAGTAATCTCCGTAATTTATAGACGTGCTTCTAGCCTCTAGTTTTAAATATTTCCGTTTGGAGGGGTAAAAGATTCTACAACTTCTTTGGCTTCTTTTTCTTTTTCATCTTTTGGCTCAAATTTGCCTATAACCGATGTCTCGTATTTGGCTCTTGTAACAAACTCTTTTAAGAGTTTGGTGATTGGCTTAAAAGTTTCTTTAAGTTGAGCCTCGGTTTAAATCCCGTGTTTAGGGCTTTAAATTTCCTTCGTAGTGCATTCCTGGTCTTAATGATTGCTTTTAATACATTTTCTTTCATCTTCGATATTAACTGAACACTAGATTTTAAAACAGGTCTGATAACAGTTATACAGCCTTTATAGCAGGTCTGGTAACAGCTAAACAGCTTTCAAAATAGGTCAAATAACAGCAAAACAGCTTTTCAAACAGGTCTGATAACAGCTACAGAGCTTTTAAACAGGACTGATAACAACAAAACAGCTTTTTAAACAGATCTGATAATAGCTTAACAGATTTTAAATAGGTATGATAACAGCTAATCAGCTGTGCAAATAGGTCTGATAACAGCATTTAAACAGGTCTTATAACATTTAAATAGCTTAAATCCACTTAATAGTAAACAACTTAGCAGGTCTACAAGCTTCAATGTGCTTTCGGCTGAGTTAAAACTTCGACTTATGTAGATTTCGCACGTTTCATCATGTTATGTTACAATATAGGTGTCAAATCCTTTATGATAGCGCTCTTTGTTTAATGAACTGCCCTTATTCATCATCAAGAATCCATATTCATCTTTCCAACACTCGGCACAGGCTCTTCGAAATTTATCGAACTTCATGTCAGTATTCTCGTGTTCATTATAAATGTGCTTTAAATTGAAGTCATCTTGATTTAATAAGATGATTAATTTAACATTGTCAGGTATTAAGTGCTTTGCCATATGCGTATATGTTTGACAGAGATAGAAGCCGTCTATACCTTTGTGATGACCCATGCAAATATATGATCGCACATTATCTTGCTTATCACATGTTATATCATCGCAAATAAACACCGAACGTAATTTGGTTTCCTGCGGTTGTAGAACGTCGCAATCCAGATATGGCGGTCATCACTCTCTTCAAGTATTCATACTTTGGTTGCTGTAGAGATTTCGAATATATGTAAATATTTTCATATTTCAGACCATTGGAATGTTCAAGCAAACTTATTATAGCATTAAGTTCAACAATGATGCCTCCATGCTATCAGGCAATAGCGGACCATATTTCTTCTTCTTCACCCTCGTGACAGGTGCATCAGTATTTCGAACAGGTAAAGCCTCTTGTTGTTTAATGAACTGCATATTGAAGACGCTCCAGTAAATACAAAGTTTTGAAAGGCGGCACAGCGCTATTAAATTCAGTCATCAACATTACCTGTAGAATTACATCTACCCGGATACCAGTGCTGTGACCAGAAACAAAGTTACAATAAAGATGGGCGAGAGGAGACCTAGGTATTAATCCACTGCACGCAGCCTGCAAGGAACACGATATAGCATACTCGCAGCATAACGGCACAAGTGGTGATCGACATATAGATGATAAAATATTAGCTGAAAAAGCCTGGCAGCGCGCAAAATATACGGACGCAAATTTGAGTGATCGTTCCAGCGCCTGGATTATAACAAACACAGCCTTAGCTTTGTTGAATATTGTCCAAAAGGGAGCCTTCAAGCTCATTAGCCATATGGCAATAACTTGTCATGTCGACTCACTCAAGGACCACCGCAATGTTGGATGATGAAATATCTAGTCTAATCCCTTGTAGAGTAATTCCTGCACGCAATACTCGCGCTGCAAACCGCGCACATCCTTTTACCCTTCAAATTACTTTCGGTTGCACAGTAAAATTCCGTGATGCTTTTTTACCCCAAACAGTGCGAATGTGGAACAGTTTACCGTCTTCTGTTTTTCCTCCGGCATTCAATGTGCGGAAGTTTAAAGACACTCCGCCACTCTCCTCATATCCCCTAATCCTTCCATATCTCCTTCCTGCCATGCTGTGATTTGCATCATAGGGTATCCCCTGAACTTGTCTTAATACTATAAAAAAAGACAAAAAAAAAAAACAAAAAAAAACAAAGAACGCTATGAAGGTTAAATAATACTGGGGATGGGATTAAAGGTTAAAACTAAGCCGACATTCCGAAAAGCAGTATGAAATGTACGAAAGGTCTTAAAAATCAAACAGCCCAAAGACTTGATGGAAGTTACAAAAATAGCTCTTAGTGGATCTAAAGATTTATAAAAAATCAGAAGAAATCAGTTAAAACTCCACGAATGATTCCTGTACCAATTGTTGGTGGAGCCCTTCCATTCCTCATATGGTTCTCTGTTGGACTTTAAAATCATACCACTGCAGCAAGAGTAAAATTGGAAGAGAGCAAACGCCATAACCAAGAAACGGTTGGAAAAGATGGAAATGGCCTCTTCCTGAAGCCATACGAAAAAGGACTTGGATTATATATACAACCAAAAAAACTACTAAAGTCGCTACCTAAAAGACCACTACACGAGTTGGATCTTTGCAAGTATACCACACACTTACCACACTTCAGAGGAGTATTTATGTGTGATAATTTACTTAAAAAAGAAAGAGGTATTATTAAGTTGGTCATCTCAGCTGGAGGAGGTACACACTGGGTAGCGTACCTCCTACAAGAAAGGTTATATGATCGAATATTTTGATAGCTTTGGCAATCTAAAACCACCGAGTTAACTCATACGCTACTTATCCAATAATATAACATACAACTACAGTTCTTATCAGAACCATGATTGAGTATCTTGCGGGCACTTATGTTTAGAGTTTTTACATAATTGTTATAGTCATTAACATTGTAATTATTATCTATAAATAAATGTATCTATATTGAAATTAAGTCAGTTCATTATCAACCACCATGACATTAACACTTACTCTCACGGGAACTTGTTTCTACTCACTGCTGAGTAATTTCCTCCAATGGAACTAGAAACGGATTATGTTTGTGGACTTATTGATTTTCAAATATACAACTCTATACCCAATGTTGATGTGATCAGTAATCTGGTTCACGTAGAGAACGAAGTTGTTGAGATGCCAGCTGAATCCTATGAAATTGATGAAATAGCAAAATATGTACAAGGATATTTCGATAAAGAAGAGAAAAGGATAATGGTTGCGACCAAGGCCAACAATAATACGTTGAAGAGTGAAGTTATGGCTACTGAAGAAATACATTTTGCGAATAAGTGGTTCACAGCTCCTCTGCTAGGATTCAGTAAAGGAAACTTATCTGCCAATACAGTTCATACATCAGAGTTGCCGGTCAACATCATTAAACTAATTACTATACGCATCGAATGTAATATTATATCAAGATTATTCTTCAATAACGTACAAGTACACACTCTCCACGAGTTCTCCCCGAACTTGGGACCAGGGTATAAAATAGTGGATGTTGCCAAAAATGTAATCTATTTACCTGTAAATACCAAACGTATAAGTTCTCTAATATTTAAGTAGCTTCAATATCAATCAAGACGATGACTTAATCAACTTCTGAGAAGAGACTATAACCATCAGGCTACACTTGAAACCACAGCATGTTGATACACGATAACGATAAATACGAGTGCTGGCCAATCAAGATTATTAGTCAGCGGAGGGCTGTGAAGTGGGCAAGACCTACATTAACACCTACAAATACAGCATATTTGCAGTTGATAGGCTTAACGCTGAAGCAATGAATAAAGGAATACAGACTTGATATTGCACCAGACGCTTGCTTGGATAACAATATTACGAAGTTCGAACATCACTCATCTTCACTGTCTCTAACATCGTTTAGAGACAGCGATGAAATCCGTATCTGAGTACAACATCAGGATTTGACTCTATTACCCCGCAGGAGTTTTCTTTACATTGAGGAGTCGCTAACAAAGCTGGATGGAACCGTTTCAACAGCCGCAAAATTAGCTAACAACGCTCTACCCTTTCTTCTTAATGCAGTGGAAATCCATCGTACAATATATCTTGGGATTGCGACAACATAAAAAAACTACGTATCGCGAAATGCAAATGGAAGCAGGATACTACTCAACGGGAGTTGGTCGCCAGATTCATCCGTTATGCCAGTCAATGGACTGTTTAACTATTGCGTACCTCTGAAATATTTATTGGGATTCACTGAAGATTACAAGAAAATTCTTAAAAATTCCAAACAAGTCATATAGATCCGGAACAGGACAGATCCTAATGCCATTATATCACCCACAAATGAGTTGATAATTGAAATAACCAAACTTCATGGATGTGAAAAATTTATTTCGTATATTATTTATAGTTGTTGATTTTCACTACTCATCTAACTCCACTATTCATATAGGTGTCACCTCCGAATACACAAACTTAAAATCACTGCCATAGAAAGATTTCCTCAGTTGACTACACATTAGCTAAGTAACACACACATAATGTTTGAAAAATAATAACATCAGCGAATTTCACACCATGCCCATATATATTCTTTATAGTTTTTGATTTTCGCCAAAAAAATTGCAAGCCACTCAACATATCCTATTGATTATAATTGCTTTTAATCCACTACTCATATGGTTGCGCAGCCTAATATCCATAAGAAAACTTAGCACAAACCTATCCTGTAAAAAGCCGAAGTTTGGTCGCGCCACTTATCGTCTCAGCTTTTAATCCACTACTCATATGGGTGGCGCCTCCGAATACGAAAACTTAAAATCGCTGCCATAGCATGGTTCCCACAGATTGGAACACCTTAGTTAAGTATGTGGGTATTTAAGTCAATAACACAAAGAGTATTTAAATAACACCACTATTAATATTTATTAATATTAATTTAACAAAAAGGCTTTAAGAGCTACAATGGTCTTAGACGCTATGTTCGGTCCAAGATGAAAGCGAGAGACACTTAAGAGACCCCGACATAGCCAGGGTTCAAACTTGAAATCTCCCTCCCCTCAACCCCCCAAGAACGCTTCCACCCGCTCAAACCAAGGAAGGTTTTGGGTCACAGAACCCTCCTAGGATAATTACGACAACTACTAATCCTGCCGTAATTCCTCCGTCCTTAAATTTTGTATTTTCGTGAATCTACTGCTTTATCTTTACATGTATCGGCTTTTTCTTGCATGAATAAAGAAATAATGACGAAATGCATACACTTGCAATTATTAAAGTAAATGATCCTATACCAAGTAGTAATTAAGGTGAGTGAATTTTTGTTTCACAATTTCTTTAAAATTTTTGTCTTTGATTAAACAATTTCTTCAAATGGTAATTCGCTCCTGTAGTTATTTTCGATTTTGGGTATTTCAAAGTTTTGGATAAATACATTTTGTCGATTGCTACCTGTTATTAATTCTTGTACAATTGAAAAAAATTATCAAATAGCTGCCATTTAATGTTAATTTCCTTTCATCGCAAGTGCTATTTAGGAGTCCTGAGACTAAATCATTATAGTATTTTCTCTCTCTATAATTTCTTCTTTAAAATTATTGATAAATTTACAATTTCCATTTAAAACACAATTTTTACTTAATTTTAATTCTTTCTTAAAAGTATAATTTTAGTTATTGATACTTCAATTTCTAAATCCCCTTGTCTATTTTATGAATTTGCGATTGGCGCTAACAAATTCTTATCTAATGTTGTTACTTTTAGGAATTTTTATGGCTACACCAAAACGAATGTTGGGTAGCTTTTGAAAATTGATCTCGTAGGAATTGATTACTTCATCAGTGAGAATGTTTGGGTGGAATAGTCCTAGACGTGTTGATACTATGTTTGATCCACCTCTTTTTCGACAACATCTAATTTGAATATTTTTCTAAAGCTTGACTTTCTTGATACAACTTTTAAGTCATTGCAATTTAAAAAATTGAATTTTTCTAGTATTTTTACTTATTTAATTTTATTAACTTTAATTTGTTGGTTCATATTCTGGATCAAATTGTGGTTATTTTAGTCGATAATATCTTTGTCATCCATTGTACCATACAACCATTTAGCTATAGTTCCAGGAAAATTAATAAGTCCTCTCTTTTGCTTATACGGTATTAGAGTTTTGATTTTATTTTTAATTCTATTTATGCGATTATCTAGCAAAACTTTGTATTTATTTGAATTAAAAGTATTAAATGTAATTTCTAAATTATTGGTTATACTTAGTAATTCTTCTAGAGAGATTTTATGGAGTATCATACCGAATTTATTTACAACTTCTACTGTATACCTAATTTAACCTCTGTGTCTCCTGAGTTTGATTCAATTTTATCTATTATCATGGTTTGTTGTGTTGCTGCTGGTAGCATTAGAAGCATCAGGCCATGATTATCGCTTTGGTCTGTAAATTTAAATGTGCGTTTAATATTATTCTCGTGTACATTGGACATATTATATTTTTTAAATTTTGGCTGTCCTTAAGTCCGACGGATTTGTAATTTTTAATGAACCCGGTTTCTCTCTGTTCCTCATAACCCTCTCTACTTTTTTCTTTTGTGAATTACCTTTTTCATGAATTTTACTAGCCTGTCATAAATAATATTTAGATTGATTTCTTTAGTTTAGATTGTGTAATGATAAGATCTATTATAAAGGGTGTCTCGTATGTGGTCTGGCACCCGTAGGCTACGGATAGGTTATGCTTAGACAAGAGCAGCGGAACGCTGCTTAAGTTATTCAGAAGCCACAAATGCTCCACTGGAGTATAAGAAGATCTCTGCTGTGATTCTGCGAGCTTGCACACATATTTTGTTGGGTTGGATTCCGTTATTGGCACTGAAAACTGGTTGATTCAATAAAAATCTATGAACATATTGTAATGTCCATCACATCATCGTCTTCCGACACTAGTAATGTGTTGTCGGTAGATACCTAGAACAGAGTAGAATAATCTCTGGTCTGGTGTTGAATTTTTCTGCTACTACCTCCTTGAATGATCTTGATGTTAGCGATGTTCGTAACAAAATCAGGAAAACGAAGGAAGCTCGGGACAAGCTCGAACATCTCATTTCTTCCTCAAATTCGAGATTAATTCGAGAAAGCGAGCTCTTCGCTAAAATGTTTGCAGGCAGGTTTGGTATCAATGAGTGTTGCTGTGTTGATCCATGATATCTGAATTTCAGACAACTCCTTCATTTTAAGCGTATAGGATACCATCCATGAACTGTTAGATGCTCAAAGCAGCAGAGTATGATGTTGGGAGGGGCGATGGAAAGTGAGTTGGAGCCCTCCAGTAAGTACTACTTTAGTGAGCTTGGAGTTGATTGGTTCTGAGTTTAAGCCTAGCAGCTTGCAGGGCCAATGGACTGACTACCACGTTGACCACGTGCCTTCACACCAGCCACGTGGTTTTGTTTCGCTTTGGTTTTGTGTTAATGATTAATGTTTGTTATTCTTTAACTCACTTGCTGGGATTTTTAATATTGATGATAACTAATTGCGTTTGTTTATGTATTTCATCTTTTATTGTACTCTTATATACCTTTTACAAGCGCTCTATACTCAAGACTTCTGCTTCGATCGTTTGATTTCGACAGAATTATCAAATATTTATTAAGATGATGAAGAGCTTTCTTCTAAGACTAATGTAGCACAGGACATACGAGGTTTTTCTTGAAACACTTCTCCAGCTGCTTAAATTTCCGTATTGCAATAAGGGTTCGTTTATTTTTTTTTCGTAAAGAAACAGATACCGTAAAAGCTGATAATACTGCAGGAATTTTAGAATCTATCTTTGTTTGTGGCCACATTTCCGATTTTCCCCTTAGCCTTCTGCTAAAGTAAGCAATTCCTCGCGTTATCAAATCAGCAAAACATCAATGATGATGATGTTGAATATTTTCACGCCTGTAAATTTGAATTCAAAGTGTAAATACCTGACGATGACTAGTTTATGAAATTTCTTATGCCACAAGTTAGCATCCATATTAAACATATATGAATTAAATACCTATTCTGCTGCTAATAAATCATTAGGATATTAATACATTAATAGCATAAAAAACATATTTTTGTTTCTGTGTACATTTTCACTTGAACTTGAAATTACTACTACTAAAATATTCAGAAAACACAGAGAATTTCAGTAATTTATTGTCAAATTTATTAACATATCAGAGATTTTCTTAATATTGGAGGTCTAAGTGACGTCACAGCACATTAGCTGCAATGTGTCAAAATTTACGGAGGATTCTTGTACTCTCTGTACCTTGATACCTACCCCACGGTACAGAGAATTCAAGCATTCTTATGAAATTTTGACACATGTGTTGAGGCGTACATTCGTGCACTAATGTATGGAAAAGAGGGAGAGAGGAGAGAGAGTATTGTATTCTCTGTACCACGTTTTTCTATACATTACACGACCTTTCGTCCACTAATGGTGGAGCGTGATATTTTTCTATTATTTGTACCGTGATACATATTTATCTGTCAGTGCTGCGACCTAAAAGATCTTTTGTGCTATATGCCTGCCGTGTTAGGTCCAGTCCACGTTCGCCCTTTTAAGAAGGTTATTACGTACCTCATGAATTGGTTTTCCGTACGTCTCATGGGCAGGGCCATCTTATCCGTTAGGCACAGTAAGCATTGTACTTAGGGTCTACGAACCTACAAAGGACCTACAAAAGTCTGAAAATTAAATTATAAACAGAAATTTGTAACGTCGGGTATTATAGTGCGGGCGGTCATGAGTATGTCCAGGGCCGTTTTTCCAGACGTTGCTAGGTTCAGAGCGCTGATCTAGCTTTGCGGTTTGGGCGGTCTCTTATTCCAATTAATTCACAGTACAGTGATTTATGCTTGATTATAACTACACGTCTTGGGTGTGTGATAGGAGTGTGCGCTTAATACTCTTCAGACCAACACAATTAACGTGCGCTTATCGTTATAGTAGGCAACACGGGGGATACGGGATGGAGCGTGCGCTCGCTATTCTTCTTACTAACACGATTACGTGCGCTTGTCGTCAGAACAGCAAACACGGGCGGTATGGTGACGAAATATGTATATGCGTACGCTCACTACTATTCTGACCAACACGATTAACATGTGCTTCGTCCTCAGAGTAGCTAACACGGTACGGGGACTTGCGCACACTACTCTTCTGACAAACACGATTGACGTGCGCTTGCCGTGAGAGTAGCCAACACGGGGTACGGGAACAGAATATATGCGTGCGCTTGCTAATTATCAAGCCAACACGATTAACGTGCGCTTGCCGTTGAATTAACCAAGACGACTTGTGTATAGGACTGGATGGACGGGTGATGTGCTAGGTCGAGCTGCTGGGAGGCAACTGACCAATCTATCAGGGCTGTTTTACTTATAGCCAGTCCTCTGGTAGTCTACTGGTGGGGTTCATCTCTTATGACTTTGAAGTTAACTCTTCGATGTCAGGTTGTTTGCGCGATCGGTGGTTTAATTTTGACTTGTATCCGCGTGATCGCTCGGTGATCAACTGAGTAATATCCCTACTAGCGGCCGGCTATTGATACGCACTTTGGCTGCTGGTGCCGTGTGCAGAATGCTTGCTTCTGCTTTCTGGGCTGGGCTGCTAATCAACATCGTATTCTTCTCTCGGTGGCTGGATTCTCTGTTGTGGTATACATCCTTGCGAATTTGCCTCTATCTAGCTTAGATTTACGTAACTGCGTTACAAAATATTGAGCTGAAAATAATAAAAAAAAAAAAAAACAAAAAAAATAATAAAATTAAAAAATCATATTCAATAACCTTTGTAATATAAAATAGTTAGGTACAAGTTAAATGATATTCACTTTCCGATTGAGCGCAGATATTTTTTCATCAGTTTAAGTTTTGGACAAAAAACGTTCACGTTGGTATAATTTTATTGCGCCCCTGATGACAACCCGATAGGGTTTAGCAGGACCTTTGTATAAATATGTACATTAATTTGAAATACAGAAAAAAATAAGTTTGTTCGTAAAATGATAGGGCTTACATATAAAATATTATACAAAAGTGCCTAGGACTACGAGGACCCTAAGACGGCCCTGTCGGTGGGTCGCAGTGCTTAGAGATGGACTCCCTAGCTCCATAATAACAATAATAATAATAATGGCTATTCATCTCGCGATTTAAAAGCTGGTCTTATCATAACCAAAAGTGCATTTCGGGCAAAACCACACGCTGCAGCATGCTACCACTTTTCGTGGATGAGTGACACTCGTGGGGTGGAATCCTACTCATACAATGACACTTTCTGAATATTTACTGCCATCTTCAGTTGCAAACATTATTTCGTCTCATTAAAATGAGTCAGTACCCATCCTTTTGTATTTATAGAGCACTGGTAGGTAGGGAATCTGGAATGAAACTTGGCACACTGGTTGTTCGCCTCACGTTTTCTACCGCTTAGTACATAATACCATAGATGGCACACGAACTAGATGTCTTATGCAGTACCAAAAAAGTATACAAAATTTATATGGCTGGGTGGTCCATTCCGGAATGGACCACAACAATTGAACTGAGGTGTACGTCGAGTGATTCATATTTTTTCGTATCTGAAGTGTTGAGGAGGCCGATCAAATCAACACAAAACTGCTGTTAAAAAAAACATTTGTTCTCGGCATACTCTAAACCGTGTTGTGGCCGCATTCCAGAATGCACTACCCATTTCACAGCTTGTATACTCTGCTCTAGTATGGTGCGTGTGTTGGGTAATATAAATGTATTCCAATGGGTTTGTAGAATTATTATGCATTGCAATATGGTAATGCCGCAAATAAATATAGTCAAGTCTGAGGATCAATGCTAAAAATTGAACATAATACGCAACTAAAACTTTTGCCATTAGAAATAAAACTATAGAATTAGACAGGCGCAGAGGATTACAAAACTTTCTTGCTTACTATGCAAATATACGTACTTTTCAGTTATTAAAACACTTTTTAGCGAAATGCACAACTCAATGCCAGTAGTAATTTCAGTATGCAGCAGAGATCGTCTCTCTCCAGGGGCGGGATTCTGTAACCACGGAGAATTTGGGAGATGAGAATATTCGTTTTCTCCGGTTAAACTACTTAGTTCTCCATTCCCAATTCACGAACATGATTTGAAAATTAGGGAGAATATGAGAGAAATGCGAAAAGAGAGATTGCAATTCGCACCGGTTAATTTGAAAATTCTTAGGTTACCTAGGTTACCTACCTTCTCAAAATACAACAAAAATAGACAATATGCTCAGTTGGGAATTATTCTTCTTACTTTCCACAACTAAAACACCGGAGAATTTTAACAAATGGAGTAGAGAATATGGGAATTATCAAAACAAATTACAGAATTACAGAATTTCGAGTGGAGAATTAACTGTCAAAAGAAATCTCATTTCCCAAATTCCACAATTCTCCAAGTTGCAAAATCAAGCCCCAGCTTTCCCTAAATCTTTTAAAAAAATTTACCGCGTAATAAATTTTAGTGCGATATTTGCTTTTAATTTGTTTTTTTTTTGTTTTTTTGTATAAATTGGACGCTTTTGTAAACATATTTAAACAGCAAATAATACTTTTATAAAATTGACAACCTAAAACGAATTTTGAAAAACATATGTAAAATTTGCTTTATTTGTATCTAATTATATAGCTAAAGGTTTATTATTAAATTATTAAAACAAATTACAGGCAAAGACTTGAACTAATGCGAGAAATGTACCACAATGAGGCTGAGTTAAGCCCTACTTCACCCGATTATAATGTTGAAAGTTTGACCGGTGGTGATCCATTTTATGATCGATTTCCATGGTTTCGAATGGTTGGACGATCTTTTATCTACCTGAGCAATTTGCTGTATCCTGTCCCTCTGGTACATAAGGTTGCTATAGTCAATGAACGAGGCGATGTTAGAGGATATTTACGTATTGCCGTTCAACCTGTGTTGGTAATTACATCAAAAATGGATTTGGTCTTCTTAGTAGTTGATTCGTCAATATTTTGCAGGATGAAGAAAGCATTGATTTTAATAATGGTGTAAAGCAATCAGCACGCATTGTTTTTGAAGAAGAATCAAAGCCAAAATATCGATCTGAAAAAGATGAGCGCTTTATTGAGGGCAGTGAGTGTAAGATTGAAGGTGAGCTACAAGGAAAAAGTAATACCATTATATTTTTATATTCAACATATCATTAAGAATTAGAACTCGAAGATGCAGATTCCGGACGAGGTGATTCCAGTGTGGCATCTGAATTACAAGAATCTAATGAAGATCTGGGAGAACATTTACAAATTGGAAAGGAATTCACCTTCCGAGTGACTGTTTTGCAGGCCACTGGTATAAGTGCGGAGTATGCAGATATATTCTGCCAATTCAAGTTAGTTCAATAGAACCTGATACACTAGCTCCATAATATTGTATGAACAAATTTCAGCTTTTTACATAGACATGAAGAAGCTTTTTCTACTGAACCAGTAAAAAATTCAGGCTCAGGAGCACCTCTTGGATTTTATCATGTGCAGAATGTAAATTTTGATTAATTTTATACTTAGTTCGTAGTATGTATGCATATCTTCACAGGTGACTGTTCCAGTGACGAAGTCGTTCATTGAACACTTGAAAACACAACCAATAATGTTTAAAATATTTGGTCACTACCAAAATCATCCACTCCACAAAGATGCAAAACAGGAGTTTCAAACTCGTCCACCACCAAGACGTATGTTACCACCAAGCATTCCAATTAGCCAACCAGTTCGAAGTCCAAAGTTTGGTCCATTACCTTGCCCACCCTCTTCAACAGTTTTGGCAAAGCATGATGTTCTTGTTTGGTTTGAAATCTGCGAGCTCGCTCCAAATGGAGAATATGTCCCAGCTGTAAGCAATTTATGAAGTCAACTGTTAGAAAAATTCCATCTTTATTATATATCAATAGGTGGTTGAGCACAGTGATGATCTTCCTTGCAGAGGTTTATTCCTCTTGCATCAGGGTATTCAAAGACGTATTCGTATGACGATTGTTCATGAACCCACTCCAGAAGTCAAATGGAAAGATATCAGAGAGTTAGTCGTAGGAAGGATCCGTAACAATCCAGAGTCATCTGATGATGTCGATGACGAGTCATGCGTTTTGTCATTAGGACTATTTCCAGGAGAAATGCTAGAAGTTCCAGGAGACGATAGGTATCTCTTAGAAAGCCTAGAATTACAAGTGATAATTTAATTTAATTTTTTTTCTTTATATTTAAGATCATTCTTCCGTTTTGAAGCAGCATGGGATTCAAGCTTACATAACTCTAGCCTACTGAATCGAGTAACACAAGCTGGTGAAACAATTTACATAACATTGAGCGCTTACTTAGAGGTAAGTGTTTTATTGATCGAGATTATTTATTTAGTTATGACCACATTTTAGCTTGAAAATTGTGCAAGACCAGCAATTATTACTAAAGATCTAAGCATGATCATTTACGGACGAGATGCACGAACTGGACCCAGATCCTTAAAACATCTGTTCTCTGGCCAATACAGAAATCCAGAAGCAAATAGATTATCTGGAGTATATGAATTATCTCTACGAAGAGCTTCCGAAGCAGGTAGTCCAGGTAGAAATTTCTAACGTAGTTGCTGTATCATCAAATGCATGGATTTAAATGTTCTCTTAGAAGTAAAATATGCGTCATTTTATATTTTAGTAAACAAAATTTTCATAAATGGAAATGGAAATTTTTTTACATATATTTTAGAGACCCTAAACAGAAAACTATTTGTCTAGTTTTTGAAAACGAGACATTGCGCTTTCCGGGCGACTGCTCTTATCACTGAGCTAACGAGACAGATGACTTTCCCTATTGTATTTCATAATTTTCTAGCCTTTTAAGCACCAAAAGCTTTCAACTGACATTACCCAGTAACGATAACAACGCATAAATATTCAGTTTATTTCTTTTTCAAAGAATTTTTTGTATGAACAAATAATGTTTATAAATATTTTTAATGACTTGATTGCTAAGATGGAGATATGCGACATTTCATATTTTAGTAAACAAAATTTTCATGAAAAATTTTTACATTTACTTTAGAGATTCTAATTAAATTGTCAAAGAGAGTTTTGCTATGAAAATTCATAGCGAAATAAGTCAATCTGAAATTGACTCAGTTTGCTGAAAACTTTGTAGCTCGAGAATTGAGTGGAAAAAACTCTTTATGCAAACGAAAAATCTTTGAAAAAAGAAATTTCATTGCAAAAAGAGGGCGTTTCATATAAACAGGAACCGTATAATCGTCGTTCCTGCCTGCCGTATACGCCAAAGCAAAAAGCCAAGCTGACCTCATATATAAACTTAAAATAATTTTTAAGTGTGAATTATATGAGCCGAAATACTACGTATTTACTTGAATGCCTAGCAAGATTACCCCTATGCGGGACTGGCATTCCATAGAGAGTTTTGCTATGAAAATTCATAGCGAAATAAGCCAATCTAAAATTCACTCAGCTTGTTGCTATGTCTGCAGCTCGAGAATTGAGTGGAAAAAACTCTTTATGCAAACGAAACATCTTTGAAAGAAGAAATTTCATTGCAAAGAGGGCGTTTCATACAAACTGGAACCGTATAATCGTCCGTACGGCTTGGATCCTGCCTGCCGTATATGCCAAAGCAAACGGCCAAGGTGACCTCGTATATAAACTTAAAATACATTTTATATGTTAATTATATGAGGCGAAATACTACGTATTTACTTGAATGCCTAGCAAGATTAGCCTTATGGGGGGATAGAGAGTTTTCCTATGAAAATTCATAGCGAAATAAGTCAATTTGAAATTGACTCAATTTGCTGCAGCTCGAGAAAACTGAGTCAATTTCAGATTAACCTATTTCGCTAGTCCCGCATAGGGCTAATCTTGCTAGGCATTCAAGTAAATACGTAGTATTTCGCCTCATATAATTCACACTTAAAAATTATTTTAAATTTATGTATGAGTTCAGCTTGGCTGTTTGCTTTGGCGTAAATGGCGGCAGGAACCAAGCCGTACTGCCGATTATACTGTTCCTGCTTATTTGAAACGCCCTTTTTTTGCAATAAAATTTATTTTTTCAAAGCTTTTTCGTTTGCATAAAGAGTCTCGCCACTAAATTTTCAAATACAAAAGAAAATTTGAGATGCAATTTTATTAGAATGTAGATGTAAATGTCAAAATTGGTATAAGCAGCATAAAATATTTAACAAAAATTATTTATTCATTCAAATAAATGTTTTTTCTTTGATTTTTTTTTTATTTTATTACTTTTGCATTAGCATAATTCAAAAAGATTTATAAAAAATGTAATCAAAAGTATTTGGTATTGGTTATATGCAGTCAAAGGACGATTCTAGAGTTAATAAAATAATTATCATTTGTTTAATAAGAAAAAAGTAGAACTTCGTCTCAGTAAATCATTGTTTTTACAATTTCCGTGCTTTTTTCGTTTGTTGAGGGGAGCAGTTAAGATTACGATAATTATAACAATTTTCAGGAATCAGAAAATTTAGAAAAATGTTGGGCAATATGACACTTTACATCGTTTAAACATCCTAACAAAAACAGTGATCAAATGATCGTTAATGAAATCACAAATGGTGTTTTGGCAAGCTATTCAAATATTTCAATCTGTGTTTTTTGAACAAAGATGAAAATTTTCTCTTATAGGTTTATTAGTCCTGTTTAATGAGTCACTGTTTTAAAGAAAGTTACGGCAAACCTCACCTTGGTTGAGCAGTCGTTGGAAAGGCCTTGAAGTTCTACATACAATTAGCTCTTAACTGTGACCGTATGCCCTGTGGTTTTTAAGATACAGAGTGATTTGTGAAAAACTACATTTTTTCTTAATCACCCTGTAACTCCTAAACGGTTGATATGCCCCTCCCCCCACCCCTGCTATACAGTTTTTTGTTTTTTAGGTGAGTAACTATAACTTTGACCTCCTAGTGGGAAACACCCTGTACAGTAAGTGATTTCATTAATAACAATTCAACCTCCCTATATAAACATTTTCACAATAGAACTTTGAAATCACAGAAAACTCGAACATTTTTTAAAAAAAATGATCTGTTCAAGTTTTTCTCTGACTTTAGCCATTACAAACACAAAAAGGGGTGTAAATATAAAAAAAAAATGTTACCGTAAGGTAATATATTTAGTTTACTATCGAATGGCATTAAAATTTATTAAAATCTATGACATGACGAAAATCGATTTTTGGTTACCCAAGAATCGTTTTGGCCCACTGTGCGCCGTGTATCACCGACGCATGCCACCCCTGGCTCACACTTGGATGTCACATTGAAAATTAGAGTAAGGGAAATTTAATGCATATTAATTGAAATAAGTAGAATTTATTTTATTTAAATTTAATGTAATAAACATAACTTATGATTAATGCAGCTGCCCGGTAGCGAAACTAAGAAATTGCAGCGCCGGCGTGAAGTGCTTTAAATCATTAATTTATTCCGCCTTTTCATATTACCGGTAATTACATTTAATTAGTTGTTTAGCCAAATTTCTGCTAACAAACGGAATTGAAAACAGGCAATTTACAATACCATACCACCTAATAATCCAAAAGAGCGCACACTCGTAATCGCAAACTTGTCAATACATTTACGAATTCCTACATCATGTGTGCATCCAAAACACTCGAGAATACTTCCCAAGCCATGCTACATTCGATATCAACAGCTCATGGCATGCCACTACGGCACAGCGGCATATACAACTAAGAGCTTCTGCTTAAGGAATCGCAGTCATTTGGTTCAGATAAATTTTTATACCCTAGATGAAATCTAAAGGGTATACTAAGTTTGTCATTCCGTGGTCCAACCCACGCATAATATTAAAAGTTATTTTGATTTTTGCATGTCCGTCCGTCTGTCCGTCTTTACGCAAAAAAAAGTTTCATTTTTCGCTATATATTTGGACACTGCCTGAGAACGCGTCAACATAGAGAACTGAAATTTGTGTTAGTTAGTTAGTAGTGTTAGTAATATAAAAAAAAGTTATATGTGCTCGAAGATTTAGATACAACAAGCCGTGTTGAGGAAAATGCTTTAAAAATACTTTTGTGGTAAATTCGGTAAATTCAGCTGACATGCATATGTAAGTAAATTCGCAAATAATTTAAATATATCGTCAGTGAGAGCATACTTTCTGAAATCAAAACTGGTGCCACATGAAATAGGAGATCAGTCAGTCCATTTATATACTTGTCAGTGTGTGTTGCGGAAGATTGTGCGGAGTTTCTTAGAAATGTGTTTGAATTTTCGCGCCATTTATTTGTTGTGATATTTAAGGCATCACAATTTTTAACGCCGCTGACAGCTCACAAAAACAAGAAGAAGAACCAAAGTTGCTACGCTTTTTTCATCACATGTCGCCTCCTTTAGTTCTCTTCTCGAAGGTTATCCGTTTTTTTTTTGTAATATTTTTGGACTTGTGTCGTTTATCCGTTTAGTTTGTATGCAATAGAGAAAAAAAATACTGTCACAAGTCTGAATGGTACACTCTTTTTGATTTTTATAAAAAAATATAACCAGTCACAACTTAAAATGTGTCACTTTTCTTAACAAACTACGCAACCGTCACGTAAGAAGCAACAAGTACAACTGAGAAGTGTCGCTTTTCCTGAAAGCGATGCAAGAGTTTTTGCAGGAAAAAGAAGTGACATAATGCCATTTCGTGGGAATCGCGCAAGTTATATCTGTAACGGTTTCCTCGAATGAAATATATAAGTTTTTACGTTGAATTGTGAAAACAACAGAAAAATTGTGATTTTTGAGTTGTGTCACTATTCTTTCCAAGGTGTTTTTATAGTAATAAGATATAAAATTTCAAAAATGGACTAAATCGGGAACCCCTTCTTGGTGTTCCCATATAAAAATTTTGGCTTTTTACATATACTGTGAAAGGGATCAGTCTTAAACATTTTTGTTGTACTAAAAACTTCTTCAGAATACGAAATCCTATAAAATTGGTTATAATCATTTTTTTTCTGTCCGACGAACTGTTTTAGAAATATATGCGATAAACCACTTCAAAAATCAAACGTGCATAGATCGGTGACCATACGAAATTTAATACGGGCATTCATCTAGGGTATCATAAGAATTGGTCTGAGAACAATTCTAGCTTTTTTACCTGCTTTAAATAATTTTGTTAGGAAAGGTATACAAATTTTATTTCGGTTCGGAAGATAAGAACGCAAGCTTATAATTATTAGAACATCATTTTCTATATGAACAATAATTTATGGCGGTGGGGCTATTCAAATCAAACTTTTGTCAGTTTTACATAAGAACACTGCAAATATTTTAGAATATTAGGACTCCATTGGCGCTCTCATGCGGTAGTGAGGGAGTCTGTTTCATGGCTTGTGAAGTATGCTCGAGGGTTTTGGTGTATCGAATTAAAATATGCCTAGATGAAATCAAGACGAATGTGAAGTTCATAAGAAAGTTCAGGCGCATAGCACACAGGATACTCACTGTTCATTCACGGATTATAACGAGCTTTCGTTCACAAACAGGTTATAGATGTGCAGGGTAACTATTCCTTACCGTGATTTGTTATTAAAAGCTCAGGGGAGGTAATCTCAAAGCTCTAGTGAGGCAAACAAGGCTTGTGTTTTAGTTAGAACTGTGTTATCTTTTGAATCGTCGGCACACAGCGCACCGATTGAACAAGTAACTAACGACTCATTAGACTATAATGGTTCATTACATAACTGCGGACACACAGCCATTTCTTTAATTAAGTAGTACTGTCAAACTGGTTTTGATATACAGAAGCGATATAAAGAAGCGATATGGATCACATCAACGCGATAAGTATTGGTTTTTATTTATTATATTTCTTAATTTAACAATTTCCAAATGAAAAACAGATTATATTAAAAAGAATATTGATAATATAGTTTGTGATTTGCATTTCTTTGCATTTTTTCTGATTTTTCAAAACTGCAGATACACAGCGGCACTTCAGATTTATATAATATGCCAAAATACTTATTATATTAATTATTTTTAAATTGGGAAATTTCTGATCGGACAGCTGTGCGGTTATTTACCTGCGATTTGAGGTGACAGTTTAATAATTTAATTACCGTTACGTACTGTGAATGTCTGGTACAGGTGTTATTTATATCATAAATTGTAAGTTGTTTGATTTGAATTATTGTGATGGCACGTCTAGGCGCAAGGCCAACAAATTCTTTCTTTGGTGCTGAAGCGTGTAGGTTGGCCCTAAAGGTAGCTCAGAGCTGATATCAAATTCTTAATTTTTCTTAAGGTATTTAGGAGGAGACTTTTCAAATAAGTAAAATTTGCTCTCAAGATGATTATTGTTTTATAATGTTTTCTACAAATGCATTAAAAATCATTAAATAACGGAACAAAACATAATGTCTTATCTACAATTATGGAAAATATTTTCTTCTGCAAATTGTAGTTGCAATATTTGCATAATCTTTCCCAATTTTTTTCTTACAACTCATTATTTTTTATTTTCAAGTGTATATAGGTTTATGATTGCATATTCAAGTTCGTACTTGCTTCTATTCAAACCAATCTAATTTCTAATATCGCCTGTTGTGCTACAGCCTATAAAACATATGACGCTTAATCTTTAAATAGAACGAACTTTAAAATGTTTCGCTAATTTTAGATATTCAAATTCGGCAAACTAAATTGAGACATCGGAGCTTCGATGCTCAAAATTGGCTTAAAAATGTACAATATTATAGTAAATGTATTTTAAAATTATCTTATGTTGGCTACTACTGCGGCTTCTGCTAGTACTCAATTTGGTTTATTTATTTTTAATTTCATGATCATATACAATAATGCAAATTATTCCACTATCCCAATAATTTTACCAGGCGTTCAAAGAAGGCAACGGCGGGTATTGGATACAAGTTCTACTTATGTAAGAGGCGAAGAAAATCTTCATGGATGGAGGCCGCGGGGCGATTCCTTAATTTTCGATCATCAGGTTGACCTCCAATCATTGCCAGCATTGCATTATTATTTATATTTCAATATTCTTTTCAGTGGGAGCTTGAAAAACTGACCAGACTCGAAGAAGTTGGTCGTGTTCGCCATTTGTTACTTCTTCGCGAACGACTTGGAATGGATATGAACCCAAATCCAACAACAAAAACAGAAAAGGACGTATGCAACTTGGCAGCAAGAGCTGGTACATCTCCAGTACATATGGTCATTCCGCAATCACCTCAAACACCGGTAAAAGAATCACAGTCTATTATAAATGAAAGGGAATACTCTCAAAACGAGCAAGATGTTATCTTAAAATGTATTAAGCTTATACAGGGTGAGTAAAACGTGAAATCTCAATTATGTTTCGAAAGATTTAAAACATTTCAAACGCAGGTCGATTTAATAAGTCAGAAAAAATTGAGAATGTAAATCATTCAGATGTTTCGCCAGGGGATGAAGGATGTGTGGATATGTCTGCTAGTTGTATCTCAAGCAATTCAATAGAGTAATATTTAATTAAATAATCAGCGAACAACGAATTTAATTATAAACTACTTAGGCTTTGTTCTCCAGAGAGAGTTGATGTTCCCAATGGCTGGGAAGCACCAGCACCGGCCCCACAACCAACTCTTCCTTTACGGCTGTATGTACCGGAATTAGAAGAAATTCGGGTAAGCCCTGTTGTCGCTCGCAAAGGATATCTAAATGTACTGGAACATGGAGGCTCAGGATGGAAAAAACGTTGGGTTGTAAGATTTTTTTACTTTTTACTTTCTGAACATACATCTTCAAGAAAGTGTTTTCTGCAGACCGTCCGACGTCCTTATGTTTTTATCTTCAGATCAGAAAAAGATCCAGTTGAGAGAGCTGTTTTGAATTTAGCTACAGCTCAAGTCGAATGTAGTGAGGACCAAGCGGCTATGGTAAAGATTCCAAACACATTTAGGTAAATCAAATGATTGTACATTTGTGTGTGTTTAAATTATGATCTTTGTGTAATTATTATTTTAAAGCGTTGTGACCAAACATCGCGGTTATCTTCTTCAAACATTAGGAGATAAGGAGGTCCATGATTGGCTATATGCAATCAATCCACTTTTAGCTGGACAAATAAGGTAAACAAGTGTTAAAACTTACATTAAAATTTATATGTATTATTTCCTACATTTTAAGCACAATTAGCACTAAATATGTTTGGTTCTTGTCGAAAAATTTTCATCATATTTGTATATAAACATCTTCATGAATTTAGTTTTAAGGGGTAGACTTGTGTAAGATAACTTGTCATTACCACTTATTGCATTCTAATATAACCTTAATTGGAGGGAGGACTAATAACAATGCAAACGCCCACATCTGTTTTCTTTCATAGAAGGCTTCATGCTAAGATATTATGAAACAGGGTTGTAGGTATGGTATAAGCGTCATTAAAACGCTCTAATCTTTAATTGACCTATATTTATTATTATTTTTTTAACATCTTATATCTTTTTTTTTAAAACCTCTTACTTTTTTTTAAATCTGTTATTTCTTCTTTTTTATTTCTCTTATTTCCTTTAAATTTTCTTTATTTTATTATTCTGTTTTGTTAAAAAAAACTTCAACGATCTTTTCTTTTTTTGCATAATGTAACGAACAAACTCTACCCTTAAAATTTCTCATTAAACCTTCTAAAAGGATTCGAATGAATCCGCTTGAGCTTTTTCTTTTGAAGTACAATTGTTGTCAAGCATGTGACCGTAAATTACTTCGTAGAGACCTTTAAAGATGGATGCTAATTTCTATGCCCTAGCTTAGTGCTTAATTAGAACTTTTTCACTAATATGTAGAGTTTCCGGCCTAGCTGCATTGTCATGGTACTTCCAGAGTTTCCATCAGCGTAAGTTTTATACCTGTATATATATACGTATACGTTTCGGTCTAGGGTCTATCCAAATCAACATATACAATTTTAAACAGTCTTTCCACAATGTCCTTCACTACTAATGGAATCTTGATGGCTCTGGTGTGCTCATTTTTTTGACAAATTGTACAACGTCTGACGTATAGGGCTTAAATCGCTTCCAACGGTAGAAACGCTTCACCCTATCGAATGTTTTGTTCCTTCGCAATGCCTCCCGACCTAAAGTAATGGTAATCCCTTAAAATTAACTCAATTTCCTCCGGGGCGGTAACCAGTTTCAGTTCTTGTTTCTTCAGTTCTTCTTCGGTTATTATGTCTGTCCCCTCAAGACTGTTACCTTCGTCTTCAGATTCTCGCAACGGTATTTGTTCTTGTAGTTCCCTTTCTTTCTGTTCTTTATCTTCGGCGCAGACTATCGTAAAGCATGGGAACCCTTTGTTATGATTTAAGTTCTTCGACATCTCTTGGTATTCTCAGGAATTTACATGTGTATTACAAGAGAAAAAAAATTAAAGCAATTGGAATCATTAGAGATCTCTCGAGCATTACTGGACAAGGACCACCCCTGTTTTAATGACCAAACGGATCTCTATTGTTCACCACTTTGTAAGCCACTATAAGATACCAGTTCGGGCACAATTTTTGGTGTACTGATGTTAGCCGATGTGCAGAAACCAGTCTACACTAATCGTTTAAAAAAGTAAGTGTGATTTATAAACTGATATAACTTTTGATTTGTACTGATGATAGCCAATGTGCAGAAACCAAATGGAAATAGTTTATAATGAAAATGATTGAAATTGCTACTAAACGCCAATTTTCCCATATCCTTTGGGTCATTAATACTTGATGGATCTGTTAACAAGTCTTACATGCTGCAGTATGTAAAGGGACCTAAGTGATCTAAAATGTCCTCAATCCTGCGAAAAGGATAAGATGGATAGGATGCAAACTTTGTTTAATTCTCTAAAGTCTACACATAGCCGATACTTTCTTTTACAGATATCATCTACTCTTTTCTTTTCTTAGGAGTTAGAAGTACAGGGATTGTTACTAAGCTCGAAGATATCGTCCTCGAGTAATATTTTGAACTCTTTTGGATGACTTCTGGTATACGATACTGATTTTTATGTATGGACGCTGTGTTAGCCATTAAAGGTAACTAAAAATTCTTCGCAGGGGTGTATGTTAATTTATCGCCTGCCGAATGAAAAATATCACTGTATCCATAGCAAATTTTGGTTACAGCTTCCCTCACTTCGAAGTAAGTCTTCTCCCAACATCAGTGATTCCCTCAATAGCTTGAGTCGTTGTTGGAGATTTCGATCTTACCCCTATCCAGTCCTAGTGAAACACTAAAATTTTCCAGCCTCTACGCTTTACCGTTTCTTGACTTAATTATAGTATTCCCACAATACACTCATGCGCTAATGTCATCAGTCATACAAACCAATTTCTCCTCACCTGTGACCGGAATTTCCAACAGCTTCTCTGTTCTTGGCTTCAGCCGAATTCTTGCGTCTTAAGTACTTTTACTTTTTCTTAGATAGGACTTTACCTTTCTCTGTGGAAGATGTATGTTTTCGCTTTAAGTTTGAGCCCCTGCGTCAGCTATAGCTTTAAAGCTTGACTTCCATGCCAGGAATTTCCAGCTTCGTTTTCTTTGTCCTGCTATACTTTACTGTTCTCTGCTTCCAATCGGTTTAATTCTTTTGATAGGTGCTTTTGGGTAATATTCTTGATTCGTTCCTTTGCGAAGAGATTCGATCCATTGTCCTAAAGGCGACTCTGTGGCTATTATAACTGGTTGTACATCATCTTCTTTAGGATATTCTTTGTAAAACTCATTTTTCTTTAATTTATTTCACATTCTCTACAAGTTCCCACCTCAGATAGATAACTGGTCAGCAATCTAACACCATCTGCCTTGGATATGATGTCTTTCAATGCTGTGACTTGATCTTTCATTGATTATCGAATCTCGTTTTGGGGAGGAATTAAATGACACTTCTTTCCAACTAAACTGACGAGGATTTCCTTCAACTCGAGACTATGGATTTTTCCTTTCCAGTTATACGTAAAAAAATGGTTTTTGTTAATTTTACTGACAGTTTTCCATTTATACAATCAATAACAGCCTTATCCCTTCGTAACTAGATCCCCAGAATACCGCCAGCTGGAATAAGAAATGGTGTTAAACTCACATTGTTGTTTTAGTCCAACCATGCGTAGTGGGGCTTTACAAGTTTCAATTGACCTTAATTATATTACATGTTGTTCCTGTGTCTACTAGTAATGTTAATACTATATCCGATTCCACTGAGATAATATAATTATTTAACAAACTTAATTTTATTACACTAGCTTCTTCCTGAGAGTTCTTCATGGTCTTGAGTTCTGTTAATTGAAATCAACTGCGGATAACTCCAGAGCTGCCGCTCCCCGTTTCACTTCTTTTGAGTTTCTTTTTCCACTATGTATTTTTTTCAAATATGTGTAATGATAAGACGTTCTACAGAACGGGCAATAAAGGATTTCTGTGTCTGCTTGTAGTTGTTCTGGCGGAGTATTTGAAGTATCCGAAGGTTCACGATATATTCCCGCTGTTGCTAGGTCTGTCTAGAAATCTAATCTTCGGGTATCACCCCAGCTATCTCGTGCTGTTTTAAATTTAATCAACATCTGCTTCCCCAGACTACTGGTTCTATTATCTGGATCTTTCTCGAAATAATTGTCCTCTTAATGTACCTCATCTAGAGATGTGAATCTTCTTCCCATCAGGTACACCTGCGTAGTCTTGGTCCCTACCCCTAAAGGTGGCAACCGCGTCAGCTTCCAGTGCAGTTATCAGCCCGTCTTTGTTATTTGGGTACTTAGCCGTAACGGCTTGGAACATACTAGATAATTCGCATCATCTGTAATTCAAATCTTTACAGTTCTGATGAAGATAGTCTTTTCTTCCGTTGCCACCTGAATATAGAGCTCGTTGCTGCAGTCCAAGAATTGGTACACTTCGTTTTCTAGCTTTGGTGACCTTTCCCCGGAAAAGAATGGTACATATTTGGATACCATATCCACAACTTTCCCATTTGCTTCCATCATACTGCTGTTGATCAATCCGAATGATTTAATGCTTCCTTGCGATGAGATATCTATCTTGATTCTTGTAACCCCCAGCTGGGGTTGCTTTTTGCTTCTCGCGGGTTTTCCCAGAATAACCATATTGCTCTTGCTGCAATGGACTGTCGGCCCTCAATTCGTTCTCCAATTCCTTCGCCACCTCTTCTGCTGCTTTTAGCTGCTGCTCTAAAGACAATATTTTACTTATCAGAGCCTTGTACTTCCTTTGACCTTCTTCTAACAATTGTTCTGCTTGGATCTCGCACCTTTGGATCCCATCCAATGCAACCATTACCAACAGATCCAAAGCTTCGTCTTTCGAACAGGCGTATTCCAATCCTGGGTGAAAAATAGTTGGCATTTTCTTGACGGAGACGATGACTTAAAATTACTACTTCTTATCGGCTCCGGGAAATAACGCCCGAAAGCGATAAGTGAAATAAGGCCCGAAAACAAATGCGAAATAACACCCAAAACACCAACAAAAAAGTGAACCAAAGCCCAAAATTCGGATCAAGAAAACGAGCAAATGAAATAAATCCCAAAATATTGATAATGATGTGTGTAAAGTAAGAACGTGTTTCGTGGGTGGGGGAGGAGCGTTGGAGCGGCACGCCTGCACTCCTTTCAGCCCCCCCCCCCCCACCGCCCACCTCGTGTGACGCGTTCTTACTTTAAATCGAATATCAATACGCGGCCGCACTACACCCTTCCCGTCGTACCCCTCCCCACCCGCCACGCGGGACGAGCTCTTACTTCACACACATCGTTGGGAAATATTTCCTTCATTTTCTGAAATGATTTTTGGGCATTATTTCATCAGGATCAATTTTGTATCTGGGGCTTTATTTTATTTGCGAATTTTGGATTTTATATCATTATGAAATAACGCCATAAAACGATAAGTGAAATAAAACCCAAAAGTGTGAAATAACACCCACAAATTTTGGACATTATTTTACATTTGACACTTTAAAATTTATATGGAACTTTCGGGTCTTATTTTACTTATCACTTTCGGGCGTTATTTCCTGGAGCCCTTCTTATCGACACACCTCTCATAATTCCAAAATAAAACATATATCTATCATCAATCATTTAAAAATATTCCCTCTTACAACTCTGAATCGCTGATTATTTTACCAAATGCGATTTTGGCTGTTGTTCAGGTCAAGTTCTCTTCCACGTGCATCGGACCATAACACCTCAAATATCTCTTTTCCGGTCCACCTTTTGCAACTCGTTCAAAGTGTGGTCCAGTTCTCAGCATGTATTCAGCATTGTAGTTCTGCATGTAATGGGCTCCAAGCTCCAAGAAGACCTAATACAAGACAATACAATAAAAAAATATTTTATTGAAAGACCCTTTCAGGATATAGCCCAGAGCTCTGCTGAACTAGCGCTTTAGGCATTCGTACCCATTGGATATTAACAAACGACAATGACTGTTCAGTCCAAACTAGGTAGTCGGTAGCGGAACGTCTCGTGGATGTTTTCACCCTACTACTCTGGTTAATTGGCATGAATGAAATCCTAGTAAAACAAGAAAGAGATAGGGTAAGAGATATATGGCAATAATGTTATTGGGAATATGACTCTCCGTAAACAGCGATATTAATGAGGGAGACTTGTGCAAATATCAAGGTGCTTCCACTTGAGCTGAAGACGGATAGAATTTTATTACAATCTAAGGAAAACAAAATAATTTGTTACTATTTACTTAACAATTCGAGAATGTGAAACATTTTCAAACGAACGACGAAAATACCAAATTTAAAATAGCTAATCTTGACCTCGCGGCACAAAAAAACTGTACTCAGCTAAACAGTACCTACTGTCTTAGATATCAAAATGTACATTCATAGCTTATGGTAGGCAAATATTTCAATTGTTAACAAATCGTACAGCAACAGTAAACTGTTATTTCACAATATAGAGAATATTTTGAAGACTATCTGATAGCAATACATAATCAATATTTTATAGAAATAATTTAAATTTTGTTTTGTTCTTGTTTTTTTTTTTATGATTTTACCAAAGATCAGGGGATACCCTATGAGGCAGTAGGACAACCTTGGCAGGAAAGGAAGAAGGGTCAGGGAATCGAGGATTACGTATAAATATGTCGCCCTTATGGAAGTATCAAACTTCAACAGCATCTTAATTATCTAATGGAACCACAAAATGACCAAAACCAGGGTATCCTTTTCCATATTTGATAGGCTCGAAGGCCACTTATGTCGACGCTGTAGTGGAAACACATATTCCTTTGCCCTGTGGATCAAGAAAAGTTGCTAGTTTCAGTTCAATTGTTTTCCAGATGAATATATAGAATAGAAATAGATGGCAATACAATATTTGTAATCCTTTCTCTGTCCCCCATACCTACTTTCAGAGACAGGCAGACAAAAATTGGTTAAATTTATTTCTTTAAAAGGTTAAAATATATTTGACGTTGTAGGAGTTGAGCTTCCATAAATCGAAATAATTTCGAAGGCATCTGTAATACGTTGCATTTTTAATATGAATATTAAAACGAAAGTAAACTTGAAATTAAGATAATTGCCACACCCCTGCCGACAAAAGTTGACCTAAGTATATGAAATAGAAAATCAATCAGTCCATGTTATATATGTGAGTGATAGCGTTTGACGGGCGATAGAAGACTAAACTACAATAGACGTATACGTAAGTACATTTACTTACGTAAAGCGAACGCGCCCTTTAATTTAACAGCCGTACACAAATTAACTTTAACTCGTGTGAGGGGAACTTTCGTTAAGTTTAAAAGACAAATTGCAGTCAGTAAAGGTGCGGTAAGAATGGCTCATTCCGTAAGAACGCGATGTGTCAAACAATTAATTGAATACTAAATGATTAAAAGTGCAATACAAAAATTAATATGGAATAAAAATGGTACTACGAATTAATAGAAAGCACAATGTTCAATTAAATCAACTTCCATTTGTTAATTTTTTCACTTTTACCACTTTTTAAAATTTAACACATAAAATGTCATTAGGGCACTGCCAATTAATAGAAGGCACAAATCTTCAACTTAATTTGTTAATTTTTTTCACTTTTACCACTTTTTAAAATTAAAATCCTTAATTATCAAGATAATAACTTTTACGGAATGCGATATTTATTTAGGTTAAAAATATCAATTTTTTCTAAGTAAACCTCAGTCTCGTTTAATTTCGTAAAGTTATTTACGTCTATTATCGTTCAGCCTTGAAATGTCTGTCGCAGCATTCACAAAATGGTGGATGACATTACTAAGGAATTGTTTAGGTTAAGAGATGGGTGACTAGATCATTGGGACCCTGCGGACACGGCGGCCAGAGTTGATTTATTGTGTCCTCCACTAAAGTGGTTAGGCTAAATTTAGCTTAGAATACAAATGGTAAGTGTCAAATGTTATAGTACAAATACAAAAACATTGGATTTGAAAAATTTCTTCCTTTGATCTTCTTCCATTGACTTCAAAATTTATCAAACCCATCATTTTTCTTTAGATGGCTCCTAATGTTGGGTAACTTTTGTCCTCATTCGTAGTTTGTACAAAAATATATATGAAGAACGTATGGTACTTGAGCTGTGTTGCAATAGGATTGAAAAAAAAATTCAATTTTCCCCCAAATCTCGAACGCATTTTCAATTATATACTTGTCAGGCTGTGTATATTAAAGTATTATCCTGATCTTTCTGAGGATCTTGTAGAGCATACCCTGATGCGACAGGACGCAGGTATGAGGTGCTCTTTGATTTTGATCACATTTAAATTTCATTTCTATAGCCGAAGCACTTAAAACTCCTGCGGCACTACTTTTTATAAAAATTTATATCCGAGATCAACGATGGCCAGTAAGACAAATGCAAACAAATAAGTCGAATCAGATGGTATTTAATGGTCATTTAATGATAGTATGTTTACCATCAATCCTACCCAATATAATTAGGAAACTGTGATTTGTCCCTTGTAATCGAGTTTCGGTGGGATGGCTGCGGATAGCTCCTCGGACCGGGGTTTCTTATAAATGAAACTCCTTCAGTTGCAATATAGATAGTAATGATTCTTTACTCAATGAAATAGCCTAACATTTACAAAGCTAATTTAAACTAAATCTATGTATCGTTCTATACTGGAGACTATATAGTGGTAAGGGGAACTTCACTCGACTTCCCACTAAAATAATAATTCCGAACTTAATATTAAAGAGCCTTAAAGGGCCTAGCTCTTACAAAATCAGTACTCTACCCTAGATCAATTTAGCGGATATTCTATACGTGTAGAGACTATGTAGTTGTAAGTGGAAACTTCGCCCAGCTTACCACTATAACTAATAAACTGAGAGAGAGACAAGGTGACGTATCAAAGAGAGAATATTTGCGGAGGCGGGATTTGTTCACACAGACCTCGCTACTTTTAGAAGGGGTACGGGCATTTCTCGCATGGCGTACCAGTATCTTAGTTTTAATGCTTTTATCTGGGGATACGGCGGATAGTACGGGAATGTCTCACTCGGCGTACAAAAAAAATGTTCAGGTGGGATATTTCACTAAAACCTTAAAACGGGAATTTGTGGGACAGATGATACGGGGAATATTCACACGACGTACCAGAGAAATATCAAGGCGGGATGTTTCATGCTACCTCAATATTCGAAACGGGAATGCAAGTACGGGGATATATCGTACGTACGACGTACTAAAGAAGTCTTTAAGGCGGGATAGTTCACGCTGGTCTAACACAACGGATGAGGACGGATGGTACGGGGATTGCTCACACAGCTTACCAGGGAAATGTTAAGCCACGCTGACCTTATTACAACGGATTAGGACGGATGGCTCACACGGCGTACCAGAGAATGTTAAGGTGGGATACTATACGCTGACCTTAACACAACGGATTAGCACAAAAAGTACGGGGATATCTCACATGGCTAGTTCACGTTGACATAAATACAACGGATTCGGATGGATAGAACGGGGAGTAAACACATAACGTACCACGGAAATGCTAAGGCGGGATAGTTCACGCTGACCTAAACACAACGGTTTCGGAGGGATGGTACGGGGAATCAACACACGCCGTACCAAGAAAAGTATTGAGGCGAGATACTACACACAAACCTCAATATAATATTTAGGTCTGCACTAGCCGGAGGGTCAGGGGTTCTCACTGGCTGAGTGGCTGATGCTTCCACTTGTGCAAGTTCTTTATACCAAGAAAAGGGAGCGTAAAATACCATTTAATGTCCGACTTTATTTACTAAACAGAAAAACATATCCTCTTAGAAATTGAGTCTGACAGGCTAGGAAGTTTAGCGTGGATTCAACAATTCAACCCAATCAATGTACAATAAACTAACAATTCTGTATTTCAGAAGGAGTAAAATATATTCTACAACTCGAAAGATAGTTCCTCGTAAACTAAGTTCAACATTTCAATTTAATGCAATAATGTTGATGAAAAAAAGTTTAACGATAAAAAAAAAATAATTCAACATAAAAACATTTAAAAAGGAGAATAGAGACATAAGTTTCAAAATTTAACTAAGCTAATCCTCAAGTTCTTCTTACAGACTAAGTTTAACAATTCAGATAGACAAAAAAATCTTCATTGTGCTGGGTTCTGTTCCTGGGACGTTGACTTAGGCTTCTTGCACAAGTCCTCGCCATCGGAGGATCCATTTCCCGACCGCAAGACGTCGGGCCCGGATGGTACCAAGAAGGATCTTCAACGGCGGGCTGCATCGAACACTTTTTCTGGGTAGGTTGAAGTGTGGAGATGTGTCGGTCTCAACTCGGTTCTGCGTTCTTAACGGGTGTTCTTGTGTGGGAGATTACACAGTCCAGCTAGCTCATTAGGCAGGTCAATTCGATCACTGGTTCGGTGATGTGGAGTTGCTCTGAATGATGAGTGATGACAGCGGGTTTACTGGTCGGAGGTTTCTTCGGCTGGTCCACATAGAGTGTCTTCGCTATTGGTGGTGCGGTTTGGATGCTTGCAGTTGGTGGAGACAGCATGGGATTCATGTTTCCTTTGGTGGTTTGTGTTTCGGCGCAGGAACTGGAGCTTCTTGCGCCTTTTTTAATTTCACGGACTTCGGCTGGATGTCCATGTCGGTGGTGGTCCTCGTCGGTATGGTTTTACGGAAGGTATGAATCTCTGGCTACTGGCAGACGTGTTAACTGGCCTGGTTGTTCGTCTTGGCGCTGTCCTAATCTCATTTATCGGCATCATCTTCTCGGGTTGGTGCAGGGCGTGCCGTCGGCGCAAACGTCACTTTCTTCTTCTGTACTGGTCGGTTTGACCGGGCTGCTGGAGCTTCTTCTTGGGGAATCACTATGACGGACTTCGGCTGGATGCCCTTATTATAAATTCGCTTTTTTGGTACTGTTTCCAAGGACGGCATCGATTTTGGGCTGTGGGCGGGTGTGTTCCCTGTTGTGACTTCTCGTGTCGGTGCCGTTGAGAATTCCTCCGCTGATGAAACCTTCTTAGATGGACCGGGTGTAGAACGTAATATGGGGCAAACGTCACCTTTTTCTTCATCTTGATGCTGGCTGAAGGATTTCGACGGTTGCCAATATTATTTACAGCCCAATGAGTTTTGGCGTTTGCCAATATTACTTACAAGTTGATGACTTGATACAGTATCCTGTGTTGAAGAAGCTTCAGTGGCTGCTAGGATTGTTTAATCATTACGCCGGATAAGGTATCTTGATCTGGTATCTCACTAAGGTATCTCGTTAAGGTATCTTGGTAAGGTAACTCGACAAGGTATCTTGTTTTGGTATCCCGCTAAGATATCTTGTTAAAGCAGCTTGATAAAATATCTCGGTAAGGTTTCTGGGTAAGATATCCTGCTAATGTATCTTGTTAAAGCAGCCTGGTAAGGTATATCGGTAAGGTATTTGGATAAGATTTGTTGGGTACAGGTTTAAGTTTTATTTCGGTCTGCTGAGACTAAAGTCATGGTAGGAAGCAGTTCTTTGGATCTTCCAGAGCAATTGGAATCAGGAAACTGTCCCTATGATATCAATGAAGAGAGCTTGCTTTTTTTTCTTAAAGTTCTCGAATCGACGTCCCGACGACAGCGTGGATCTTGTAATTCTTTTAACAGTCTTGACCTCTTGGATCGTGGCGTATTTCGTGTTTACTGAAATACAAAGTTAATGTGGGGTGACTACCATTAGATCTGTTATACTATACACGCTTAGTGTCTAGAGCTGTATTAGGTGGTCAAGTCCGGATTGGACTTACAGCGGTACGTATGCCAACAGTTTGGGGCGTGTGATGTTGTAAACCGGGAATCTTGTGTGCTCTATGATAATGGGTCAGTATTTTCCTTATGACAGTCTGGCTGGAGCTTGGACTGTTGTGTGCTGTGAAAGCTCCTGGGACTCATAGTACGTCCTATTTCTTATGCATTCTAAACAGGTCCTTCTTATGCTAGACCTAGAACAAGAGAGTTATCAAATATGTAGGTATAAAGAAGGGGTTAATTAAATGATGCCCCTTTTAGTTTAATAAATACTTTTATTATTTCTCTGGTATTTATTTTTAACCTTTCTTCATAGAGTGTTCACAAAAACTGTTATTCAATTTTTCTTTTCCAAAATATTATAAAAAAACAATGCCTACCTAGCTACGATTTCTATGTTCGATAAAGTATTCCTAGCTTGGAATTTGGAGTTGAATGTTACCCGGTTTATTCGATGGTTTGTCAAGAGTCTAGAAACGATCGTACCTACATAAACGCATCCCTACAGGGTCTCGTGGGAGCGTCCTGACAGCTGCAATCTTGGCGGGTAGAGTCGGTTTTCGAACGGATGTGTCACTCATGACTCGAGTTGTAAGGGCTGCACTTGTAATGATTCTTCCGTTTGCAGTGCTCGGCCTTTTATATCTTGGCTTAGTTTCGTCGTCTCGGTGGTAGTTCATTTTCAGGTCTTTAAGGTGTACTTTTCTAGTAATGCAACATCGCTCGTCGGTCAGAGTTCTCAATTACAGGGATATAATTTTAGTAACGGTGAAAGGGCCTTCGTTTTGGGCTCCTAGCTTTGCGGAGTAGTGTTTCATAGCAGAAGAGAGTTATTGTTCTTCCGCAAGACAAAGTCTCCGAAGTTGGGACACCAGGGTTTCCGCCTCAGGTTAAAATGATATATCTGTTTCGTAAATGCTTTTCCTAATTTAATCCTAACAATTTCAGGGGTCTCACTAAGTTTTTTAGATATGGTGCTGGTCCATTTGCTTCCTGCTTTAAGGATTTGGGAAGAGTGGGTTTTGTTCCAAAATTCAGAAAAGCGGGAGAGTAACCAGTAGTATCACTGGTTGGTGTTGTCCACCAATATTAACTTCGATACTTATTGATCCCAATCTCGTTGAACTAGTCTACGAATTGGGTTATCATGCCTCTGAGAAGTTCGCTCGGGTTTGCTTGGGGAGTATACGGGGAGTTAGTCGATGATGAATACCGAGCTCGCTGAGAAAGTTTCGGAATTGAGAGCTAATAAACTGTTGGTCATTTTCGGAGATGAATATTGGGGGGTATCTAAAACGCATTTCGGAGTGGTACAAACTCAGCCTATTTCGTGAATTTATCTTGGAATTCTAAAAGGACAGTGTTATTTTTGATAGACCGAGGTTATGGGCCAATGAAATCGCCACTAACAACTTCCCATGGTTCGGAACATTTCTCCTGCCGTTTTCTGCTGGAAAGCGCGGTGCGCAGAGGAGTTTTCTTGCACAGAGCGTAACTTTCGTTCATACCATGTGCATTTTGGAATCTCGGGGGTAATATTGCACATGGCTATGTCGGAAAAGAGAAACAAATTTATTTAATAGTTAATTTTGTGACTCCATTCTTAATTCAAGGATTTATCGAACAGAACTACTCATATTTGTTATATTTCAAATGATATTGTTAATCGCCTTATTCCAAATTTATGGCAGTTTCTCTTTAACAAATGTTAGACTTTAATTAATATAGCGTATAGTGAAAAATATGTTTTAATATAGCGTATAGTGAAAAATATGTTTTAATCTTGTGTTATTATTTACAGGTCAAGACTAGCTCGACGTAATATAGAGACTGCATCACAACCACAATTGATTCAAAGTTCTGGTAAATGAGAAACAATTACAATGGAATCTGTGTTAGTGTATTGAATTCTTACGATTTTGACTGCAATTGTTCATGGAAAGCATCACTTGTTTTTGTTAGTTGAAATTGGTCGATGTTAAAATTGTAAATAATTAAAATAGTATGGAATACAAACTTAAATTTATGTATGTTTATGAAATTATGATTTTTATTATGATGGTTTACTTTGAATTAATTAAATTCAAGTACATATTTATCGATATTTCTGCTAGTCTATGAACATAATACATTAATGTGGATTCCACGTTGTATTTGAAGGAAGTAAAAGTTAAAATTATGAATACAAGTAAAGTTTAATAAAATTCAAATAGTTTCATTTTCTTTTTTTCATTAAGATATGATTATTTAATTGTGTTTCCTAAATGATTAAAAATTTATAATATTTAAAGATTAACACATGACAACAACGGAAAATTATGGATAAGAGAAAAATCTAGCAGGTGAAAACTTCATGATATATTGTCTTAAATTTGTCTAGTTTAGAAAATTTTTAAATAAAATAAAATTAATTATATTTAATTACTGTACTATAAAATTTAGCTTAATTGATGAAAAATAGAGGCTAAAATTTGTTAGTATATTTGTTCTGACTTGTTTTTACCTTATTGATTACAATTTAAGGCAATATATGATAACTAGAATAGCACCAAATACTACTCATGATGAAAAAAAGGAAAAGTATATATTGGAAACAGGTTAAAAAGAGACAGAGTGTAGAAAAGTTTAAAAATTTTATATGGAATTGTAATAAATAGCTGCGACGAATGTCAGAAAGATGATGGGGTAAAAAGTAATGGCAGAAAATATGTATATTATATAAATGTGTAACAACACCAAACATACATAAAAGGGAAACTGTAAAATACATCTAATTTTATTAAATAATCTCCACAAATAAGGAATTATTCCGTTACATTATTTTATTTACATACATAATACATAACAAACTGGCATAAAATATACTATATTAAATATTCATGACAAAAGTAGACCATAACTCGTTTCTTCTCAAGTAAAACGTGTGATATGCAAAACGTTTCATCAACAGAAAATATGATAAAGTTTTACTCAAAAAATTATATATTATGTACATTAACAAACCGCCGAAGCCGAAGAAAACATCAGAAACATTCGGACGTTAAAATGAGAATAGAGAATTTTTCCCGGCGATACCGCATGTGCATTGAACAATAGAGTCCTAATTTTGACAACTTTTTGAAATTTGTTGTAATAAACCTAAAAATAGTTTTTTTTTTAATTAGAATTTGGCGCTTACTGCACTTAGAACTACATTTTCAGGGTGATGCGTGATGAAATTTATAGGGTAAGTCTAAGTATTACTGAAAAAGTGAGAAAGTTTTAGGTATGAAAAAAACGTATTAAATGAACTGTTTTTTTTAAAAAACTTTATCAAATATTATGGGGAGACCAAGTTCACGAGCTTTCGTCAATTATTTTTTCTGTGCCGTTCTAAAACCTATGAAAGTAACTGTTATTGCGACGGATTGGCAACAATCAAATTTAAAAAAAAGAGTCAAAAGTTATTGTGTTTCATTCCATGTGTAAACGAAGACATTTTCCTTGTGTTGACTTTTTTCATGCTTAATTATCGCTAGGTTGTAAAACCCGACCTGCCAGGACTAAAACACTTCTACAATGGAAAGCTTTCAAAGAGGCTGATTCTGTTGGAGGTCAAATACAGTGTCAATAGTATCAGGTTCAGACTTATTCAATATTCGAAAATATTTTGCTTCGCAATCCATGCAGTTTTTTGTTAGTACGAAGCTCTTGCCACTTCGCGCAGGTATCAGAATGAAAATTTTTGAAACCTACATTAAATATTATTAAACAAAATAAAATATTTTTTTATATACTTAGATTGAGATCAATATAGCTAGTATTTTTCCTTCATTTTATCCTTAAACATAATATATTATCTGCACCAAATTGAGTTCTGGTGGCAATAACTGCGTTTCATTTTATTTCTCGAATAGTGGCTCTCTCTGAAGTTAAATGAAAGGATATCTTGCTCAACAGCCTCGGTTATTTCTTTATCTGCCGCAATTGATCGGTCACCTTCTCTTCTTTCTCCTGGTATTTCAGGTGAATGAAGATATCACCTATTAAAAAGATTAAAGTATAATTTGTATTACAAAAACTCTTTAATTTATTTACCTTACAACACCCGCTAACCTGTTTATAGTAGCTCCCGTGACATCGTGAATGAAAACTGCACATACTCGAATCAACTTCTTGCATCTACTTCGGATAAAATACGAAGCTGTGGTTGCATGCGGTCGAGTTAGTTTTTTTTATCTTTTTTCATCTGACTTTCATAAATTTTAGCAAAAACCATTTTATTTTTGAGGTGTGTGAAAATTGAGCAATTGAGCAAATAACACATTAATACTTGAGCAAATTAGTTTGATTTTTTCTTCACTTAACTAAAAATACAGGTAAATAGACGCTAATACAGAATACCTACAGCTTATGTCATCATAAGCCAATTGCACAGCTTTGCGTAATGCACTGACTTATAACAATGGACTGAGCGATTTGCTATTTCATGTGGCACAAAAAATATTGTGTTTCTGTATATCACCGTTAGAGTACCCTTTAAAACGTTTACTACATAAAAAACCTGTAAAACTCAACCAATCAGATGAAATTTTACACCCTAAAATCGAGTTAAATTAAAAAAATATCTTTCTTGTGTTCAAGTGATATTTTAATAGCTTATAAGGAATTAAACTCATTCCGACTTTAATTTTCAAAAGTTATCTTTACGTGAATCTTGCGTATGCGCAAGAGAGGCGGAGCATGGTAAACACTATCTTTACCTTATCCTTTCTGCTGTGATTGCATCTGCAGCCAACATAAAAACATTAAATGGCATAAGAAAACGTGCACTAAGAAATATTTTGTGTTGGTAGCTCCAACTCTGCCAGAGGGCGAAAGAGAGAACTATAAAACTTGTGCCATGCTTTCCTATAGGAAAATGACAATACGCTCAGTCCATTGTTATAAGTCAGTGGCGTAATGTAGTACACTGTTTTTTATTAAAATGCGTGCACTCAAACTTAAACTTATAAAATGCTCCCGCGCTTTTTGGAAAAAAGGTTTTCTGCAATATTCAGAGGTTGTTCCAGAGTTGTTGTTGTAATCGTATGTTATGTCTCAAAGTTGTTGCTGTAATCTTATGATATTTTAAAAGCACTTGCTTTTGCTTACATTCGTTTTGCTTTGAAGAGATTAAGTGGGTGTAACTCATGCTGGATTTTCTGATATTTTCGGGAAAAATGAGAATTTTATTTGACACAAATTTTACATCTTCTTTTAGCACCTTGGCCATAGCGAAATTTATCTTTTTCTTAAAAAATTGAGGCAGTGTGACCGGATGTACATTATTATGTATAGTTTGAAAGGAATTTGAAGGTATTCAAGAAGATTTTATCATTCGGGTAATCCCACGGTCCCTCGATTTTTTTGTTTAACTCGTTGTCTCAGTCGCACTACAATAATGTTTAGCCAAGTTCTTTTCATGTAAAAGACGAAAGTATGTGACATTATTTGTTTCTTTCTAAAAAACAAGCAAAATTTTCAATTTTGTTCGACTGATTCTTATCTTCTTATTAGGCTATCTTTGGCTATACCCTTCGGAACTGCGTACAAGTATTGACGACCGTGACACATTAAAAGCAAAAAGTGTCGACAGAAACAGATTTTTTTCTTAAAACATGCAACTGTGCGAGCACTAACAAATTGAAAGCAGCAGCGATAGCAGCAGAAACAGTATTTGAAAGTTGTTCAAATCACAAATATTCTGCTTCTGCTTAGAGCTCTAAATATAAAGATAGCTAAGATTTGTATTTCATTGTTGGTGTCCTTTCTTTTAAAGGTGTTAAAGAGGTTTGCCGCCGAAAAACAAAATGTCTATGGAGGAAAATTAATTAATTTTCTTAGAAATAACAAATTATTTCACAATTAACATCAAGTTCTTGAAAATTATAACACCTGACATTGTAGTTGACAAGTAACTGTTTTCTGCTTCTGCTTTCAATGTGGTTGACAAAGCAGAAATGTCAAATTTCTGTTTCTGCTTTTGTCGCAGTTTTCTGTTTTTAATGTGTCACGGGCTTTAAGGCACTTTCACATCAAACACAAGAATAGAAAAAATTTAAACTGAAAAACTCAATTTATTCCACTTTAAATCAAGATTTTTTCTCCAATGATTAATAAAATCCAGGGAAATAGGATAAATTAATAATTTTAGTAATAAAGTAGTATATTTATTTTAGATTTTTAAGAAAAACACAAGTTTTATGATTTATCGGTCGAATTTTTCCGCCGATAAAACATAAAAGTTGTGTTTTGCATAAAAATCTGAAATAAATATATTGTTGCGAGCGTGGTCTTTGGTTTGTTATTCAAAACACAATATTAAATAATTAATATATAAGTTCTTTATTTCACTCTAATCATATAAAATGCACAATTCCTCAATTAATCAACTCAACTCTAATTATCGCTAACACTGTACTTTCAATTATCGCAATCTAATTACACACTTTCGCTTCTTTATTACTTTCACTTGTTAACACTGCAACGTCTAAGACAAGACTCTTTTTCTGGCGAGGACAACTGTTATATTTATACCCTAGAAACTCTCCGGATCATTCTGGAGTGTTCTATTCCAAAAGCTTCTTGACTATTCTATTTGTTCTATACCTGAACTTTCCTGTAGATTTCGTAATCGATTCTCCGAACCTGAAGTCGTTTACTCTCCATTGCCAGTAGATGTCACCAGTTGTCTCTTTCTATTGCACGTAACACTGCCCCCTTCTTAAATTTGTTCGTCCCGAACAACAGGTGGTCCACGGTCTTGATGCTCGTAGTATTGACACAAGCGGTCCAAATGAACAATTTTATGCTTGCCTCTTGTGCCACGCTGTATACCACGTCATTAATTCTAGTTACTACTGAAACGGTCCTTTCCAGTGTTGTTGCAATTTTGGAGAACGTCCCTTACTTCGTTTCGGGTTGTACAGCCAAACAAGATCATCTCCGTTAAATCCTGCCGAATTAGCACGTAAGTCACAGCGGGTCTTCATACGATCAGTATTTGTTGCTAATTTCGTCCTCGTGGCCTCGTGTACATCAGCTAATTGTTGTTTGAGCTCCGATACGTAGTCTTCTGGTAACTTTTGTTCACCTCTGGGAGTACCAAATTTGATGTCGCTAGGTAAACGCATCTCTCTTCCGAATATGACTTTAGCTGGGGTTTGTCCGGTAGTACTACGAACGGCTGATCTATAAGCCATTAGGGATACAGGAATATGTCGATCCCAATCGCATTGATGATAGTCAACTACTTTCTTTAGATGCTCGATCAATGTTCTGTTGAAGCGCTCTACCATGCCATCAGATTGTGGGTGTAGAGGAGTTCTAGTTTTTGTTATTCCCAACATTTTACACATCTCCTGGAAAGTCCGCGATTCAAAGTTCCGTCCTTGGTCCGAATGAAGTTCGTCAGGCACACCAAACCTACTGACCCTACTGTGGTTGCCTCTTGATTAGGGATTGCATACGCTTCAGGCCATTTACTGAAATAGTCAATGGCAACTAATATATAACGGTTACCGCCATCCGTTTCTGGAAAAGGTCCAACGATGTCTATAGATATCCTTTCAAAGGGGGCTCCGACATTATACTTATGCATTTCTCCTCTGCTTCTTTGCAAGCAGCACAGAGAGTGCATCTGCGGCACCACTCCTCCACATCTTCTCGCATATGTAGCCAATAAAACTTTTCTCGTATTTTGGAAATGGTTTTGTTCACTCCCAGATGTCCTCCGGAGGTTCCACCGTGCATTTCTTCAAGAACGTTTTTGACGTTTGATGCCGGCACGACTATCTGCATTCGGAAAGATTCGCCATTAGGTGCTTCCCACTTGCGTTTTAATATACCACATTCAACATGAAGAGAGTTCCATTGAGCCCAGTAACTTTTCAGCTTCTCACTCCGTTCCGAAATATCCTTCCAGTCTGGTCTTTCCAAGCAAGAATAGGTGAAATGTCCGGATCTTCTCGTTGTGCTGTTCGCAGGTCCTCGTTGTCCCAACCTGTAGATGGTTCCACGGTTACCAACTGTATAGTTGCTGTTGTTTCTTTTTCTTCTATCCGGGCGCAATATTTGCATTCAAGTTTACATGGACGTCGTGAGAGGGCGCCTGCATTTCTATGGATACGACCTCTTCGGTGTTGTATTTCAAAGGCATAAGCCTGGAGTCGCTCTATCCATCTCGCCACTTGTCCCTCAGGGTTTTTAAACTGCAGAAGCCCTTTAAGCGCTGCATGGTCGATACGAAGGATGAACTTCTGTCCGTAGAGATATTTGTGAAAATGCTTTGTTGAACTTACAATGGCAAGTAGCTCCTTTCTTGTAGCACAATAATTTTTCTCTGACTTTGAAAGTACCTTGCTATAGTAAGCTACTGGGACGTCTTGACCATTCTCCTCCTGAGAAAGCACTGCACCAATACCTTCATTGCTGGCATCCGTGTCTAATATAAATGTTTTTCCCAGCTTTGGATAGTGAAGTACTGGAGCTTCACAGAGCTGTTGCTTCAAATTTTCAAAACTTTCGTTGCATTTATCCGACCATATGAACGGCTGTGTATGTGCCCTAAATATTTAACTTCATTTTTGAATAGAGCACATTTACTCGCACTGTGCTTCAATTTTGCATCTTTGAGTCTTTGAAGTACGTCCCGTAAGTTGTTTTGATGTTCCATGAATGTCCATCCGATTACTATTATGTCATCCAAATAGACAAGACATCTTTCCCAGGTTAAACCACGTAGAACACATTCCATTAGTCGTTCGAATGTGACTGGAGCATTACATAACCCAAATGGCATGATGGGATGTATTTCCACTTGCCAGTAACCACTCTGCAAATCCAGCGTGGAAAACCATTGCGCTCCGGAAAGGGTATCCAACGTGTCATCAATCCTTGGTAATGGATAGCTATCTTTTCTCGTCACGTTATTTAGTTGGCGGTAGTCTACACAGAATCGGGTGCTGCCATCCTTTTTCCTAACCAGAACAACCGGCGATGTCCAAGGGCTGTTAGATTCCTATATTATGCCTTGTTTCTTCATGGAGTTCATCATGTCTGCAACTTCTGGTTGTTTGGCTAATGGCAATCTTCGTGGTGTCTGTCGAATAGGCCTGGAATCTCCTGTATCGATCCGATGCTGGACAAGATTTGTTTTACCATAGTCATCATCATTTATTGCAAATAATTCCCAAAATTCATCGATCACCTCTTTGGCATCGTTCTGTTGTTGTTCACTTAAGGCACTGGACGTTAGAAGTTTCTGAGCCTGTTGAGTAGTAGCTGGTATAGTTTTTATCTCCTTGACATTATTACCATTATCCAAATCGACGATTTGGTAAACGGGTTCACAATTTCCAATTATAGCACCTTCTTTCAGCTGCACCTCATTTTCGGATGTGTAAAGCACTCTGACTGGAATTAATGTTGCACCTTCTGCCTTCACTAAAGTCTTGCCAACAATGATGCTCGATGTAACTTTTGTGGGGTTAGGCTCCACCAGATAGAATCGGCAGGCCCCGATGTCATCAGTAAGCTATGTCCATACTAGTGTCTCGAAGCATGGCGAAAGAGTAATATTTTCGCAGACCATCGTCTTTACTTTCGCAGGGTGATCTGCTTCTTCTCCTAGTTTCACAGGAATTTCTATGTTCCCATATTTGAGAATCCGCTCTCCGACATCCAGATTTATTTTGTATGTGGTCATGAAGTCTATTCCAAGAATGCATTCATCCATTATGTCTGAAACCAGGAAAGTGTGAGGAAATAGTAGTTCGCCTAGTTGAATAATTAAGGTTATTTCTCCAAACACCTGTGCTGCTGCTCCAGTTGCTGTTCTGAGTAGATATTTGGTGGTGTTGTGAATCCATTTGTTTTTAACAAGATCTGCTCTAATAATTGATCTTGAAGCTCCAGTATCGATAGTAACTGCGCAGTCATTTTTTCCTACACTTCCATATATAACAAGACTGCTATTATTTCTCTGTAACTGACCTACTTGGATGATGACTTCGGGGCTGTCGATTCCACCAACCAACTTCTGCCCCACGAAGTTGGTTTTTACTAGTTTTCCGACTGCTCAAGAGGAGAGACGATGCGATTAGTCGCTGCTTGATATCTAGTCTCTCCACGAATGGCTTGTTTCCTGGCTCAACATCGTTGGCATTCTTCTTTCCCCTCTTCTTCTGGTGATTCCACACGTCGACGTTTTCTGCAATCTCTTTGAAGGTGCCCTGGGATATTACAATTCCAGCATCGAAGGACACCACGTGAAGGCGAGCTCTGTGATGATTGCACTCTGTTGCAAGTACATTCTTCCACTGAAATTTCTCTCACTCGTACTGTACTCCGTGAAGCTTGTCTGGCGGATTCATACGCTAATGCATAGGCTAGTGCTTCTGCTGTTGATTTCTTTCCTGCTAGCCTTAACGCTTGTTGTAAATTTTGATCTGCAAGAGCGTTAATAAATGCCTCTGTCGCCACTTCATTGAGAAAATCGGCATTCACGCTGGAGTATGATAGATGCGCTAATCTTTCTACATCTGCCTGCAGTTGTTGTAGTGATTCGCCATGTTTTTGAATCCTGTTGCGCAACGTAATTCTATCGCCTGTACTAATGAAGAGTAATTACGTTGATTTTCAATCGGTACAGTTTGTAAGAGTTCTGACGCAGGACCTCGAAGTGCTAGCACCAGAGCTATAGCTTTGTCTTCATCATTCCATCCATTTACCTCTGAAGCTGCCTCGAACTGTCTCTTGAAGATATGCCACGAATTTTGTCCATCAAATATTGGAGCTATCATTCTACCTGCTTCGGATATTTCAGCTGCTACGTTTAGAGGCTGACGATGCTTTATTCTTTCCAGATCTGATTTAAAACTGTCAAGCTGCTCGGTGACTTTTTGTTGAGCTTCCGCCACTTCCTGCTCGATTCCTTCAATTTTCAAATTTTGTCCGTCTAATTAGTTTTTCAGGAAAGTCTTCTGTTCCTCCAAATGATTTTCTAGACAATTCTCCAGGGAGATCTTTTGTTCGTCCAAGCGGGTTTCCAGAGATTTCTTTTGTTCCTCAAAATCAATCTTTTGTTCATCAAAACGGGCTTCCATAGATTTCTTTTGTTCCTCGAGAGTATTCTTTTGTTCCTGAAGAGCATTCTTTTCCTCGTCCAAACGGGTTTCCATGGATCTCTTTTGCCCATCTAAACGGGATTCTAGGGAATTCTTTTGTTCGTCGAGAGATTTCTTTTGTTCCTTAAGAGCATTATTTTGTTCGTCCAAACTGGTTTCCAGAAATCTCTTTTGTTTCCCAAGAGAAAATGCTTGTTTCCTCAAAAGCATTTTTCATCTGCAGAGCTAATAAAAGCTCCAATTTACTCATTAAAGTACCCAAAACTTGTTCCATGTTCATCACAGACTTTTCTTCCGCTTTAGTTTCTTCCAAGTTATCTTCGAAAACAAATGTCTCAGGATTCTACCCTTCTTCTATCAAAGCTTGTCTCAGTCGCTCGACGAGAACATTCTTTGGACCTGTCGTTTGTAACGACCGGTTCCCTAACTCCACTTTCAAATCCTATTTCCGAAGCTCTTCCAGTTTGCGCCCCATTTCTTTAATAATTCTCTCACAGATGAATATAAATTATTTTCCAGAACTTTCACAATTTAACACAATTTCTCAAAATTAATCACACTTTGAATTTTTCAGTCAATTGCCACCACTTTATTTCGCGAATTTATTTCACTTTTGACACCAGTTGATGCGAGCGTGGCCTTTGGTTCGTTATTCAAAACACAATATTAAATAATTAATATATAAGTTCTTTATTTCACTCTAATCATATAAAATTCACAATTCCTCAATTAATCAACTAAACTCAAATCATCGCTAACACTGTACTTTCAATTATCGCAATCTAATTACACACTTTCGCTTATTTATTACTTTCACTTGTTAGCACTGCAACGTCTAAGACAAGACTCTTTTTCTGACGAGGACAACTGTTATATTTATACCCTAGAAACTCTCCGGATCATTCTGGAGTGTTCTATTCCAAAAGCTTCTTGACTATTCTATTTGTTCTATTCCTGAACTTTCCTGTAGATTTCGTAATCGATTCTCCGAACCTGAAGTCGTTTACTCTCCATTGCCAGTAGATGTCACCAGTTGTCTCTTTCTATTGCACGTAACAATATGTAACTATTTTCTCAGTAAAATTCTTATATTATCCTATTTTTTTTTATATATTTATGATTTTATTAATCATTGGAACAAAAATCTTGTTTTAAAATGGAGTAAATTGAGTTTTCCGGATTACATTTTTCTGTTCTTGTTTTTGTTGTGAAAGTGCCTTTACTGTTAAGGCCTAGGCACAATTGCGATGGTAACGGCAAACGGCAGACAATTTGAGTAATAGGAGCTAGTTACTTTCCAGAAACGTTTTATGGAGCGTGTATTGCATAGGAATCTGCAGTTGCCGTCGACCGCCGGCCTATCTCGCCGTCGTAATTGAATTAATTGAGATAGGCCGATGGGCGACAGTAACTGCAGATTCCTACGCAAGACACGCTCCATTAAACTTTCCTGGGGAAAATTGTTCCTATTACCGCAATAGTCTGCCGTTTGCCGTCGCAATTATGCCTAGGCCATTATGTTTTATAGGGCGTTTTCACTACATCGAAATCACATAATTTTGGTGAAGTGATTTCGAAATCACTGTCAGGTGTTTCCACTACCGCTGATATGATTTCGTTTGACAGGTGCTTCACTTAAAGTAGATACCAAATTGGCATGTAAAATAATTAATTACATAAACGAGATTTTTGTAATTAAAAGGATATATTGTCACATAAATGTCAGCAACATTAATATAATACTTAATTTAAATTTTAAATTTCTTCATTAAAAACTTATACTACAAATTTCAAATGATACAGTTTGAGAAAAAGTGGAAACCGAAATTGGGCAAATTTTCGTAATTTCCAAGTAGTTCATTGAAATTACGCAAAAATGATTTGATTTCGATTAAGTTTTTTTGTCCTGGAAATTAATTGATTTCGAGCGTGAAACCATGCTGACACAGCGAAATTACATGATTTCGATATAGTGAAAACGCCCTAATAAACACATTGCATTCATTGGAACAATTTTCTCTAAAACGTTGTATTACGCAGGATCATCAGGCTGAAACACATTACACTTTAGTGTGCGGGGCGACAACGCGGTAAAATATTAGAAAACATAGGGAGCACATTTTTCTAATATTGCGCATCACATATTGACAGCGGCGCGACAAATATTTGTACGGCGTAGTCATTTGCAATCCTAAATTTGCTGCTCACTTTCAGTAGTGCCAACAAAAAAATTATATTTGTGGGAGTCCAAAAAATTGTGTAGCAATATTAAAGTGCTATCTCTACTATCTCTCTATCTAGCTTGGAACAATTTCACTTTTTAATTTGCCACGTTGTCACTTCGCAAGCCAAAGTTTAATCTATTTCTGCCTTAAGGCTTAAGCCCGGCAAAAATGTCAAACTTCCCCTATCGTGCGCTTTTCGAGTTTTGATAAATCACTTCAAAAATCATTAATTTAATTTAGCTTCAAGTCTTTAAGGCAGCCAATTGATAGATCTTACATTAGAATTCATTTGATGCAAATATCTCATTTATACATATTTTGCACATATGGGCTTTTGAGAAAATTGTCATCTGTAATTTGCACTCATTCATACAAATTTGATGAATGACACGCCGGCCGTGCGTTCAGGCCATTGACTTATAACAAGGGACTGAGCGTATTGCCATTTTCCTATACGTAAGAATGGCACAAGTTTTATAGTTTTCTCTTTTGCGATATGGCAGAGTTGGAGGGAGCTACCAACATAAAGTATCGCTTACTGAACGTTTTCTGATGCCATTTGATGTGTTTATGCTGGCTGCAGATGCAATCACCGCAGGAAGAATAAAGCGGCTCACACCCGATACAACCGTTGTACCGATTTCTTCAGCTTTTATAATTACAACAAAAAACGATGCTCACTGTATGAAAACTTCACGGTTCAACGGTTGAACAACAAGCACATTCTCTATACAACGGTCGCATATACAACAACGGTTTACCTGCAGCCCACCCAACCATCCAACCGAGCTTGCAACCGTTGCATGCTTCGTATAATTGGCCCAAACACCATATAACGGTTGTATGCCAAGCCAACACAGGTTGGTGCAACAGTTGGACCAACAGTTGTATCTTGTGTGGGCCGCTTAAGGTAAAGATAGTGTTTATCATTCTCCGTCTCTCTTGCCCATACGCAGGATTCAGGTAAGAATAACCTTTTGAAAATAAAAGCCGGCTTGAGTTTAATTCCTTATAAGTGATTAAAATATCACTTGGACACGAAAATGTATTTTTTTAATTTAATTCGATTTTCGGGTGTAAAATTTCATCTGATTGGTTGAGTTTTGCATGCTTTTTTTTTTTATATAGTAAACGTTTTAAAGGGTGGTCACACCCTGATAACAAATGTGTGCTACATTAAATAGCAAATCGCTTACTCTATTGCTATAAGTCAGTGGTTCAGCCGTATGCAGAATGTAACACATGTAATGACACATTTTTATACACCATGTCGTTCAGGCGACCGAAGCGTTGTCATTTCCCCAGCACATCGGTGTGCACATTATTACGCTACGGTCTGTTCGCGTATTGTCTCGGTGCGCTTAGTAGTTTTGACGTTTAGCGTAGTTTTATTCTTTTAAAGAACATTCAAAAGTAACATTACGAGTCGAGTGCAAACCAACCGTTCAGTTACTATCCTTACCTTTTCAATTATGTAATGTGAACACCGATATGCTGAAAAGCACATCGGTTTGTGTACACGGCGTTTCTTGAATTTAATGTGAAGTCAGTTGTCAGATTTTGTTGTGGAGAAGTTGAAATTGTTGCGCCTATTTTCGTATGGCAATATCTGTTAAGTGATTTCATATAAAATTCAAATTACATTTAACGAATTGGAGTACTTACATATATGTAACATGAATCACTGACCCTACTGAAATTGTGTACAGTAACATAATATTACTTTTCTATAGTTTCTCTTCTGGGTTTAAGTACTTTATTCCGCTAATAAGTTCTGTATGAAATCTGCCATAGTTCAGTGGATTTTCTAAATGAATAAATGAATATGTCAGTGACCTATATAGAATAGAATTAGTTGGAAATAAAAACGAAAATATTTAAATTTTGTTTTCTTGAAAATCGAGTTTAAGGAATATTTGATATTATAGGAGATAAGCTTCTAATAAAAGTAATAATTTAGAATGTATTTGGAATTTTTTGAAGTTGTGATATGAATACTAAAATGAAACTTGAATCAAGAAAATTATCACATCCCTGACAACAACATTGGTCCCACATGAAATAGAAAATGAAACAATATATATTATACATATAAAAAAATCGAGGATCCGAGTTTCCAGCATTTTTTTTTCTGCCATCACAACGTTCTTTTAACGATAAGTGAAAACTTAACGATACTACAGGAAAGCAGAGTATTATGGTAATTCGTAAGGCGCCTCATATTTACACATTCGTAGCTTCAATATGTTTTTAAGTGAATTGGAATTGTTTATAATTTTTATTCAAAATATCAAAAGAAACAGAAGTAAAAATTTATTTACAGAGTAACAGAGAAAAATGCATATCACACATCATTTTTATGTTATTAGATAAAATATATTAATATAGGTGTCTTAAAACTGCTATACCAAAGACGTTATTTTTTGTATAATATTACTAGTATTATTTTTTAAATAATAAGATATTTCAATTGTTAATGCTAAAGCGTCTTATTCAAAATTAGAGTTGAGGTTTGTAGATCATATTACCAAAATAAAAACATCACAACTATTAATTGTAAGAAAGAAAAAAACACTTAAAAGCCTGTGTGATGAGATAAAAGTGAAATTCAACGCACAGCAACAACATATTCAATTTTATTTTCCGAAAAGGTTGAATACGGATTCAAAAAAAATGTTGGTTACACATTCAACGTATTTTAGAAATACATAATACTTGTATATTCCTACGCATTTTTTTCCAGTTTCATTTGAAATAATCCAAGTTAAATAAATTTTCAGAAATAGGAATTATAGTTCATTTGTATAGCATGTTTGCATTCGTGAATTAACGAGTTTTGATATTTTCTTGTAATTTACAATGTTATTAAGTACACAAGTATTATCTTAAGTTAATATTTTATGTAGATGTTTTTGATTTTGGTAAACAGTAAACAAGAAAGTCAGACATACCTATTACTTAATTGTTGAAGAGGTGGAGATCCTCCCATAAGTGATTTGCTTATCATTCTCATGAGTAGGTTGAACAAGTGGAGATCCTCTCATAAGTGATTTGCTTATCATTTTTTATGAGAGGTTCGAGAGTATAACTTGTAATAATTAAAACTCGCGCATACAAACATGATTCGAAGTTGTATAACAAAAAATATAAATTGAAACAGTTTTGAATTTTATCCCAAATCTAAGTAGATAATGCCAGCAAAAACAAATTGTGTATAACATATTACAATGTAAGTATATCTTTATTCCAACTAAATGTAATTATCTCATGATCTATAAGTGGCTTAACACTACAAATAAATAAAAAGCTTTAAAAAATTGTTGTACTTTTTCTGTTCTACTTAATTGTGTTGCATACTCTATTATATACAAAGAATAAAGTACCGAGCAAGCATAAGCAAGAAAACGTTCACACTAATCCAAACACAGTCAAGCACAAAAGGAAAGTAGAAATCTAGTGTGGGTTAATAAAAGTAGACAAGAAATTATTCCCATCAGTTTGGTATTTTATTATAAAGTGCATTGGAATTTGTGGGTGCATTCTTTAAATAAAAAAAACTAATAGAAAATGGCATTGTTTAATATAAATGTAGCTACAGCGATATGCATAGCAGAGTTGAAGATTGAAGACATTTTGATTGCAATTATGTCTTTATATGATCCTTCTTTAATAGATGTGAATCAGACTCAAGTGGTGTGTGGACATTATTTCAAATTCAAATTTAAAATTTATTTATTACAAACACTGGCATGAGTGCCACGCAAATAAGCGATGGGTATAGCGAATAGAGTATTAAGACATGGAATATTAAGATAAATACAGCGTTGAATATAACTAGAAGTCTAACAGTATAATTTATTTATTTATTGATTTTTAAAAAGCGCAGTTGAGATACAAAGCTCAGATGTGTGCATACTCTTGGTAAAAAAAAATTACATGATAAATAAAAGTATTATGGCAAAGCAAAAAGAAAATATCAAATAGAAGAGAGTGTATATACATATATCTAGTACTAAACTATAAAAGATATGAAGTACAAATTGAAAAAGAGAAAAGAAAACAAGAAAAAAAGAGAAAAAAAAAGACAAATTATGCATCTACCGATATCATAACAATAAGTGAACCTACCTAATTATTGTGAGCATTGAGCAAAATAATCCAAAGCCCCCATCCTGAAATCCCTCAAGCTCCGTGCGGTGCGCACATCCAAAGGAAGAGTATTCCAAATTCTTACGCCATGAATGAAAAAGGCGCGAGTGCTAAACAGTGTATAAAACCTTTGAGGTAGTCCGGATCCATATTATTTAAAATTTTAGATATCATTATGCATATCCTTAGATTATGATAACTATTCATATCACAACCCAAAACTTGTCGAGAAAAGACAGATATGTGATCATACCTCCGTAGACCGAATATATATCGAGCACAAGCATTAAATGCGACATTGAGCTTTCTCCTACATGAGGATTCCAAATTGCAATATACGCAGTCACCATATGTGATTACTGGAACAAGCAACACGTGGACTAGACTTTGACGGAGTTGGCGTGGTGTGTACCTTGCATGACGCCAAAGTGTTCTTAATCCTTGGTAAACTTTTGAAACCGTAATATCAATATGCATATGCCAGGATAACCTAGACTCAACATGCACCCCCAAATTTATCACTACTTCCGTATATTCGATGGGGATGTTATCTAAAGCAACAACGGCAAAGAGGACATGTCGACGTATCGATTATAAAGAACAGTACTCTGGGACTTAGAAGGGTTTAACGAAAGTTTGTTCTCAGCCGCCCAAGCACTGATTCGAGCTAAGTCTTGATTAAATTTAAAAATATTTATAGCCATGCTATCAGCGGGAGAGGAGAGAAATAGTTGAACATCATCGGCATAAAGTAAAATCGAACAATGTGTAGGGATCAGTGCTATATCATTGATGTATAGCATGAACAACAAAGGTCCTAATATTGATCCTTGTGGTACTCCTGAATAAGTCCTTAATACTGCTGAGCTGCGGGATCCGCATACAGTGACTTGAGTACGATCTATTAAATACGAAATAATGAGATTAGCTGCAGAGCTACCAAAATTAAACTGATTTATCAATTTCTGGGTTAGAACACAGTGATCGACTGAGTCAAAAGCTTTAGAAAAGTCAAGTAAGCATAGTATGGTGAAATTATGTTGTTAAATATTACGACGAACAGCTTCAATGCGCCATTTTCATCGTTAAGTTAATTCAGTTGACTAATTTTCCTGTTAATTTTGATTCTGCATGAAGACGACTTAAGTTTGTATGATTTATGCTCGCCTTGTAAGTAGTTGACGTACATCACCTTTTATGCACCAGATTTCAACGAGAACTTGGATCTAGGGAAACCAATATAGCATGGATATACATATGTGAAGTATCGATATTTTGCATCGGTAGTACCTTGCCCATATTCTACTAGTATCGGTACAAAAGGTAAGGTAACGCTGTAGCGGTATCGAGACGTAAATGTAGATTCTTAGAACTGGTAACATGGCTTCAAAATACAAAAAAGCGCCAAAAGACATTACGATTGCATAAGCATGCCATTTCCTAGCACTCTGACCGTAGCTGTGATATGATACCAATTACCGACACTCTACAGCATAGGCGACAGAGATAGCGCCAGCGAAAACGAAAGGTTGGAATTATTATATTTAACTCTGCATTATTCTCTCATGTTTGAAATTATTGCTACCAACAAAAAAAGTCATTACTTTAAAATTTGTGTTTTGTATGTGCCTCGTATGTGCCTCTTCGGTTATTTTCATGATAAAGATTGCTTAAGCTGTTAGCCTCAGTGGATTGCATTAACATGAGCAAAATGCTTTACATTCAGCGATTTGAAGTAGGTATGTGGACCTAATTTCAACCAAATAATGGACTAGGCTAGAGAAGATGATATAGTTTTTGGACGTCTCGCACGAAAATTAATAGGTGTAAAGCAAAAGAGGTGCGTGGTGTTACCTTGCGGAACCGCTCTTAACCAAAAATTTTCATAGAAATGAGTAAAAACTATACGTAATACCGTCTTTAATAGCCCACTGCAAAACCCTCGAGAATACTTCCCTAGCCATGTAACAGAAATCTATGTGGGTGCGTTGGGAATCCGTTCTCTAAAATATTCTATATTAATTTTTATTTAAAAGTACTACATAAACATTGACTTTTTACTGTATACCATAGAACTTAAACTACTATCCATAGAGGACAACAGTCTGGTACTAATTATGTACAGCTTGGTTCCTTACCATCCCAAAGGCTACATCTACTATATACCTACCTTACTTGAAAAAATAATAAAATAGTTTTGATTACAAAGTAACCTAACCATTGACGCTCACTAACTCTCAACTGAGTAATAACTAAATGTGTGTATGTGCAGCCGGAGTCCGAATCTGTAGATCACTCAGCTGAGAGTTTTTGTTTGAGGAATCTAGTCATATGGTTCAGCTAAATTTTTTAAAATAATTTTGTTATCAATGTTATAAACATTTTATTTCGGTTCAGAAGATAAGAAAGCAAGCTTAAGATTATCGGAAGACAATTTTTCTGTATGAATATTAGTTTAGGGCGGAGGAGTTATTCAAATCAAACTATTGTCAGTTTTACATAAGAAACCTAAATATTTTAGAATGTTAGCATTCCGTTGGGGCACTTGTATGGTAGTGAGGGAGTCTGTTTCATAGGTTTCGCCCACTGGCATTGCTATGAAAAGAAATATTGAGTCTGTTCACAGCAACATGCTATAGAGACTTCGATAGCGTTTTGAAGCAACTCAGAGAATTTAACGATAGCGTAAAAAGCAACTTGGTTGCTCTGAAAAAGAAAAAGCGAAAAAAGCGTTTGAAAGAAAATATTCATAAAAGTGTGTACATATATACACTAACTATTTTGATTGCAGTCAAGAAAAATTACTTCAATAGTAGAGCAACATTATTGTGCTAGCACGTCTTAGCATAAAGGGGGGAAATCTCTTCCTTCGCTAAATACTTCGCATGTAGGAAGGCCCTATAGCGTATTATTCTAAACAAACTTATTTATTTGGATATTCTGGCATCGATACTTTTGATATATCGAAAATCTTCAAACCTATACCAGCAATTATCGATACCAGCTTTATGATACCATAACGATACTTTTTTTTCGTAATCAGGTCCCTACTTAATACCTTGTACTGTGAGCAATTTGTGCGAACAGTATTGGCATTCGAAAATCCCAATTTTATTTTGTCATAAAAAATAATTTATTTTCGGATACGTGTAAATAATTACCCGTTCACACGAAGCCGACTCTACAATTACCTACAATGGCGTTAGTTTTGATAGTGGAGTGGAATTAATCACATGTGAAAACTTGAGTTGATCGAAGTGGATCTACGTTTAAATATTTTTCGGTATAGTTTCATCCTTCGCTTCGAACTCCTTCGTGCTTTCATACAGTACTTTAGAAATTGTAAAATTACACTTCTTTCCATGATCCATCTTTCAATATCTACAAAAAAAACTTCAAACGAGGCTGACTTTAAATTAAGAACTCTCAATAGAAAGATGGCTCTCTTGTCGATTTAATCCAGTGTATTGCATCTGCATGTAAACACTTGGTACTATGCGAATTAGGACTTGTAGGTAACGCTCTCGCAAATACGGAACACTTGGAACAAGCCTCATTGTGGAGTGAGAGTGACAGAAGTGAGTAAGCTGGCCAACGCCATCATCGTATTTAGTTAATAAGTCTTCTTTTATACTCTTAAAATTAATAAACTTAATTGTTGTACTGACAAAACTGTAATACTCGTAATTATTTCGCCTGTGTTTTGAGCCCCAAGGTATGCGACACTCCAGTATACCGCAACACCAAAATATAACAGTGGCGACGAGGATCGGTGGTGAAATAATTTTCTTTTTTCGTGTACGTGCCTCTTGATAGGTCCAAAATGGCGGAAGAGGAAAACAACAGAAAATTCCTAGAACTCATTTCAAATCAGCAGGAGATTCAGCCCAAATTATTAGAAGTGTTACGGCGTGTAAATTCGGCAGATGGAAAGTCTGAGAAGGGTCTACAATTTACCATGGAAGCGCTTGCAAACAACATGAAAGAGTTTTTCTACGACCCAGCAAACGGCATAACCTTTCAATTATGGACAAGGCAAAAGTGCGGCTCGTAATGAGAAAACTAAGTCCATTAGTATATGAGAAGTTTTCAAATTATATCTTGCCAAAAAACAATTGAGATCTCTCATTCGCAGAAACAATCGAGACTCTGACAACAATTTTTGGTGCTCAGGAATTACTTTTAAGTGTCCGATATACATAAGTGCTTGCAAACTACAAAAATTTTAACGGATGATTTCGTCTCATACGCCGTAGCAGTGAGCAGAAAAATAAGAAAATTATCAACTATCCAAATTAAATATAGACGAATTCAAGTGTCTTATACTTGTTTTGGGATTACAATCACGAGCTGACACCGACGGACGTGTAAGGTTACTTTTAAATTGGAAAACCCAACTGCAGATGGCCCAATCGCACTCAATAAATTAGTCACAGAAGCACAAAAGTTGGTGAACCTGAAAAATAACAATCGTTTAATTGCAATGGAACAGAACCCTCTTGTAATAGCGATTCACAGTCAACCGGGTAAAACAAATACATTCAACACGCACGGACAACAAAAACACTTTGCTGAGGATGAGGCGGCATGCAGTTTTTAATTGACTGCTCATATCGTACCCATAAATATAAACAGTGCGCAAAATCAGGGCACAAGAATGGATACTGTGCCTGGTCATCAACAAGAAACGCAGAACCTGCAAAATATTCAAAGGTTTCAAAGTTTCGCACACATTCAAAGTTTAGTCAGAAAAACAAGCAGCAATCAGCTTCAAATTCTGCTGTTTTTGTGAATGTCAACAAAATCGACTACAGTCAACATGGAAAATTCGCGGAAGTTTTTATAAAAAACTTTTCCGGATTTTCTTCAAACAATGAAACTACAGTTCGACTTCAAATTGACACTGCTTCGGACATCAGTATAATTTCAAAATCCATATGGCAAAATATGGGTAGTCCGGGACAACTTGTCGGCTCAGAGCGGCAAGCTAAAAGTGCATCAACTCATCGCATTGATATAATTCCTCATTTTCTATGTGATATTGAGTTAAATGGGAAAGTTAAATCATGTCATATTTATGTAACTAATCTAGACACGTTAAATGTTTTAGGCATAGATCTGTGTGACAAATTTAATTTGTGGGAGAAGCCAATAAACTCCATTTGCTGTCAACAACTCAATGCATCTTGTGGTCAGCAACTCAGTGCGTCTTTCAACTGACTTGGTTTCCAAGAGAGTGCGGCGGCGCACTTGCGGCGGCCCATTTGCGCTGCAATCAAGAATAAAGAAACTAGTATAGATGGTTTCCAAGAAACAGCGTGACGAAATTGCGCTCGGGCTTACGGCCGCAATTGCGCTGTGATCAACCAGTTTTTGTTTCCGGTACAATTCAATCGGGGCAAGTAATAGATTGGTGTTAAAAGTGTGCGATTTTATTGTTCAGGATGGCAAATCGAGTGTTTTTTACTAAACAAGAGGACGATAAATTGATTGATTTAGTTAAAATTATCCAATGTCTTCTGCGATAAATCGGTAATGTGGACCTGTAATCGGATGCAAAACGATAGAATAAAATTTATTATAGTTAAAAAAGGCTGATCCGGAATTTTTGGGGTACTTTATTCTTACGTGCTTTCCTTCAATAGCACCACAACAATTAGTATAATCACATATTTTAAAGTAATCACTTGCTACTGTCTTTAAGTCTTCTTCAGTGGGCATTGGAATATATTGATTTAGCATCCTGTTGCAAATACTTACCAAAACCTCACGTATAATCGTGCTGATCCATGAATGAGATATTCTGAATTGGAAAGCTACTGATCGTAATGCTTAGCCAGTTGCCATAGGTATATTGAGAAAAAAATAACTTATCTTTTGTTTAGGAAACATGTCTCAAACCAGCATATATTGACCTAAAAGCAATAATTCCAATTGCAAAATCTCTAACAGTTTCCGCTTACTATGTAGTTATTTAAATTAATCAAATGTATTGAGCAATTGATTGTTGAAAAAGCAAATTATCGATATAGGCATAATTCACAGTTCATTACTCGCTGCCCATTAATAAATATAATTATTGCTTAGTATGTAGTTCTCAAAATATATATAAATCGATATATTGTAAGAACATTTTCAGTGATAATAAAGTTTTCCTATAGTCACTATCAAGTTCATTCTACGTCCCATCCGTAGCCTATCCTATCCAAGTAATAACTTGGATATAATAATATCGCGCCCCCACCAGTGGAAGCGCAAGTAATATACCTAATATCTATACAAATCGGTCCGCTCATCTACCATTGAGCTATACATAGTCCTTCGAGCCTATTAAAATCCAAAAGTAAATATAAAGAACCGCTCGAGTTCTTAAAAGAACTGTACGTAAAAAAAAGAGAACAGAAGCAGTGTAGTATCGTCTTACAAAACAATATTCAACTCCAAACTGACCTACGACAATGGAAAAACTCGGTTCACAGCAAGTAAAAACTGGTACCGCCATATGGAACTGGAAATAATAAGAAAAGAGCCCATTGATAGGAGGACAGAGGACTTCATAAAAAAAAAGAAGAGACGATTAACAACCTCTGGGAGACATTCAGCCAAAAACATCAAGAGATCGTCACATTAAATTGCCCAGAGCACGAGTACTTCACCAAAAGTTATTACCAGCAAGTGAAGACGGGAAAGCAAAAAGCAAGTGATAAGCTCAGCGCCTACGCTGCCGCTTTAAGTGGGTCATCAAATTTCACAACATCAAAGGTGACTAGCGATACGTCAGAGAATGGGGCAAATACCGAAGATAATATAAAAAATATTGATGAGAAGGTAAATTCGTTACGTTGCAAAAAGGAAAAAAATCTCATTGACTCATTTCGTAAACAATTATAACAAATAAATGTGGATGACGAAATGAGTAATAATACCACAGAATTTTATTGCAAGACGCTAACCGAAGATTGGAGATATTTGGAATCCCTACATGATGAAACTCTGATGTATCATGAAGACACCGATGACGTGCCATACACGAATAACGAATTTGATGAATTAAGGAGCACCTATATGAGAATGTTTATTGAACTTCAAGAGAAGAAAACAACAAATATAGCCAACGCAGCTGAAAACGATGTACGCCTCCCACGTCTAAGCATTCCTATATTTGAAGGAAAATACGAAACTTGGACTGCATTTCACGACATATTCATGAGAATAATTTACTGCAACAAAAGATTGGCAAATGTCGAGAAAATGCAATATTTAAAAACAAACCTAAAAGGCGAAGCAGGCAAGCTCTTGAATTACTTGGAAATCTCTGAGAACAATTATACGATGGCTTGGGAGATTATAAAGGAACGATTTGAAAATAAGAGAAAATTGCTATCAGTCCACATTCAGACATTATTTACATTACCCAAATTAGAAGTGGAATCATCTAACGGGCTTAACAGAATTCACGATACAATGAAGGAGTGTTTGCATGGAATAACGAATCTCGGAGTGAACACTACAAGTTGGGCTCCAATAATAATACACCTTATCCTACAAAAGTTCGATTATGAGACGTTGAAGTTATATGAGCAATCCCATGCAAGTGCAAAAGAGATTCCATCATATGAAGTATTTTACACATTCCTCACAAGAAGATTCCAATCTTTAGAAGACATAGACATAGCCGTAGTCATCATTCCAAAAGGCAACAATTCAGGCACTCTGGGAGACCTCGATCTCCTATTGTACGCAACTACTTAACAACAGCTGATCAGAAATGTCGTTATTGCCAAAAGATGCATATAATCTACAATTGCGCAGAATTCCTATCCTTGGATGCCCAACAACGCAATGAGGCCATAAGACGAAACAATTTATGCCGAAATTGCATCACCCATTCCAAGGACGAGAAATGTAGAAGCCGCCGTCACCACAGTATATGCCAAAAGCAACACCATACACTTCTCCATCAACCACCAAATCACCCTGGCAAGCCAAGACAGTTACATTTACAAAGACGTTCAACTTCAGCCACGATTTTCATCAGTTTTCCAGATCAACGTGGAGGCACTCATACTACCAAAACTGACAAAGCAACTACCAAGTACTGTTTCTACCGTTTCCATACCATGGAAAAATTGTTTACTTGCAGATTCTTCGGTGATTTATCATTTGTTGCGGCAAGGTTATTGTCAATTTGAATGGAGTGCTTGATTATGTCGTTAAGTTGGGTATGTTCTTTTAATTTTGATAGTTCCTATTCATACTATCTTCAATCGGTAATCGGCACAGTTTTGCTATTGGTCGTTTCAATACTGTATTGTTTCCACCACGCAATGTTACTACCCGTGTTTTATCTTCTTTTCCAGGATGTGCTGCCAATCTCCATTTTGAAGTATGTAAATTTTCGTTTTTCACCAGTACTAAGCCACCAATATTATAGTTGATTTGTTCCTTTCTCCATTTTGGTCTCTGCTGAAATCGGGATAAATATTCACTTGACCAAATTTTCCAAAAGTCATCACTAAGCTTGTTTACCTTCTTCCATCTTGTGAGGCAACTATGCGTTTTTTCTTCATTTGTTACATGGGGTGGACTTATTGGTGCCCTCCCCATTACGAAGTGACCAGGGGTTAGAGCGTTGCAATCTGATGGAGCATTACTTAGGGGGCAGAGTGGTCGTGAGTTGCTTGCTTCAATTTGGTTTAACGTTGTTGTTAATTCTTCGAACGTAAGTCCTACATCTCCCACTATTCGTTTTAAGTGGTACTTTATGGATTTTATTCCAGCCTCCCACAGTCCACCCATATGAGGTGCAGATGGTGGGTTGAAGTGTCATTGTGTCCCGTCGGATGCAATTAAATCTGCTACTTCCTGTGTGGACATTTCAATAGCTAGATATACGTCTTTTTCAAGTATTTTCTGAGCACCAATGAGGTTAGTGCCGCAGTCACTATATATGCGTTTGCAGTCAAATCTTCTAGCCGTAAATCTCTTGAAAGCTGCTATGAATGCGTCACTCGTTAGATCACTTACGGCTTCAATATGAACGACTTTGGTGGATAGGCGCACGAATAATGCTATTTATCCCTTGTACAGCTTCATTCTTGCAACTTTTGAGGCTTTCAGTTGTATAGGTCCAGCATAATCCACGTCTGTGTGCGTGAACGGTGGTGATGGTATTACTCGCGGTGACGGTAGATTTCCCATTATCTGTTGAATTGTTTTTGCTTTAGCACGGAAACAGATCTTGCAGTAATGGATGAATTTTTATATAAGACTGTGAGAATTCGTTATCCAATACCTTCGTCGTAAGTAGGCTTGTGTTGACTGATTTCCTCCATGCAATGTCTTGAGGTGGGCATCTTGTATCATAAGTTGTGTGAGGTGGGATTGATGTGGTAGAATTGCTGGATGACGCTCTTCGAGGAAGTATTGAATACTCCAAGCGTCCACCAACTCGTAATATGCCTTTCTCGTCAATCAATGGGCTTAGGTGTAGTAATTTGCTTTGTGCTGATACTGCTTTCTTTTGTTGTAACCTTTGAATTTCTTCTGCGAAGCCTATACGTTGAATATAACCAATTATAATATCGTGGGCCCTTTCAAGCTCCTGGCTTGAAGGATTCTTACCCGCCATGATATTGATATCTCTGCATTTGTCGATAAAGCGTTTGCAGTAGGCAATTACTCTGATGCATTTATTTAATGATGAGAATGTGCAAAGGGGGATGTTTGGCGATACTATACTTGTTACCACCGTGATGTTCTTTTCGAGTATGTCTTCGGAGTGATCGACTATTTGGATTGCTGGATTTGGCCAGAATTCTTTATTTAATTTAAGCCACGAGGGTCCGCTCCACCAGAGCTTGTGTTCCTTAATTTGGTCTGGATTGACTCCTCGTGATGCGCAGTCTGCTGGATTATCATCTGTTTTAACATAGTTCCATCTATCTGGACTACTTGTTGTTGCCTCAAATTGGTTTGTTTCTTTGTAGTTCCTTTGATTCTAGCAATGGTTATCATAGAATCTCACCAAAGGTATATCTTCGGGTTTATTAGCTCTAAGGTTTGTATGGATTGTTCCATTAATCTGCTTAATAATTCCGCACCGCACAGCTCCAAACGTGGGATTGTTAATTTTGATTTAACTGGAGCTACCTAAGATTTTGCTGTAAGTAGTTGAATTGCGGATTTTCCGGCTGTTGTTATTGATTTTCAGTAGATGGTTGCAGCATAGGCGTGTTCAGATGCATCACTGAATCCACGTAGTTCTATTTTTTCAAGATTTGGATCGTAATTTATCCATCGTTGGATTTTTAATTCTTCCAATTTCGACATTTTTTGTTGGTAATTTAACCATTCAGAGATTATTTTTGGAGGATGAACTTCGTCCCAGGATATGCCTGATTTCCATAACTCTTGGATCATAAGTTTTGCACGTAATGTGACTGGCCTAATCCATCCAAGTGGATCAAAGATCTGAGATATTTTTGATAGCATCAGTCTTTTGGTTAAAATTTCGCTAGATATGCTGGCACTCACCTTGAAATGAAAAGTGCCTGATGTTGGATTCCAATGAATGCCAAGAGTTTTGATTGTTTTGTCTTCGGCGATTGTCAAAATTCCTTTTCCTCGTATATCCTCCGGTATTGTTTTTAAAATTTGTTGGTGGTTACTTGTCCACTTCCTTTATTTAAAACCACCAGCCTTTAGTAGACTTATAAGTGCGGTTTGAAGTAGCTTAGTGTGTTCCAACGTATTGCCTCCAGACATCACATCATCCACGAAAAAGTCTCTAAACACACTCTTACTGGCTTGAGGGTAGTTATCTTTCTCGTCGCTGGCTAGTTGTTGTATGGCCCGAACTGCCAGGAAGGGAGCAGATGTTGTTCCATAAGTTACAGTTGTTAATTTATATTCCATCACAAGTTCATTCGGATTGAATCTCCAAAGTATTCTATGATAATTTTGATCTCCTTCCGCTAATTTAATCTGGCGATACATTTTCTCGATGTCAGCTGAGAAAACGTGTCGATGCTTTCGCCAACGGAGAAGTATCTGACATAGGTCCGGCTGCAACCGAGATCCGGAAAGCATGTTATCATTTAGGCAAATACCTGTAGAAGTTTTTGCAGATGCATCAAATACAACGCGTAATTTGGTAGTGCTATCAGTCTTTAGCACTGCCTGGCGGGGAAGATAATGCGCATCTTCTGATGTCTCTTTTGGAGTTTTGACCAACTCCATATGATTTAAATGTATGTATTCTGTCAAGAATTTTTTGTATTCTTCTTCTATATATTTATTCGAGTAGAACTTCTTTTCGATTTGGATTAGCCGGGCCAATGCCTGTTTTCTGGATTCTCCTAGCAGTTTCAATAATTCCTTAAATGGGATTTGAACAGTATATCGCCCATCTGCATTGCGAACATGAGTTTTTCGATAGTGGTGCAACATGTATCATCGTCTGATTTGGTGCTGGACTCGGTTGGCGTTTCTTCAATTTCCCAGAAACGTTTTAATTGTCATCTACATCCGCTTGGGATATCATGTGTACTAGTCTGACTTGTTCTTGCGTATGTGGTATCTTGCCGGAGATTATCCATCCGAATTCCGTGTTTTGTGCTAATATATTTTTATTTGATTTTCGGATTCCATTCAGCACAATGGTGGTGTACGAGTCTTATCCTATTATCATGTCTATAGGTCCAGGTTTATTGAAGGTTGGATCTGCAAGTAAACAATTTTTCCATGCTATGGAAATGGTAGAAACAGTACTTGGTAGTTGCTTTGTCAGTTTTGGTAGTATGAGTGCCTCGACATTGATCTGGAAAACTGATGAAAATCGTGGGTGAAGTTGAACGTCTACCTTTCATAATGCTGTTTGCGCTTCCGTGGCTCCTAACCCGGATAACTTGACATGAGTTTTTGTTCTAGGCAATTATAGCAATTGAACGGCCTGTTCTGTGATAAACGAAGCTTGGGAATCTTTATCGATTAAACACGATAAAACACGGGTAGTAATATTGCGTTGTGGAAACAATACAATTTTGAAACGACCAATAGCAAAGCTGTGCCGATTACCGATGGAAGATAGTATGAATGAGGAACTATCAAAATTAAAAGAACATACCCAACTTAACGACATAATCACGCACTCCATTCAAATTGACAATAACCTTGCCGCAACACATGATAAATCACCGAAGAAAATGGAAGCGAGTAAAAGGAAGCTGTCCGATCCACCTTCTGTCGAACAAATTGAAAAGAAAAAATATATACAAGATATTGAACAAGCAAAACAACTTGGAAAGAAGAAATATATACAGGAGATTGAACAAGCAATTCTCCAAAGAAGTCTACAAAGCCATAAGAAAGTTTGAATCCGCCCAGTCAGCGGATACAGCAATCTAGTACCGTTAGAAAAGCAACAGTTAGCCAGGGAAAAATATGAAGCACTGAAGTCATCATTAAAAGCCGAGCATGATCAAGCTACGTCTAAAAGACATGGAAAACCGCCATCATTGTGGAATTCAACTATAACTGGCCTAAGTCTTCTCTGTGTAATATCTTTAGGGAACTGCGTATATACCATAATTCATCCACAACCAGGATTACATATCGAAGACATCGGAGAAGCAAGACTTCATCGTGGAACGCTACAAGTTGAATTGACTTTACCACTCAATACAACAGCAGACAGTTATCGAGTCAAAAATATGATCAGGCAAATGCAAACGGTTTGCGATGCGTCGTTGAAGGTATCTGAGGAAATATATTGCGAAGAATTGCTCCATCATTTGAAAATTCAGGGGCAATACCTCCTGCAAGAAATAAATGTCTTAAATGACCAAAACCATCATCGAAAAAAAGAGGACTCCTTGGCGAAACGTTACAATAGGTCTTCGGAGCAGACGACCAAATTTATACTGATATCTCCACCCAACAACAAAATCAGCAGACATTGCAGTAAGCATCCTCCATTATGTTGACAACAGTCTCCCATCTGAATGATACGGAAACACGCATTACAGAAAAAATAAATTCATTCACAACTAAGTTAAGTAGCGCATTGAAAGAAATTAATGCAGTTCAAGGTTGGTTCTCAAAGATCAACACCAATGTAATAAATCTACACATTTTAACCGCGTACCAACTAGCAACAAATGTATTGGATGAATTAGAAAGACAGTATGTCAGAATCCTCGCATTCCTATTAGGAAAGGGCAGTCTGCTTGAATTTATACCACCAAGTAAATTAAGAACAATTATTAAGGATGCATCCAGCAAACTCCCAGGCAGCCTTTATATTACAATCGTTCCAGAAGACAGAATAGACACATCCAGGAACACAGCAAGCATTACTCTACTTGGATACTTCAACATAATCGAAGCAGACCAATACAGTATAATTAAGATAACACCTATTCCAAAGAGATTAGAGAACAATACATATTTGATAGCTGACATACCAAACACAATACTCGCCATCAATTATAATAGACAGACATATTGTGAACTTTCCGAAAATGAGCTTAAGGGCTGTATTAGCGAGGATAAACATCAGCTATTATGTAGACCAACCACCACCAGCAGTATAGAGACAAATTCCAACTGTATAGTGGATGAAATCTATAATCGCCAAGAAAAACAACCTTGTCCAGTGAAGGCGTTAAATATACCAAGTATTATATGGAAGCATCTATACATGGCTAATACCTGGCTATTTGTCGCTACATATCCTATTGTAGCAGGGGTAAAATGCAACGGAATTCGAAAAGATGTTGAAATAAAAGGAACTGGTATCATTCAAATAACATGGGAATGCGTCATCGAAACAAAGAAGAACACTCTAATAGCTGAAGTTTTCCATAATACATCTGCACGCTCGTCGTTCAGTAAGCCTATGGATCTAAACATCGCGAAAAGTAAGAGCACTGCACTTCAGGAGCCTGAGTTACTACAAATAGAGTCCGTTCTTAAATCATCAGACCAATTACTTGGAGTCATTAAAGAACAGAAACAGTATCACAAGGAGCTAACCTCGACATCATTATAAACAATCGGTCATCATACACTTTCCGCATTCTCCGCTGTCATCATCACTCTAGCAGCAATCTCAGCCATTACCATAATCAAGGCGAAATACAAATGTAAAAAACCCCCACCAGCACCTCGTAATCCAGACTTCGTCTTAAAGGTGAACGCGTCCACTCAAAACCCTCGAGAATACTTCGCAAGCCATGAAACAGACTCCCTCCCTACCACATGCGAGGCCCAGCGTAGTCCTTATATTCTAAAATATTTGCAGTGTTCTTATGTAAAAGTGACAAAAGTTTGATTTGAATAGCTCCTCCGCCCGAAACTACTATTCATATAGAAAAATGGAGTTCTGTTAATCTTAAGCTTGCTTTCTTATCTTCCGAACCGTAATAAAATTTGCATACATTTCCTAACAAAATTATTTAAAAAAATTTATCTTAACCAAATGACTACGATTCCTCAAACAACAATTCTCAGCTGAGTAGTCATTGTTATGTCGCTGTGCCGTCATGGGATGCCGTGGGCTGATGATATCGAATGTAGCTGCCTACAGATTCGGACTACGGCTGCACATACACACATGCAATTATCACTCAGCAGAGAGGTATTGAGCGTAAAATGGTAAGGTTAGTTTGTAATCAAAGCTATTTTATTATTTTGTTAAGTAAGGTATATAGAAAGTGTAGCCTTTGGGAAGGTAAGCAACCTAGCTGTAAATTACTAGAAGACTATTTTCCTGTATGGATAGTAGTTTAGCCTCTATGGCGTATATAAAGCCAATGTTTAACAATTTTCCATAAGTATCAATATAGAACATTTTAGAAAACAGACTAAGCACGCACACATATAGATTTCTGTTTCATGGCTTGGGAAGCATTCTCGAGGGTTTTGGTCCACTCAAAACCCTCGAGAATACTTCCAAAGCCATGAAACAGAAATCTATATGTATGCGTTGTGAGGCCGTTTTTTAAAATGTTCTATATTGATACTTATGGAAAAACGCCAAACATTGACTTCATATATGCTATAGAGCCTACTATCCATACAGGAAAATAGTCTTCTAGTAATTTAAAGCTTGGTTCCTTACCTTCCCATAGGCTACACTTCCTATATACCTTACTAAACAAAATAATAAAATAGTTTTGATTACAAAGTAACCTTACCATTTTACGCTCAATACCTCTCAGCTGAGTGATAATTGCGTGTGTGTACGTGCAGCCGGAATCCGAATCTGTAGGCAGCTACATTCAATATCATTAGCCCACGCCCACGGCATCCCATTACAATGATTACTCAGTTGAGAATTTTTGTTTGAGAATCGTAGTCATTTGGTTAAGATACATTTTTTTTAATAATTTTGTTAGGAAAAGTATGAACATTTTATTACAGTTCGAAATATAAGAAAGCAAGCTTAAAATTATCAGAACACAATTTTTCTGTATGAATAGTAATTTAGGGCCGAGGAGCTATTCAAATCAAACTTTTGTCAGCTTTACATAAGAACCCTGCAAATATTTTAGAATGTAAGGACTCCGTTGGGCCTCGCATGTGGTAGGGAGGGAGTCTGTTTCATGGCTTGTAAAGTATTCTCCAGGGTTTTGGTCCACTCCTACAACACCTCGCCCACCTACAATATATAAGGATTCAACGGTGGAGGCGCAGAATGTTTAGGAAACATGTCTCAAACCAGCATATATTGACCTAAAAGCCATAATTCCAATTGCAAAATCTCTAACAGTTTCCGCTTAGTATGTAGTTATTTAAATTAATCCATTGTATTGAGCAATTGATTGTTGAAAAAGCAAATTATCGATATAGGCATAATTCACAGTTCATTACTCGCTGCCCATTAATAAATGTAATTATTCCTTAGTATGTAGCTCTCAAATTTATATATAAATCGATGTATTGTGTATGATATATATCAGTGATAATAAAGTTTTCCTACAGTCACTATCAAGTTCATTCTACGTCCCATCCGTAGCCTATCCTATCCAAGTTATTATCTCGCGCCCCCACCAGTGGTAAGCGCAAGTAATATACCTAATACCTATCCAAATCAGTCCGCTCATCTACCATTGAGCTATACGTCTTAATAATTTATCAGTAATGCTGTAGAAAGTTTAGTGACTAAAAAAATAGCACAAAAGACCCCTTTTTAAATACGGTATTGGTGAAAAAAAGGCAAATAATACAAAGACACACGGATCACAAAAGATTTATAAAGTACAAGCTGCCTTACTACAGTAATTTAACCGAAATTAACTTTAATTTTAACACAATATTTATATATTTTATTACTTCTATTTTCGTTCAAAGTTTCCAGTATCTGGATGTAAATTAGATGGAGAACGTTACGAGACTACTTTCAGCGAAAAAAGAGAAATTCGAAAAAAACTACAGGCTCTGCAGCCTCTCCCTCAAAATTAGATCCTCGGTATGAGAGCTTGATGTTTTTGCATGCTATGTCGCTCGAGAGAAAGTACATTTATTTCGCATTTAATTTATATACGCAATTAACTATCTTTTATTTTACAATAATTAGTGGTACTGCGGTTGAACCCAATATATCTCTTGAAGAAGAAACAAGGGAACAATCTCCAGGTCCCATTATAAATGAAAGTTTAGAAGCTAATGAAAATTTTGCTACAGAATATCAAGGTCATCCAATTGAGGAGGAGTTTGACAAAGAAATAAATATTGAATCGGAAGAAACGAAAATCAAAAAATCTGTAAAATCATTGTCCAAACAAGACATAGTATTTAAAGAAGTAATGAGAGAAAGAGAAGAAAGATTGGAACTAATGAAAAAAATATTGGTAAACAAAAAAACGGAAGAAAAAGATGCTATTGATCTATTTTTTAAAAGCATAGCATCGACCGTAAAAACATTTCCACCAACATTGATTCCCTAGGCCAAATTAGAAGTAGTGAATATTATTACTAAAATTTAATTAGAAGCGTTAAATTACAGCTCTACATCCACTCCAACCTCTCAACCACTCAATCTTTTTAGATTTCCAGAATGCTATTATTTTATGAAGAAGTGTTCTTTTGTTTAACTAATTTTTTTATAACCTTATTATTAAATGTACATACCTTAACGTTATGCTCAGTTTTTCTGCTGGAGGTATAGGTTTTTTGTTTCTATTACATGGCACTTTATCGATGTCATTTCTTATAAATCTTAGAACAGTTTCAAACAGCTCACAAGACAGGTGAAAATATTCGCCGAACTTTGTATCATTTTCCATTAAATGTCTTTCAATTAGAATTTTAAATGCTCCTTCTTCACTCCTTGTTTGAAACATGTTACTAACAGAACTCCTTGGACATGAAGTTAACAACAAAATGTCTTCTTCTTCGGTATCTTCGTCTTGCAATAAACAAACTAAATCCTCCAAACTCATTATGATTCTTGAAGCACTTCACTTTATTACTTGAATTTCTTTTTTACGATTGCACGTAACGCAACTGTAGGAAACCACACTAAGCGCAATTGCGGCGAGAACAGCACAAACGCATTTCTGTTGCGCAATTGCGCCGCCGCATCCGCTTGGAAACCAAGCCTTAAGGCGGAAATATCCAGCATTAAGAAAAGCTTTGCGGAATTATTTGACCCAAAGCCGGGTATTTGTACAAGAGTCGAAGTAGAACTTCGATTAAAACCAGATGCAAAACCTGTATTTCGACCTAAGCGTCCAGTGGCATTTGCTGTGCTTCCTTTAAGCAGAATTTCAACGGTTGGAGGATTCGGGAAATATTACTCGGGTTAATTTTCGGATTGGGCAGCACTAATAGTAGTCGTAAAATGGCTAACGGTAAAATTGGCATTTTCGGGCATTACTCAACAGGTTTGAACAACTGTTTAGAACCACATCAACATCCACTGCCGGTGCCTGAGGATATCTTTGCAAAACTTTCCAACAGCGCAATATTTTCTCATATTGACCTGTCCGATACATATCTACAAGTTCCGGTGGACGAGCAATCACGAACGAAAAATCCTGACTATCAACACTCATAAGGGGCTTTTTTCGTTCAGTCGTCTAGAACCTGGTATCAAATAACTCAAATAATGGATATCATGCTATCAGGATTCTCTGGACATATTTGTCAGTGGTGACAATCCAAGGGAACATATCGAGAACTTGTATAACGTGTTGCAGCGACTAAAGGAACATGGTTTCCATATAAAAATACACAAGTTGTAGCGAAGAGCATGCCCGTTGTCAGCCCTAACTGCACCTATCTTACCATGCATGACACCTTCCGCTGCAAAAATCACCTTGGGGACATATGTGGGTGGCCGCACAGCATATTGCCGCTAGCGATCAGCCGGCTTGGGGTGGTTCTTGCGATCCACGTCCCCTCAGTGCTTGAAAAGCTGTGCGAAAAAAAACACAGACAACTGACTCGTCTTCAAGGGGCTTCAGACGGACGGACGGACAAAAAAACCCTCTTACGTCGCTGGATATGGCTCGCCTCCATTGGTGCAACCTGAAAAGCTGTAATAAGGATATTTGCAAGAGAAAGAAGGAAGCAAGTAAACTGAAACCCAGTACAACGCTGGGCCATGTGTTATACACCCGGAGAGATTGCGACGCAGAGAGCAAGAGCGAGAGAACTTAGAGAGACTCCAGATAGTGAGGGAGTCTTGACTTTGACGCAGTTGTGCCCAACGCCCCCGTCCACACTGGCTAAGAGGTCAAAGCATGTTGCTAACCTTAGCCCCATCGCTAGTGTTGGTGTGTGGTCAGGAGGCTCGCCGCATGACCTCGCCGCCGCCCATTAAACTCTAACTCGACCATACTGAGCATGTGCACCACGGTTGACAAGTTGAACCTAATAAAGGAAGGAATACGAGACTATGGGTAGCTTAGCTGGAGGAAAAAGTTAAAACTACTAGGTTGAGCTCAAACGTTATAACCACAAGAAACAAAAGAAAAAAGATAAAAAAACAGCAGAGAAAAGTTTTACGTCGACTTGCGGTCTTGCCGTACACTGGTTGCAAGATCAAGATAATATACCTTGTTTAGCTACTTCACACACTTAGACTCTAACGAAACTTAAAGCTAGTTGCGTGCACGCATGAACATGACCAGATAGAATCTTAATAAACCAAAATAAACAAAAATAATAAATTTTACCGTTGTATGCAAATACAAAATTTTTTTCTCACAAATGTAAAAAAATACCAAATAAGGAGAAGGGGACGTAGCCTGTCAAGGAAGAGCGGACCAGTAAACCAAGCTGAACAAAAACTCGCTTAACGCGGTGCAGTAGGACCCGAAGGGTCGACTCAAGCGTCTTGCTTGACAAGATAGGTTACCTTTCCTACTCTCAAACCTGGCTAACAACAAGTTGATGTGAAACCTTCACCTTTCTGCTTGATTCTTGGACAACGACTCCTCTGATATTTAGTTCCTCGTCCTGAAGCCTTGTAACGAATTCACATGACCACCCATTAATTCAAACACATCCAGTCCCTACCAGATAAAATGTCCACGTGAACACCTGCTGATAAGCTCTTCACAGAAAATCAGTAGATGACTGCGCTTCTCGGTGGGCAGATCACTCGACAATATAGTGATCTACGCCTATATAAAGGGAGTCGCCAGAGCAGATATATTTAGTTATCAACCGAGAGTCATCCAGTACAGATCACCAGAGACCAGCTTATTTCCACCAGTAAATACAGACCAGTAGACCAGTCAAAACCGCCAGTCTGATAACGAGCCGATTGAAGTACAGTAGGCCGCCGACCAGCCCAGTCCGTCAGAGGAAGATATAAAAATACGAGCCACACCAGACCAGCAGCCAGTTGCCTTCCAGCATCTCGACTGAACACATCGGTCCCTAGTCTTCCCGTGCTGATTAGAACTACAGCATCCGTACGTTATCCGTACAGGCCGTAGTGATAATATTCGCACGAATCAGTCGACCGCTTCTCCCCGTGATGATTAGAACTACAGCATCCGTACGTCATCCGTACAGGCCGTAGTGATAATATTCGCACGAATCAGTCGACCGCTTCTCCCCGTGATGATTAGAACTACAGCATCCGTACGTCATCCGTAGAGGCCGTAGTGATAATATTCGTACGAATCAGTCAACCGCTTCTCTCCGTGGTGATTAGAACTACAGCATCCGTACGTTATCCGTACAGGCCGTAGTGACAATATTCGCACGAACCAGTCAACCGCTTCTCTCCGTGCTGATTAGAACTACACCATCCCTACGTTATCCGTACAGGCCGTAGTGACAATATTCGCACGAACCAGTCAACCGCTTCTCTCCGTGCTGATTAGAACTACAGCATCCGTACGTTATCCGTACAGGTCGTAGTGACAATATTCGCACGAACCAGTCAACCGTTTCTCTCCGTGCTAATTAGAACTACAGCATCCGTACGTTATCCGTACAGGCCGCAGTGATAATATTCGCACGAAGCAGTCAACCGCTTCTCTCCGTGCTGATTAGAACTACAGCATCCCTACGTCATCCGTACAGGCCGTAGTGATAATATTCGCACGAACCAGTCAACCGTTTCTCCCTGTGCTGATTAGAGCTACAGCATCCGTACGTTATCCGTACAGGCCGTAGTGATAATATTCGCACGCACCACTCAACCTTATAGTGAACATCTCTTCGTGTGTAAACATATGATTGTTAGAAGTACCGACCTACCGTACGAAAGAATTGAAACAAGTGTAAAAGTTTTGTTCAAGAAAGAATTTTTTGGGATTCTCCGGTATATAGCAAAAGCTAAAAAATGTTCTAATTTGTTATTTCATCACACAACTCATTAAATTTTTGGTGACAAGTTTCAAGTCTTGGTTTGACTCATCAACAGGTCCCAAATAGCGAAATTGGGTGATTTGAAAAACAAATGAAAAAATGAAAAAAAGAAGAAAGAAATGAAAAGTTTGAGAAAAATAGAAAAACAATTTTTTTATTTATTAAAAAAATGTAAAATTTTTTTAAAGATGCAGATTCATTCGAAGCGAATCGAACCTGTATACGCCACGTAGTGGGCTGATAAATAAAGAAGAAAAGGAAGAAGAAGAAGCGTTTCGTGTCAGCAGAACTTGTCACCAAAAATTTAATGAGTTGTGTGATGAAATAACAAATTAGAACATTTTTATAGCTTTTGCTATATACCGGAGAATCCCAAAATATTATTTCTTGAACAAAATTAAGTTTAACCCGGTAAAAAATCCAAAAGAGAAATCTTTTTATTTATTTTTCCTCCTGGGCTTGTATAGGAGTGTTTTTTCCTCATATAATTCACACCCAGAATTTATTCTGAGTTTATATGAGTAGAGATCAGTTTGATCTATTTTCAAGCGTCTGCAGCAGGCAGAAAACCAAGCTGCACCGATGAGTGGAAGGTTTTCTGCTGACACGAAACGCTTCTTCTTCTCCCTTTTCTTCTTTATTTTTCAGCCCACTACGTGGCGTATACAGGTTCGATTCGCTTCGAATGAATCTGCTTCTTTAAAATTTTTTTACATTTTTTAATAAATAAAAAAATTGTTTTTTCTATTTTTCTCAAACTTTTCATTTCTTTCTTCTTTTTTTCATTTTTTCATCGAGTTGGAAAAGAGAGGTTTAAGTACAAGGCTGAGCGAGAAGATCAAAGAAGAGAAACGAATTGGAAATATTCTAAGTAACATTATACCAGGGATGACGACCACAGCTACTACGATGACTGCCATAGTAACTACAGCTACTACGACTACTGCAATAGTAACTACAGCTGCTGTAACTACAGCTGCTATGACTACCGCTACAATGACGACAACCAGCCACATACCAATACCAGCGTCCCGTCCGCGATATACAACTACGATTATACTAGGAAAACCGCGCCCCCGTCATCAGTGTATACAACACCTACAGACTCGATAGCTAACAATCCGACTATCGCCCAACAATTACCGCCAGCTAGTCAGATAAGGAGTACGGAACACTTATCGGATTCAGAAATCATGGACAAAGTGCGAAAGTGGAACGTGAAGTTCGATCAAGGGCTAGATCCGCTCAACTTTTTAGAATGGGTAGAAGAATTAGCTGAGTGCTACCAAATACCAGTAAATCGATTACTGCGAGCACTCCTAGAACTTCTACACAAAACAGCACTGACATGATATAGAAACAACTGACAAAATTGGTCAGAGTGGAAAGAGTTTGTCCACGATTTCAAAACGTCCTTCTTACCTCCACGTTTTGAACTCAAATTAGGCGATGATATTAGGGCTCGAATACAGAAGCCTACTGAATGAATTTCGAATGTTGAATACGGCAAACCTCATAAGAATGCAGTATTCACGAGACGAGCCTTGCTGGAGATGCCGACAGCGCGGTCATACCAGAGTTAATTGCAGGAATCTAGCAGTCTTTTTCTGTTCACGTTGCGGAAAACAGCGCATGCTTTCCAGAAACTGCCAATGTAGCCAATTCGAACAAAAGAACCAGGGAAATGCCAGCGGGGTGCAAGGCAAGGAAGGCCGCCCTGCATGCCCGAATATCAGGCCGTAAGACGTGAAGAATTAGCCACCATACTCAAGAAAGCTAGAGTATCGGCTTCTAAATGCGAACATCTCTAGCCAATGGTACAGAACTCATCATCAATACGGCATATAGTATACAAATTCACTGGAAACAGTACAGGGTGACCCACACCTTTTACTATATGCCTCAGTTAGCCGAAACTATTATTTTAGGAATGGACTTCCTGCAGAAAATCGTACTACAAATATTCCTATGGGGAGAAAGACTTACCCCAGAACCGGTCGCCGCTCCAAACCTCCTGTATGCCGTAGACATTCCAAAGGAACTAACATCAGAGCAAGAACGACGGTTCGAAGAACTAATGGCGAACCATTTACCTATATTTGAGGCGATCACGAAGTCTACACATTTGACGTCCCATCGAATCCACATGAAGAATGACGCGCCATTCAAACAACGATATTATCCAAGAAACCCCGCAAAGCAAGAGGTAATTAACACCCAAATCAAGGAATTGTTAGATTACAATAAAATAGAGCCGTCCAATAGTCCATATAGTTCACCCATAGTTGTCGTGAGAAAGAAGCAAGGAGGGTGCAGACTTTGCATAGACTACCACCAGTTAAACGAGCGATCTATCAAAGATGCATATCCATTGCCTCAAATAAACCATATTCTCGATAAACTAAAAGGAGCACAATACATCTCCACGATAGATTTGAAACAAGGTTACTGGCAAATACCAATAGAAGAATCCAGCTGACAATATACGGCATTCACTGTACCAGGCAGAGGACTTTTTCAATGGAAGGTGATGCCGTTTGGATATCACTCCGCTCCCGCTACTTTTCAGAGGGTATTAGACAGAGTTAGAGGCCCCGAGATGGAGCCGTATGCATTCGCATACTTGGATGATATAATCATAGTCACAAAAACATTCGACAAGTACATTTCGAAATTACGTGAAGCCTTCGAAAGACTGATAAACGCAAATCTGAAAATAAATGTAGAGAAATGTAAATTTTTGAAGAATGAGATAAAATATCTGGGACATATGGTAAGCCGACAGGGCATACAAACAGATCCCGACAAAATAGAAGCCATTAAAGCAATAACACCACAAACCAATATCAAAGAATTGAAAAGGTTTTTAGGTGTAACTTCCTGGTATAGACGTTTCGTTCAATCCTTCTCCGAGCTCGTAGCACCATTAAACAAGCTGCTACGGAAATGTTACAAGAAATGGTTATGGAGTGAGGAGCAGCAACAAGCATTTGAGACACTCAAGCACCAGCTCACAGTAGCACCCGTCCTGGCCTGTCCAGATTTTACCAGACCATTCACTCTCCAGACCGATGCAAGCCATAATGGACTAGGGGTGGTGCTCTCACAAGAAATAGAGGGAAATGAAAGTGTCATCGCATATGCCAGCCGCACACTAAATGAGGCTGAAATTAAGTACTCCGTAACAGAAAAGCAATGTCTCGCTGTAATATGGGGTTTACGGAAAATGAGGCCATATTTGGAAGGGTACCAGTTCACCGTTCTTACCGATCATCAAGCTCTCCGATGGCTCCACTCCATAGAAAACCCCTCCCTCCGGAAGACAAGTCCGATGGGCCCTAGAGCTCCAGCAGTATGATTTCCACATTAAATATCGAAGAGGCAAACAAAATGTGTTAGCAGACGCACTCTCACGCCAGCCACTAGCAGCTACTCCCCAACAAGAAGTATATCTGATTACTCCAACCACCGATAAACCTGAATGCTCCTGGTGCAGGAATAAAATTCAAGCCGTGAAAGATAAACCTGCAGCATTCCCAGATTATGCCATCATAGAAGAACATCTATATCGTCATTTGCACGACACAACTACCTATGCCGACAATGATACCGGTTCCGAATGGAAACTTTGCGTCGCGACATCTCTGCGAATCAGAGTACTGAAAGAGAACCATGACGATGTCACCGCCGGACATTTTGGAGTAGCCAAAACAATTGCGCGAATAGCTAAAAACTACTACTGGCCAGGAATGTTCAGAGATATTGCCAGATACGTAAGAAGCTGCCCGTCATGTCTAAAATTCAAGCCTCTACAACAACAACCAGCCGGAAGAATGCATATGACAAAAGCTACAGAGCCATGGCAAATAGTGAGCTCTGACTTTATTGGACCATTACCAAGATCCACCAAAGGAAATACAATGTTGCTGGTATTCCAAGACAAATTCACAAAGTGGACTGAGTTTCTACCTATTAGAGAAGCGACCGCACCGGCTTTAATCAAAGGCTTCAAAGAACGAATTTTCGCTCGATATGGTTGCCCCAAAATATTAATCACCGATAATGGAAGGCAGTATACCAGTCATACGTTTGCGCGAATGCTAAAAGACTTTCGCATCCACCACCGACTAACCCCACCATACACTCCTCAAGCTAACCCAACCGAGAGAGTCAATCGTGTTATAAAAACCATGATAGCACTATACATTGACCAAGACCAGCGAAAATGGGATGAATTTCTGCCTGAACTAATGCTAGCTCTTAACACCGGCCAGAATGAATCAACTGGTTACACGCCTGCATTTCTAAATTATGGAAGAGAATTATATCTTCCTGCAACTCTGTACAGCGAACAGAATATCGACAACACTAAAAAAAGCACACCAGAGCAGAACCATAAAAAACTGCAAGAAATATTTAAGCTCGTACACATCAATATGAGCTGGGCATTTACAAAACAGAGCCACCATTACAATCTCCGCCGTCTATTATGGTGTCCGAAAGTAGGAGAGCAAGTACTGAGGAAAGAGGGGCATTTGTCTTCTCGTATCAAAAATTTCAATGCCAAACTAGGACCAAAATACGAGGGACCATTCGATGAAATCAGAATAATCTCGCCTGTAATAGCAGAAAAAAAACAACACAACTAAAGCAATTGAGAGAGCCGATGTAAAAGATCTCAGAACTTATCACAAAAGATTAAGTACCGTTAGAACAATTGATTATAAATACGCATTTGCAAATCAAAATTCCCCAAACGTAAAAATGAGTTCAAAGCAAGCACCCAAAGTGATTACCGACGCCAGAAAAAAGCTGGATAAGAAAAACCAGCGAACGAGGCTAGATCCCACAGTGAGGACTCACTCGAGACCGATGAAGCCAGCTAAAATAATGGCAGGGAATCGATGCCGAACCTGGAACCATCCCCTATGAAGAGTTCATCAGAAAAGGGTAAATGATCAAAAAGACGATCTTTGAGTCATGCCAGAAAAACCGCCAGAAGATACCTACAGCGAACACGACTTTGCACAGGATTAATACACCGACCACCCTGCGCAGCAAACTAAAAACAATAGAAGAATCAGCAGGGAAACAGCCAAATTTTACAGTGATCATACCAAATAGAAAATCGCCAGCCATCAGTGCTCCATCACAACTAACCACCCAATCAAGTACATCACCAGAAGAACCGGCGATAAAACAGCCAAATTTTACAGTGACCATACCAAATGAAAAATCGCCAGCCATAAGTACTCCAGCACAACTTATAATGCTCAAATCACGTTTCAACTACTTTTCTTTCTGAGGAACAAGGATTGGATTAAAATTCCGATGCCCAATTCATACCAAAATCTTTAATGCTATAACACTAATATTTTATAATACACTCTATAATATGCATTTACAACTCTAATACTATCATACTAATATTTTATAATATGCACTACAATAAGTATGTATTCTTTTAATACTAAACGCTGGTATCTTTTAAAATGTATTGTATAGTGGATATATTTTTATAATATTCATAAAATAGAATCTAAGTTCTCTAAAGTCACCTGCTTTTTACAACAATTCTTCAATATGGCGACTTATCTTGGTTTTCGTGTCATGGCTTCCTTTGAGTCCACGCGGCCTTCTAATCTCCATGTAACTCCAGTCCGACAGACTGGTGCTCCTTCAAATCTCCGCTTTGCTCGTATGCCTCTTATTTTATATTACTTTACATCTAAGTAACGGGATCTCACTCTTGACTCCCTTTTGTATCCTGTTGTACTTGTATGGACCGTCCTGGTTATTCCATTTTACCACTCGCAACAGGTTTCTTCTATGTTGGTTCTAAATATTTAATTTCTTGGATATCACGATACGTCTGGGGAATACTTACTATATTTTCCCCCGCCTCTTCTTATTGCACTCTTCTGACAGAATTACCTTTTCGCATCCTTTTTAGCACTTTATATTTTTCTTCTTTCTTTTCTTTTCTTTTTACTTTATTCTTTTAATAATACTAGTAGCTCTACAGATAAAACTTTTCTTATGAGCTCGTATAGCTCGCACCTTTTCACATCAGAACACCAAAAAAAGAGATGTCTGCCGGAACTCATCCACCACTCAGCCGTCTGTTTCGGACTCCGCTTCCTTAAGCCGTTCACACACTGCTAGTCTACCACTAACCGACTAGCGGCATACACATGCTTGGTACTTACTTTCTACCTTACACTAAACTTCCTTTCTAAATCACACATCTAGTTTCGCATACAAATCGTGGTGATCCTAATTTTATATCTAATAAATCGAATAATTATTCGCATCATTTCTGCTCATTTGAGTTAAATTCATACCAACTTATTTCGTTATCCCAGTCTAACTTCAACACAATTCGAAAAATCTACTACTTCAACAATCCTTCACTCTATTCCTCCCCGCCATCTGAGATATTGGGTTAACAATCTAGTTTACACATTTGCTTGACAGCACTTAATTCAATTGCTAAGAATTTTGACAATTCACAGCATTTTCTTTAGTTTTCATCTAGTTTTGTTTACAAATGGTTTAAATAGATCATAGCTCTATACCGGTTCGAATGAAGCAACATGTGGAAACCCGCCTTGGATACGTACTAACAAACAACTGTGATAAGTGGAAATTTTCAAAAAGATGACAAAGTGAAATCCTCTTTTTCCATGCAAGGGAAGTCTAATAGATCTTTACTATGGTTTTACCTCGTGTTTAAGATTTCATTTTTTATCTTATTTATATTATCGTTACTATCATTTTTCATTTGCATGCGCCTATGTAGGCATGAAAATCTTGTGAAGTGTTAATATGACAACTTCTCTGATTTTCCTGCTTGTGTGGATCTTGCTGAGCACCTTTGTTTACATTCTGGTTTTTATATTTTACGTTCTTTTATTTACTGTAATTCTTTTATTTTATTAATATTTTATTCATCCAAAATTCTTATCTTTTAGGAAAACTGTGTTGTGCTAACATTATGATGGAACCTGTAATGGCACCGTCCGTTACAAACTAACCAGTCAAACAAATACATCACCGGAAGAGCCGGCGATAAAACAGTCACATGAACTACCGCCAGCCAGAAACACTACAGCCACTAAGGGAAAACCGTGTGAAACTTTGTCTCATAGTAGTTAAGCAAATAAATGACTATTGAAGTGAATAGATAGTGTTCTAACTATGTTCAGTCCACATACATACTAATTTAAAGTCTGCATGATAAATCCCTCATACATCCTGAGATGCAAACATTTGTCCTAAAAAATACAAAATAAAACCCCACAAAGAATCACACTTATAGTAAATGAACTCAATATACTTATCTGAATAATGAGTTTCACCACCTCAAATTCCTCCTACAAAGCTATCCCGGAGTTCATTTTATCTATAAATATTAAAAAAAGTATTAATATTTTAATTAAAATATATATAATTAACTATAAACTCACCTAATATACAACTCTAGCATATTTACATTTTTGTAATGTCATCTAATGACATTACGTCAAACAGCTGGTGTCGCCCAACGAGGTAATAACTAAAGGAGATGCAATGATATGTACGATCCGTGTGCATGAGCGTACCCAAAATTGCCCTGCATTTGTGTATGTTTCATTCCGCCATTTTTGGTCTTCGCTGTCAGATCCATACTTAGATTTGGTTTGATTTGGGCGTGGCGCATTGACGCAGGAAATCGCATGAAATAACCGTAGGCGCATGAAGCAAATATTACTCAAAAACTTTTTATCACTGAACTTTTCTTTATAAGTATTAACTTTTTTATGTTCATGTTTGCAAATTCAGTAAATACTTTTAAGTATGTGAAAATAAAAGCGATTAAAATTGCGAACAAGTTGTGCAATTGTGTACAGGTGTACAAATTTTACGGCGCTTATGTACAAACAATATCAGTGTCAATGTGTTAGAAATGGGTACGTGATATTTTCACATTTGCATCTCCTTTAGTTCTTACCTCGTTGGTGTCGCCACAATCAAATATGGACCATCGAACCAAGCGTTGCCAGGGCAACATATTATGAAGCTGCGACATAGCTGTTCACGGCGGCTATAAAAAAGCGGCGAGCCGCAGCAAAATCACCCATTCGGTTTTCAGAGTCTCATCTGAAAGCATCCTCCACCAGAGTCTAATCTGTTTCCTATCCTTTGAACAAAAGTATAATTTTGTCTATTGGCTGATTTACATTACTCGAAAGTAGTATATGGACACTTTGGATACCAAATAACGTTGCGTCTGTAAGGGACAGAAGACCCTTGTCCCACTATAGTGTAAATCATATGAGAAATGGGCGTATGCACGGGAAAATGAAAGTTGATGAGACTAAAGTTGCTTTTTGTATCACTTGTGTGTAAAGTAAATGGCGGAATTGGAAACAAGTTCCAGAATATGGAGGTGTGCTTATACCTTGTGACACTATTGATCTGAAAAATGAGAGTAGAGTTGTTATGTTCGGACACATGTGAATACATGTAGTGTACCTGCTCAAGAGGTCGAGTTTCAAATGAAACTTGTTTTTTCAGTGGCGAGGTCTTCTTTCCGTTTGGGAACCATGGGGGGCTAAGTTTTTGTTTACGTGGGGTACGATCGGGGCAAGGTTTTGTTTACGTGGGGGGACGATCGGGGCTCAGTTGTTGTTTACACTCTGTCTTCGAGGGGTCTGCTGGGGGCAAAGTTTGTTGTTTATATTTTTATGTGTTGAAAACGAAAGTGGCTGGTTATAGAGAGAAGCGGTGTATAAATGTTGGGTAAGGTAAGTTTTTGCGTCTTTTCGAATTAATGCGATGATCTGAAAAAAGGTCAAGCGAAGAAATAAAAGACGTGGTTAATAGCAGTCAAGTATTTTTATTACAATCGATGAACATTTTTTCATAGTTTCTGTTTGAAGTATTCGTAAAAATAATAAATTTAACAAAACAGTCCAAGAACAAGTATAGCACCCGCTAAAAACTTCAAAGTGTTGAAAGCATAAATAAATGTCTTTGATGGAGCCGGCTTAGTGAGCGGTTTATTGTATAGTCCACATACATCTCAACCATTGGCATACGTGCAGTTTGGAGTTCGATGAATTTGTTCTGCTTCAACGTCTTCTGGGCAGTTCATAGCATACATTTCCAGGGAGCAAAAGTAACATTTTATTTTATCTTTAAGATTTGTGTAAAAGAATCCACTTCTTGCTAGTTTGCAACACTTTCTGTCATCTAAAGGAAGATTATGGAAAGTTTTAAGAGCGGTCAGAATCTCTTTTCAAGAGTAGCATGATGACTATGTTTTAAAAATATTACACGACGTCTTTTATATCAATCCAGGCGTTCTTCTTAGGTGAAAAGCCTAACCATTTAACTAATACTTTATTTCCGCGTCTTTTTAAAACTTTTTCTACAAGATAAAGATCCGGATGTTTGACTGAAGCCAGCTCAAGCTCATAAAACTTTCCCTGAATCACCTTTTTTTCATAATCCTCGACAACATAGGTCGTTGCAAATGTGCTTTTGACTTTATTTATAACAAATATTTCGGTAGACCAATTAGGGTATAGCCTTTTTCAAATACATGCTTATGCTTACTTATACGAACAAAATCACCTACTTTATATTTCGGTTTGGGTTTTACCTTTGGATATTTATACACAGTCGACAATAAACGTTTCTCGTTGCGTGGGCCAACATCTACAGGCTGCATTTTAATAGTGCGACGCTTTGTTGAATTATACGCTTCTGTTAACTTAGTTAACATACTAATCCATGATGCCTTTTTACTTTTAATTGGTGAGGCCCATGCATATTTTGATCACGTATCAAATACAGTGAGAAGAAAACGAAAGCCTTGGTTTTCTGAAGCGTACGAACCCATATCGACCAAGTCTGACTGCCACAAATCATCAATACCCTTGATAGTAACACTCTGTCGCTTAAAGTTTTTGCGAGCTGGTTTATGCAGTTCATTACTCATTTTACCGAATGTATAAATACAACCCAATGAATAACAGTTTTATATAAAAAATGTTAAATCCAGCAATGATCAAGTTTAATCATCCGTTTACAATGATGGTTGCTGGACCTTCAGGCTGTGGAAAAACAACATTTATAAAAGACCTTCTCGATAATATATTTTTAACAAGGCCGCAAATAACAAGAGTTATCTGGTGTAATACAGAACATGGGGCTCTGCCCTCAGATACCACATTCACTAATATCGAATTTATTGATAGTATTCCTGAAGAGTTTGTTAATTATACACAGGAACCTACATTAATTGTATTGGACGATATGATGTTAAAAGCTTTTAGCAGACAAGTATGTGAACTCTTTACAAAAGGTTCACACCATCGCAATCTTTCAGAAATCCTTGTAACACAAAATGTATTTCATCAAGGCAAGTTTTGCCGAGACATATCACTTAACTGTAAATACCTCGTTGTGTTTAACAACCCTCGAGATAAGAGCCAGTTTATTCATTTAGCGAGACAGATTTATCCAGAAAACAGTTCAGAGCTGCTAAAAATATATAAAGAGATTACACGGGTTCCCCATGGATATTTACTGATAGATTCTACTCAAGATATCAACGAGGTGTTAAGATTCCGTACTGATATTTTTAACAAGACATTTACAACTTGTTTGTGTCCACCTTTAATCAGTAAAAATGGTGTCACGAATGAATCGATTAAGGGACAACAAGCATATGCTATATGTTCTTAGAACGGCGAGACCGAAATTAAGGCAGGCCATTATTAAAAATGCCGAACCCGAGGTCAATAAAACTCTTTGCGAAATTACTCTTAATACTTTGAAGGGAAACCATATCCCTCATGGAAAAATGTACAATTCGCTCTGTAAGTATAAAAAGGATTTGCGAAAATTAGTTGTTGCAAAAAGATCTGTACCCAGACAACGTAACATACTGATACAGCGAGGAGGCTTCTTACCAGTGTTGTTAGGAAGTGTATTATCTATCAGGTGTAATTGGTTCATTAATCGAGAAATATGTTTAAAAAAAATAATCTAAGTAAAATGTTACTTCTTTCACCAGAAGCTTACGAAAAATTGAAAGACGATATTGAGGATTCCCTGAATCAATCTAGGTTCGATAAGACTATGGATAAAATATTAAAAAACAAGGATTTATCTGATAGGGAAAAATGGTATAAGTACCGAAATGAGTTAATAAAGTTTTCAAACTTAAGACGGAAAGCTGTGCGTGTGTCAGATGAAAAACCAATATTCACTTACCGCAAGAAAACCAAAAAAGTTTGCGGGACAGTACTACTCAAACTAAATTTATTTTTAAAGATGAAATATCAACACAGACATCACCCTTAAAAGAAAACACACCTGAAAGAATGGAAGAGGATTTCTTCGAACTTGCTGAAATATCACCACCAAGACAACCGTTATCACCCGCTTCCAAACGTCGCTTATCAGCTAGTGGTATAGGAAAAAGTCTGAAACCACCTTCAAAAATAGCTAAGACGAATTCTGAAACCATGTCTCGTGATAAAGATTATAAGGTAATCACGGCTGAGGATACACCGTACCTGCAGAAATGAGTATAGATGAAGCTGCGAACATATTAGAAGAACTCGACACGGAAAGTCCTACAACTGAGAAAGGTAGAAAACCATCCAAAAATCAATCTATATTAAGGCCGTCTCTGCTAGATCCCAGTCAATATATGCTTTCGTTACCAGTTAAGAAAGTTGTCCGACAAAGTGATCGCATAAAAAACGCAGCAAAAACTAGAAGTTCCAGCATTTCAGCGAATGCCTTGGGAAAACCTGTAATAATAATAAGCAGTAAATCTTAAGTGTACCGAGCGTTGGTTGTGAAAGAATTTAAAAATGCCTGTAGATATAAAAGATAATGACTTTTACGTATGCCTTTTAAGTAACAATTCCATGCAAATTTATCCCGAAAATATGCTATCAGCTTTTACAAATGCACTACCTAGAGCATGCAAGTTTACTGTGTGTTGGAATAACTGAAATTTCGTTGCCATATCATGCCATAAAAAGAGGAGTCAAGCGAAATACAACTGAAGAAGTAAATCAGAGTAATTTTAAAAGGGTAAGGCGTGAGGCATCTGATCCATTGAAAGAAATAGCAGAGCAGCATAGAAAAGAAATCAAATCACTTAGCATCAAAATAAATGAAACCGTTAAACTCGAGTGGACTAAAGAGAGTCTTGAGCAAGTTAGTTACAGAGCAGGACAAGTAAATTTTTCTGCATTCCTACTAACATTTTATAGCGCTACTTCACCATAATGGTATACCATGTACATGGATGATGTTAAGAAAAAGATGTGGGATCGGTTAGACGCTGACTTTTTTGATAGTGTTATACCTGAAATAAGTTACAAACAGGATCCAGACGAGATTACATTACACATATATCAGAGGGCTTCAGAAATTGTTATTTTAAAATATAAAAACTACGAGTCAGTTGAAGCCTTTGTTGATGACGTATTTGGACAAATTCCTAGACAGAAGAGAAAGTATGCTATCATACAAGATTCGATAGACAACTACACACATCCAGCGCTTAGCATCAAAAGAGCTCGTGAGACAGAAAAAAATACTGGTGGCAAAAGGGTACATGATGTATTTGAACTGCGGTTGGAATATTTGAGAGTCACAATCAAAATAAAAAAACCACTTCCATCTCATCTTATTGTCAGAGATCTTATTACGCTTTTTATATCAAATGTACACTTTGATGATCAAACTCTTAGCGAGCAAGAAAAACAAAAGATAATTATTCAAATTAAGGATACGATTTTTAACATCTTGAATAGATTAAATAAAGATTCGATTAATGCTAAACCGTCCGAACAGCGAAAAATTATTAAAGGTAGCAATATTTTGGATGTTCCATACGAAAAGCAAAGTTCCGGCGAATATTTAACTACACCAGTGCCTATTGATACTAATATAGACAACCTGTCCAACTTCTTTACGGATATATTTCTCCAAACACCTGAAAATAAGTGTGAGCCTGACGCCATATTGTCAGAAATAAAAGAATCTTTTAATACGGCAGGATTACGTCAGGAGCATATGTCAATAATAGACACACTTAATAGACTGGAAAGATCAGTTACTGACTGGGCACTAAGGTCACCGCAAGAGTCTCAGCAAACATCAAAGGACTGTTATGAAAAATATATAATTTATGTCTACACTGATATTATTCAGCCCAGAGTTATAGGTGATCAGTTAGTACGATACTTACGTATAATACCTTTAAAAGAATGTGAAAGTACAATAAGATTTCAACACGTAGATTACTGTCCTATTGAAAAAGCCTTTATCGAAAGTATTTCTATAAAAATAACTAATCAACAAGGGGAGTTAATTGATTTCAAGCCAGGCTATATTCCGACATTTATAATGCTCCATTTTAAAAGAAAATAAACTAGATATACTCATACAACAAATAATTTAACATAGTGTGGAGGTAATAGCATTTTGTATAACTTCGAAAATGAATTCATATTATATTAAATATTAAGTGGCGGTGGTTTAGCGGATATTGGAGAATTATATCGAGCTGCTCTTATTTACCAGCGTGGAAAAAGAATTGGTAGTTTTTTCAGCGGATTATTACGATATATACAGCCTTTGGTTACATCTGGGGCAAAAGCTTTGAAGCAACAAGCAATTAAAACAGGAAAAGCTACTTTAGAAGAAGCGGGTAGTAAACCTTTAACAGACATTTTAAAAGAACAAGGAAAAGCGGCTGCCGAAGAACTATCGCAGAAAGGTATAAATAAGCTGTTTGGAAGCATGGCCGGTTCAGGAAGTAGCAGTCGCATGCTTATAAAAAGACGCAATCCATTTGCAGCTTTACATTTCGCTCCAACTTCTAAACGTAAAAAGCGTTCAAAATCACAAAAGTCCGTTAAAAGAGGATCAAAAACAAAAAAGACAGCTAAAAGAGCATCATTAAAGGCAAACGTAAGATACGTAAACGTGTGTTAGATATTTTTGATAAATAGACAACATGCCTTCATACAACGAATGCATGAAATCTGAACTAGACCTTTGCTCTACACCACCTGTACAAAGTAGCATCTTAAAAACTGAAGAAGAATATTATAAACCTATAGCTTCTTTGGATAACTCATCGGTATTGGAATTTGTATCGCTAGGTCATGGTGACACATATCGAGACTTATCAAGCATATACCATCGTTTGAAATTACATCTGGTTAAAATCAACGACGGCAAAGAAGAATTTTACACAGGCGAAGATATCGAAATAACTAAACCGGATAAAACCAAAGAAACTGTTCGTGATGAAGGCCCTGGCCTTGTAAATAACATACTCCATTCACTTTTCCGTCAATGTACAATTTACTTAAATGGAAAACCAGTTGCTCAAACTGATAACAATTACAACTATTGAGCCTATATTGAGAATTTATTAAATTACGGAAAAGATGCCGCTTCAACACATTTGGAATCGGTTGGCTGGTATCTCGATCAAAATAATATGGAGGTAGTTGATAACCCTGAGCTAAATGACGGTTATTTGGCGAGACAAAAGCTGTTTGATAAAAGTAATGTTGTTGAGCTGATGGGAAAGATTCACGGCGATATGTTTAATCAAGATAAATTATTAATGAACGGTGTTGATTTACGGGTAGTTCTAGAACTCGAAAAACTCGAATTTTACCTTTGGTCAAAAGATGATGACAATTCCCCACGAGTTAAGATAGTAGAAGCAACTATGTACATGAATCATGTAACTATCAATCCTATCTTGCTGGCTCATGAAGCTGTTCTCCAACGCTCCAACGCTATATATCCGTATAAACGAGTTGAAGTTAAGACGTATACAATACCCGCAAATACATTTACATTATCATTGGACAATGTGGTTATAGGACAATTGCCAAATCTACTAGTGTTTGGCATGGTTGACAATGACAACGATGCATATACCGGAAAACGAACAAAAAATTTTTACGACTTCAAGCACAATAACATCACCAGGTTTAACTTATCGGTGAACGGCGTACAGGTGCCAAATCAACCTCTAGAATTTGATTATTCAAAAGAAAATCCTGCTAGCACTCGAGGGAATAATACATTCTTTAAAGGAACCGGTATACATTATTTCGATAAAGGACACCACATTTCAAAAAAATTCTTTGACAATGGATGTTTTCTACTTGCTTTTGATTTAACAACAGATCTCTCATATAATTCAACATGTGGAAATCTATTGAATCAGGGAACGGTTAGAATTGAAGTAAGGTTTAATGAAGCACTAAAAACAACCGTGACATGTATTGTATATGCAGAATATGATAGCAGCCTTGATATAGCTAAAGATAAAAATGTGTACACCAGCTTCTAAAAACCTATATAAGGCAGGTTAAATGATCATTGTGCTTAAATACGTAATCTGTAATGACCTACTGTTTGGTAAATGTGCAGTACTTCTCCGGAGGGCACTTAACCTTCTTAAAAAGAGTTTCTTTTGCTGGATTCGCTGCGCAAAATAAGTCTTTTGCGAAAGAAATAATTTTCAAGTATCCTACATCTAGTACAGAATGTACTGAACAATTAAGTAAATTTGGCAATCTTCAGCTCAAGCATTTGGATGAAGATCTTATAAAAACTCTATCAAAATTAAACATTGTATTTGTTCGTGGAGATACAACTAAAGAATTTATAAATAACTACGTTACATCTCACACCAAAGTCATTGACGTGGAAGCCGTCATTTCTGCTGAACAAGAATGAACACGATTGAGCTTACAAAGGCGTTAACAAATAACCGCACGACAAATAGGTTTTTTAGAGGTGTTTTTCCATGCAGTCATCTACCACAAAAAATAAAAAAACCTGCATATGTCATAGCTAACACTGATCCTGCACATAAAGGCGGAACTCATTGGGTCGCCTTTTATTTCCCAAAACAAGGCTCTGCAGAGTACTTTGACTCTTTTGGAAAGTATCCCACCAACAGGTTTTTTCGAAAATTTTTATTAGCTAATTCAAACTCTTTTTGTAGTAATAAAAAACGACTGCAAAGCCAGTTTTCAGCAACCTGTGGACATTATTGTTGTATATTTCTATATTCTCGATGCAGAGGACGGAGCTTTAAGACTTTTTTAAAACAGTTTGATTCGAACGATCTAAGTTTAAATGATAACAAAATTGTTAATTTATACCGTAGCATATATCTAAAAGAAAAGCATCCACAATCTGGAGGGGATTTTTGTAGCCAGTCTTGCAAGCCTGAGATCAAAACTATAAAAACCTAAACGCTAGCTGTTTTTGTATTCAGCGTAAGAGTGTGATTTGATTAAGATGGAACCATCACGTAAAAAACAAAGGACTTCCACAAAAAGTAAAACGGAGTTGTCCAAAGGTGAAGCAGCCGTAAAAAAAAAGGAAGTTGTCTAAATATGCAGCAGAAGTAGCCGGAGAAAAACTCTTGTTAAACTATATGTACCATTTGGACGATTGCCATAACCGGAAAGTAATACTGGGGTTTGACCCTTTATGGTTCGAAGCGAAAATAGTGTTTCATCGGCATGGCCTCTTTCCGATATGAACAACTTATTCCGGATGGTTGGCAGTTTACGAGAATCTGAACGATTTAAAAACCAAATTGGAAGGGACGCTTCCAGCAAATCAGGCCGAATTAAAAAACGAATACACGATCCCCGTCAATAGTGGCAGCATTATACTATCGCAAGCGTAGCTTTATAAAATATTTGAAATGATGAAATTCTTCACTATTGTCATGTTTCACAATAACAACGCTTCCGAAGCTCTTAAGGAATATTATAAAAAGTATGCCGACAAATGTAAAGAAAAAAATGTATTAAAATTACCATGTGAAGATTTTTTTATTCCCAGTCGAACTTCTTATGTACACTTAAATTATTCCAGACGTTTTTTATGAAATACCAATGTATTGTATTGCAAATCTAATTTTTGATGCAATGAATTTCGATTACAAATAAATGAAATAAAATAAGTACAAAAAGTATTTAATTTAATTATTTTATTCACTAACAAATATATATAAATATTAATACAATTTTTAACAGCACAACGTACAGCAGATAAATTTCCATAAATTTCACAATATACTTCAAATTGTATAAGGTTGTTTAGTTTTGGTATTTCAAGTTGTTTTATTTTAGCTTGAGGAATGTATTGCTGAATAATTTTTTCCTTTTCAAGTCCTTTTACATAAATTGTTGAATTTGATAATTTCGTCAGTATGTCAGGTAGATTGTTGTAATTAATAGTACCAGCGTTCCATATTAACCCGTTTATTCGGTTGAAATTGTAATCATCCTGCCAACGAGCTTTTGCTGACAATTGATTATACGGGTATGGAGGTTTGAAATAATATAAGGTTGGATTAAGCGATCCGTGATGTAAGAACGACAACTGCTTAGCAAACAGCTGGCCTTTAACTCCGCTGACAAACTGTATATCTAAAACAACACTGTCCGAACTCATGACTTTTACTGCAGAAAGGAAATACCAAACAGATATTTAAATATACGTTTTAAGGCCCTATATATGTAGGTTTCTCGAAAATAATATAACAATGTTCAACAATATTTAACAAATTCAATTACTATCATAAACTATGTACCTACATGTTTTTTTTTTTTTTTTCGTATAACAGTTGTCATATTTATGATATTTATGATTATTTTAATTTTTGCAATTACTAAAAATATTCTATTTGCCTAATTACAATAAATTATTCAAATCTTATAAATATTATATTCTGGTGCTCTTAAAACCGTAAGGATAAGAAAAACCATCCTGCTTAATTACTCTTTTATCAAATGTAAATCTAATTCTTCCGGTTCCGGTTCAGATACAATCACACCAGGTAATTTTTGTTTAATTTTACATTTATTTTCTATTTTTACAGGCTCGGTTTCTTCAAAAACAATTTTCTTCATTTTATTAAAATTTATCATTTGAGAATTTTTAAAGTTTAACGAAACCCCTTTACATTTGGTGACGTACTCAAAACCACTAGTTGTTTTAATTTTCAAACTATAACATTTAGCTGCAATGCTTACAAACTCAGATATGTATGCGTTTTTTCCATAACATTCCAGCTCATTTGTGAGTCCACCCTAAAAATCAGATGTTTCAAACGTGTTTTCATTCGCTTTTTCAGTGAAAATTACGCTATCAGTGTCGCAGTATAAAACACGATTTTGGATTTTTTCTAGCACTCCATATAATTTCATACGAGCATAAGATGTCGTATATGCCCCTATAGGAATATTCACATGACCAACTACATCTAGATCCTGCTGAATATGCCGCCAGTTAACACATAATGTATCGTTATTTATTACATAAATGGATGATGACTCAATTCCCGGACTTTCAATAAAATCAGAAATATCTTTAAAACTAGTTACAACAGTTGTTTGCATTTTGTCCCCTCTTTGGGCAAATTTCCCCGACAAAGAATTAAGACATAGTTTTGCTTCGTGTCTTCGCCCGGAATTTTTTTCGATTTTTGTTTTATCTAAAAGAATATTTTCGTATTTTTCATTCTTCTGAATATACAGTTCTCTTTCATCTTCAGTATTACATGTACTAGGCCAACCACTAGCTTCTTGTTTTAGCTTTAAAAACGTATTAACATATTCGGAGAATAGACCTCCCTGTCCTGTTTCACGAGCATATTGAGTGTAGCTATATTGCCAAACTTCAAAAATATCTATTATTTCATACCCTTGCTTAACTGCTAGGGCAACTTCAGGAATTACCCAAGTACCTAATAACATTCTTTCAGTTTCAGTGTGTGGGCATTGATGAAGAATATTACGTTCGCTGAATGTTTTGCAAAGAGGAAAATATAATTTGTTGTTTATTTTAAGAGGAAGAACAGGAATAGTAATATTTTGTGGGGGCAAAAACTACATTTAACAAACCCATGCATTTTTATCAAATCTTCCGCGGAAGGTACATCCCCATGTTTTAATATTTTTGGATGCCCAACAGGATAAGGTGCATATTTATTTACGTACGGATAGAGACTTGTAAAGTCCAAATATTTAATTTTCTCATCAGCCTTTGCTTCATAATAAACAGCAAATAGCTCAGTACGCCCTCCTGTTATAGCTTCCCGCGGATTAAGGGAAAGTACATGACTTTTTAAATCGTTATCTAAAGATTGGTTTATTTCCGGATTTTCTTTTAAAAACTGCTTGAAATAACACTCGACATAGTTATTATTTTAAACCCTGCACGTTTGATTAGATCAATTCCTTTACACGTGCCTTCATATCGATGATCAATATTCTGGAATTGAAGTTTATTTGAAGTCCGGTTTTTGAAACACAGTATACAGCCATGGAAGAAACATCCAAAAAATTCATAAACAGTATTGGTATCCGGATTAAACCCGTCAACTTTAAAGCCGCATTTTGGTAGTTTTACTTCACCATAATTTTCTACGTGTTTAATTTTCCCCCCAACTTTGCTGTTTTCTAATGTAAGCCATTTTAGACCAATAATTGACTGATTCGAATTTCTAATATACCCGTTTTTAGGCATAATACCTAACAAATTTTCTTTTAGAAAGTTTTTTCTGTATACTAGCATTACTGTTGATGCAATTGTAAGAGCTTCCGTAAACGGATTTATTTGTGTTATTTTTAAAAAATCCTTCATAAAAGTTAAACAACTCTCTCGTAAAATGTTGACGTCATTTCGACAATAACTTATTAATTCGACCTGATTATTAAAAATCACCTTGGATTTTATTTGGTTGTCGTACCATTTGCAGAAGTTTTCCCTTTCATCTGTCTTCATTGCGTCAATGGCATACATTTCTGTAGAGGGAATTTGTCCTACATAGTTCCAGTTATCTAAAGTATTAAAAAAATGAGGGTAATATCCTTTTTTGATGTTTGGAATATTAAAAGCTTTGGGTAGTTTTGATAATGCAAACGGTAGAAAATTTAATGAATCAATAAAAATTAAACGCCCACAAGTAATTTTCATAATTTTTGACCCATTCATGACTGGTACAACTTTTAGTTTTCTCTTTATCAGTTCTGATATAATAAAGTGTCCGTCGTAAGATTGCAAATTGTGCGCAATACAAATAATTTGCGTTGCAAAAGGTCTGTGCAAAAAGCAGTAATCTACAAAATTTTCTACTATATTTTCAGATCCGTTTTGATATTTAAAAATATGTTCGCGTTTGCCGCATTTAATACAATTACCATCGTCTCTAGTATCCGAAATATAACATTCATTGCAATTCTGCTGGGCTATTATTAAGTTTACATTGTGTACAAATGAATCCGATTTTTCTTGATATCGCTTGTTTTGAGTGCTTTCACAATCAAAAAATATGAAAAAAAAATTTGTATTTTTCTTTTTTTTGTAAACTTTTATAAAACACAAATGATCTTCTGGAACGTATTTAAAACAATTCTGACAATAAAACTCACCACAAATGTGAATTTCCTGCCTTTTAGAATAATCGAAAAATTTACCACAATCTTTACAAACTTGTAAAGTGTTGCAAATAGTTTCTTTATTCAATATATTTTTTAAGTGATTATTATAACACACAGTACCCCTAAAGGATCTTTTACATTTTTCAAAATTTATTACTTCTTGCACAAATAAACACGGCGGAGATACATAACAATATGTACACTGCATTTCACATTTGTGGTAAAACTTATGATCATATAAATTATCACAAAAAACACAAAGATATTTCTTATAAAAACCCCGTCGGAGATTTAACAACATAAAAATGGTTTTCAGCTTCAGAAAAATAAAGATAAATTTTCTTATTCCGCTCAAAAAGGGTTGGCCCCTGAAAAAGTGTATTTCCCTTTAACGAATTAAAGACCACAATTTGAAAATCTTTTAATTTTTTTTGAAATTTATATAGATCTGATAATAAACAACCTTTATTTTCCGTTACTCGAACTAAAGCATTCTTACACAACACTTTTGAAAGGCTAAAAAGTTTGTTTTCAAACTTACGTGAACATTTTTTCGGTAGGGTGATCCCATTTGATATTTCTACTGAATAACACAAACATTTTGGAAGACATAAAAAACCGCTTTGACTAGCATTTGTCAGACTTTTCTTATTTTTCAAGTAAGCGGCTTCATTCTCGATGTTACTAAATTTTCCTCCTCCATATGGAAAATTCACTATATTGGCTTCGACCTGCAATATTTCATCCGAAAAAAATACGGAGGTTGACTGATTAACATCAGAGATCAGATTTACGATCAATTTACCGTTAATCTTATCTACTGGTCTCATGCTAACCCATATCGGTTTAACTTCCGGATTATTTGGCAATGAAAGTGACAAGGCTATTTGACTTCCCTCATTGCTGTTTAAAACTAATTCTTTAATCATTTCAGAAAATGCACTTTCCATCCATTAAATTAAATTATTAATGTCTTGATGTGAGGAGTCTTTTAGTTGAAAAGTCATCCTTACGCCATCCATTTTAAATTTCCTGAAATGCTTATTTTCTTTAGATAATATTTTAATAAAGTCCCCATCACCTGACTGCACTATTTCACTGAGTTTGATACTAGAAGAAGGTATAGCCACATCGTCCGTATTTCCTAATACGTTGGTGCTGACGTAGACTCACAAATATCCACTATGCCGGAAATGTGTGGTTTGTTTTGGCTGGATAAAACGCTTACCTTTTCTAAGGTAGAAAGAGCTTCTTGAACAGAAAGGTTTTGGAAGCAGTCCTTATTAGAAATTGCATATTTAAAAATAATTTTATGTACTTTTAAAATATCTTTTGTTGTTAAAGCGACATTATTATCAAACATTTGGTTTAACCCTGATCTTAAAAAGCATGGAAAAAACTCTTCACCCTTTTCTACAACTAGTTCTAAAATATTTAAAAACTTATCTGTTGACATGACGCCGTTATTTTATTAATCTATTAAAGCTGGTGATACTGCTGAGAAGTTGCTGTAACAAAAAACAATATATTAAAAACTTTAATTTACTTCCAAAACTATGACTCGTACTTTTTACTTTTGCTTTTTTTCTCTGAGCACTACCTAGGATTAATAAAACTACAGCTTCTGATTTTAAAATACGCACAAGATTTCGTGATAAACACAACGTTTGCTTATAAAAGTTCGCTTTCAATAAAAATGACGGTATTTTCGTCTACCTTTTATATACCCTAGTCTCCCCTGTTTAAGTGTATGTCTTGCTTACAAAGTAATAAAATCCAATCCAATTGTTTTTTACTTTCGCTGTTGTATATAAAACGGAATTTTTCGTGTATATTTCACAGTTCTATATCAACAGTTGTTGGCTCTTAAGAAATATTCGTAAAGTCATAGTATTAAAATAATATTATTGTACAGCGTGGTGAGTCAAGTTTTAAAACTTTTTACGTCAATAAAATAATACGATTAACTAATTCAGGCAAACTCCACATCGGAATTGTTGACGACAATCGGAAACGAGCCAGCGTATAAACTTTTGAGACTTGCAGAGCTGGAAACTGATAAGGAATATAAAATCAACTATTTTAAGTACGTGAAAACGCAGTACGGCCAGAAATTAACGGTTTACCTGGATGGTAATTCATACATATACCTTCCAAATCGATTCTCCGAAAAAATAAAAACGCAAAAACAGCTGGATGAAATCAACTCTATTCAAAATTATTTTATTGTTTTAACGAATAGAGACGAGGAGAATAAGTTTCTTCAGTTTTCATTCATTCAAAAATGAAAAAATGTTCATCGATTGTAATAAAAATACTTGACTGCTATTATTATTTCTTCGCCTGACCTTTTTTCAGATCATCGCATTAATTCGAAACGACGCAAAAACTTACCTTACCCAACATTTATACACCGCTTCTCTCTATAACCAGCCACTTTCGTTTTCAACACAAAAAAATATAAACAACAAACTTTGCCCCAGCAGGCCCCCTCGAAGACAGAGTGTAAACAACAACTTTGCCCCGATCGTCCACCCACGTAAACAAAAACCTTGCCCTGATCGTACCCCACGTAAACAAAAACTTAGCCCCCATGGTTCCCACACGGAAACAAGACCTCGCCACTGAAAAAACAAGTTTCATTTGAAACTCGACCGCGTAAAATATGAACCCGCCTCTTGAGCAGGTACACTACATGTATTCACATGTGTCCGAACATAACAACTCTACTCTCATTTTTCAGATCAATAGTGTCACAAGGTATAAGCACACCTCCATATTCTGGAACTTGTTTCCAATTCGCCATTTACTTTACACACAAGTGGTACAAAAAGCAACTTTAGTCTCATCAACTTTCATTTTCCCGTGCATACGCCCATTTCTCATATGATTTACACTATAGTGGGACAAGGTCTTCTGTCCCTTACAGACGCAACGTTATTTGGTATCCATAGTGTCCATATACTACTCTCGAACATGCAATTTTACTGACAAAGTGAGTGAGAGGGTCTTATTACTTTGCACTACTAGAAAAAAAGGAAGAGGTGATCGACTGTCAAAACGTTATTTTCCATTCTTTTATAGCGAAGTGTCGCTTGTGACATTTCCTCAAATTGTCAATTGAAAAAAATAGTCAGACGTCAAAAATAGTTCTGTTCAGGCAATTGCATCTCTACATATCGAAAAGCTAAAAACTAAAACTAAAAACTTGGAAAATTTAATGGTAACCCCAAGCTTAAACGTACATACGGCGGGCACCTTACGAAAGTAATTATATGTATAGAATTTTTATACATTAGCAAACCAACTTAAAGAGATACATGTCATTTCATTTATAGCGAAAGGAAGGAAAAATTCTTAGAAGGAAAATTAGTAGATGAAGCACAGGTACCAAGACGAGGTGGGAATCGAACCCACGACCCCTGGGCTGATAGTCGGCGCGCTTACCAACTGAGCTACAGCTGCAGTAAGCGTGCATGTATTCAGTGTGATAAAGCTCCCAGCAAGGAGTTCTATTCAACATTTTGTAATAAATACAAAAAGAAATTGGTACAAACACTTCCACCCAATAATACAAGGGAACAAGGATAAATCCCACAACAACACCAACAGGAGCTTCCCTATATGAAAGTTGTCATATTTATAATTGGGATGAGTATTTAATGGTGAATATTTACATTAGTCATATTTCCCAAATGTTATAGTAAACTATTTATATCTTTTTAATCCTCTAGGATACTGGTAGTGACGCAGCAGAATGTTTTAAACAGGCAAAGTAAAGCTTAAAACATTAATTTCGTATTATTTTAAATACACTATATAACTAATAATGTCCGTAGGATTTCGATAAAGCCGCTGAAGATGTTAAAAATCTACAAAGGACGCCATCAGATAATGATTTACTAGAATTATATGGGTTATACAAACAGGCTATAGTTGGAGATTGTAACACAGGTATTCAGTCAATTTTATGCTTAATAATAGCTGTATTTACGCACCTTCCAATATAGATAAGCCCGGTCTCTTAAGATTTCAAAGGAAAAGCATAGTGGGAAGCATGGAATAAACGTAAAGGAACATCAAACGACGAAGCTATGGAGGCATATGTTTCCAAAGTGAAATCATTAACTGATAGTATGGATTAAGGTAAACATCAAGAAAAGTGAATTACAATTAGTATACATTATAACGAAATATTAAATGTGCTGGATATATTTGCTCAACCTACTGCACTTCATTATGCACCTTGGTATTATATTCTTTTATACTCTTTTAAGTTCTATTTTCCAGTCCTAGATCGAGCCATACGAATCTTGGTGCCATATTGAAATTAATGTAACGTATTGGTTGATGTATTAATGTATTAATGATTGGAGATTTGTGATGAATGTTTATATTAGGGCTGTTATTGTTACTGATGTTAGAGTCAGTATCTAGGCCAACATTGGCCTCAGTACTACGGATAGATCATAATTAATGACTCAGTGTTTTTGAACTGTGAAATCTAGAGATTGTGATGACTATATAAGCTGTTAATTTAATTTAAGTTAATTGAATCCTGTTTAAATTGATATATTGTTTGTTTTGCTATGAATCATGTAAACTAATTGATAAGCTTTGTACTGTCGTGGAACCCAGCTTTATACGCTGCTTTAAGCAGGAGTTCAAAAAATAAATGCACTTTGACTTGACTTGACTTGAATATTCTATCATCCCAAAGTCTTTTTGAAAGAAATATATTTTATTGTTAATGTTTAAAACATTTGCACTTAAAAAACTTGGAATAAAGCACCCTAGAAAGAAGCGTTTTACTTGCTGTGATTTATCATATAAAACTCATTTAGTTCGCGTAGATTCATTTCCAAAGTGGCGACTTCATCGAATCGCATTGCTTGTCTCGCTTGTTTTATATATCCCTTTATAATATTTATTTGCTCTACTAAAGGATATAAATGTATCTATATATGTGCATGTCAGTCCCCGTTCAATTTACTCCCCTAATAGGTTTAGACTGTTTATAAACTCTAAAGCCATTCTGGGATTAAGGTAGTTTAGTGGAGGAAAAGCATGTTCGAGGTGGCGTAATCACCGCCTGACCCAAACTTTACAGTTGCAGAGCATATGTTCCCAGGTTTCATGAGCATCCGATAGAAGTGGCAAGATGAAACTCAGCCAAGCTAATCTTGTTTAAGTGATACCTCCTAAGGAGTATGAGTTCTTTTGTTTTTCCACCAGAGGTGTCGATAAAAACGGAGTCCTTGCAGCCTTTCCCAATAAAGGGATTTTTGTATGATCTCCCAGCTAATTACGGTAGCATTGAGGAAACACTTTGAAATCTAAATTATGGTCTTTTAGTACCTTACTTATGAACATATCACAAACGAAATTCCCGAATCGAGAAAAGGTCCATTAAAAGTGGGACTGGACTTGGACTTTCAGTACCAGTTTATAGGAGAGTTTTAGTTCGGATGGAACCTTCAGTCTCGGACTTTCAGTCCCCTATAAAAGCAGGTCTAGTACACAAGGTAAAGGTGAATTTACCATGGAATACAGTCGTTATTCTCCGTGTCTTCCTGATGTTTAAGATCAAATTATTAGAGAATATCAAGAATCGGGGATTAACTACAAACGAAGTAATTTGATTAGATCTCACAATATTCCTCAGATACATCGCTCTGTACTGATAGAACTTTGGTACAGAGAATAGCCCAATTAAAACAGTTACAACAGCTCATTTGCTTAAAAAACCTAAAATTTCAGTATTTCGTTTATGTTTTGTGTTAGATTTTTAAGATATGCTTACTAAAATATAAGTTAAAAAATTAATGGGAATTAATTTTTTAAAAAAATTTATAATAATTAAAAAAAAAAATTAAAATTTTTTAACAATTTTTTAAAAAATTTATAAAAAAAATTTGTAATCATTTTTTAAAAAATGTTTAAACATTTTTAATAAACTTTGACACATTCCAGCTGATGTACTGTGACTTTCCTCAAATATTTTTATGTTGTGTGCATGTAAACAATTATATTCGTACACGCTTGTAGTTATATGGATGAGTTTGCTGCCATAATAGCAAAATTTACTGCCATAAAATATACTTCTGGCTAGAACTTTTTATGGGTAATTATGGCAGTAAAAATTTCCCCTTCGTAGGGGAATTTGACATTTAACTCAGTAAAATTTTGCTGGATTGTCTTTTGTCCTTATCGTTCTAAAGTATTTTCAGATAAGGGGAAACTACTTACTCTGTTTTCTAGCAATGTTCGAGTAATGTAAATTAGCCATTACTCGTTTCTTGCTGGATTACCTTAAAATCTAATTTATTTGTTTCTAATATAATATTATTAATTTATTCACATTCCTTATCTTCCTCTTCATCAGGACCCTCCTGATGAGCAAAACGTGATAACATGTCTGCAACATTGTTGTTTTTACCCTTTATGTACTCGAATTTGTAGTCAAAAGCAGCCAAGAATGCCGCCCACCTTTATATTCATTTAGCTGCCATTGTACTGCGATTTTCTCCGTATTTAGCAAGCAGAGATTTATGATCACTCCTAATGATGAAACTCCTTCCATGTAGATAATCGGAATATTTTTGCACCTGGTAGTGAACGGCCAATGCTTCCTTATCGAGGACGCTATAGATACGTTCCGATTTAGAGAGAACACGTGATGCAAAACATCTCGGTCTCTCTTCTCCGTTTTTTAGATGATGCGTCATCTGATGCGTCGCATTCCAGGATAACCTCCAGATTAGGATTGTAATGCATTAATATATCTTCTGATACAATTCTCTTTTTGATGTCTTCAAATGCATTTCCTGAGTCCAATCAAATCCTTTCGCCTGTCTCAGTACATTATAAATCGGTTCCATAGTTATTGAAAGATTTCTTATGTATTTCCCATACTTGTTTTATATTACTTGGAACAGGTGTCTTTAGAATCGCCTGTACCGTGTCTGGGTTTTTCTTGATACCATTCTTGTTTGTCATGTGCCCAAGGTAACATATTTCATCTTTTAGAAATTCACATTTGTTTAATTTTACGGTCATTCGCGCTTTTTGTAGCGTTTTAAGAACCAATTTCAGATTTTTTAAATGTTCTAGGTCTTCTGATCCCGTTACCATGATATCATCTAGAGCACAGTTACCTTCTTCATACCTTGGGAAAGTTTTGTCATTATTCGCTGAAACTTTGATGTAGCAGGAGAAATCCCATATGGCATTCTATTTAAAAAATATATTCCCTTTGTGGTGGACCAAGCACATAACTTCTTGCTGCCATCACTTAATTCAACCTGTGAATAAGTTTCTTTTAAATCAAATTTTGTACCCCCCCGATAGTTTTTGAAAAGGATCCTGTATCCTTGGAATGGGAAAATGGTCAGCTACTAGGTGCTTGTTCAGGGTAACCTTGTAGTCACCGCATAAACGAATATTGCCATCACTTTTAATAACTGGAACAATTGGTGTTCCCTAATCATTCGTTTCTATCGCTCTGATTATTCCATTGCCCTCTAACCTATCTAATTCGCTGTCAACCTTTCAGCGAATAGCATATGGTATAGTTCGAGTTCTTAGAAATACAGGAGTGACATTATCATCACGTAATTTCAACTTAATTTATTCATATTTGACCTTCCCAGCTTTATCACTGAAGACTTCTGAATGCATTTCTATTAAGTGCTTTAGTCCCGCATCAATGTGTTATGTTTTAGATTAGATGCTTCAATTTTTTTAATATCTGCGAAACCAATTCCAAATACCGATAAAAAATCTCGCCCCATTTTTACCTTTCTCTGTTACATAAATGTCAATAAGTCTCTTATGTTCACCATACTTAATTTCACATAATACTTTGCCCAAGTTTTTTATGTTTTCACATCCATATCCTCGAAATTTTAGAGTTAACACTTTAACTTTGCACCCCTGGAATTTATCTTTATACATTTCTTTTGATATGATTGATACTGCAATGCCCGTATCAACTTCCATTCTGCATGATTTTCCATCAATTTCCACATCAACTGTGATGGGAGAACAGTTGTTTTGTTTTCACTTTATTTCAATATAATCACTCACTTGATTACTATTAACCTCAATAGTGTTAATCGATTTGCGCATTCTACATACCGCTTTTATATACCCCCGCCTCTTACATGTGTCACAAGTATAATTTCGATAGAAACAACGCTCGCTAATGTCACCTCTCCTACCGCATACCTTCAATTCAGTCTCCATATTATAATACCTTTTACTTGATAAAAAAAAAAACTATTCGCCATTGGTCATTGCCGTCTTTATGTTATGTTCCAGGCCGTGACACAAAACGATTTTGCTACTTGCAAAAGTATTAGAGTGGTATGATTTCGTACTTCTCTTAGCATTTGTTCTTATGAAAAAATGCATTACTTTCAACTTCAACCTTCTGCACAATGTAAATAAGCCTCCGTACTAAAAAGTTTTATTCAGGAATTGTGTTATTTAATTCCTTGTGCATTTACCAGCATAAAAATCTAAGTACTTTCTTTACGAAAATTGTTTATATTTCATTACTCAAACATAACACTACACATAAAACTGAGAAAATGCGTTGAATTCTATTGCCTTCATACCAGCTTACATTTCTCGTGTGTTTTCTCACAGAGAAATGAAAGCTCACTTCAAAGTGAGAGCAAATAGCTCTTAAATCAGATCTACTTTTTTTGAAACTGATTGTGTAAATCAATGCAAACAAAAACTTTTATTAGAACTGAATCATATGTCAATTCCCATAATTGACATGTGATGCACTGTGTCAATTCCTATAATTGACATTGCCTAAGCTGCGTTTGCAAATGACAACTTGCTGCGTGCTGAAACAAAATGGTGTAAGGTAGTGTAGCGATTTAAAGATATCATTTGGTTATTCATTCATTTTCTTTAATTCCTCAAATTCAAGACTCTAACAATTGAAAGTAGTTTCTATAATTTCAAATCTATTTAACACAATTAATTATATATAAATCTCAACAAAAATTCTAATTTATCAATTTGCTCAAATATCACACGAATTTCATGAATTCATTCTGTTTCCAGGGCATTATTCTTAATTTACCCTTATCTGTTTAAAACTATATAGGTACTTCAAAATTTCTTAATTAATAGACACGTAAATATCCAAATGAACTTATTCTACGTTAAGTTTGTATTGTTTTAGCAATGTTTGTAAGAGATGACCAATTAGGCATATTTTTTACAAAATGTCAGTCAACAATAAAAATTTACAAATTCAATTTTAATTAAACAGAAAATTTCTGAAAGGGGATAAATTTTATTAATGGTTAGTGAACAATTTGTTTAGGTTAATTTGTGACCAGTAGTTATACCTTTGTGGCATGCAATCACGTTTGTTCCTTAACCTCAAACTGTTTAAAAAAATGCATAAATTAATTACCTTTTTGATAAACACTGACAAGTAAGTTTTTTATAAAATTTTACTTGTTGAAACCTTGATGTGAATTTGTACAATTCCAAATAATGGCGACGAAATTTGGTGCTAGCTTTGTACTCCAAAACTATCCCAAGTGAAGCCGATGAACAATTTCGATGAAGAAAATTTCTAAGTGCAAACCGAAAATAACTTAAGAAAAAACTTGCATGAAAAAGTAGACTATGACCAACTGGCATGTGTAAACTTTACTTTCACTATCCATAAAGTGAAATTATCAAATTATTGGCCTTTTGTGAATAAATTAAGAATTTTAATTATTATTGGTATATGCCAAAATGAATTTTACATTTTTTGGCATGTTTACCATAAGGATTTAATATTTAATTTCTTGATTTTAATTGATTTTTCCGACTTTGTTATTTACATTATCGACGCGTCATTTTTGGTTCATTCTAAGTAATTCCTCTCTCAATTTTTGCTGTTTTGACTTGCTCGCACAATGTTTCTCTTTGCACTCGTTAGTGTGTATTAGAATTCTAAATATCGCGAATTGCGCGAATTAAGGCCGAAACACAGTGCTAGCTTTTCCAACCTCGACCTCAGTATAACTTTATGAACCTCAACCTGATGAGCCTTGCAAACTTTTGCAGTTCACAATACGAGCTTTGACAACTTCTGTATGATAGCATTTAATTGGGCTATTGGCTTGAAAATTGAAATTATTTTGTAATAATTTACTACAGCAGGAATAAATTTTCACGATAAATATGTTTTTAAAACTTTTTTTCAACAAATTCCCCGTACACTTTTTCCTGTAAACAATGCTGGTATCAATTGATTACAAAAATTAGCTGTCAAAGCTGACATAGTTAAAGCAGAGTAGAAAGTAGACCTACTCGAGTTCAACCTCAACCTGGCCGGCCTCACCAACTTTCCCATTGGGAGCTTGATAACCTGATCTCAGATATTCTACAGAACTGTCAAAGTTTGTGAGGCCGGCCAGGTTGGAAAAGGCAGGACTGTGTTTCACGTTTTGCGCAAAAAATATCGCAAAACGAACGGCACCATTAAAATCGCCCTACGATTTTACCCCAATTTGACGTATCGCATGTCATGGGAGTATGAAGTTCACCGTGAAAATTTTAATCCGAACTGTCAAACGCGCGCGATTTGTTTTTATTAGTTTTTTAGTGTTTTTATTCTTTTGTGTAGTGTTTTTCTGGAATCATCATCGCTGGATATCATGTAGTACAGCTAACTATAACAATTTGTTGGATTTATTGTGATTTTCTATGTTTTTGAGATTGGTGGACACCTGTGCAGGTGAGCTTTGTTTTGGCTGTTTTCTCACCTGAAGCGTCCACCAATCTTCTGCATGTACCTTTATTTGCCTGATTAATTGCCCTTTGTATGTTTATTTTGTTTTATGTGCATGTAATGGCAGAAAATTATTCATAATTTCCTGCTTCTTTGTATGTTACTATTTGTCTTTGTTTACATGGAATGAAAGACTTGCATGTACCTTTCTGATGGTTTTTATTATCATATTTGTTCTTTTTTTTTAATCCAATATATTAATCTAATTTATTAAAACTCATTTGAAAGCTTCTAATTCTATTCTTTCTTTTTTTCATGTCATCGAGGTACTGTCGCACCTGTGGCACACTCCAGGTGCAGGTAAGATGTTTACATTACTTCATTTTGATCAAGGTACATTGCTGTTTTTCTTTTTTTGGTTCGTCGAACATTCCCCCCCCCCCCCCCCCTTGGACAGCCATGTTCAACCGTCGTCTTATTGCCTTGATTCCTCGTTTGTGATACTAGAAGAATTTCAGCGTTCCATCAGCAAGTACACGTAGGTGCACTTGGTATCTGTCAGGTAAGTTGATCATCTTTTCTCTAATTCGTAGTGTTTGTATTTTTCTGAAATCGATCCCTTGTATAAAGATATCAACTTTTTAACGAGTGATGAATCCTTGCACGGAATTCTCTGCACGTATTTCGACTTTCTTAATGCTGGACGAAACCTGGAGTTTTTGTAGGTCATAAACCGGTGCTCCATTGATTATTTCTGGTTCAATTAGTGTTGGCGCCGTTTGGGGGGTCGCTGAATTCAATAATCTTGATGGCTGGACTGTTGTTAATTTTGCTGTCGTGGATGTACTGGGAGGCCTTTATGGAATGACAGTGGATGGAGCAGGAACATTCTCTGGCTGTGCCTCTGCAGTAGCCTCTGTAATTTCAGATAGCAGCTTGCTGATATCGTCATCTGGGTTGATTGGACTACCCGGTAGCGAGAAGTTAAAATTCAGGTCATCCGATACATCCAAAAGGTTCTCATCGATTTGGTGACTCGTTGATGGCACCGGGCCTGTTGACTCCGTCACAATTTTTTTTGGCTGACCAGTCAAGACGTCGCATCCTTCTTCTACATACCAACTCGCATCTAGGGGGCTGCCTAGAGGAACCAAATCCAAGTCGAGGTCGAAATCGTAATTGAGTTCTAATATGTCTTCATTAAATTTGTAATCAGACATCTGTAAAATAAATGAATTAGTACTATGTTTTGTTTTGTATGGGACAACACAACAATTAACAGATGCGCTAGAACAACACATGTTTGTTAATTGACACTTAATTGGTTGGAAGACGACAAATTTTTGTTATCGGTCTTGTGAAAGTGCTCCTCTGAGCTCTAACTTGTACTACTCTTACCAATCCATCGGATCCAGGATACACTTCTTCTATCATTCCCAAGGGCCATAGGGTTGCTGGTGTGTTGTCACACTTTAATAGTATTACTTCTCATTTTTTAGATTTGATTCTGCTCTACACCATTTGGACCGATTTTGTAACTGATTGAGATAGTCCTTGGACCAATGATTCCAAAATTGCTGGACTGTCTATTGTGTGTGTTTCCATCTAGTGGAGTAATTTGGCTTAGTCGTCGTGCAATCTGGTTCTGTGTCACGCAGTAGCACATTCGTGCAGTCGACATTCCCTTTGGCATTCCAGAGCTCAGCAGTCGCTTTCTAAGAAGCTACTGTGCTGTGGCTACTTAGAGCAAAAGAGTACATCAAGAAATAGCTCAGGAGCTCACTTTGTGTCAACAGGCGACACAATAGCCAGCAGTATCCGGACTCCGCTTGCATCCATAAGCAACCACAATCAGCTCACCATTCTACGATTCACATGATAAGTTTGTTTTGTGTGCCAAATGACAGATATTGCAGCACTCGCGTCAGCTCAATCAGAGCTTGGCCGTGCCATCAACCAACTCTTCGATAACTTTAAAAAGGAGAGGATTGAGCGGAGAACCAAGGAAGGCACTTTGAAGTACCAGACAATTCAATAAAAGGCATCAAGAGCTAGAATGCATCCAGCAAGTACATCCAGATCATGCGTACTTCACACAAGCATACCATACACAAGTCCAAGAAATCTGCAAGGACTTCCTCGGTAAAATAGACCAGAGACTGAGGGAGTGTCCCGCGGAGGCATCACAGTCAAGTGCTCCAGCGACCACTACCCACTGACGCTAATCAAGATGACTCAGCCAAGACTCTAAGGATGCACGCCGCAACAATAAAGGCGTTGGACAGATTGATAAACTCAATTAGAGAAGAGTTTAATGCACCTCGTTCAAGGCTTACTATAATCAGAAGCTTAAGTCGATCAATGACTACTGGGCTCAAATAACTTGCCTCCATCAAGAAGTAATAGCAGAATTGCTCGACTATACGAAGGCACAAGAAGAATATAGAAGCATTGAAGATAAGTATCAAAACCTGGCGATTGAACTACAGGAAAGACTAGATGAACAATCCATAACGTGTAATAATAGCATGAATGTAAAGCTTCCTAAGATAGCTCCTCCAAACTTCGATGGGACGAATACACAATGGAAACCATTTATGGATCTTTTCACTCAGCTAATACATCATCAGTCTATAAGCGCAGCAGAAAAAATTTACTACCTAAAAGCTCATCTTACCGGTGAACCAAGCCGGTTGATAAGACATCTACAAGCCACGGAACAAAACTACACCGTGGCTTGGAAGATACTGACAGACAGGTACAATAACTCAAGAAATATAATAACTGCACTTCTAAATGAACTGCTGTCACAAAGTACGATGACAGTTGAATCTGGAACTGGAATAAAGCGGATCCATGATGTCAGTAAAGAATGTCTTCTATCACTACAGAACATGGGGGTTAAGATCAAAGAATGGAATGCCATATTGATCCATATATTACTTCAGAAGCTAGACAAAGAATCCCGGAAATTGTACGAACAATCTCTCCAGCGTCCTCGTGAAATCCAAAACGTAGATGACTTCTTCAAGTTCTTAGAATCCAGATTTCAGATGCTGGAGGCAATGCACACGAAAGACGAGCGCAAAAAGCCTGTTACATTTGTGACATCAACGCCAAGAACCCAGTGTCCCGTCTGTAAAGCAGAGCATAAAATTTACAGATGCAACAAGTTTCTGAATTCATACTCGACAATAAGTTCCAGCTAGTGAAGCAATTCAAGCTATGCCCTAACTGCCTGAAACCTGGACATCAGATTCAAGGATGTACTTCAGGAAATTGCACATATTGCAGGGGCCGACACAACAGTCTGCTTCACAATTCATGCCGCGACAGGCAAGAGACCGCCAAGCCCAATCATACAATACGGCAGAATAACACGACACTGCAGTCAATTACTCCTTCAAAATTAATACAGCAAACTGCGAACAAAGCTACCACCAGTCTTAAGGCATCAGCCAAATCACAAGTCTTACTGGCAACAGCTGTAGTGGACATCGTCAATGCAACAGGAGCTCTGGTGCCATGTCGAATACTACTTGATTCAGCGTCTCAATTACATTTTATCCGGGACAGTTTTGTTCAACTGCTGGGTTTAAAGAGACACAAAATTAGTATTCCGATTATTGACATCGGTGGACACGAAACCATTGCCAAACACGAGACTAAATTAGCCTTACACTCCAGAGCAAATGAGTTTACAACAACACTTACAGCTGTTGTACTGCCGAAGATCAGCGACTATCAGCCAGCAACATATGTGTGTACCTCAAGCTGGGAAATTCCAGCCAACATCCAGTTGGCAGATCCCGATTTCTATCAGCCTCAAGCAATCGACATGCTGATAGGAGCTGACTTGTATTATGATCTCTTACAAGGGTGCCAGATTAGAGTTTCCAACAAACTGCCTCTCCTACAAAACACCCGCTTGGGCTGGATTATAGCAGGGAGAACACCAAATACGTCGTCCATCAGTCGCTTCCAATCCAGTATTGTAACTCAGCCTTCAGTGGCATCCCTAGAGAAACAATTAGTCAAATTTTGGGAATTAGACCAACATGATGCACCATCAAACCGGATGACAAAGGAAGAATACGAATGCGAGCAGCTCTTTCAAGAGACATTTCAACGTTCTCCATCAGGTCAGCTCATTGTCCAGCTGCCATTTCGCGAGCCACCACACAAGTTGGGATCCTCAATTGAGATGGCAACATAACGATTCTATTGTCTAGAACGCAAACTAGATAAAAATCAAGAGCTAAAACGACAATATCAGGCCTTTATGCGAGAATACGAGCACCTGGGCACATGCAAGCAATACACAAGGAACTCATCCCTCCCGAGAATTATTACTTACCACATCACTGCGTTGTTAAACCTGAGAGTTCGAGCACGAAACTCCGTGTAGTGTTCGATGCGTCAGCCAAGACTACAACTGGAAAATCTCTCAACGACATCCTCAAGATTGGACCAACTGTACAATCAGACTTGTTCTCTATTCTAATAAGATTTAGAATGCACAAATATGTGATGACCGCAGATATATGCAAGATGTATCGGCAAATTCAAGTGGATCCCGAGCAAAGAAAATATCAACCTATTCTCTGGCGCGAGCACAAAGACAGGCCTCTTCAGACATACTAGCTCAAAACAGTGACATATGGCACGGCTTCAGCACCTTTTCTCGCTACAAGGTGTCTTAATCAATTAGCACTTTTGGAAGTCGACACCTTTCCTCGAGCAGCTAAGGTCATACGAACTGATACATATGTTGATGACATCCTAACTGGAACAGACTCCATTGATGATACCATCAAACTAAGAGAGGAGTTAGTGGCACTTCTAAAAAGTGGAAATTTCGAACTAAGGAAGTTCTGTTCAAATCACCCAGATATATTGCGTACCATTCCTGAAGAATTAAGAGAAAAACTACTACTGCTCCAAGGAGACGAAGTCGTGAAAACCCTAGGAATGATTTGGCAACCAAGGGATGATGTCTTTCAATTCAAAACAACACACCATGAGTCAGATAAGACTACAAAGCGAACAGTTCTGTCAGACATCACTCGTATTTTTGACCCACTTGGACTAATTGGACCTGTGACAATTCTTGGCAAACTATTTGTACAGGATCTATGGAAATCAAACATTTCATGGGATGAAGAACTTCCAACACAGTTAAAGAAAAGGTGGCAACTCTTTCAATGCCAATTTAAAGAACTCAGTTGTCTCAAAATCTCAAGACACGTATCATTCACCGATCCAGTGGAGCTTCAATTGCATGCCTTTTCTGATAGCAGTGAATCTGCATATGGAGCATGCTGTTATATCAGGACGGTAGATGACTTCGGCCAAATACGTGTTCAATTGTTGTGTTCAAAGTCAAGATTAGCACCCCTAAAATCGACAACGCTAGCAAGACTAGAACTGTGCGCTGCTGTCCTCTTAGCAGAATTGGTGGAGCGGGTACGTCAATGTCTACCGTAGAATTTATCAAAGGTTTACTACTACACGGATTCAACAATCGTTCTTTCATGGATTGCAGCACCGTCCTACACTTGGAGCACCTTTGTTGCAAATAGGGTGGAAAAAATCCAACAATTAACGACTGAACATCAGTGGCATCATGTAGAAGGTACCCAAAATCCTGCTGATATCATCTCTCGGGGCATGCTTCCAGCTAAACTACACCAATCTAAGCTATGGTTCAAGGGCCCAGACTTCTTATTTGAACCAGCATCAAGATGGCCTAACCAAAAATTTCAACCACTGCAAGAGGTGCCTGAAAGTCGAGAAAGAAAATTCGCATTTTCAACAAGGTTAAAGACAGAAAATTATACGGACATAATGGCATCTGTCAACCACAAAAATTCCTTCACGAGGCTTCAACGAATCTTCACTTACTGCATGCGTTTCTGGGAAAATTGCAGACTACCAAAGGAGCGTAGATCAACAGGCCTTCTAACGATAACAGAACTGGACATGGCGTAAAATGGCCTAGTCAGAAATGTACAACGCATAACGTTTAGCAAAGAGTTTCAAAATCTCAAGGACAACAAATCGCTCGACACCAACAGTTCCATCCAATCATTGAACCCATTTCTGGACGAAGCAACTAGCGTCATCAGAGTTGGTGCTCGATTAAAACATTCCCAACTGAACGCAGAGGCAAACCATCAAACGTTACTTCCAAGGAATCACATACTCAGCGAGTTGTTGCTTAATCATATTCACAGAAAACACATGCGTGCAGCTCCATAGACCTTAACAGCAATCGCGAGACAAAGATTCTGGATCATAGACATCAGGACATTAGCACGACAGATAGTGCATAGGTGCATTCGCTGTTTTAGATGCAAACCACAGAGCATCACTCAAATCATGGCCGATCTACCAGCCAGAAGAGTAACTCCTGCACAACCATTTCACACCACAGGAGTTGATTTTTGTGGACCGATTGTCATTCACCACAAGCTACGATGAGCCATCTCAGATAAAGCATATATTGCAGTTTTTGTTTGCTTCGCAACAAAGGCGGTTCATCTAGAAATCGTCAGCAATTTAAGTTCTATCGCCTTCATAAATGCACTAAAATGATTCATTTCTCGAAGAGGACTTTGCGCGACAATTTTCTGTGATAATGCAACCAATTTTGTTGGTGCTAAATCTGGATTAAAGGAGCTTGATGACTTATTCAAATCACAGGAAATGAAGGAGTCCATACACGAACTTTGCTCACAAAATCGCATAGACTGGAAGCCAATACCCCCACGTTCACCGCATTTTGGAGGTCTCTGGGAAGCAGCAGTAAAATCTGCGAAGAAGCATCTTGTACGGCAAACTGGATATGCGAGCCTGACGCAGGAAGAATTGCATACAGTCATCACTCAAATCGAAGCTATTCTCAACTCACGGCCTTTAACGCCCATGTCATCCGATCCAAACGACTTGAACGCTCTGACGCCAGGACACTTCCTGATAGGCAGGCCACTAACAGCCTTTGCAGAACCAGATGTAAGTGCCCTAAACATAAACAGTCTTACAAGATTTAGACGACTGCACCATATCCAACAATCATTTTGGAAGAGATGGTCAGTAGAATATCTACAGGAGCTTCAACTAAGATACAAGTGGAAAAACAAACAACCTGACTTAAAAAAGGGCACCCTAGTACTGTTAAAGGATATGAACTTACCCCCTCTTAAATGGGCTCTTGGTCGCATTACAGACACATTTAATGGACCGGATAATCACACCAGGGTTGTGAATGTAAAAACAGCATTAGGCACTTTTAAAAGAGCGATCCACAACCTGTGTCCACTACCAATTGAAGAGTACAACAATAATCATCAGGACGAAGATTCAAACAGTCAACAAGTTACCGAAACAATAACAAACGGAGCTACATGCCTCCTACTGCAAGGACCACCAAGAACTAAGCCCGCGGCAACAGATGACATCACTGCTAGTCCTCCTGCCAAAAGGCGAAACCTGAGCTCTGGCAAGAAAGTCAATCATCCATTGAAAGGCAGATTCTTGCCTATAAACCCAAACTGGTCAAATTGGATAACATTCTCAAAACAGGCAAAAACCACACAACCAAGCATAACGGCGGAAGAGAGCAAGGGTATTGCGCAACAGACTCAAGTTTTAAGTAATCCATAAAGAGGTAATTCGATGGCTGTCAGTTTTCTCCTGCTAACATCTTTAGTGCTGCCAATATTCGGAGCACCTTTTAATGAGCCAGTGGAGATAGCACCATTCACAGATAATCCTGGGTTATTCTTCGAATCTATAGGCCAGGCTCAAATAATAAACAGTGAATGGAACTTGCTGGTTTATTATAACCTAACAAGTTACTGGGCCGAGTTTCAAGGAATAAGGAGTTGTATAGCGTCAATAGACCACCTTTGCAATGCAACAACAATCAGAAAGAATCATTGCCTAGAGATATTAAATCAGTTCGAGCATCAGCTTAGAGAACTAGAGGAAGCAAGTGACCTTTTATACAAACGAAGTGGTGGCCACAAAATGGCAAAAAGAGCACCTCTCAATATAATCGGAAACATTGCAAGCAAACTCTTTAGAGTACTCGACTCCGCTGTACGCTGAATATATAACGGGTGAAATTAAAAAAAACACGGATGAATGAAAATTACCTCATACAATTACTGAAAAATCAAACATCAGTTCTGGAATCTACTACAAATATTATGAAAGGCAGGGAAGAATCCATTCAACAGCAGTTCAACTCCATAAAGAATCACATCGAAGCTTTACACAAATACATAGGTAATGCCCAATACGAACAACAAAGTGCACAAACTTTCAACTCATTGTCCATACTAACCACGCTAGTCCTGCAAAATTTTCACAGAATTCAAGGAGCATTTCTTGATGTTTTAACGGATCTTCATCACAACAAAATTAATCCTCTTTTGCTCTCTCCTATTCAGCTACAAGAACAAGTCGCACAAATTAAAGAGCACCTTCCTTCCATGTTAAGAATTCCTGGAAATGGAAAGGATGGCGGTTTGTTACTTTACAGCCTAATGACAGCCGCAGCAAGGGTGGCAGAATCATATATCCTATTCGACACACGAATTCCACTACAACAAGATGAATACTTTCAACTCTTTAAAGTAATCCCAATTCCCACACTCCACAAAACCAGCTTTATATTAATTGAGCCATCTACCTAATACCTCATCGTTAATCTATCGAGAGACCGATACTATCCCTTAATGCAATTCGAACTGGACAAATGCAAAACCTTACACGATGAACGATATCTATGTGCGCAAAATCATCCGATCTACAACTTAAAATCCAGTGTGAGCCACTGTATAATGGAGCTACTAAATCATCACCAAACATTATCACCAACGTGTCGATTCCGAACCACAAAGCTCTCGAAGATATGGATTCAGCTTCACACCCCCAACAACTGGCTATTTTCATTGAATGCGGAAACTACACTCAATATTGTCTGTGGAACCGAAGTCCTAGTCAAACACTTAACGCAAGTGGAATCTTAAGGCTACGACCGGAGTGCGCAGTCAAACAGACTTCCATGACGATTAGCGGACACGGCCGGTACCAAAGTAACCTTACCTCCGCACTTATCCCACGGATAAACATCAGTGCTTTGATAGAAGACCACCTGAGGTTAACACAAAGGACACCGCAACTCGCCTCATCCGAATTTCATCTGCAATCTAACGCACGAGAAATGAAGGAACTAACCTCTAGAATCAAAAGCCTCAATGCAGCTTCAACCTTTCCCGAACAATTTAACGTCCATGATGTCCATCACTATACCGTGACCTATCTATCTGTGACGGCCTTGCTAGCAATCTTCAGCTACTTAATGTATTTGCGGTGTAAGAAAACCAACATCTTTAAACTACCAGGAGCATCGCAAGTGGAGCAGCATCAACCTATCCCAAGAAAACGCAAGGGCCTGGACCAGAAATTTGTGTTGGACACCAACTCAAGGGGGGAGGATGTTTAAGCATTAAGCATTAAAAACCTATCAGCAAATTCAGAAGTCAATAACTTTGTTGAAGAAAAAAAATGCAGCACAAATTCAGTTTAATTAGGTAAATTTCAAGCACTTTTTCTGCATCAGCAACACCTGCAGACAAATAACACTTTCGTGAGATCGAATTTCACGCATGAAATTCGTTGTCAATTAAATTTATTAAATTGAATTTGTTGATTCTGCATATTTGTCATATTAAATTTTGTATATAAATATCGAGCTTTGTAAATAGAATTTTAGAATAAAGTTTTTATTAAATGAAAGCGTTGTTCTGTTGTTCTGGGTTTAATTAGGAAGCCTTCTTAAACCAAACAAATCTGAACTGTGTAGGAATCCTTCCCGGCTCAAACAAGTGCTTTACCTAAAAAGAGAAAATTAGTTAAACATTTTCTTACTCACGAACTATATTTGGATTGATTTATATTTCGAGTATTTGAAGAATTTTTATCTACGTATCAATGAGTTATGCATCAACAGTGATTTATCCGAAAAGGGAGCATTTTCTTACGTATAAATTATACTTGTATTATTTGAAGAATTCTTACCTGTATGTCAGTGAATTTTATGGGTGTATTTGCGAAGCGCACAAGCCATAAAAAAACACTTCTCCTAGCGCACAAGCAGGAGTTTGCGAAACGCACAATTGTTAAAGGATTACGCAATGTTTTGGAAACGCGCGGCTATAGTTAAGGTCAACGCATTGTTATAGCAGGTATCTTTACCTGATCTATGATCTTTACCTGATCTATGAAAGTTAAATTAAGTTTTTTAAACCACTAATATCAATATGAGGAGTACGCTCCGCGCCAAGCGCAAAGAAACACACGAACAGGCAGGCAGGCCAACACACACACACACACAGGCAGGCTGCCAGGGACAAACACAAACGCGCGCGGAGCGAAGCGGCCTGCCTGCCTGTTCTTGTGTATAAAATTCACTGCCAGGCAGGTAAGAATTCTTCACATAATCTAAATATAACTTAATCCAAAGATAATTTGTGCGTACGAAGCACTCTACGAGGCACCCCCAACCAAGTTCATTCTCAACAGCCTCGACTTCGCGCAGTCTCTCTACATTGGAGCCGTTCGTTTACTATCGCCACCGGCAGGCGAACACTTTTTCGTTGTTCGATCGACTGGAGAAATCTCTTCGGGCATCTCGGGCTGCTGACTACATACGGGTGTGTGTATAGTTTTTTTCATGCAGAAATCGTTGCCACAGAATATCTACAGTGTAGCAACATTTTTTGAGAATTTCGGGAGGGCTTGCTCTAATGTATTGCATGGTGGTGTCGCATGATGTTTTACGGCTAGGCGAGTTGCCGTTTGTTTTTGTGGAATTTTAGCTGACTAGCGGTAAGATTTTAACGAAAAATTGTATTTTGTGCTCATTTTGCACATTTTAGAATTTTTCGACTGAAAATATTTTGTTGTTGTTGTTTTTTCTTCTGCATTTCAGGGTTTTACATTATATATTTTTGTTTTGTTTTGCAGGATGGACACTGTTCATCCTATGAACAATTAATAAGAATTCCTTACCGTCATAATTAGAATCAATGCAATCATGACCTAAAAATAGCTTTCACAACATAAAGCGATTGCATTGATTCACAGTATAAAAAAATGTTTACGTTTTTTTTTATTCGATATACACTACATACATATGTACAAGCGCTTTTTCTTTGGTTCACCAGGTCAGTAAAAAAAAGCTGACCATACTTTTTTACTATGTTGAAATAATTCAACATAACTTTGCTATGTAAAAATTATTTCTTTTAACGAATTTTGAATTGTATTCATATTAATCTATGTTGAAATAATTCAACATAGCTGTGCTATGTAGAAATTATTTCTTTTAAAGTCAATTTAGTTATTATTGGCATGTAAGCATTTTTGCTCTATTATAAATAGCCTATACCTTTAAATGATTAAATTAGTATCACCAAGTACGTTGAACTTTTCTTTTAACCACTTCTCAAGCAAACCAGCGCTTATCCATCCCCCGCCAGTGGTAAGAGGATAAGCCAAGCAAAGTAAACTTAACTCAACAAACTGTTGAGCTTCGGTTCATCGTTAATTTAAACTTAATTCAACACACCGTTGAATTCTGTTCATGGTCCTTCGAGCCGAGAAAAGAGAACAACTAAAGATTTAACACACTGTTGAGTCTAGCTCTTTTTTTTACAATCATCCAGCTGAATCATTTCATCGCTACAGCAGACTTAACACACTGTTAAATCTAGCTCTACTTCGCACTCAACCAGTGTTAAATCCAAAGCTAAAAGACCGGCTCTCTCATTTCTGAGAACTCACGGAGCATCATCTTAAAAAATATATAAAAAAAACCGGCAGTATCAACACTAAGATTTGACACACTGTTAAATCTAGCTGTTATCTACGTCTGCAGGGTTTTGAACACACAGAGAAGTCTTTTGGATCCAAAGCATTTCTACGAAAGTTCTCAATCAAATAGAAATATCGTATCAGCTTCATACAAGAATCCCTACCAAGAAACAAAATAATGACGAAGTTAGAAGAATACATCAAATCTCAAAAAGCAATAGCAAAAAATATATCGGATTTAATCAGAAACTTTACGAAAGACCCCATAGAAAGAAAAACAGATCAATACTTCAGAAAAAAAAACAAAAGACTTGCACGATTACTGGTCTAAGTTCACATCTCTTAACCAAGAGATCGAGAACATCATACCACAAGAGCATCCGTACCATACTGAGGACTTGTTCGGAAAGACGTTTGAATTATAGAAGGGTGGTATTGAAATGTACGTAAACTATGAAAATGATACATGGAAAACACAAAATCCAGTAGATGAACAACCAGCTAAAACAACACCAGCAACTTCCTCGGTTACTCCAACGGTATCAATTCCTCCAGCAGTGTCTTCTAAAGCAATAGCTACAAAAACTACTGCAACAATGGTTAACGATTACACAAACATAACCACACCCATACCACCCGTACAGAGTTACGAGTTTCCGATTCAAACCTCAACTCTACCTGCCACATCCGTGCCGTTTTGGGAAGCTCAACAGCAACTTACATCAGCCTTTCCACATCCAGAGCTTCCAAGGATAAATAACTTCCTCAAGTTACCACCAGTGAAAATTCCTAGGTTCAACGGAGATTATAGAGAGTGGAAATCTTTCATCGATATCTTTTCGAATGTCATCCACAATAACCCTCACCTTAGTAACGTTGAGAAGATGCAATATCTCATCTATCACTTAGAAGGAGATGCCAAAAGAGTAATTTCTCACCTGCAATTAAGTAGTAACAACTAGAACACTGCCTTACAATTAATTAAAACAGGGGTCGTATGCAGGAAAGCTCACAATATCTATCAATGCGGAGAACTCAAGCTAATGGGAATTGACCAACGACACGCAGTGGTCAAACAAAACAATCTTTGTCTTAATTGTCTAGCACACAACAAGACAGAAAGGTGCAAATCAACCAAAACCTGCCTGTTTTGCAAAAGGAAGCAGCATAGCTTATTACATCGAAACAGCGAAAAAGGGTTCAATTCCACTCACCCACCTGCTACCACGGATTAGAACAATCTAGCAGCTCACTTGACGACAAATACATGTCAACATGGAAATGAATCAATATCCACAGCAAAAGATATCATGACCTTTCACACTAGTAACACCAGAATTACACACGTATTATTACCCACTGCTGTAGTGAGGCTAAGAAATGCATTTGGACAAATAGAGTCTTTTAGAGCACTGATAGATCCTGGTTCGCAGGTCTCTCTAATAACAGAAGAGGCTGTTCAAATCATGAAGCTCCAAAAGCATCCAATCAAAGCAACAATACTAGGAGTTGGGGAATCTGAGTTTGCCAAAATCTCCAGCAAGGTAAATATCAAGCTCCAACTCCGAAACAAACAAGACACTTACCTCTCAGTGGAAGCACTCGTCTTGTCCAAAGTATACTCCTACCTTCCTGAAACTCACTTAACTGGAATCAAAATTAAGAGTTACGAAAACATGGAGCCAAATTTCAACAAACCAGGTTCCATTGATTTGCTTCTCGGAGCTGACGTGTATGCTAATATTCTAATTGAATGTGTCAAAACAGGACAACCAGCAGCCCAAAATACAAAATTAGGATGGATTGTTCTTGGCAGTACCCCAAATACCTGGCAGGAAACAACCAAACTCACAAGTCTTCTATCACTCGCAGAAATTCAAGAACAACTTGAAAAATTCTGGGCAAATTGAAGACAGTACTCCAGTAACTCAAACCAATGACATATGCGAAGAACACTTCAGAAAAACGCATAAACGAGATGAGGAAGGAAGATACATGGTACAATTGCATTTTAAAGATGATAAGGGACAGTTAAGCCAATCTAAAAATGTAGCCACTGCGCGCCTAATCCAAATGGAGAAGAAATTAAGCAAAAATCCAGACTTTCAAATTGAATACAACAACTTTTTGAAGGAATATCTGGCTTTGGGGCATATGAGCCCAGCAAAACCATATAAGGGAGATGTATCTATGGTATATTACTTGCCACATCATGCCGTGTTTAAAAACGACAGCACTACTACCAAAAACGCGTTGTATTTGATGCATCGTGCAAAACTGAATCTGGATATAGCCTTAACGACTTACTACACAGTGGGCCAAAGATTCAGCAGGATCTTACAGAAATACTTTTAAGATGGAGAAAACATCGGTTCAGGCAAATCAGCGTCGCTAAAGAGGATAGAGATTATCAAAGGATACTTTGGCGACAGCTACCAGGGGAGCCAATCCAAGAATTCACACTATATACAGTAACATACGGAACTGGTCCTGCCTCATATATCGCAGTCAAAACTCTCAAGCAGCTGACAGAAGATGAAGGCACCCCGCTTCCTATTGGGCGGAAAGTTCTAAATTCCGACTTCTATATAGACGACATGTTAACAGGCGCAAACACAAAACAAGAAGCCCGTGAGTTACAAAGGCAAATAAATTTGTTACTAAAGAAAGGAGGATTCAATCTTAGCAAATGGGCGTCGAATGATGAGGGACTTTTGAGTGACATCCACGAAGATATAATAGAAAAGGGGATTCTTGAAATAAAGGAAGCTGAGACAATACAGGCTTTAGGAATTCAATGGAATCGCAAACGAGATGAACTGCAATTTAAATTGAAACTTATGTGCCTGCCTGCCTGTATGAGTGTGTATGCGTGCCTACCTGCCTGTGTGTGTGTTTCTTTGCGCTTGGCAAATACAGCTTACATGGATATATTACTTAGGGCAGGTAAAGATACGACCTAAAACAATGCGTAGTCCCTTAACAATAGGTGTGCGCTTCGCAAACTAGTTTTGACTAGATTAATTTTGGGTTGTGCGCTTCGCACATATACCCGAATTTTATACACCAACAGCGACGTTCCTGAAAGGAAATTTTATTAAACATTCCCTGGTGCATAAATTATATTTAGGTAATTTTGAGAATTCTTATCTACGTACGTGCTGTGATGTACCTACCTGTTGTGACATAATATCATTGACACTTATCTGAAAGCAGGTTTGTGTGAATTAGCTATTCGTCGAAATAAAATTACGTATCTGTCGTGGTATAATATCATTGATTCCTATCTGAGAATAGTATAAAATGAAGTAGCTACTCTTCGAAATAAGTCACGTACCTGTGGCGATACAAGGTCATTATTGTATATCTGAAGAGGGAAAAAAAGGGGACAAAAGATCGACCCGGATCAACAGATGCGCTTGGCGAGCACAGGAGTAGATGGCGATGAGCTGATCCCACTCATGTTATTTTTTTTTATAAGAGTTCAAGTAAGTGGTTAGGTTCGGCTGATTCAGGTGTAGGATTGTAGGATAGGGAGCCTAGCATAGGTTAGATCTTCAAATTACTCAGGTGAACGAAGAAAGAATGAGGAAGATCTTAGAATAAATTGAAAGAATTGGATTAAAATTCTTCTTTTATAACGATATACATTTATTTTTTATTATTAGTATTCTTCTTTTTTCATGTGGATTTTCTTTCGTCTATCTAATTTACAGGTTCTTTGTGTATTCCCGTATATGGTATACCGAGTCATGGTAAATGTAAACTCATTTGATTGTAACGCCAAAGGTCTGGTGATCCGGGAAGAAGAAATCGCTTACAGTCCGAATTTTCACTTGGAATAACAGAAGAAAAAAACAAAATTTAGTCCAGAGGGCCCTCTTGGGTTCCCTTTCTGTTGTTGCTGGTCAAATTTTTTTTTATCATACCTTCTCACTTTCAAGGAGCATTAAGATGATTAAGTAATTATCCGAGGAGAGGGGTGGGGGCAGTGATGCTGATGCGTCCGGAAGGTACTAGCGGCTAAACACACAAATGGGGCTGAGCATTTCGATACGGCTTTGGAGGCTTAGCCAGGGTGGATGGGAACGATTTGGCCCAATAATACCCAAAGCCGGGGTCTCAACAACATCGGAGATTCTCTCAGTTCTGTCACTCTCTCTCAATCGTTCATCTGCCAGCGTTGAAAACTCTCCGGGTGAATTAGTACTTGTTCGGCGTTGCTGAGGTCTTCTGTTCTTCTTTTCTTACAGCATTCAATCATATAAATTTTGTTTCTTGCCAGCCTTTCAGGTACCACCAGAAGGAGGAAGCCCATATAGATCCTTTTTTGTCCAGCTCTTTTCTTTACTGTCCGTCCGTCTGTCTGGTCTATCTTCATGATGATATATGCACAGCTTAACAAGCATTGAAGGGATGTGGGTGGCAAGGACTCCCCCCTAGCCGACTGATCGCTGGCGGCAATTGCTGTGCAGCCACCCACGCATATCCTGGATATGATTTTTGTAACAAGGAGGTGTCGGATGCAGTATCCATCTATATCCAGGTAAGAGTGGATGTAGGTGGATCTGTCGACTGACAAGCTCTTCGTTACAAATGGCGCCCAATTTGGTTTTTTTTCGGCATTTAGTCAAGCTTCTCTTGACTAAAGTGCAATTACTATTTGAATGAGCTTTTCTGGTCGCCCATTTGTGTTACAAATGGCGCCCAAAATTGGTTTCTTTTCCGGCCTTTAGCCAAGCTTCTCTTGACTAAAGTGCAATTACCATTTCTAGAATCAGTTCCTATTGTTATTATCATAAGCAGATTTTTATTGTTTCCGTATAAAGTCTCATTATTTTAATGTAAAATTTTTCGAATGCGTACTCAAGCGATTCCGTTTAATCCAGAGCGGTCTAATTGAGAATTTCACTATCTATTAGCATGGCTACTTCTTGCCTACAGCAGCTGGCGGCCTGAGGTGGGTTGCTTGGCTGGATACAAGTGGCAGAGTCTACGTAGAGTTTTTTTGCTTCTGAAAATTGCGTTACTTTCATGATAGCCCCTCTTTGCTCTCGTGAGGCTCGATCTTTGTATCGCGGCTGGGTCACTCGGCCATGGTCCTGGTTGCATGTTTGTTAGCAAATTTCCCTCGGTCAAGTTCAAATTAATTTTATCCTAATGTAACAGTTCCGTCTGTCTAAGTGCTCGTCTCCTCGGCAGCAAGCGAGTCTTGTGCGCAAGGCGTACCTCATTTGAAGCCAAACTTTGGCTCGTGGACGCCGAGATGACGACCACTTGACAGTTTTATCTGCATGGCGAGTTGCTCAGCTGACCCAAATCTCGCAAGTTGTTGAACGACGTTCATCTTGAGATTCTTGTCCTTGTCTGGGCATTGGAGTCAGCTTACCGGCTCCAGTGTGTAACCTAGCACCAGGGTTTGTTTTTTTTTGTTCAAACCCTACTTCCCTTATCATAAAATTCTATAATTCCTCTTGATGTTCCCTAGTGTAAAGGTGAGTTGTTCGGTTTGCAGTGGTCAGTCAGCGTTGTATGTGGAGAAGCCAGTATATTATTAAATTTCTGTGTTGTTGCGGGCTCTGAACCATTCTAGTTTTGGGTTTTGTAAAGCTGCTTTGAGGTTTGTATTGTCACAATTGGCATACATAAGCATTCAGTTTTTTTGGTTTGTAATTATTTTGAGATATTAATACATACAATCGGCTACTGATTCTCTCCTGAGTACTGGCAGCCACTGAATTACTGACACCTCACATCCGCCTTTGATCTCAGCTTCACTCCCCTGCCAAGTTGATGGACGTTGTCCATACTTTTCTGATTTTTATCCTTGGTAAAATAGTGTTCGGCCTGATTATCCTAGATATGGGATGGTAGCCCTTCAGGCGCCGGTCCTACAATTTTATTATCTTCTACAAACGGTAGCTCACAGTATGGACTGATCGAAGTGCATAGATGAACAATATTCGGCAGCGAAGAGAGAGAGACAGAGTTTTTTTTTCTGGGCTGGAGAATAGGATTTTTTTTTGTGTTGTTGTGTGGAAGAAGCTGTTCTTCCGCGTTGATCCGTCATGCCGACATCCCCTTTCTTAAATGAAGAACGTTAGTAATACACATAGTATAAATAAATTGCACACAGTATAAATAAATTGCTTGTGTAGGTCACGCAGAACGTATAATCTCAAATCAGAGCAGCATTAGCATAAACAAATTTATATATTCTTTTTTGTTTGTTTTCTTTTTCACATACATACTTGGCACAGTTTTCAGATAAATATTCTCTTTCATTAGTATAGACCCTTTTTTTTTACTAGGTTTACTGGGCACAACTTTCAACTGAAGTATTTTCAGCATAGCACAAACGCATTTTTTTTCTTTTATTTATATAAATTTGGCACAATTGTCAGTAGAATCATCTTCGACATTAAGATAAACGCACTTTGGGTTTTTCTATTATTTAATCATGCTGGGCATAACTATCGGCTGAATTATCATTGATAGTGACATCAGGACATTGTCTATTAAGCTTATTTGGCACAAGTTTCGTTTGAAATATTGTTGGCATTAGTATAGACACGCTTTTTTTTATTAGTTTTATTTGGCACAATTTCCGTTTGAATTATCGCGACATTAGTATAGACGCATTTTTTTTTTGTATGTTAGGTTTACTTGGCACAGTTTCCGGCTGAATTAGCTGCAGCACTAGTATAAACGCATTTATTTTTCTTGATTGGACCAACTGTACAATCAGACTTGTTCTCTATTCTAATAAGATTTAGAATGCACAAATATGTGATGACCGCAGATATATGCAAGATGTATCGGCAAATTCAAGTGGATCCCGAGCAAAGAAAATATCAACCTATTCTCTGGCGCGAGCACAAAGACAGGCCTCTTCAGACATACTAGCTCAAAACAGTGACATATGGCACGGCTTCAGCACCTTTTCTCGCTACAAGGTGTCTTAATCAATTAGCACTTTTGGAAGTCGACACCTTTCCTCGAGCAGCTAAGGTCATACGAACTGATACATATGTTGATGACATCCTAACTGGAACAGACTCCATTGATGATACCATCAAACTAAGAGAGGAGTTAGTGGCACTTCTAAAAAGTGGAAATTTCGAACTAAGGAAGTTCTGTTCAAATCACCCAGATATATTGCGTACCATTCCTGAAGAATTAAGAGAAAAACTACTACTGCTCCAAGGAGACGAAGTCGTGAAAACCCTAGGAATGATTTGGCAACCAAGGGATGATGTCTTTCAATTCAAAACAACACACCATGAGTCAGATAAGACTACAAAGCGAACAGTTCTGTCAGACATCACTCGTATTTTTGACCCACTTGGACTAATTGGACCTGTGACAATTCTTGGCAAACTATTTGTACAGGATCTATGGAAATCAAACATTTCATGGGATGAAGAACTTCCAACACAGTTAAAGAAAAGGTGGCAACTCTTTCAATGCCAATTTAAAGAACTCAGTTGTCTCAAAATCTCAAGACACGTATCATTCACCGATCCAGTGGAGCTTCAATTGCATGCCTTTTCTGATAGCAGTGAATCTGCATATGGAGCATGCTGTTATATCAGGACGGTAGATGACTTCGGCCAAATACGTGTTCAATTGTTGTGTTCAAAGTCAAGATTAGCACCCCTAAAATCGACAACGCTAGCAAGACTAGAACTGTGCGCTGCTGTCCTCTTAGCAGAATTGGTGGAGCGGGTACGTCAATGTCTACCGTAGAATTTATCAAAGGTTTACTACTACACGGATTCAACAATCGTTCTTTCATGGATTGCAGCACCGTCCTACACTTGGAGCACCTTTGTTGCAAATAGGGTGGAAAAAATCCAACAATTAACGACTGAACATCAGTGGCATCATGTAGAAGGTACCCAAAATCCTGCTGATATCATCTCTCGGGGCATGCTTCCAGCTAAACTACACCAATCTAAGCTATGGTTCAAGGGCCCAGACTTCTTATTTGAACCAGCATCAAGATGGCCTAACCAAAAATTTCAACCACTGCAAGAGGTGCCTGAAAGTCGAGAAAGAAAATTCGCATTTTCAACAAGGTTAAAGACAGAAAATTATACGGACATAATGGCATCTGTCAACCACAAAAATTCCTTCACGAGGCTTCAACGAATCTTCACTTACTGCATGCGTTTCTGGGAAAATTGCAGACTACCAAAGGAGCGTAGATCAACAGGCCTTCTAACGATAACAGAACTGGACATGGCGTAAAATGGCCTAGTCAGAAATGTACAACGCATAACGTTTAGCAAAGAGTTTCAAAATCTCAAGGACAACAAATCGCTCGACACCAACAGTTCCATCCAATCATTGAACCCATTTCTGGACGAAGCAACTAGCGTCATCAGAGTTGGTGCTCGATTAAAACATTCCCAACTGAACGCAGAGGCAAACCATCAAACGTTACTTCCAAGGAATCACATACTCAGCGAGTTGTTGCTTAATCATATTCACAGAAAGCACATGCGTGCAGCTCCATAGACCTTAACAGCAATCGCGAGACAAAGATTCTGGATCATAGACATCAGGACATTAGCACGACAGATAGTGCATAGGTGCATTCGCTGTTTTAGATGCAAACCACAGAGCATCACTCAAATCATGGCCGATCTACCAGCCAGAAGAGTAACTCCTGCACAACCATTTCACACCACAGGAGTTGATTTTTGTGGACCGATTGTCATTCACCACAAGCTACGATGAGCCATCTCAGATAAAGCATATATTGCAGTTTTTGTTTGCTTCGCAACAAAGGCGGTTCATCTAGAAATCGTCAGCAATTTAAGTTCTATCGCCTTCATAAATGCACTAAAATGATTCATTTCTCGAAGAGGACTTTGCGCGACAATTTTCTGTGATAATGCAACCAATTTTGTTGGTGCTAAATCTGGATTAAAGGAGCTTGATGACTTATTCAAATCACAGGAAATGAAGGAGTCCATACACGAACTTTGCTCACAAAATCGCATAGACTGGAAGCCAATACCCCCACGTTCACCGCATTTTGGAGGTCTCTGGGAAGCAGCAGTAAAATCTGCGAAGAAGCATCTTGTACGGCAAACTGGATATGCGAGCCTGACGCAGGAAGAATTGCATACAGTCATCACTCAAATCGAAGCTATTCTCAACTCACGGCCTTTAACGCCCATGTCATCCGATCCAAACGACTTGAACGCTCTGACGCCAGGACACTTCCTGATAGGCAGGCCACTAACAGCCTTTGCAGAACCAGATGTAAGTGCCCTAAACATAAACAGTCTTACAAGATTTAGACGACTGCACCATATCCAACAATCATTTTGGAAGAGATGGTCATTAGAATATCTACAGGAGCTTCAACTAAGATACAAGTGGAAAAACAAACAACCTGACTTAAAAAAGGGCACCCTAGTACTGTTAAAGGATATGAACTTACCCCCTCTTAAATGGGCTCTTGGTCGCATTACAGACACATTTAATGGACCGGATAATCACACCAGGGTTGTGAATGTAAAAACAGCATTAGGCACTTTTAAAAGAGCGATCCACAACCTGTGTCCACTACCAATTGAAGAGTACAACAATAATCATCAGGACGAAGATTCAAACAGTCAACAAGTTACCGAAACAATAACAAACGGAGCTACATGCCTCCTACTGCAAGGACCACCAAGAACTAAGCCCGCGGCAACAGATGACATCACTGCTAGTCCTCCTGCCAAAAGGCGAAACCTGAGCTCTGGCAAGAAAGTCAATCATCCATTGAAAGGCAGATTCTTGCCTATAAACCCAAACTGGTCAAATTGGATAACATTCTCAAAACAGGCAAAAACCACACAACCAAGCATAACGGCGGAAGAGAGCAAGGGTATTGCGCAACAGACTCAAGTTTTAAGTAATCCATAAAGAGGTAATTCGATGGCTGTCAGTTTTCTCCTGCTAACATCTTTAGTACTGCCAATATTCGGAGCACCTTTTAATGAGCCAGTGGAGATAGCACCATTCACAGATAATCCTGGGTTATTCTTCGAATCTATAGGCCAGGCTCAAATAATAAACAGTGAATGGAACTTGCTGGTTTATTATAACCTAACAAGTTACTGGGCCGAGTTTCAAGGAATAAGGAGTTGTATAGCGTCAATAGACCACCTTTGCAATGCAACAACAATCAGAAAGAATCATTGCCTAGAGATATTAAATCAGTTCGAGCATCAGCTTAGAGAACTAGAGGAAGCAAGTGACCTTTTATACAAACGAAGTGGTGGCCACAAAATGGCAAAAAGAGCACCTCTCAATATAATCGGAAACATTGCAAGCAAACTCTTTAGAGTACTCGACTCCGCTGTACGCTGAATATATAACGGGTGAAATTAAAAAAACACGGATGAATGAAAATTACCTCATACAATTACTGAAAAATCAAACATCAGTTCTGGAATCTACTACAAATATTATGAAAGGCAGGGAAGAATCCAATCAACAGCAGTTCAACTCCATAAAGAATCACATCGAAGCTTTACACAAATACATAGGTAATGCCCAATACGAACAACAAAGTGCACAAACTTTCAACTCATTGTCCATACTAACCACGCTAGTCCTGCAAAATTTTCACAGAATTCAAGGAGCATTTCTTGATGTTTTAACGGATCTTCATCACAACAAAATTAATCCTCTTTTGCTCTCTCCTATTCAGCTACAAGAACAAGTCGCACAAATTAAAGAGCACCTTCCTTACATGTTAAGAATTCCTGGAAATGGAAAGGATGGCGGTTTGTTACTTTACAGCCTAATGACAGCCGCAGCAAGGGTGGCAGAATCATATATCCTATTCGACACACGAATTCCACTACAACAAGATGAATACTTTCAACTCTTTAAAGTAATCCCAATTCCCACACTCCACAAAACCAGCTTTATATTAATTGAGCCATCTACCTAATACCTCATCGTTAATCTATCGAGAGACCGATACTATCCCTTAATGCAATTCGAACTGGACAAATGCAAAACCTTACACGATGAACGATATCTATGTGCGCAAAATCATCCGATCTACAACTTAAAATCCAGTGTGAGCCACTATATAATGGAGCTACTAAATCATCACCAAACATTATCACCAACGTGTCGATTCCGAACCACAAAGCTCTCGAAGATTTGGATTCAGCTTCACAACCCCAACAACTGGCTATTTTCATTGGATGCGGAAACTACACTCAATATTGTCTGGGGAACCGAAGTCCTAGTCAAAACACTTAACGCAAGTGGAATCTTAAGGCTACGTCCGGAGTGCGCAGTCAAACAGACTTCCATGACGATTAGCGGACACGGCCGGTACCAAAGTAACCTTACCTCCGCACTTATCCCACGGATAAACATCAGTGCTTTGATAGAAGACCACCTGAGGTTAACACAAAGGACACCGCAACTCGCCTCATCCGAATTTCATCTGCAATCTAACGCACGAGAAATGAAGGAACTAACCTCTAGAATCAAAAGCCTCAATGCAGCTTCAACCTTTCCCGAACAATTTAACGTCCATGATGTCCATCACTATACCGTGACCTATCTATCTGTGACGGCCTTGCTAGCAATCTTCAGCTACTTAATGTATTTGCGGTGTAAGAAAACCAACATCTTTAAACTACCAGGAGCATCGCAAGGGGAGCAGCATCAACCTATCCCAAGAAAACGCAAGGGCCTGGACCAGAAATTTGTGTTGGACACCAACTCAAGGGGGGAGGATGTTTAAGCATTAAGCATTAAAAACCTATCAGCAAATTCAGAAGTCAATAACTTTGTTGAAGAAAAAAAAATGCAGCACAAATTCAGTTTAATTAGGTAAATTTCATGCACTTTTTCTGCATCAGCAACACCTGCAGACAAATAACACTTTCGTGAGATCGAATTTCACGCATGAAATTCGTTGTCAATTAAATTTATTAAATTGAATTTGTTGATTCTGCATATTTGTCATATTAAATTTTGTATATAAATATCGAGCTTTGTAAATAGAATTTTAGAATAAAGTTTTTATTAAATGAAAGCGTTGTTCTGTTGTTCTGGGTTTAATTAGGAAGCCTTCTTAAACCAAACAAATCTGAACTGTGTAGGAATCCTTCCCGGCTCAAACAAGTGCTTTACCTAAAAAGAGAAAATTAGTTAAACATTTTCTTACTCACGAACTATATTTGGATTGATTTATATTTCGAGTATTTGAAGAATTTTTATCTACGTATCAATGAGTTATGCATCAACAGTGATTTATCCGAAAAGGGAGCATTTTCTTACGTATAAATTATACTTGTATTATTTGAAGAATTCTTACCTGTATGTCAGTGAATTTTATGGGTGTATTTGCGAAGCGCACAAGCCATAAAAAAACACTTCTCCTAGCGCACAAGCAGGAGTTTGCGAAACGCACAATTGTTAAAGGATTACGCAATGTTTTGGAAACGCGCGGCTATAGTTAAGGTCAACGCATTGTTATAGCAGGTATCTTTACCTGATCTATGATCTTTACCTGATCTATGAAAGTTAAATTAAGTTTTTTAAAACACTAATATCAATATGAGGAGTACGCTCCGCGCCAAGCGCAAAGAAACACATGAACAGGCAGGCAGGCCAACACACACACACGCACAGGCAGGCTGCCAGGGACAAACACAAACGCGCGCGGAGCGAAGCGGCCTGCCTGCCTGTTCTTGTGTATAAAATTCACTGCCAGGCAGGTAAGAATTCTTCACATAATCTAAATATAACTTAATCCAAAGATAATTTGTGCGTACGAAGCACTCTACGAGGCACCCCCAACCAAGTTCATTCTCAACAGCCTCGACTTCGGGCAGTCTCTCTACATTGGAGCCGTTCGTTTACTATCGCCACCGGCAGGCGAACACTTTTTCGTTGTTCGATCGACTGGAGAAATCTCTTCGGGCATCTCGGGCTGCTGACTACATACGGGTGTGTGTATAGTTTTTTTCATGCAGAAATCGTTGCCACAAAATATCTACAGTGTAGCAACATTTTTTGAGAATTTCGGGAGGGCTTGCTCTAATGTATTGCATGGTGGTGTCGCATGATGTTTTACGGCTAGGCGAGTTGCCGTTTGTTTTTGTGGAATTTTAGCTGACTAGCGGTAAGATTTTAACGAAAAATTGTATTTTGTGCTCATTTTGCACATTTTAGAATTTTTCGACTGAAAATATTTTGGTGTTGTTGTTTTTTCTTCTGCATTTCAGGGTTTTACATTATATATTTTTGTTTTGTTTTGCAGGATGGACACTGTTCATCCTATGAACAATTAATAAGAATTCCTTACCGTCATAATTAGAATCAATGCAATCATGACCTAAAAATAGCTTTCACAACATAAAGCGATTGCATTGATTCACAGTAGAAAAAAATGTTTACGTTTTTTTTTTATTCGATATACACTACATACATATGTACAAGCGCTTTTTCTTTGGTTCACCAGGTCAGTAAAAAAAAGCTGACCATACTTTTTTACTATGTTGAAATAATTCAACATAACTTTGCTATGTAAAAATTATTTCTTTTAAAGAATTTTGAATTGTATTCATATTAATCTATGTTGAAATAATTCAACATAGCTGTGCTATGTAGAAATTATTTCTTTTAAAGTCAATTTAGTTATTATTGGCATGTAAGCATTTTTGCTCTATTATAAATAGCCTATACCTTTAAATGATTAAATTAGTATCACCAAATACGTTGAACTTTTCTTTTAACCACTTCTCAAGCAAACCAGCGCTTATCCATCCCCCGCCAGTGGTAAGAGGATAAGCCAAGCAAAGTAAACTTAACTCAACACACTGTTGAGCTTCGGTTCATCGTTAATTTAAACTTAATTCAACACACCGTTGAATTCTGTTCATTTTCCTTCGAGCCGAGAAAAGAGAACAACTAAAGATTTAACACACTGTTGAGTCTAGCTCTTTTTTTTACAATCATCCAGCTGAATCATTTCATCGCTACAGCAGACTTAACACACTGTTAAATCTAGCTCTACTTCGCACTCAACCAGTGTTAAATCCAAAGCTAAAAGACCGGCTCTCTCATTTCTGAGAACTCACGGAGCATCATCTTAAAAAATATATAAAAAAAAAACCGGCAGTATCAACACTAAGATTTGACACACTGTTAAATCTAGCTGTTATCTACGTCTGCAGGGTTTTGAACACACAGAGAAGTCTTTTGGATCCAAAGCATTTCTACGAAAGTTCTCAATCAAATAGAAATATCGTATCAGCTTCATACAAGAATCCCTACCAAGAAACAAAATAATGACGAAGTTAGAAGAATACATCAAATCTCAAAAAGCAATAGCAAAAAATATATCGGATTTAATCAGAAACTTTACGAAAGACCCCATAGAAAGAAAAACAGATCAATACTTCAGAAAAAAAACAAAAGACTTGCACGATTACTGGTCTAAGTTCACATCTCTTAACCAAGAGATCGAGAACATCATACCACAAGAGCATCCGTACCATACTGAGGACTTGTTCGGAAAGACGTTTGAATTATACAAGGGTGGTATTGAAATGTACGTAAACTATGAAAATGATACATGGAAAACACAAAATCCAGTAGATGAACAACCAGCTAAAACAACACCAGCAACTTCCTCGGTTACTTCAACGGTATCAATTCCTCCAGCAGTGTCTTCTATAGCAATAGCTACAAAAACTACTGCAACAATGGTTAACGATTACACAAACATAACCACACCCATACCACCCGTACAGAGTTACGAGTTTCCGATTCAAACCTCAACTCTACCTGCCACATCCGTGCCGTTTTGGGAAGCTCAACAGCAACTTACATCAGCCTTTCCACATCCAGAGCTTCCAAGGATAAATAACTTCCTCAAGTTACCACCAGTGAAAATTCCTAGGTTCAACGGAGATTATAGAGAGTGGAAATCTTTCATCGATATCTTTTCGAATGTCATCCACAATAACCCTCACCTTAGTAACGTTGAGAAGATGCAATATCTCATCTATCACTTAGAAGGAGATGCCAAAAGAGTAATTTCTCACCTGCAATTAAGTAGTAACAACTAGAACACTGCCTTACAATTAGTTAAAACAGGTGTCGTATGCAGGAAAGCTCACAATATCTATCAATGCGGAGAACTCAAGCTAATGGGAATTGACCAACGACACGCAGTAGTCAAACAAAACAATCTTTGTCTTAATTGTCTAGCACACAACAAGACAGAAAGGTGCAAATCAACCAAAACCTGCCTGTTTTGCAAAAGGAAGCAGCATAGCTTATTACATCGAAACAGCGAAAAAGGGTTCAATTCCACTCACCCACCTGCTACCACGGATTAGAACAATCTAGCAGCTCACTTGACGACAAATACATGTCAACATGGAAATGAATCAATATCCACAGCAAAAGATATCATGACCTTTCACACTAGTAACACCAGAATTACACACGTATTATTACCCACTGCTGTAGTGAGGCTAAGAAATGCATTTGGACAAATAGAGTCTTTTAGAGCACTGATAGATCCTGGTTCGCAGGTCTCTCTAATAACAGAAGAGGCTGTTCAAATCATGAAGCTCCAAAAGCATCCAATCAAAGCAACAATACCAGGAGTTGGGGAATCTGAGTTTGCCAAAATCTCCAGCAAGGTAAATATCAAGCTCCAACTCCGAAACAAACAAGACACTTACCTCTCAGTGGAAGCACTCGTCTTGTCCAAAGTATACTTCTACCTTCCTGAAACTCACTTAACTGGAATCAAAATTAAGAGTTACGAAAACATGGTATTGGCTGAGCCAAATTTCAACAAACCAGGTTCCATTGATTTGCTTCTCGGAGCTGACGTGTATGCTAATATTCTAATTGAATGTGTCAAAACAGGACAACCAGCAGCCCAAAATACAAAATTAGGATGGATTGTTCTTGGCAGTACCCCAAATACCTGGCAGGAAACAACCAAACTCACAAGTCTTCTATCACTCGCAGAAATTCAAGAACAACTTGAAAAATTCTGGGCAAATTGAAGACAGTACTCCAGTAACTCAAACCAATGACATATGCGAAGAACACTTCAGAAAAACGCATAAACGAGATGAGGAAGGAAGATACATGGTACAATTGCATTTTAAAGATGATAAGGGACAGTTAAGCCAATCTAAAAATGTAGCCACTGCGCGCCTAATCCAAATGGAGAAGAAATTAAGCAAAAATCCAGACTTTCAAATTGAATACAACAACTTTTTGAAGGAATATCTGGCTTTGGGGCATATGAGCCCAGCAAAACCATATAAGGGAGATGTATCTATGGTATATTACTTGCCACATCATGCCGTGTTTAAAAACGACAGCACTACTACCAAAAACGCGTTGTATTTGATGCATCGTGCAAAACTGAATCTGGATATAGCCTTAACGACTTACTACACAGTGGGCCAAAGATTCAGCAGGATCTTACAGAAATACTTTTAAGATGGAGAAAACATCGGTTCAGGCAAATCAGCGTCGCTAAAGAGGATAGAGATTATCAAAGGATACTTTGGCGACAGCTACCAGGGGAGCCAATCCAAGAATTCACACTATATACAGTAACATACGGAACTGGTCCTGCCTCATATATCGCAGTCAAAACTCTCAAGCAGCTGACAGAAGATGAAGGCACCCCGCTTCCTATTGGGCGGAAAGTTCTAAATTCCGACTTCTATATAGACGACATGTTAACAGGCGCAAACACAAAACAAGAAGCCCGTGAGTTACAAAGGCAAATAAATTTGTTACTAAAGAAAGGAGGATTCAATCTTAGCAAATGGGCGTCGAATGATGAGGGACTTTTGAGTGACATCCACGAAGATATAATAGAAAAGGGGATTCTTGAAATAAAGGAAGCTGAGACAATACAGGCTTTAGGAATTCAATGGAATCGCAAACGAGATGAACTGCAATTTAAATTGAAACTTATGTGCCTGCCTGCCTGTATGAGTGTGTATGCGTGCCTACCTGCCTGTGTGTGTGTTTCTTTGCGCTTGGCAAATACAGCTTACATGGATATATTACTTAGGGCAGGTAAAGATACGACCTAAAACAATGCGTAGTCCCTTAACAATAGGTGTGCGCTTCGCAAACTAGTTTTGACTAGATTAATTTTGGGTTGTGCGCTTCGCACATATACCCGAATTTTATACACCAACAGCGACGTTCCTGAAAGGAAATTTTATTAAACATTCCCTGGTGCATAAATTATATTTAGGTAATTTTGAGAATTCTTATCTACGTACGTGCTGTGATGTACCTACCTGTTGTGACATAATATCATTGACACTTATCTGAAAGCAGGTTTGTGTGAATTAGCTATTCGTCGAAATAAAATTACGTATCTGTCGTGGTATAATATCATTGATTCCTATCTGAGAATAGTATAAAATGAAGTAGCTACTCTTCGAAATAAGTCACGTACCTGTGGCGATACAAGGTCATTATTGTATATCTGAAGAGGGAAAAAAAGGGGACAAAAGATCGACCCGGATCAACAGATGCGCTTGGCGAGCACAGGAGTAGATGGCGATGAGCTGATCCCACTCATGTTATTTTTTTTTATAAGAGTTCAAGTAAGTGGTTAGGTTCGGCTGATTCAGGTGTAGGATTGTAGGATAGGGAGCCTAGCATAGGTTAGATCTTCAAATTACTCAGGTGAACGAAGAAAGAATGAGGAAGATCTTAGAATAAATTGAAAGAATTGGATTAAAATTCTTCTTTTATAACGATATACATTTATTTTTTATTATTAGTATTCTTCTTTTTTCATGTGGATTTTCTTTCGTCTATCTAATTTACAGGTTCTTTGTGTATTCCCGTATATGGTATACCGAGTCATGGTAAATGTAAACTCATTTGATTGTAACGCCAAAGGTCTGGTGATCCGGGAAGAAGAAATCGCTTACAGTCCGAATTTTCACTTGGAATAACAGAAGAAAAAAACAAAATTTAGTCCAGAGGGCCCTCTTGGGTTCCCTTTCTGTTGTTGCTGGTCAAATTTTTTTTTATCATACCTTCTCACTTTCAAGGAGCATTAAGATGATTAAGTAATTATCCGAGGAGAGGGGTGGGGGCAGTGATGCTGATGCGTCCGGAAGGTACTAGCGGCTAAACACACAAATGGGGCTGAGCATTTCGATACGGCTTTGGAGGCTTAGCCAGGGTGGATGGGAACGATTTGGCCCAATAATACCCAAAGCCGGGGTCTCAACAACATCGGAGATTCTCTCAGTTCTGTCACTCTCTCTCAATCGTTCATCTGCCAGCGTTGAAAACTCTCCGGGTGAATTAGTACTTGTTCGGCGTTGCTGAGGTCTTCTGTTCTTCTTTTCTTACAGCATTCAATCATATAAATTTTGTTTCTTGCCAGCCTTTCAGGTACCACCAGAAGGAGGAAGCCCATATAGATCCTTTTTTGTCCAGCTCTTTTCTTTACTGTCCGTCCGTCTGTCTGGTCTATCTTCATGATGATATATGCACAGCTTAACAAGCATTGAAGGGATGTGGGTGGCAAGGACTCCCCCCTAGCCGACTGATCGCTGGCGGCAATTGCTGTGCAGCCACCCACGCATATCCTGGATATGATTTTTGTAACAAGGAGGTGTCGGATGCAGTATCCATCTATATCCAGGTAAGAGTGGATGTAGGTGGATCTGTCGACTGACAAGCTCTTCGTTACAAATGGCGCCCAATTTGGTTTTTTTTCGGCATTTAGTCAAGCTTCTCTTGACTAAAGTGCAATTACTATTTGAATGAGCTTTTCTGGTCGCCCATTTGTGTTACAAATGGCGCCCAAAATTGGTTTCTTTTCCGGCCTTTAGCCAAGCTTCTCTTGACTAAAGTGCAATTACCATTTCTAGAATCAGTTCCTATTGTTATTATCATAAGCAGATTTTTATTGTTTCCGTATAAAGTCTCATTATTTTAATGTAAAATTTTTCGAATGCGTACTCAAGCGATTCCGTTTAATCCAGAGCGGTCTAATTGAGAATTTCACTATCTATTAGCATGGCTACTTCTTGCCTACAGCAGCTGGCGGCCTGAGGTGGGTTGCTTGGCTGGATACAAGTGGCAGAGTCTACGTAGAGTTTTTTTGCTTCTGAAAATTGCGTTACTTTCATGATAGCCCCTCTTTGCTCTCGTGAGGCTCGATCTTTGTATCGCGGCTGGGTCACTCGGCCATGGTCCTGGTTGCATGTTTGTTAGCAAATTTCCCTCGGTCAAGTTCAAATTAATTTTATCCTAATGTAACAGTTCCGTCTGTCTAAGTGCTCGTCTCCTCGGCAGCAAGCGAGTCTTGTGCGCAAGGCGTACCTCATTTGAAGCCAAACTTTGGCTCGTGGACGCCGAGATGACGACCACTTGACAGTTTTATCTGCATGGCGAGTTGCTCAGCTGACCCAAATCTGGCAAGTTGTTGAACGACGTTCATCTTGAGATTCTTGTCCTTGTCTGGGCATTGGAGTCAGCTTACCGGCTCCAGTGTGTAACCTAGCACCAGGGTTTGTTTTTTTTTGTTCAAACCCTACTTCCCTTATCATAAAATTCTATAATTCCTCTTGATGTTCCCTAGTGTAAAGGTGAGTTGTTCGGTTTGCAGTGGTCAGTCAGCGTTGTATGTGGAGAAGCCAGTATATTATTAAATTTCTGTGTTGTTGCGGGCTCTGAACCATTCTAGTTTTGGGTTTTGTAAAGCTGCTTTGAGGTTTGTATTGTCACAATTGGCATACATAAGCATTCAGTTTTTTTGGTTTGTAATTATTTTGAGATATTAATACATACAATCGGCTACTGATTCTCTCCTGAGTACTGGCAGCCACTGAATTACTGACACCTCACATCCGCCTTTGATCTCAGCTTCACTCCCCTGCCAAGTTGATGGACGTTGTCCATACTTTTCTGATTTTTATCCTTGGTAAAATAGTGTTCGGCCTGATTATCCTAGATATGGGATGGTAGCCCTTCAGGCGCCGGTCCTACAATTTTATTATCTTCTACAAACGGTAGCTCACAGTATGGACTGATCGAAGTGCATAGATGAACAATATTCGGCAGCGAAGAGAGAGAGACAGAGTTTTTTTTTCTGGGCTGGAGAATAGGATTTTTTTTTGTGTTGTTGTGTGGAAGAAGCTGTTCTTCCGCGTTGATCCGTCATGCCGACATCCCCTTTCTTAAATGAAGAACGTTAGTAATACACATAGTATAAATAAATTGCACACAGTATAAATAAATTGCTTGTGTAGGTCACGCAGAACGTATAATCTCAAATCAGAGCAGCATTAGCATAAACAAATTTATATATTCTTTTTTGTTTGTTTTCTTTTTCACATACATACTTGGCACAGTTTTCAGATAAATATTCTCTTTCATTAGTATAGACCCTTTTTTTTTACTAGGTTTACTGGGCACAACTTTCAACTGAAGTATTTTCAGCATAGCACAAACGCATTTTTTTTCTTTTATTTATATAAATTTGGCACAATTGTCAGTAGAATCATCTTCGACATTAAGATAAACGCACTTTGGGTTTTTCTATTATTTAATCATGCTGGGCATAACTATCGGCTGAATTATCATTGATAGTGACATCAGGACATTGTCTATTAAGCTTATTTGGCACAAGTTTCGTTTGAAATATTGTTGGCATTAGTATAGACACGCTTTTTTTTATTAGTTTTATTTGGCACAATTTCCGTTTGAATTATCGCGACATTAGTATAGACGCATTTTTTTTTTGTATGTTAGGTTTACTTGGCACAGTTTCCGGCTGAATTAGCTGCAGCACTAGTATAAACGCATTTATTTTTCTTGATTGGACCAACTGTACAATCAGACTTGTTCTCTATTCTAATAAGATTTAGAATGCACAAATATGTGATGACCGCAGATATATGCAAGATGTATCGGCAAATTCAAGTGGATCCCGAGCAAAGAAAATATCAACCTATTCTCTGGCGCGAGCACAAAGACAGGCCTCTTCAGACATACTAGCTCAAAACAGTGACATATGGCACGGCTTCAGCACCTTTTCTCGCTACAAGGTGTCTTAATCAATTAGCACTTTTGGAAGTCGACACCTTTCCTCGAGCAGCTAAGGTCATACGAACTGATACATATGTTGATGACATCCTAACTGGAACAGACTCCATTGATGATACCATCAAACTAAGAGAGGAGTTAGTGGCACTTCTAAAAAGTGGAAATTTCGAACTAAGGAAGTTCTGTTCAAATCACCCAGATATATTGCGTACCATTCCTGAAGAATTAAGAGAAAAACTACTACTGCTCCAAGGAGACGAAGTCGTGAAAACCCTAGGAATGATTTGGCAACCAAGGGATGATGTCTTTCAATTCAAAACAACACACCATGAGTCAGATAAGACTACAAAGCGAACAGTTCTGTCAGACATCACTCGTATTTTTGACCCACTTGGACTAATTGGACCTGTGACAATTCTTGGCAAACTATTTGTACAGGATCTATGGAAATCAAACATTTCATGGGATGAAGAACTTCCAACACAGTTAAAGAAAAGGTGGCAACTCTTTCAATGCCAATTTAAAGAACTCAGTTGTCTCAAAATCTCAAGACACGTATCATTCACCGATCCAGTGGAGCTTCAATTGCATGCCTTTTCTGATAGCAGTGAATCTGCATATGGAGCATGCTGTTATATCAGGACGGTAGATGACTTCGGCCAAATACGTGTTCAATTGTTGTGTTCAAAGTCAAGATTAGCACCCCTAAAATCGACAACGCTAGCAAGACTAGAACTGTGCGCTGCTGTCCTCTTAGCAGAATTGGTGGAGCGGGTACGTCAATGTCTACCGTAGAATTTATCAAAGGTTTACTACTACACGGATTCAACAATCGTTCTTTCATGGATTGCAGCACCGTCCTACACTTGGAGCACCTTTGTTGCAAATAGGGTGGAAAAAATCCAACAATTAACGACTGAACATCAGTGGCATCATGTAGAAGGTACCCAAAATCCTGCTGATATCATCTCTCGGGGCATGCTTCCAGCTAAACTACACCAATCTAAGCTATGGTTCAAGGGCCCAGACTTCTTATTTGAACCAGCATCAAGATGGCCTAACCAAAAATTTCAACCACTGCAAGAGGTGCCTGAAAGTCGAGAAAGAAAATTCGCATTTTCAACAAGGTTAAAGACAGAAAATTATACGGACATAATGGCATCTGTCAACCACAAAAATTCCTTCACGAGGCTTCAACGAATCTTCACTTACTGCATGCGTTTCTGGGAAAATTGCAGACTACCAAAGGAGCGTAGATCAACAGGCCTTCTAACGATAACAGAACCCATTTCTGGACGAAGCAACTAGCGTCATCAGAGTTGGTGCTCGATTAAAACATTCCCAACTGAACGCAGAGGCAAACCATCAAACGTTACTTCCAAGGAATCACATACTCAGCGAGTTGTTGCTTAATCATATTCACAGAAAGCACATGCGTGCAGCTCCACAGACCTTAACAGCAATCGCGAGACAAAGATTCTGGATCATAGACATCAGGACATTAGCACGACAGATAGTGCATAGGTGCATTCGCTGTTTTAGATGCAAACCACAGAGCATCACTCAAATCATGGCCGATCTACCAGCCAGAAGAGTAACTCCTGCACAACCATTTCACACCACAGGAGTTGATTTTTGTGGACCGATTGTCATTCACCACAAGCTACGATGAGCCATCTCAGATAAAGCATATATTGCAGTTTTTGTTTGCTTCGCAACAAAGGCGGTTCATCTAGAAATCGTCAGCAATTTAAGTTCTATCGCCTTCATAAATGCACTAAAATGATTCATTTCTCGAAGAGGACTTTGCGCGACAATTTTCTGTGATAATGCAACCAATTTTGTTGGTGCTAAATCTGGATTAAAGGAGCTTGATGACTTATTCAAATCACAGGAAATGAAGGAGTCCATACACGAACTTTGCTCACAAAATCGCATAGACTGGAAGCCAATACCCCCACGTTCACGGCATTTTGGAGGTCTCTGGGAAGCAGCAGTAAAATCTGCGAAGAAGCATCTTGTACGGCAAACTGGATATGCGAGCCTGACGCAGGAAGAATTGCATACAGTCATCACTCAAATCGAAGCTATTCTCAACTCACGGCCCTTAACGCCCATGTCATCCGATCCAAGCGACTTGAACGCTCTGACGCCAGGACACTTCCTGATAGGCAGGCCACTAACAGCCTTTGCAGAACCAGATGTAAGTGCCCTAAACATAAACAGTCTTACAAGATTTAGACGACTGCACCATATCCAACAATCATTTTGGAAGAGATGGTCATTAGAATATCTACAGGAGCTTCAACTAAGATACAAGTGGAAAAACAAACAACCTGACTTAAAAAAGGGCACCTTAGTACTGTTAAAGGATATGAACTTACCCCCTCTTAAATGGGCTCTTGGTCGCATTACAGACACATTTAATGGACCGGATAATCACACCAGGGTTGTGAATGTAAAAACAGCATTAGGCACTTTTAAAAGAGCGATCCACAACCTGTGTCCACTACCAATTGAAGAGTACAACAATAATCATCAGGACGAAGATTCAAACAGTCAACAAGTTACCGAAACAATAACAAACGGAGCTACATACCTCCTACTGCAAGGACCACCAAGAACTAAGCCCGCGGCAACAGATGACATCACTGCTAGTCCTCCTGCCAAAAGGCGAAACCTGAGCTCTGGCAAGAAAGTCAATCATCCATTGAAAGGCAGATTCTTGCCTATAAACCCAAACTGGTCAAATTGGATAACATTCTCAAAACAGGCAAAAACCACACAACCAAGCATAACGGCGGAAGAGAGCAAGGGTATTGCGCAACAGACTCAAGTTTTAAGTAATCCATAAAGAGGTAATTCGATGGCTGTCAGTTTTCTCCTGCTAACATCTTTAGTACTGCCAATATTCGGAGCACCTTTTAATGAGCCAGTGGAGATAGCACCATTCACAGATAATCCTGGGTTATTCTTCGAATCTATAGGCCAGGCTCAAATAATAAACAGTGAATGGAACTTGCTGGTTTATTATAACCTAACAAGTTACTGGGCCGAGTTTCAAGGAATAAGGAGTTGTATAGCGTCAATAGACCACCTTTGCAATGCAACAACAATCAGAAAGAATCATTGCCTAGAGATATTAAATCAGTTCGAGCATCAGCTTAGAGAACTAGAGGAAGCAAGTGACCTTTTATACAAACGAAGTGGTGGCCACAAAATGGCAAAAAGAGCACCTCTCAATATAATCGGAAACATTGCAAGCAAACTCTTTAGAGTACTCGACTCCGCTGTACGCTGAATATATAACGGGTGAAATTAAAAAAAACACGGATGAATGAAAATTACCTCATACAATTACTGAAAAATCAAACATCAGTTCTGGAATCTACTACAAATATTATGAAAGGCAGGGAAGAATCCATTCAACAGCAGTTCAACTCCATAAAGAATCACATCGAAGCTTTACACAAATACATAGGTAATGCCCAATACGAACAACAAAGTGCACAAACTTTCAACTCATTGTCCATACTAACCACGCTAGTCCTGCAAAATTTTCACAGAATTCAAGGAGCATTTCTTGATGTTTTAACGGATCTTCATCACAACAAAATTAATCCTCTTTTGCTCTCTCCTATTCAGCTACAAGAACAAGTCGCACAAATTAAAGAGCACCTTCCTTCCATGTCAAGAATTCCTGGAAATGGAAAGGATGGCGGTTTGTTACTTTACAGCCTAATGACAGCCGCAGCAAGGGTGGCAGAATCATATATCCTGTTCGACACACGAATTCCACTACAACAAGATGAATACTTTCAACTCTTTAAAGTAATCCCAATTCCTACACTCCACAAAACCAGCTTTATATTAATTGAGCCATCTACCTAATACCTCATCGTTAATCTATCGAGAGACCGATACTATCCCTTAATGCAATTCGAACTGGACAAATGCAAAACCTTACACGATGAACGATATCTATGTGCGCAAAATCATCCGATCTACAACTTAAAATCCAGTGTGAGCCACTGTATAATGGAGCTACTAAATCATCACCAAACATTATCACCAACGTGTCGATTCCGAACCACAAAGCTCTCGAAGATATGGATTCAGCTTCACACCCCCAACAACTGGCTATTTTCATTGGATGCGGAAACTACACTCAATATTGTCTGTGGAACCGAAGTCCTAGTCAGAACACTTAACGCAAGTGGAATCTTAAGGCTACGACCGGAGTGCGCAGTCAAACAGACTTCCATGACGATTAGCGGACACGGCCGGTACCAAAGTAACCTTACCTCCGCACTTATCCCACGGATAAACATCAGTGCTTTGATAGAAGACCACCTGAGGTTAACACAAAGGACACCGCAACTCGCCTCATCCGAATTTCATCTGCAATCTAACGCACGAGAAATGAAGGAACTAACCTCTAGAATCAAAAGCCTCAATGCAGCTTCAACCTTTCCCGAACAATTTAACGTCCATGATGTCCATCACTATACCGTGACCTATCTATCTGTGACGGCCTTGTTAGCAATCTTCAGCTACTTAATGTATTTGCGGTGTAAGAAAACCAACATCTTTAAACTACCAGGAGCATCGCAAGGGGAGCAGCATCAACCTATCCCAAGAAAACGCAAGGGCCTGGACCAGAAATTTGTGTTGGACACCAACTCAAGGGGGGAGGATGTTTAAGCATTAAGCATTAAAAACCTATCAGCAAATTCAGAAGTCAATAACTTTGTTGAAGAAAAAAAATGCAGCACAAATTCAGTTTAATTAGGTAAATTTCATGCACTTTTTCTGCATCAGCAACACCTGCAGACAAATAACACTTTCGTGAGATCGAATTTCACGCATGAAATTCGTTGTCAATTAAATTTATTAAATTGAATTTGTTGATTCTGCATATTTGTCATATTAAATTTTGTATATAAATATCGAGCTTTGTAAATAGAATTTTAGAATAAAGTTTTTATTAAATGAAAGCGTTGTTCTGTTGTTCTGGGTTTAATTAGGAAGCCTTCTTAAACCAAACAAATCTGAACTGTGTAGGAATCCTTCCCGGCTCAAACAAGTGCTTTACCTAAAAAGGGAAAATTAGTTAAACATTTTCTTACTCACGAACTATATTTGGATTGATTTATATTTCGAGTATTTGAAGAATTTTTATCTACGTATCAATGAGTTATGCATCAACAGTGATTTATCCGAAAAGGGAGCATTTTCTTACGTATAAATTATACTTGTATTATTTGAAGAATTCTTACCTGTATGTCAGTGAATTTTATGGGTGTATTTGCGAAGCGCACAAGCCATAAAAAAACACTTCTCCTAGCGCACAAGCAGGAGTTTGCGAAACGCACAATTGTTAAAGGATTACGCAATGTTTTGGAAACGCGCGGCTATAGTTAAGGTCAACGCATTGTTATAGCAGGTATCTTTACCTGATCTATGATCTTTACCTGATCTATGAAAGTTAAATTAAGTTTTTTAAACCACTAATATCAATATGAGGAGTACGCTCCGCGCCAAGCGCAAAGAAACACACGAACAGGCAGGCAGGCCAACACACACACACACACAGGCAGGCTGCCAGGGACAAACACAAACGCGCGCGGAGCGAAGCGGCCTGCCTGCCTGTTCTTGTGTATAAAATTCACTGCCAGGCAGGTAAGAATTCTTCACATAATCTAAATATAACTTAATCCAAAGATAATTTGTGCGTACGAAGCACTCTACGAGGCACCCCCAACCAAGTTCATTCTCAACAGCCTCGACTTCGCGCAGTCTCTCTACATTGGAGCCGTTCGTTTACTATCGCCACCGGCAGGCGAACACTTTTTCGTTGTTCGATCGACTGGAGAAATCTCTTCGGGCATCTCGGGCTGCTGACTACATACGGGTGTGTGTATAGTTTTTTTCATGCAGAAATCGTTGCCACAGAATATCTACAGTGTAGCAACATTTTTTGAGAATTTCGGGAGGGCTTGCTCTAATGTATTGCATGGTGGTGTCGCATGATGTTTTACGGCTAGGCGAGTTGCCGTTTGTTTTTGTGGAATTTTAGCTGACTAGCGGTAAGATTTTAACGAAAAATTGTATTTTGTGCTCATTTTGCACATTTTAGAATTTTTCGACTGAAAATATTTTGTTGTTGTTTTTTCTTCTGCATTTCAGGGTTTTACATTATATATTTTTGTTTTGTTTTGCAGGATGGACACTGTTCATCCTATGAACAATTAATAAGAATTCCTTACCGTCATAATTAGAATCAATGCAATCATGACCTAAAAATAGCTTTCACAACATAAAGCGATTGCATTGATTCACAGTATAAAAAAATGTTTACGTTTTTTTTTTCGATATACACTACATACATATGTACAAGCGCTTTTTCTTTGGTTCACCAGGTCAGTAAAAAAAAGCTGACCATACTTTTTTACTATGTTGAAATAATTCAACATAACTTTGCTATGTAAAAATTATTTCTTTTAACGAATTTTGAATTGTATTCATATTAATCTATGTTGAAATAATTCAACATAGCTGTGCTATGTAGAAATTATTTCTTTTAAAGTCAATTTAGTTATTATTGGCATGTAAGCATTTTTGCTCTATTATAAATAGCCTATACCTTTAAATGATTAAATTAGTATCACCAAGTACGTTGAACTTTTCTTTTAACCACTTCTCAAGCAAACCAGCGCTTATCCATCCCCCGCCAGTGGTAAGAGGATAAGCCAAGCAAAGTAAACTTAACTCAACACACTGTTGAGCTTCGGTTCATCGTTAATTTAAACTTAATTCAACACACCGTTGAATTCTGTTCATGGTCCTTCGAGCCGAGAAAAGAGAACAACTAAAGATTTAACACACTGTTGAGTCTAGCTCTTTTTTTTACAATCATCCAGCTGAATCATTTCATCGCTACAGCAGACTTAACACACTGTTAAATCTAGCTCTACTTCGCACTCAACCAGTGTTAAATCCAAAGCTAAAAGACCGGCTCTCTCATTTCTGAGAACTCACGGAGCATCATCTTAAAAAATATATAAAAAAAAACCGGCAGTATCAACACTAAGATTTGACACACTGTTAAATCTAGCTGTTATCTACGTCTGCAGGGTTTTGAACACACAGAGAAGTCTTTTGGATCCAAAGCATTTCTACGAAAGTTCTCAATCAAATAGAAATATCGTATCAGCTTCATACAAGAATCCCTACCAAGAAACAAAATAATGACGAAGTTAGAAGAATACATCAAATCTCAAAAAGCAATAGCAAAAAATATATCGGATTTAATCAGAAACTTTACGAAAGACCCCATAGAAAGAAAAACAGATCAATACTTCAGAAAAAAAAACAAAAGACTTGCACGATTACTGGTCTAAGTTCACATCTCTTAACCAAGAGATCGAGAACATCATACCACAAGAGCATCCGTATCATACTGAGGACTTGTTCGGAAAGACGTTTGAATTATAGAAGGGTGGTATTGAAATGTACGTAAACTATGAAAATGATACATGGAAAACACAAAATCCAGTAGATGAACAACCAGCTAAAACAACACCAGCAACTTCCTCGGTTACTCCAACGGTATCAATTCCTCCAGCAGTGTCTTCTATAGCAATAGCTACAAAAACTACTGCAACAATGGTTAACGATTACACAAACATAACCACACCCATACCACCCGTACAGAGTTACGAGTTTCCGATTCAAACCTCAACTCTACCTGCCACATCCGTGCCGTTTTGGGAAGCTCAACAGCAACTTACATCAGCCTTTCCACATCCAGAGCTTCCAAGGATAAATAACTTCCTCAAGTTACCACCAGTGAAAATTCCTAGGTTCAACGGAGATTATAGAGAGTGGAAATCTTTCATCGATATCTTTTCGAATGTCATCCACAATAACCCTCACCTTAGTAACGTTGAGAAGATGCAATATCTCATCTATCACTTAGAAGGAGATGCCAAAAGAGTAATTTCTCACCTGCAATTAAGTAGTAACAACTAGAACACTGCCTTACAATTAATTAAAACAGGGGTCGTATGCAGGAAAGCTCACAATATCTATCAATGCGGAGAACTCAAGCTAATGGGAATTGACCAACGACACGCAGTGGTCAAACAAAACAATCTTTGTCTTAATTGTCTAGCACACAACAAGACAGAAAGGTGCAAATCAACCAAAACCTGCCTGTTTTGCAAAAGGAAGCAGCATAGCTTATTACATCGAAACAGCGAAAAAGGGTTCAATTCCACTCACCCACCTGCTACCACGGATTAGAACAATCTAGCAGCTCACTTGACGACAAATACATGTCAACATGGAAATGAATCAATATCCACAGCAAAAGATATCATGACCTTTCACACTAGTAACACCAGAATTACACACGTATTATTACCCACTGCTGTAGTGAGGCTAAGAAATGCATTTGGACAAATAGAGTCTTTTAGAGCACTGATAGATCCTGGTTCGCAGGTCTCTCTAATAACAGAAGAGGCTGTTCAAATCATGAAGCTCCAAAAGCATCCAATCAAAGCAACAATACTAGGAGTTGGGGAATCTGAGTTTGCCAAAATCTCCAGCAAGGTAAATATCAAGCTCCAACTCCGAAACAAACAAGACACTTACCTCTCAGTGGAAGCACTCGTCTTGTCCAAAGTATACTCCTACCTTCCTGAAACTCACTTAACTGGAATCAAAATTAAGAGTTACGAAAACATGGTATTGGCTGAGCCAAATTTCAACAAACCAGGTTCCATTGATTTGCTTCTCGGAGCTGACGTGTATGCTAATATTCTAATTGAATGTGTCAAAACAGGACAACCAGCAGCCCAAAATACAAAATTAGGATGGATTGTTCTTGGCAGTACCCCAAATACCTGGCAGGAAACAACCAAACTCACATGTCTTCTATCACTCGCAGAAATTCAAGAACAACTTGAAAAATTCTGGGCAAATTGAAGACAGTACTCCAGTAACTCAAACCAATGACATATGCGAAGAACACTTCAGAAAAACGCATAAACGAGATGAGGAAGGAAGATACATGGTACAATTGCATTTTAAAGATGATAAGGGACAGTTAAGCCAATCTAAAAATGTAGCCACTGCGCGCCTAATCCAAATGGAGAAGAAATTAAGCAAAAATCCAGACTTTCAAATTGAATACAACAACTTTTTGAAGGAATATCTGGCTTTGGGGCATATGAGCCCAGCAAAACCATATAAGGGAGATGTATCTATGGTATATTACTTGCCACATCATGCCGTGTTTAAAAACGACAGCACTACTACCAAAAACGCGTTGTATTTGATGCATCGTGCAAAACTGAATCTGGATATAGCCTTAACGACTTACTACACAGTGGGCCAAAGATTCAGCAGGATCTTACAGAAATACTTTTAAGATGGAGAAAACATCGGTTCAGGCAAATCAGCGTCGCTAAAGAGGATAGAGATTATCAAAGGATACTTTGGCGACAGCTACCAGGGGAGCCAATCCAAGAATTCACACTATATACAGTAACATACGGAACTGGTCCTGCCTCATATATCGCAGTCAAAACTCTCAAGCAGCTGACAGAAGATGAAGGCACCCCGCTTCCTATTGGGCGGAAAGTTCTAAATTCCGACTTCTATATAGACGACATGTTAACAGGCGCAAACACAAAACAAGAAGCCCGTGAGTTACAAAGGCAAATAAATTTGTTACTAAAGAAAGGAGGATTCAATCTTAGCAAATGGGCGTCGAATGATGAGGGACTTTTGAGTGACATCCACGAAGATATAATAGAAAAGGGGATTCTTGAAATAAAGGAAGCTGAGACAATACAGGCTTTAGGAATTCAATGGAATCGCAAACGAGATGAACTGCAATTTAAATTGAAACTTATGTGCCTGCCTGCCTGTATGAGTGTGTATGCGTGCCTACCTGCCTGTGTGTGTGTTTCTTTGCGCTTGGCAAATACAGCTTACATGGATATATTACTTAGGGCAGGTAAAGATACGACCTAAAACAATGCGTAGTCCCTTAACAATAGGTGTGCGCTTCGCAAACTAGTTTTGACTAGATTAATTTTGGGTTGTGCGCTTCGCACATATACCCGAATTTTATACACCAACAGCGACGTTCCTGAAAGGAAATTTTATTAAACATTCCCTGGTGCATAAATTATATTTAGGTAATTTTGAGAATTCTTATCTACGTACGTGCTGTGATGTACCTACCTGTTGTGACATAATATCATTGACACTTATCTGAAAGCAGGTTTGTGTGAATTAGCTATTCGTCGAAATAAAATTACGTATCTGTCGTGGTATAATATCATTGATTCCTATCTGAGAATAGTATAAAATGAAGTAGCTACTCTTCGAAATAAGTCACGTACCTGTGGCGATACAAGGTCATTATTGTATATCTGAAGAGGGAAAAAAAGGGGACAAAAGATCGACCCGGATCAACAGATGCGCTTGGCGAGCACAGGAGTAGATGGCGATGAGCTGATCCCACTCATGTTATTTTTTTTTATAAGAGTTCAAGTAAGTGGTTAGGTTCGGCTGATTCAGGTGTAGGATTGTAGGATAGGGAGCCTAGCATAGGTTAGATCTTCAAATTACTCAGGTGAACGAAGAAAGAATGAGGAAGATCTTAGAATAAATTGAAAGAATTGGATTAAAATTCTTCTTTTATAACGATATACATTTATTTTTTATTATTAGTATTCTTCTTTTTTCATGTGGATTTTCTTTCGTCTATCTAATTTACAGGTTCTTTGTGTATTCCCGTATATGGTATACCGAGTCATGGTAAATGTAAACTCATTTGATTGTAACGCCAAAGGTCTGGTGATCCGGGAAGAAGAAATCGCTTACAGTCCGAATTTTCACTTGGAATAACAGAAGAAAAAAACAAAATTTAGTCCAGAGGGCCCTCTTGGGTTCCCTTTCTGTTGTTGCTGGTCAAATTTTTTTTTATCATACCTTCTCACTTTCAAGGAGCATTAAGATGATTAAGTAATTATCCGAGGAGAGGGGTGGGGGCAGTGATGCTGATGCGTCCGGAAGGTACTAGCGGCTAAACACACAAATGGGGCTGAGCATTTCGATACGGCTTTGGAGGCTTAGCCAGGGTGGATGGGAACGATTTGGCCCAATAATACCCAAAGCCGGGGTCTCAACAACATCGGAGATTCTCTCAGTTCTGTCACTCTCTCTCAATCGTTCATCTGCCAGCGTTGAAAACTCTCCGGGTGAATTAGTACTTGTTCGGCGTTGCTGAGGTCTTCTGTTCTTCTTTTCTTACAGCATTCAATCATATAAATTTTGTTTCTTGCCAGCCTTTCAGGTACCACCAGAAGGAGGAAGCCCATATAGATCCTTTTTTGTCCAGCTCTTTTCTTTACTGTCCGTCCGTCTGTCTGGTCTATCTTCATGATGATATATGCACAGCTTAACAAGCATTGAAGGGATGTGGGTGGCAAGGACTCCCCCCTAGCCGACTGATCGCTGGCGGCAATTGCTGTGCAGCCACCCACGCATATCCTGGATATGATTTTTGTAACAAGGAGGTGTCGGATGCAGTATCCATCTATATCCAGGTAAGAGTGGATGTAGGTGGATCTGTCGACTGACAAGCTCTTCGTTACAAATGGCGCCCAATTTGGTTTTTTTTCGGCATTTAGTCAAGCTTCTCTTGACTAAAGTGCAATTACTATTTGAATGAGCTTTTCTGGTCGCCCATTTGTGTTACAAATGGCGCCCAAAATTGGTTTCTTTTCCGGCCTTTAGCCAAGCTTCTCTTGACTAAAGTGCAATTACCATTTCTAGAATCAGTTCCTATTGTTATTATCATAAGCAGATTTTTATTGTTTCCGTATAAAGTCTCATTATTTTAATGTAAAATTTTTCGAATGCGTACTCAAGCGATTCCGTTTAATCCAGAGCGGTCTAATTGAGAATTTCACTATCTATTAGCATGGCTACTTCTTGCCTACAGCAGCTGGCGGCCTGAGGTGGGTTGCTTGGCTGGATACAAGTGGCAGAGTCTACGTAGAGTTTTTTTGCTTCTGAAAATTGCGTTACTTTCATGATAGCCCCTCTTTGCTCTCGTGAGGCTCGATCTTTGTATCGCGGCTGGGTCACTCGGCCATGGTCCTGGTTGCATGTTTGTTAGCAAATTTCCCTCGGTCAAGTTCAAATTAATTTTATCCTAATGTAACAGTTCCGTCTGTCTAAGTGCTCGTCTCCTCGGCAGCAAGCGAGTCTTGTGCGCAAGGCGTACCTCATTTGAAGCCAAACTTTGGCTCGTGGACGCCGAGATGACGACCACTTGACAGTTTTATCTGCATGGCGAGTTGCTCAGCTGACCCAAATCTGGCAAGTTGTTGAACGACGTTCATCTTGAGATTCTTGTCCTTGTCTGGGCATTGGAGTCAGCTTACCGGCTCCAGTGTGTAACCTAGCACCAGGGTTTGTTTTTTTTTGTTCAAACCCTACTTCCCTTATCATAAAATTCTATAATTCCTCTTGATGTTCCCTAGTGTAAAGGTGAGTTGTTCGGTTTGCAGTGGTCAGTCAGCGTTGTATGTGGAGAAGCCAGTATATTATTAAATTTCTGTGTTGTTGCGGGCTCTGAACCATTCTAGTTTTGGGTTTTGTAAAGCTGCTTTGAGGTTTGTATTGTCACAATTGGCATACATAAGCATTCAGTTTTTTTGGTTTGTAATTATTTTGAGATATTAATACATACAATCGGCTACTGATTCTCTCCTGAGTACTGGCAGCCACTGAATTACTGACACCTCACATCCGCCTTTGATCTCAGCTTCACTCCCCTGCCAAGTTGATGGACGTTGTCCATACTTTTCTGATTTTTATCCTTGGTAAAATAGTGTTCGGCCTGATTATCCTAGATATGGGATGGTAGCCCTTCAGGCGCCGGTCCTACAATTTTATTATCTTCTACAAACGGTAGCTCACAGTATGGACTGATCGAAGTGCATAGATGAACAATATTCGGCAGCGAAGAGAGAGAGACAGAGTTTTTTTTTCTGGGCTGGAGAATAGGATTTTTTTTTGTGTTGTTGTGTGGAAGAAGCTGTTCTTCCGCGTTGATCCGTCATGCCGACATCCCCTTTCTTAAATGAAGAACGTTAGTAATACACATAGTATAAATAAATTGCACACAGTATAAATAAATTGCTTGTGTAGGTCACGCAGAACGTATAATCTCAAATCAGAGCAGCATTAGCATAAACAAATTTATATATTCTTTTTTGTTTGTTTTCTTTTTCACATACATACTTGGCACAGTTTTCAGATAAATATTCTCTTTCATTAGTATAGACCCTTTTTTTTTACTAGGTTTACTGGGCACAACTTTCAACTGAAGTATTTTCAGCATAGCACAAACGCATTTTTTTTCTTTTATTTATATAAATTTGGCACAATTGTCAGTAGAATCATCTTCGACATTAAGATAAACGCACTTTGGGTTTTTCTATTATTTAATCATGCTGGGCATAACTATCGGCTGAATTATCATTGATAGTGACATCAGGACATTGTCTATTAAGCTTATTTGGCACAAGTTTCGTTTGAAATATTGTTGGCATTAGTATAGACACGCTTTTTTTTATTAGTTTTATTTGGCACAATTTCCGTTTGAATTATCGCGACATTAGTATAGACGCATTTTTTTTTTGTATGTTAGGTTTACTTGGCACAGTTTCCGGCTGAATTAGCTGCAGCACTAGTATAAACGCATTTATTTTTCTTGATTGGACCAACTGTACAATCAGACTTGTTCTCTATTCTAATAAGATTTAGAATGCACAAATATGTGATGACCGCAGATATATGCAAGATGTATCGGCAAATTCAAGTGGATCCCGAGCAAAGAAAATATCAACCTATTCTCTGGCGCGAGCACAAAGACAGGCCTCTTCAGACATACTAGCTCAAAACAGTGACATATGGCACGGCTTCAGCACCTTTTCTCGCTACAAGGTGTCTTAATCAATTAGCACTTTTGGAAGTCGACACCTTTCCTCGAGCAGCTAAGGTCATACGAACTGATACATATGTTGATGACATCCTAACTGGAACAGACTCCATTGATGATACCATCAAACTAAGAGAGGAGTTAGTGGCACTTCTAAAAAGTGGAAATTTCGAACTAAGGAAGTTCTGTTCAAATCACCCAGATATATTGCGTACCATTCCTGAAGAATTAAGAGAAAAACTACTACTGCTCCAAGGAGACGAAGTCGTGAAAACCCTAGGAATGATTTGGCAACCAAGGGATGATGTCTTTCAATTCAAAACAACACACCATGAGTCAGATAAGACTACAAAGCGAACAGTTCTGTCAGACATCACTCGTATTTTTGACCCACTTGGACTAATTGGACCTGTGACAATTCTTGGCAAACTATTTGTACAGGATCTATGGAAATCAAACATTTCATGGGATGAAGAACTTCCAACACAGTTAAAGAAAAGGTGGCAACTCTTTCAATGCCAATTTAAAGAACTCAGTTGTCTCAAAATCTCAAGACACGTATCATTCACCGATCCAGTGGAGCTTCAATTGCATGCCTTTTCTGATAGCAGTGAATCTGCATATGGAGCATGCTGTTATATCAGGACGGTAGATGACTTCGGCCAAATACGTGTTCAATTGTTGTGTTCAAAGTCAAGATTAGCACCCCTAAAATCGACAACGCTAGCAAGACTAGAACTGTGCGCTGCTGTCCTCTTAGCAGAATTGGTGGAGCGGGTACGTCAATGTCTACCGTAGAATTTATCAAAGGTTTACTACTACACGGATTCAACAATCGTTCTTTCATGGATTGCAGCACCGTCCTACACTTGGAGCACCTTTGTTGCAAATAGGGTGGAAAAAATCCAACAATTAACGACTGAACATCAGTGGCATCATGTAGAAGGTACCCAAAATCCTGCTGATATCATCTCTCGGGGCATGCTTCCAGCTAAACTACACCAATCTAAGCTATGGTTCAAGGGCCCAGACTTCTTATTTGAACCAGCATCAAGATGGCCTAACCAAAAATTTCAACCACTGCAAGAGGTGCCTGAAAGTCGAGAAAGAAAATTCGCATTTTCAACAAGGTTAAAGACAGAAAATTATACGGACATAATGGCATCTGTCAACCACAAAAATTCCTTCACGAGGCTTCAACGAATCTTCACTTACTGCATGCGTTTCTGGGAAAATTGCAGACTACCAAAGGAGCGTAGATCAACAGGCCTTCTAACGATAACAGAACTGGACATGGCGTAAAATGGCCTAGTCAGAAATGTACAACGCATAACGTTTAGCAAAGAGTTTCAAAATCTCAAGGACAACAAATCGCTCGACACCAACAGTTCCATCCAATCATTGAACCCATTTCTGGACGAAGCAACTAGCGTCATCAGAGTTGGTGCTCGATTAAAACATTCCCAACTGAACGCAGAGGCAAACCATCAAACGTTACTTCCAAGGAATCACATACTCAGCGAGTTGTTGCTTAATCATATTCACAGAAAGCACATGCGTGCAGCTCCATAGACCTTAACAGCAATCGCGAGACAAAGATTCTGGATCATAGACATCAGGACATTAGCACGACAGATAGTGCATAGGTGCATTCGCTGTTTTAGATGCAAACCACAGAGCATCACTCAAATCATGGCCGATCTACCAGCCAGAAGAGTAACTCCTGCACAACCATTTCACACCACAGGAGTTGATTTTTGTGGACCGATTGTCATTCACCACAAGCTACGATGAGCCATCTCAGATAAAGCATATATTGCAGTTTTTGTTTGCTTCGCAACAAAGGCGGTTCATCTAGAAATCGTCAGCAATTTAAGTTCTATCGCCTTCATAAATGCACTAAAATGATTCATTTCTCGAAGAGGACTTTGCGCGACAATTTTCTGTGATAATGCAACCAATTTTGTTGGTGCTAAATCTGGATTAAAGGAGCTTGATGACTTATTCAAATCACAGGAAATGAAGGAGTCCATACACGAACTTTGCTCACAAAATCGCATAGACTGGAAGCCAATACCCCCACGTTCACCGCATTTTGGAGGTCTCTGGGAAGCAGCAGTAAAATCTGCGAAGAAGCATCTTGTACGGCAAACTGGATATGCGAGCCTGACGCAGGAAGAATTGCATACAGTCATCACTCAAATCGAAGCTATTCTCAACTCACGGCCTTTAACGCCCATGTCATCCGATCCAAACGACTTGAACGCTCTGACGCCAGGACACTTCCTGATAGGCAGGCCACTAACAGCCTTTGCAGAACCAGATGTAAGTGCCCTAAACATAAACAGTCTTACAAGATTTAGACGACTGCACCATATCCAACAATCATTTTGGAAGAGATGGTCATTAGAATATCTACAGGAGCTTCAACTAAGATACAAGTGGAAAAACAAACAACCTGACTTAAAAAAGGGCACCCTAGTACTGTTAAAGGATATGAACTTACCCCCTCTTAAATGGGCTCTTGGTCGCATTACAGACACATTTAATGGACCGGATAATCACACCAGGGTTGTGAATGTAAAAACAGCATTAGGCACTTTTAAAAGAGCGATCCACAACCTGTGTCCACTACCAATTGAAGAGTACAACAATAATCATCAGGACGAAGATTCAAACAGTCAACAAGTTACCGAAACAATAACAAACGGAGCTACATGCCTCCTACTGCACGGACCACCAAGAACTAAGCCCGCGGCAACAGATGACATCACTGCTAGTCCTCCTGCCAAAAGGCGAAACCTGAGCTCTGGCAAGAAAGTCAATCATCCATTGAAAGGCAGATTCTTGCCTATAAACCCAAACTGGTCAAATTGGATAACATTCTCAAAACAGGCAAAAACCACACAACCAAGCATAACGGCGGAAGAGAGCAAGGGTATTGCGCAACAGACTCAAGTTTTAAGTAATCCATAAAGAGGTAATTCGATGGCTGTCAGTTTTCTCCTGCTAACATCTTTAGTACTGCCAATATTCGGAGCACCTTTTAATGAGCCAGTGGAGATAGCACCATTCACAGATAATCCTGGGTTATTCTTCGAATCTATAGGCCAGGCTCAAATAATAAACAGTGAATGGAACTTGCTGGTTTATTATAACCTAACAAGTTACTGGGCCGAGTTTCAAGGAATAAGGAGTTGTATAGCGTCAATAGACCACCTTTGCAATGCAACAACAATCAGAAAGAATCATTGCCTAGAGATATTAAATCAGTTCGAGCATCAGCTTAGAGAACTAGAGGAAGCAAGTGACCTTTTATACAAACGAAGTGGTGGCCACAAAATGGCAAAAAGAGCACCTCTCAATATAATCGGAAACATTGCAAGCAAACTCTTTAGAGTACTCGACTCCGCTGTACGCTGAATATATAACGGGTGAAATTAAAAAAACACGGATGAATGAAAATTACCTCATACAATTACTGAAAAATCAAACATCAGTTCTGGAATCTACTACAAATATTATGAAAGGCAGGGAAGAATCCAATCAACAGCAGTTCAACTCCATAAAGAATCACATCGAAGCTTTACACAAATACATAGGTAATGCCCAATACGAACAACAAAGTGCACAAACTTTCAACTCATTGTCCATACTAACCACGCTAGTCCTGCAAAATTTTCACAGAATTCAAGGAGCATTTCTTGATGTTTTAACGGATCTTCATCACAACAAAATTAATCCTCTTTTGCTCTCTCCTATTCAGCTACAAGAACAAGTCGCACAAATTAAAGAGCACCTTCCTTACATGTTAAGAATTCCTGGAAATGGAAAGGATGGCGGTTTGTTACTTTACAGCCTAATGACAGCCGCAGCAAGGGTGGCAGAATCATATATCCTATTCGACACACGAATTCCACTACAACAAGATGAATACTTTCAACTCTTTAAAGTAATCCCAATTCCCACACTCCACAAAACCAGCTTTATATTAATTGAGCCATCTACCTAATACCTCATCGTTAATCTATCGAGAGACCGATACTATCCCTTAATGCAATTCGAACTGGACAAATGCAAAACCTTACACGATGAACGATATCTATGTGCGCAAAATCATCCGATCTACAACTTAAAATCCAGTGTGAGCCACTGTATAATGGAGCTACTAAATCATCACCAAACATTATCACCAACGTGTCGATTCCGAACCACAAAGCTCTCGAAGATTTGGATTCAGCTTCACAACCCCAACAACTGGCTATTTTCATTGGATGCGGAAACTACACTCAATATTGTCTGGGGAACCGAAGTCCTAGTCAAAACACTTAACGCAAGTGGAATCTTAAGGCTACGTCCGGAGTGCGCAGTCAAACAGACTTCCATGACGATTAGCGGACACGGCCGGTACCAAAGTAACCTTACCTCCGCACTTATCCCACGGATAAACATCAGTGCTTTGATAGAAGACCACCTGAGGTTAACACAAAGGACACCGCAACTCGCCTCATCCGAATTTCATCTGCAATCTAACGCACGAGAAATGAAGGAACTAACCTCTAGAATCAAAAGCCTCAATGCAGCTTCAACCTTTCCCGAACAATTTAACGTCCATGATGTCCATCACTATACCGTGACCTATCTATCTGTGACGGCCTTGCTAGCAATCTTCAGCTACTTAATGTATTTGCGGTGTAAGAAAACCAACATCTTTAAACTACCAGGAGCATCGCAAGGGGAGCAGCATCAACCTATCCCAAGAAAACGCAAGGGCCTGGACCAGAAATTTGTGTTGGACACCAACTCAAGGGGGGAGGATGTTTAAGCATTAAGCATTAAAAACCTATCAGCAAATTCAGAAGTCAATAACTTTGTTGAAGAAAAAAAAATGCAGCACAAATTCAGTTTAATTAGGTAAATTTCATGCACTTTTTCTGCATCAGCAACACCTGCAGACAAATAACACTTTCGTGAGATCGAATTTCACGCATGAAATTCGTTGTCAATTAAATTTATTAAATTGAATTTGTTGATTCTGCATATTTGTCATATTAAATTTTGTATATAAATATCGAGCTTTGTAAATAGAATTTTAGAATAAAGTTTTTATTAAATGAAAGCGTTGTTCTGTTGTTCTGGGTTTAATTAGGAAGCCTTCTTAAACCAAACAAATCTGAACTGTGTAGGAATCCTTCCCGGCTCAAACAAGTGCTTTACCTAAAAAGGGAAAATTAGTTAAACATTTTCTTACTCACGAACTATATTTGGATTGATTTATATTTCGAGTATTTGAAGAATTTTTATCTACGTATCAATGAGTTATGCATCAACAGTGATTTATCCGAAAAGGGAGCATTTTCTTACGTATAAATTATACTTGTATTATTTGAAGAATTCTTACCTGTATGTCAGTGAATTTTATGGGTGTATTTGCGAAGCGCACAAGCCATAAAAAAACACTTCTCCTAGCGCACAAGCAGGAGTTTGCGAAACGCACAATTGTTAAAGGATTACGCAATGTTTTGGAAACGCGCGGCTATAGTTAAGGTCAACGCATTGTTATAGCAGGTATCTTTACCTGATCTATGATCTTTACCTGATCTATGAAAGTTAAATTAAGTTTTTTAAAACACTAATATCAATATGAGGAGTACGCTCCGCGCCAAGCGCAAAGAAACACATGAACAGGCAGGCAGGCCAACACACACACACACACAGGCAGGCTGCCAGGGACAAACACAAACGCGCGCGGAGCGAAGCGGCCTGCCTGCCTGTTCTTGTGTATAAAATTCACTGCCAGGCAGGTAAGAATTCTTCACATAATCTAAATATAACTTAATCCAAAGATAATTTGTGCGTACGAAGCACTCTACGAGGCACCCCCAACCAAGTTCATTCTCAACAGCCTCGACTTCGGGCAGTCTCTCTACATTGGAGCCGTTCGTTTACTATCGCCACCGGCAGGCGAACACTTTTTCGTTGTTCGATCGACTGGAGAAATCTCTTCGGGCATCTCGGGCTGCTGACTACATACGGGTGTGTGTATAGTTTTTTTCATGCAGAAATCGTTGCCACAAAATATCTACAGTGTAGCAACATTTTTTGAGAATTTCGGGAGGGCTTGCTCTAATGTATTGCATGGTGGTGTCGCATGATGTTTTACGGCTAGGCGAGTTGCCGTTTGTTTTTGTGGAATTTTAGCTGACTAGCGGTAAGATTTTAACGAAAAATTGTATTTTGTGCTCATTTTGCACATTTTAGAATTTTTCGACTGAAAATATTTTGGTGTTGTTGTTTTTTCTTCTGCATTTCAGGGTTTTACATTATATATTTTTGTTTTGTTTTGCAGGATGGACACTGTTCATCCTATGAACAATTAATAAGAATTCCTTACCGTCATAATTAGAATCAATGCAATCATGACCTAAAAATAGCTTTCACAACATAAAGCGATTGCATTGATTCACAGTAGAAAAAAATGTTTACGTTTTTTTTTTATTCGATATACACTACATACATATGTACAAGCGCTTTTTCTTTGGTTCACCAGGTCAGTAAAAAAAAGCTGACCATACTTTTTTACTATGTTGAAATAATTCAACATAACTTTGCTATGTAAAAATTATTTCTTTTAAAGAATTTTGAATTGTATTCATATTAATCTATGTTGAAATAATTCAACATAGCTGTGCTATGTAGAAATTATTTCTTTTAAAGTCAATTTAGTTATTATTGGCATGTAAGCATTTTTGCTCTATTATAAATAGCCTATACCTTTAAATGATTAAATTAGTATCACCAAATACGTTGAACTTTTCTTTTAACCACTTCTCAAGCAAACCAGCGCTTATCCATCCCCCGCCAGTGGTAAGAGGATAAGCCAAGCAAAGTAAACTTAACTCAACACACTGTTGAGCTTCGGTTCATCGTTAATTTAAACTTAATTCAACACACCGTTGAATTCTGTTCATTTTCCTTCGAGCCGAGAAAAGAGAACAACTAAAGATTTAACACACTGTTGAGTCTAGCTCTTTTTTTTACAATCATCCAGCTGAATCATTTCATCGCTACAGCAGACTTAACACACTGTTAAATCTAGCTCTACTTCGCACTCAACCAGTGTTAAATCCAAAGCTAAAAGACCGGCTCTCTCATTTCTGAGAACTCACGGAGCATCATCTTAAAAAATATATAAAAAAAAACCGGCAGTATCAACACTAAGATTTGACACACTGTTAAATCTAGCTGTTATCTACGTCTGCAGGGTTTTGAACACACAGAGAAGTCTTTTGGATCCAAAGCATTTCTACGAAAGTTCTCAATCAAATAGAAATATCGTATCAGCTTCATACAAGAATCCCTACCAAGAAACAAAATAATGACGAAGTTAGAAGAATACATCAAATCTCAAAAAGCAATAGCAAAAAATATATCGGATTTAATCAGAAACTTTACGAAAGACCCCATAGAAAGAAAAACAGATCAATACTTCAGAAAAAAAACAAAAGACTTGCACGATTACTGGTCTAAGTTCACATCTCTTAACCAAGAGATCGAGAACATCATACCACAAGAGCATCCGTACCATACTGAGGACTTGTTCGGAAAGACGTTTGAATTATACAAGGGTGGTATTGAAATGTACGTAAACTATGAAAATGATACATGGAAAACACAAAATCCAGTAGATGAACAACCAGCTAAAACAATACCAGCAACTTCCTCGGTTACTTCAACGGTATCAATTCCTCCAGCAGTGTCTTCTATAGCAATAGCTACAAAAACTACTGCAACAATGGTTAACGATTACACAAACATAACCACACCCATACCACCCGTACAGAGTTACGAGTTTCCGATTCAAACCTCAACTCTACCTGCCACATCCGTGCCGTTTTGGGAAGCTCAACAGCAACTTACATCAGCCTTTCCACATCCAGAGCTTCCAAGGATAAATAACTTCCTCAAGTTACCACCAGTGAAAATTCCTAGGTTCAACGGAGATTATAGAGAGTGGAAATCTTTCATCGATATCTTTTCGAATGTCATCCACAATAACCCTCACCTTAGTAACGTTGAGAAGATGCAATATCTCATCTATCACTTAGAAGGAGATGCCAAAAGAGTAATTTCTCACCTGCAATTAAGTAGTAACAACTAGAACACTGCCTTACAATTAATTAAAACAGGTGTCGTATGCAGGAAAGCTCACAATATCTATCAATGCGGAGAACTCAAGCTAATGGGAATTGACCAACGACACGCAGTGGTCAAACAAAACAATCTTTGTCTTAATTGTCTAGCACACAACAAGACAGAAAGGTGCAAATCAACCAAAACCTGCCTGTTTTGCAAAAGGAAGCAGCATAGCTTATTACATCGAAACAGCGAAAAAGGGTTCAATTCCACTCACCCACCTGCTACCACGGATTAGAACAATCTAGCAGCTCACTTGACGACAAATACATGTCAACATGGAAATGAATCAATATCCACAGCAAAAGATATCATGACCTTTCACACTAGTAACACCAGAATTACACACGTATTATTACCCACTGCTGTAGTGAGGCTAAGAAATGCATTTGGACAAATAGAGTCTTTTAGAGCACTGATAGATCCTGGTTCGCAGGTCTCTCTAATAACAGAAGAGGCTGTTCAAATCATGAAGCTCCAAAAGCATCCAATCAAAGCAACAATACCAGGAGTTGGGGAATCTGAGTTTGCCAAAATCTCCAGCAAGGTAAATATCAAGCTCCAACTCCGAAACAAACAAGACACTTACCTCTCAGTGGAAGCACTCGTCTTGTCCAAAGTATACTTCTACCTTCCTGAAACTCACTTAACTGGAATCAAAATTAAGAGTTACGAAAACATGGTATTGGCTGAGCCAAATTTCAACAAACCAGGTTCCATTGATTTGCTTCTCGGAGCTGACGTGTATGCTAATATTCTAATTGAATGTGTCAAAACAGGACAACCAGCAGCCCAAAATACAAAATTAGGATGGATTGTTCTTGGCAGTACCCCAAATACCTGGCAGGAAACAACCAAACTCACAAGTCTTCTATCACTCGCAGAAATTCAAGAACAACTTGAAAAATTCTGGGCAAATTGAAGACAGTACTCCAGTAACTCAAACCAATGACATATGCGAAGAACACTTCAGAAAAACGCATAAACGAGATGAGGAAGGAAGATACATGGTACAATTGCATTTTAAAGATGATAAGGGACAGTTAAGCCAATCTAAAAATGTAGCCACTGCGCGCCTAATCCAAATGGAGAAGAAATTAAGCAAAAATTCAGACTTTCAAATTGAATACAACAACTTTTTGAAGGAATATCTGGCTTTGGGGCATATGAGCCCAGCAAAATCATATAAGGGAGATGTATCTATGGTATATTACTTGCCACATCATGCCGTGTTTAAAAACGACAGCACTACTACCAAAAACGCGTTGTATTTGATGCATCGTGCAAAACTGAATCTGGATATAGCCTTAACGACTTACTACACAGTGGGCCAAAGATTCAGCAGGATCTTACAGAAATACTTTTAAGATGGAGAAAACATCGGTTCAGGCAAATCAGCGTCGCTAAAGAGGATAGAGATTATCAAAGGATACTTTGGCGACAGCTACCAGGGGAGCCAATCCAAGAATTCACACTATATACAGTAACATACGGAACTGGTCCTGCCTCATATATCGCAGTCAAAACTCTCAAGCAGCTGACAGAAGATGAAGGCACCCCGCTTCCTATTGGGCGGAAAGTTCTAAATTCCGACTTCTATATAGACGACATGTTAACAGGCGCAAACACAAAACAAGAAGCCCGTGAGTTACAAAGGCAAATAAATTTGTTACTAAAGAAAGGAGGATTCAATCTTAGCAAATGGGCGTCGAATGATGAGGGACTTTTGAGTGATATCCACGAAGATATAATAGAAAAGGGGATTCTTGAAATAAAGGAAGCTGAGACAATACAGGCTTTAGGAATTCAATGGAATCGCAAACGAGATGAACTGCAATTTAAATTGAAACTTGTGTGCATGCCTGCCTGAGTGAGTGTGTATGTGTGCCTACCTGCCTGTGTGTGTGTTTCTTTGCGCTTGGCAAATACACCCTACATGGATATATTACTTAGGGCAGGTAAAGATACGACCTAAAACAATGCGTAATCCCTTAACAATAGGTGTGCGCTTCGCAAACTAGTTTTGACTAGATTAATTTTGGGTTGTGCGCTTCGCACATATACCCGAATTTTATACACCAACAGCGACGTTCCTGAAAGGAAATTTTATTAAACATTCCCTGGTGCATAAATTATATTTAGGTAATTTTGAGAATTCTTATCTACGTACGTACTGTGATGTACCTACCTGTTGTGACATAATATCATTGACACTTATCTGAAAGCAGGTTTGTGTGAATTAGCTATTCGTCGAAATAAAATTACGTATCTGTCGTGGTATAATATCATTGATTCCTATCTGAGAATAGTATAAAATGAAGTAGATACTCTTCGAAATAAGTCACGTACCTGTGGCGATACAAGGTCATTATTGTATATCTGAAGAGGGAAAAAAAGGGGACAAAAGATCGACCCGGATCAACAGATGCGCTTGGCGAGCACAGGAGTAGATGGCGATGAGCTGATCCCACTCATGTTATTTTTTTTTATAAGAGTTCAAGTAAGTGGTTAGGTTCGGCTGATTCAGGTGTAGGATTGTAGGATAGGGAGCCTAGCATAGGTTAGATCTTCAAATTACTCAGGTGAACGAAGAAAGAATGAGGAAGATCTTAGAATAAATTGAAAGAATTGGATTAAAATTCTTCTTTTATAACGATATACATTTATTTTTTATTATTAGTATTCTTCTTTTTTCATGTGGATTTTCTTTCGTCTATCTAATTTACAGGTTCTTTGTGTATTCCCGTATATGGTATACCGAGTCATGGTAAAAGTAAACTCATTTGATTGTAACGCCAAAGGTCTGGTGATCCGGGAAGAAGAAATCGCTTACAGTCCGAATTTTCACTTGGAATAACAGAAGAAAAAAACAAAATTTAGTCCAGAGGGCCCTCTTGGGTTCCCTTTCTGTTGTTGCTGGTCAAATTTTTTTTTATCATACCTTCTCACTTTGAAGGAGCATTAAGATGATTAAGTAATTATCCGAGGAGAGGGGTGGGGGCAGTGATGCTGATGCGTCCGGAAGGTACTAGCGGCTAAACACACAAATGGGGCTGAGCATTTCGATACGGCTTTGGAGGCTTAGCCAGGGTGGATGGGAACGATTTGGCCCAATAATACCCAAAGCCGGGGTCTCAACAACATCGGAGATCCTCTCAGTTCCCTCACTCTCTCTCAATCGTTCATCTGCCAGCGTTGAAAACTCTCCGGGTGAATTAGTACTTGTTCGGTGTTGCTGAGGTCTTCTGTTCTTCTTTTCTTACAGCATTCAATCATATAAATTTTGTTTCTTGCCAGCCTTTCAGGTACCACCAGAAGGAGGAAGCCCATATAGATCCTTTTTTGTCCAGCTCTTTTCTTTACTGTCCGTCCGTCTGTCTGGTCTATCTTCATGATGATATATGCACAGCTTAACAAGCATTGAAGGGATGTGGGTGGCAAGGACTCCCCCCTAGCCGACTGATCGCTGGCGGCAATTGCTGTGCAGCCACCCACGCATATCCTGGATATGATTTTTGTAGCAAGGAGGTGTCAGATGCAGTATCCATCTATATCCAGGTAAGAGTGGATGTAGGTGGATCTGTCGACTGACAAGCTCTTCGTTACAAATGGCGCCCAATTTGGTTTTTTTTCGGCATTTAGTCAAGCTTCTCTTGACTAAAGTGCAATTACTATTTGAATGAGCTTTTCTGGTCGCCCATTTGTGTTACAAATGGCGCCCAAAATTGGTTTCTTTTCCGGCCTTTAGCCAAGCTTCTCTTGACTAAAGTGCATTTACCATTTCTAGAATCAGTTCCTATTGTTATTATCATAAGCAGATTTTTATTGTTTCCGTATAAAGTCTCATTATTTTAATGTAAAATTTTTCGAATGCGTACTCAAGCGATTCCGTTTAATCCAGAGCGGTCTAACTGAGAATTTCACTATCTATTAGCATGGCTACTTCTTGCCTACAGCAGCTGGCGGCCTGAGGTGGGTTGCTTGGCTGGATACAAGTGGCAGAGTCTACGTAGAGTTTTTTTGCTTCTGAAAAGTGCGTTACTTTCATGATAGCCCCTCTTTGCTCTCGTGAGGCTCGATCTTTGTATCGCGGCTGGGTCACTCGGCCATGGTCCTGGTTGCATGTTTGTTAGCAAATTTCCCTCGGTCAAGTTCAAATTAATTGTATCCTAATGTAACAGTTCCGCCTGTCTAAGTGCTCGTCTCCTCGGCAGCAAGCGAGTCTTGTGCGCAAGGCGTACCTCATTTGAAGCCAAACTTTGGCTCGTGGACGCCGAGATGACGACCACTTGACAGTTTTATCTGCATGGCGAGTTGCTCAGCTGACCCAAATCTGGCAAGTTGTTGAACGACGTTCATCTTGAGATTCTTGTCCTTGTCTGGGCATTGGAGTCAGCTTACCGGCTCCAGTGTGTAACCTAGCACCAGGGTTTGTTTTTTTTTGTTCAAACCCTACTTCCCTTATCATAAAATTCTATAATTCCTCTTGATGTTCCCTAGTGTAAAGGTGAGTTGTTCGGTTTGCAGTGGTCAGTCAGCGTTGTATGTGATGCATACGTCATTGGTATTAGTTCCGCTTACACCTGCTAGTTCCAGGGAGAAGCCAGTATATTATTAAATTTCTATGTTGTTGCGGGCTCTGAACCATTCTAGTTTTGGGTTTTGTAAAGCTGCTTTGAGGTTTGTATTGTCACAATTGGCATACATAAGCATTCAGTTTTTTTGGTTTGTAATTATTTTGAGATATTAATACATACAATCGGCTACTGATTCTCTCCTGAGTACTGGCAGCCACTGAATTACTGACACCTCACATCCGCCTTTGATCTCAGCTTCACTCCCCTGCCAAGTTGATGGACGTTGTCCATACTTTTCTGATTTTTATCCTTGGTAAAATAGTGTTCGGCCTGATTATCCTAGATATGGGATGGTAGCCCTTCAGGCGCCGGTCCTACAATTTTATTATCTTCTACAAACGGTAGCTCACAGTATGGACTGATCGAAGTGCATAGATGAACAATATTCGGCAGCGAAGAGAGAGAGACAGAGTTTTTTTTTCTGGGCTGGAGAATAGGATTTTTTTTTGTGTTGTTGTGTGGAAGAAGCTGTTCTTCCGCGTTGATCCGTCATGCCGACATCCCCTTTCTTAAATGAAGAACGTTAGTAATACACATAGTATAAATAAATTGCACACAGTATAAATAAATTGCTTGTGTAGGTCACGCAGAACGTATAATCTCAAATCAGAGCAGCATTAGCATAAACAAATTTTCTTTTTCACATACATACTTGGCACAGTTTTCAGATAAATATTCTCTTTCATTAGTATAGACCCTTTTTTTTTACTAGGTTTACTGGGCACAACTTTCAACTGAAGTATTTTCAGCATAGCACAAACGCATTTTTTTTCTTTTATTTATATAAATTTGGCACAATTGTCAGTAGAATCATCTTCGACATTAAGATAAACGCACTTTGGGTTTTTCTATTATTTAATCATGCTGGGCATAACTATCGGCTGAATTATCATTGATAGTGACATCAGGACAATGTCTATTAAGCTTATTTGGCACAAGTTTCGTTTGAAATATTGTTGGCATTAGTATAGACACGCTCTTTTTTATTAGTTTTATTTGGCACAATTTCCGTTTGAATTATCGCGACATTAGTATAGACGCATTTTTTTTTTGTATGTTAGGTTTACTTGGCACAGTTTCCGGCTGAATTAGCTGCAGCACTAGTATAAACGCATTTATTTTTCTTTTATTTATACATTTGGCACAATTTTTGTGGGCATCATATTTGGCCTTATGATAGATAAAGGCATCGTGTTTTTTTATATATACATAGATATTTGGCACAATTTCCGGCTGCAGTATCTTCGATATTCGTTAAACGCACTTTGGTCTTTTTTTTTTGTTTATTATACTTGGCGGAATTTTCAGTTGAATTATCGCGAATAGTCACATAATAGTTTCCCTATCGTATTTGGTACAATCTTCAGTTGAACTACTCTTGGCATTACTATAGACGCGTCCTTTTATTAAAATATTCAGTATAATTCTCGGGTGAATTGTCTTTTGATATCAACACACACCAGAGTATTTCCTCGCGAATTTTTTTTTCTTGGTTTTGTTTGTCGTGGAGATTCAGACCAAGATGGACTTCTCCTTTTTATCACCGGATAAGCTTGAGGTCGAATTCGCTGTACGCAACTTTAGATCTGATGACGCTAACGCTCGCCGTAAGCTCATGGAAGTGTACGAGGCCGAGAAATCAAAATCCGGCTGAGTACCCTATAGGTCTCACGCTTATAAGAACCCATCGCGTGAATTAGACTATATTATCAGTCGAGTCGACACTCTAAACCATGATTTGAGCTCGGATGCCATCCGAACCAACGAAGATCGTACGCGCTATATCAGTCAGGAGCTCCATGTACTCCATAGAGCCTGGCGACAATACGTCTCCTTCTGTCCAGTCTGATGCACAATCTTATGTGCAGACCTTGGAAGATATCCTGAGCCGTGTCGAATCTTCCCAGTCTACGAAAGTGTCCGTGGCTAAGGGCACTGGAGGCGTAACGCTCACAGTTCCTGTGACTAGCACAGACAGTCAAGGGTCCAACACGCTGACAGGTGCCAAGCCGAAAACAGTTTTGACAACGGAAGGCACTGCGTTGGGCGTACCAGGACCTAAATAAGCAGACCAATTCCAGAAGCGGAGCTGGTGGAAATACTGCGTCGTAACATGAAGCCGGCCTTACAGGATGCGTTACTTCTCTATCAGACTGACAACGTGCTAGATTTGAGAGACCTATGTAATCGATTTGAAAAATTATGGTCTGATATAGGTTCGCCGCGAGCGGTCGCACCGCGACGAGCAGTGCATGAAATTTATTCAGATACGCCGTATTTGAATCACACTTTGTTTAGCGAGGTGTTCAAAATAATGCTTCGAGAAGGATCCACTGACCCGCTAGATCTCGAGTGACATGTTGGAACTGTTCGGCTGAAGATCACGTCTACATAAACTGTCCACTATGTCCACAGATGGTCTTCTGCTATGTATGCGGTGCAGTGGGGGTAATTAAAACGCAATGTAGAGCTTGCTTGTCGGGAAACCGAGGCAGGGGTCAAAATTTTGTAGGTGGTCAGCGCCGTTTGACTCCAAGCCAAACCTTCAGGCGCACGACAGAAGAAGCGGCTACCAACACCGAGCTTAACCGCTACCGTTAACTCCACAGCGTAGAGCTGTCAGCGATGCTGCAGCGCTCCCAAAACTCAAAACTCGTGAACCCATATTGGATTTTAAAGCGGCCAACAGTCTTAAAGTAAACATGTCTAACTCTTCCACTCAGACGGAGAATTCCAGTACGCAAAGCACGTCGAATTTTACGACCTACTCGGAACGCGGTCCTTCAGAAAATTGTAGTTGCACCTTATCGGATGAAAACACTTCAATCTCCAGCTCAGATATAGAGGATGCATCGTTTGGTGGCAGCGAATTCCCACCGGCTTGGGGTCCATTTCTTCCAGGACTGTCTAACGTACACATAGAAACCTCAGCCTGTGTAGAGTCATAAAGGCTGCCATCGCCGAAACCGTAGTATCTGATGAAGAGGATCCCTTGGATCCTCTGCCTTACGCCGATGTCTACATTCAGGGACAAAAGATACGAGGCTTATTGGACAGAGGTGCAAATGTGAGAGTGCTCGGGCTGGAGCGAAGAGTTTCCTGGGAAGGATGGGGATCTCGTTTCACTCGATGTCATCATCAATTTCGACCGCTGATGGGCGGCAGCAAAAGTTTCTGCGCCATATACGAGTCCTCGTAAAGTATGGTGAAAGACGTGTATGATGAGACTGCACATAGTTCCCTCTCTTCAGCAACACCTGTACCTGAGGATCAATTTTTGGAAGACCTTTGGTTTAAGACCTGTCATGGTAAGTGAGCTTCATTCTTTGCCAAAACCCTCACCTTCTTGTTCGCAACAGCACGATCTTTCAGAATGCGATTCGCAACGTTTGTAGGAGGTGATCTCCTCTTTTCCGTCATTCAGCCAGCAAGGCTTGCGTCTCAACACCTTGGTAGAGCATGAGATAGACATCGGTCTGGCGAAACCCATTAAACAGCGCTTCTACTCAGTGTCTCCAGCAGTGCAGAAATCTCTATATGACGAGCTCGACCGAATGCTGTCGCTAGGGGTCATTGAGGAGAGCCAAATTTCATGGTCGTCACCAGTGACTTTAGTTAAGAAGGCTAACGGTAATGTGCGCCTCTGTCTGGGCGCCCGAAAAATAAACTCCGTAACAGTCCCAGATGCCTTTCCGTTACCTCTTATAGATGGACTCCTCAGTAGACTCCAGGAGACAAAGTTTATTTCTGCCATAGACCTGAAGGATGCGTTCTGACAAATCCCTCTCGCTGTAGGATCAAGAGACAAAACTGCTTTCGCAGTGCCGTGAAGACCCCTATACCAGTTCAAGGTGCTTCCTTTTGGACTTTGCAGCGCTCCGCAAACAATGTGCAAGCTGATGTGCAAAGTCATCCCTCACCAACTGCATGACCGAGTGTCTGAGTATCTTGACGACTTACTCATTACTTCCTCCACGTTTGACGAACACCTAAGGCTTCTGGCGGAAGTCGCGTCGTTGCTTCGCCCTGCCGCCCTGGCGATCAACGTGGAGAAAAGTAAGTTTTGTATGACAGAGTTCAGATATCTTGGGTTTGTAGTTGGGGATGGGTGCTTGCGGGCTGATCCCGAAAAGGTCACTGCTACTGAGAGCTTGCCAAGGCCAACAACTGTCCTCGGACTATGCGGCTGGTATAGGAGGTTCATTCCACATTTCGCTACAATCGCTAGTCCTCTAACGGATCTTCTAAAGAAAAACATCAAGTTTGAGTGGAACGAAGAAGCTGAACTGGCATTCCAACAGCTAAAACAGTGTCTGATGACCGCACCAGTGCTCACGAATCCTGACTTCTCCAAGCCTTTTTTCATTCAGTGCGACGTTAGCACTACAGGGGTTGGAAGCGTTTTGTTTCAGCGTTCTGTGGATGGGGATGAGCATCCCATCGCTTACATGTCACAGAAGCTGAACGCTGCTCAACGCAACTACAGCATGACCGAGTTAGAGTGTCTGGCCGCCGTATTGAGTATACAAAGGTTCAGGCCGTATGTGGAAGCACTGGAGTTCACGGTCATTACTGACCACGCTAGCCTTAAATGGCTCATGGACCAACGGGATCTATGTGGCAGGCTGGCTCGTTGGAGCCTCAAACTCCAGGCCTTCAAATTTCACATTGAATACCGTAAAGGTAAGGACAATGTGGTGGCTGATGCTCTTTCCAAGTCATTTGGTGACGAGGCAGCGAAACAACACACAGACGAGTTAGTTTATCCTGCGCAAGTCAGTTCGCTTGATTTGAAGTCACCCGCATTCCATGAGAAAACGTATGTGGAGAGAATCCAGCGAATCACTTCCAATCCAAGCGGTTTTCGGAGCTTACGAATTAGCGGTGGTAAGGTCTATATCTCATTTTCGTTTCCAAATATCAACGTCTCAGAAGAGCGGTATCAGTGGAAGCTATGGATTCCTGATAGTCTCACTGGCGATTTGATAAAATCCGAGCATAGTCCTCCTATAGCAGCACATTTCGGTTTCGCAGAAATTACGTCGTCAGTATTGCTGGCCGAGCATAGCTTCAGAAGTACGACAGTTCATAAACGCCTGCGAAACGTGTAAACTGATCAAGCCGACCAATGTGTCTTCAAGACCTCCTCTGGGCACAATACGGACTACGGAGCTGGCATGGCAGCGCATCTTCTGTGACTTTTTTGGACCATACCCGCGTAGTCGAGGCGGCAATAGGTACATCTTCATCGTACTTGATCACTTATCTTAGTTTGTGTTGTTGAAAACAATGCCCGAGTCCATAGCCCCACGGGTTGTCAAATTCCGGGAGAAAAAGGTCTTCTTAATGTTTGGAGTTCCGGTAATGGTACCCTCAGATAATGGTAGTCAGTTCATTGCAAAGATATTCGCCCAACTGTTAGATCGTTATGGGGTGAAACACATCTTCTCACCAGCTTACTCCCCTCAATCAAACGCCTCTGTGGCGAAGCCGATCTCGTTCAGATGTTCATCCCAATTTCGATGCGCTGTGCCGACGTAGGCACAGACAGAACAGACTGATGTTCTGGCAGCGATCCGCGCCTACGTCGGCACAGAGCATCGAAATTGGGATGAACATCTGAGTGAGATCGGCTTCGCCATCCGTAATGTCGTGCATGAGTCATCTAAGTGCTCGACATATTTCCTCCTTTTGGGTCGACATCCGGTAACAAGTGGGGGCTCATATAAACTTCTACGAGATTTAAAGGCAGATAACTTATACTTGTCAACCAAAAGCTTCAGCTATTGCGCGATGAAGTAAAGTTTCGTTTTACGGAGCCGTATCGAAAGTACGCCGCTGGCTACAACTTGCGAACTCGAGAAAGAGCCTTTGTACCTGGACAGACTGTGTACGTCCGAAACTTTGTGCAAAGTAGCGCAGTCGATCACTTTTCTTCCAAATTGGCACCTAAGTTCAAAAAAGCGACTATTGTAGAACGAATCGGGCGTGTTTCATATCGTCTGCAGAATGATAAAGGTCTCTCAATCGGAATTTTACATGCTCAGGATATAAAGTCTTGATCAGGGTCGATTAGATGTGGGTTAGCCTTCACCTGAAGAAATTTTATTTTCCTGTCTTTCTTCAATTTTCTTCCAACTAAAGGGTTACCGAGCGGTGGTTGGTGTGGCTGAAGCCTCAGTGGAGTGTAGTTTTTATAGTACATTGTCTCTAAACTATCAAATTTAGATGGTCTCAGTCTTTGTTACTAACCCCTTCTCGGTTAGCCTTCATCTGAAGGGTTTTACTTTCCTGTCCTTTCTTTAATTTTTTTTTTCTTTCAATCAAAGAACGTCACAGCGTCAGCGAGTGCGGATGGAGCCTCAGCGAATGTTTTTTATATTGTGTATTATCTCTAAGCTATCAAGTTTAGATGGTCTCAGCCTTTGTTACTAACCCCTTCTGGGTTAGCCTTCATCTGAAGGGTTTTACTTTCCTTTCCTTTCTTCAATTTTTTCTTTCAATCAAAGAACGTCACAGCGTCAGCGAGTGCGGATGGAGCCTCAGCGATTTTTTTTATATTGTGTATTATCTCTAAGCTATCAAGTTAAGATGATCTCAGCCTTTGTCACTAACCCCTCCCGGGTTAGCCTTCATCCGAAGGGTTTTACTTTCCTGTCCTTTCTTCAATTTCCTTAGAGCTTGAACCCGCTTGCTGCATCCCGCGGGATGTCCGTCGTCCTGAGTGAGTTGATAGAAGAATTCTATCTGTTACGAAGCGTTTTCATCTCTTGGGATTGGGAGAATTCCGGGGTGTTGCGACCAGATTCAGCAGAACACAGAACGTTAAGGAGGGCGTCTCACCGAATAATTTGTAGCCTCGAGCCGAACATTCCCATACGTGATAAACCGATCGCTGCACCTCCTCCTGGCCAGCTCATTGGGCGAAGCGAGTTGATAGACGAAGTCTATCTATTGATAGGTCCTCCCTCGTTCAAGGTGAGCCAGCATTATAGCCGCAGATGCGACGTTTATTGCTCAACAATCCAGGGTTTAGCGCATGCCCAGCTTGAGACTCTAGTGGGTCGTCCCCACGTTGGGCGCGTTGTGGGAGAACCTATTTTCCTTTATTGCTTATACTGACTCATGTCGCGTGTCAAATCCCGGCTTGAGACTCTTATCTCCGTGGGTCGTCCCCACGCTGTAGCGTATTACCCATACGCTACCCTTTTCCTTCCCCTCTCCGTTCTTTTACTTTCTTTCGGCTTCCCTACCTTCTGTAGAGAAACCCCCATAACTTTCCCAGGGTACCTGAAAAGGGGTGAAAAGGAACATATTTTTGAGAAGTATCCCTATGCTACTTCTCCATACCAATAAAAACCCTGAAAATAAAAGTTATATATTTCCGAGAAGTAGCCCTATGCTACTTCTCCATATAAATAAAAATCCTGAAAATAAAAGTTATACATTTTTGAGAAGCAGCCCTATGCTACTTCTCCACATTGTATCCATCCTGCAAAACAAAAAAAAAAAATATAAAATGTAAAACCCTGAAATGCAGAAGAAACAACAACAACCGCAAAATATTTTCAGTCGAAAAATTCTAAAATGTGCAAAATGAGCACAAAATACAATTTTTCGTTTAAATCTTACCGCTAGTCAGCTAAAATTCCACAAAAACAAACGGCAACTCGCCTAGCCGTAAAACATCATGCGACACCACCATGCAATACATTAGAGCAAGCCCGCCCGAAATTCTCAAAAAATGTTGCTACACTGTAGATATTCTGTGGCAACGATTTCTGCATGAAAAAAATTATACACACACACCCGTATGTAGTCAGCAGCCCGAGATGCCCAGTCGATCGAACAACGAAAAGGTGCTCGCCTGCCGGTGGCGATAGTAAACGAACGGCTCCAATGTAGAGAGACTGCGCGAAGTCGAGGCAGTTGAGAATGAACTTGGTTGCGGGTGCCTCGTAGAGTGCTTCGTACGCACAAATTATCTTTGGATTAAGTTATATTTAGATTAGGTGAAGAATTATTACGTGTGCGCCAGTTATTTTTATACGTCATTAGTGATTTACCTGGAAAGGAAATTTAATTAAACATTTTGTTACGCACAAATCATTTTTAAGATTATTTGAAAAATTCTTACCTGCGTGCCAGTGAATTTTATACGTCATTAGTGATTTACCTGAATAGGAAAATTAAACATTTATCCACCTGAAAAGGAAAAATTAATTAAACATTTTCGTTGCGCACAAATAATTTTTAGATTATTTGAAAAATTCTTACCTGCGTGCCAGAGAATTTTATACGTCAACAGTAATGTACCTGAAAAAGGAAATTTTATTAGACATTTTCGTGTGCGTAAATTATATTTTCAATATTTTACGAATTCTTACCTGCGTATCAGCACTGAGCGTACAATAAATAGAGAACTCAGATCAAAGAAAAATGTGTCGAAGTTCGCAACGTATTCTGTGGCTCCCACACTCTCAGAAAGAAGAGACAAGAAAGTGGTAGGGATCCTTCTGCTAAAGCAACTCTCTTTGCTTTCTTTTCTTTTTCATATTCGCGACTTTCATGACTTTCATGGCTCACGCGCGTGTTATGGGCGAGCTAAACGTAAAATAATGTAGGCAGCACGAGAGCAGAAAATTAAGCAGAATCAGCAATCAATTGGTACGCCCTTTTCGTGTGCACCATCTTGATTCTGACGATTTGTTTATTTTTCTTGAAAGACGAATGCTACCGGAACAAATTAAGCAAAATAACCCTTCTTTTGGGATTCTCTGTAGTCGGGAAAATAATATTACTCTCGTTTTTTGTGTAAGCAGCTCCTTTAAGATATAATATTTTAATTCACGGAATTATTTTCAGAGTAATAAATTTAATAAAAAAACGTCTTTGGAATCACAAAATTAAAATCTACCAAAATTCAAAATAGCGAACCTAAATTGACTACCGAAAAAACTAAACTTCAAGGGATTTCGAGGTCGCTCATTTCGAATCTGCCATCAAATTTCCAATTTTATAAATAAAAAAAAAATTTCTTAGAGTATAAATTAATGGAAATTGATGAATAAAAGAAATATTTGATTTAATTAAGAGGGATTGTCTTGAATTAAAATCCTCATAACCTTTTCTTAATCCTGAATTAATAAAATCGTCAATAAATGTAAATAGAAATAAAATCAACTGTTTCTAAGACCTAAGAAGTTTCACTTTTGAATTAATATGTTCCTCAAAGATTTAATTAAGTGAGGGGCCATCAAATATCGCATACGTTTTTTCCCGCGTAATTCAAAATACGGATATTCTGGAGTTATCCCATATTTCGTGGAATTTTTTGTTCTTTTTTTTATTTGTTCATTTTCTGTCTTTTGCTTTGATTCTCATTTCTGTGTTATTGTGGCTCACCGCCGCAGCCAACAAGAAGTATCTGTATGCCTGCCGGTGTGATTCCACAGTGGAACAAGCACCAGCAGCTTCTCTCTTATGGCTAAGCCAAAGTGTCATGCCATTCTTGCCGGTGTGATATGCATATGCATAAACAATTAAATGACTGAGTGAGAGAGAGCTCCGCAACAGAGGTAGAGCTTTTAGAAATACTCGCGGCGATTGTGATAGAAGCTGGTGGGAGCCACTGGGAATGAAAGCAATTTGTGTGCATCGTCAGGTTTCTCCTCATTTGAGTTCTCTATCTGTTGTATGCTTAGTGGTATCAGTCAGGTTATGCATTATTAGTGATTTACCTAAAAAGGAAAATTAATTAAACATTTAGTTAAACATTTTCGTACGCACAAATTATCTTTGGATTAAGTTATATTTAGATTATGTGAAGAATTCTTACCTGCGTGCCAGTGAATTTTATACGTCCACAGTGATGTACCTGAAAAGGAAATTTTATTAAACATTTTCGTGTGCGTAAATTATATTTAGATTGTTTGAAGAGTTCTTACCTGCATATCAGTTCAGTTAGGGTATGCATCATTAGTGATTCATCTAAAAAGGGAAATTAGTTAATTATTTGAAGAATTCTTACCTGCGTATCAGTCAGTTTATGCATCATTAGTGCTTTACCTAAAAATGGAAAATTAGTTAAACATTTTCTTACTCACGAACTATATTTGGATTGAATTATATTTCGAGTATTTGAAGAATTTTTATCTACGTATCAATGAGTTATGCATCAACAGTGATTTACCCGAAAATGGAGCATTTTCTTACGTATAAATCATACGTGTATTATTTGAAGAATTCTTACCTGCATGTCAGTGAGTTTTATACACCAACAGCGACGTACCTGAAAGGAAATTTTATTAAACATTCCCTGGTGCATAAATTATATTTAGGTAATTTTGAGAATTCTTATCTACGTACGTGCTGTGATATAATATCATCAGTTCAAATCTGAAAGTGTAATGAAGTGAAGTAGATAATCTTCGATAAATGATGTACCTACCTGTTGTAACATAATATCATTGACTCTTATCTGAAAGCAGGTTTGAGTGAATTAGCTATTCGTCGAAATAAAATTACGTATCTGTCGTGGTATAATATCATTGATTCCTATCTGAGAACAGTATAAAATGAAGTAGATATTCTTCGAAATAAGTCACGTACCTGTGGCGATACAATTTCATTATTGTATATCTGAAGAGGAAAAAAAGGGGACAAAAGATCGACCCGGATCAAGAGATGCGCTTGGCGAGCAAAGGAGTAGATGGCGATGATCCCACTCATGTTATGTTTTTTTTATAATAGTTCAAGTAAGTGGTATTTAAGTAAGTTAGGTTAAGATTAAGGTGTAGGATTGTAGGATACAGAGTAGGTTAAGCCCATCAGAGGTTAGATCTTCAAATTACTCAGGTGAACGAAGAAAGAACGAGGAAGATGTTAGGATAAATTGAAAGAATTGGATTAAAATTTTTCTTTTATAACGATATACATTTATTTTTTATTATTAGTATTCTTTTTTTGCATGTGGATTTTCTTTCGTCTATCTAATTTACAGGTTCTTTCTGTATTCCCGTATATGGTATACCGATTCATGATAAAAGTAAACTCATTTGATTGTAACGCCAAAGGTCTGATGATCCGGGAAGAAGAAATCGCCTACAGTCCGAATCTTCACTTCTAAAAACAGAAAAAAAACAAAATTTAGTCCAGAGGGCCCTCTTGGGTTCCCTTTCTGTTGTCCCTGGTCAATTTTTTTTTTATCATACCTTCTCACTTTCGAGGAGCATTAAGATGATTAAGTAATTATCCGAGGACAGAGGTGGGGGCAGTGATGCTGATGCGTCCGGAAGTGTAGCGTATACCCCTTACGCTACTTTTGTTTGGCTTCTCTACGTCTGTATAGACAAACCCCATGATTTCCCAGAGTATATAATTTAATCAAATTTAGCTATTTCCGAGAAGTAGCCCTATGTTATTTCTCCATATGAGAAAATTCCTGAAAAGTTAAAATTTATTTATTTCCAAGAAGTAGCCCTATGCTACTTCTTCATATTAGAAAATTCCTGAAAAGTTACAATTTATTTATTTTCAAGAAGTAGCCCTATGCTACTTCTTCATATTAAAAAAAAATTCCTGGAAAGATAAAGACATATTTATACATACCCGCATACAAGTCCAGATCTCAAAAAAACAACAACAACAGCAGAATATTTTTCAGTCGAAAAATTGTAAAATGTGCAAAATTAGCACAAAATACAATTTTTTTTTAAAACTTACCGCTAGCCACCAGCATCCAGGAGACGAAAACGGCAATTCGCCTACCTGTAAAGCATCACGCGATACCATCGGGCTATGCATTACAGTAAGTCCGCCCGAAATTCCTAAGAAATTTGAGCTCGAATGTACGCCAGCTGTGGCAAGCACTGGGGACTTTTCGAAACGAAAAGCGCTCGTCGGGCGGTCGGGAGAAGACAGTGCGGCGGAAATGTGGGCAGACTGCGAGGATTGAGTCAGTTGATTCTGAGTAGGCGACTAGTAAGAAACTGCGCGCGCACGGTAGAAAAAAGTCGAGCTGTAATATTTTTGTTTGTTGTTTGGTTGATTTGTTAGTGGAAATTAATTAACCGCAAAATTTCTGGTTAACGGCGTGGAATCGCGTGGTTCGGTTTTAATATTCTGGAAAGTGGAGTTTTCTGTGCGGACAGGATAATTAAGTACGGATTTTCGAGGAAACTCTATTTTGTGCTCTGGACGCGGAATTTCCCAGTTTGGTAGCTGAAAAGGGAAAAGTGACTATACGTACGAAATTCTTGAAATAATTTGTTTCTCACCTGTTGCGTGGAATAAAAATTTCCCAGTTTGGTAGCTGAAAAAGGAAAAGTGACTATACGTACGAAATTCTTGAAAGATTTTGTTTCTCACCTGTTGCGTGGAATAAAAATTTCCCAGTTTGGTAGCTGAAAAGGAAAAAATTGACTATACGTACGAAATTCTTGAAAGATTTTGTTTCTCACCTGTTGCGTGGAATAAAAGTTTCCCGATTTGGTAGCTGAAAGCGAAAAAGTGCTCATAATCAGTGACTTCCAAAAAATAATTTGTTTCTCACCTGTTGCGTGGAATAAAAGTTTCCCGATTTGGTAGCTGAAACCGGAAAAGTGCTCATAATCAGTGATTTCCAAAAATAATTTGTTTCTCACCTGTTGCGTGAAATAAAAATTTCCCGATTTGGTAGCTGAAAGCGAATAAATGCTCATAATCAGTGGATTTTCATGGTAATTTGATTCTCACCTGCTACGGAGATTTTCAGTTGGGTGCCTGAAAGTAAAAAGTGCGTATAATCGAACTTTCAAAGGATCTTGCTGTAGTAGGACATTTTTTTAAACGAACCTTATTCACCTGTCGTGACCAAAAGAAGTCTACAACATAGTGCCTGAGAAGAGAAAATTTATCTGATTAATGTTTTGAACGAGAAAGAGTCAGTGAACTTTATTTGTGTCTATTAATTATCCACCCGAAGAGCCGTTAGTGGAAATGTTCCGCCCTTCATCCCGGGAAATTAGGAATGAGGAAGTTGTAAGCTCTTTTGTTGTCAGTTAAGAAAGAAAAACGTAAGTCAAATCGAAAAGTGAACTCATGTTAATAAATTAAAATGATGTAAAGAAGTAAATTTTTTGTCTTTGCAAAAAAATCTACATAAATACATAGTTATAAAAAAAAACAATATAGAAAGTCCGAAAGCACTCATAAATAGAGGTGAAAAGGATATATAAAAAAGAGGCCAATGCGCCCACATAGTGTTTCAAATCGTCCACTGCGATATATATACATATACCAGGAAAAAAAGGGGGTGCACCCCAGCGACAGGAATTCACCAGATCCAGCCAGAGTGGGACACCTTCGCCTAGGGTAGTGAGACTTTTGTTTGTGAAGTAAGTTCGGTTGCTCATTTATATATTTTTTTCTTTATATATATATATTTTTTTACTTTTATTTGTGTATCCCTCTACTTGGCTTGAACGTGTCTGAGATTTAAGTATGATCTTAGCATAATTAAGAATAGTTATACGGTTCTAAAAAGGAAAAAAAAATCGTTTTTTTTGGTTTTTTGTGGATTTTTGCATGTTTCTCAGGCAGTTTCAAGGATACGCTTGGAGTTAAGCACCCTTAAAATACGGTCAGTTAGTAGGGCCTCTTCTAGGTGAAGTTACCATTAAGAAGGTAGTCAGATTTTCAAATTATATTATGAGGATTAAGTAAGGATGAACGACGGATGGTTATAGCATAATAAAGGAGTTGATTTTACATCCCGTTAAGAAAACTGAATTATCTTCAATTTATTTCCCTCTTATCTTCTTTATCTTCTCTTCTTTTCTTTTGGAGTGGTCGTGGCACCGACCTTCACGGCACGATGAGTGAGTAAGCTCCGCACATGAGGGGTGGTGGAGGTCTGATGGAGCGCCGTTAGGACACACACACAAACGCAATACCGATGGGGCTGAGCATTTCGATGCGGTAGGGCTAAGTAAGACCCAGGCAGGCAAAGCGCTTTTATTTAGGGCTAGACGTAAGTGCATGTTCGTGGTTAAGCAATACCTGGAATCGGGTTTCCTCTGAAAAGTTGTTTTACACTTATAATTTTTTTTTGTGCGAATGCTAAATACATACATGTAGGAATTCGAGACTATTACAAGATTTAGTTATAAAAATAGAAACGATTGATGGATATTAATAATGGATGATAATACTGGATGGCACCGATGTTCTCCGCTTCACTTCTTACTTCTTGCTCTATTCTTCAACTTCTGCCGTCACTCTCCAATGTGGCGGTCGTATTCAGTGGTGCCAATCAAGGTGGCTGGGTTTACATTTGTGTTTCATAGGATAAGATAGTAGGTTGGTTCCGATGCCTTTGCTGTCGTATGAAGTTTTCATCGTGAGTAAGGATCTATGGATCTCTTTGTTTAAGTTAGATGTAGTTATCATCAAGATATCTGCATCCATCGTCATTGGTAACCAGCGTTGTCAGCATCTTATCTGGTCATAGGGAATGGTGTCATCATCGATAATACTAGGTGGCGCGTGGATTGGTCATCTTCTTCTAGCTGCGATAACGATCGAGGTTGTGTTAAGCGTCTGCTCGTTTCCTCTCTAGTTGCATCCTAAGATTATTCGCGGTACTTCTGATGGCATCTTCCCTGTTTATTGGTTCTGGCTAGCGTCTTCAGGCGTCTTTGTAACGATAGTGTCCATATTTATCTTCTTCGTCTTTGTCTACATAGCTTCATCATTGGTTCTCAAATTACTTAAATGGTTAGCATTCACGTTTTTGTCAGTCTTATGTTTTGTCATAGTAGTTGTCTTTTGTTATGGCTGGTGTCTGTAAAGTAATACTATGGGAACTGCGTGCAAATATGTTTGTTCGTTTAGAGTTTTTTTTTGTATTTTTGTTTTATGTTCTTTGCGATGAGTCTGGATTTTCAACGGGTTCGTCTTCATCTTTACTGGAACTGCATAGATCGGTAGATAGCGGCCATGCTTTCATGTTATCACAGCTGCTTACTATTGTTTTTGGTCCATCGTGTTGTCCGATTTTTCAACTTCGTATCGGTCGTTTCCTAGATTTCTGGTGACTTTATATGGCCCTAGAAATTTCGAATGAATTTTCGCAGCGGCTCCGAATTGCGTCTTCCGTACTACCACTAAGTCTCCACATTGGTATGTAGCTGCCTCCTTCCTATTCTTGTTAAATGTTGCTTTATTTTCCTGCTGTACATTTAAAAGCTGCTTTTTTACTTCTTCTCGCATTCCATTCCTCTCCTCCTCGAAAAATTTGACCAATTCCTCGTTGATGGCTTCCGTGATGTGTAGATCTTCCTCCTTCTTCATCCTGACTCCAAACATAACTTCAAAAGGTGTGCTTCCAATGCTTCTTTGGAAGCTAGAGTTGATATAACGCTGAACATTATTGGTGAACTTATACCAATTTTCAAGGTTCCCTATTGCTAGTTTCGTAAGAACGGAAATTATGATCCTATTCATCCTTTCTACTTGTCCATTTCCACTAGGTACCTCCGTTGTAACTAATGTGTGGTGTATCCTTTCCTTTGTACAATATTCCTCGAAGCGGTTTGAGGTGAACGCTGTTCCTCGATCCGATACTATGTGCTTCGGGCTTCCAAAAAGGACTTTCTGAAATTCCAACTTAGCAATCACTTCGTCAGTGGTAAGCGTCTTAACAGGGTATATCCAAGTGAATTTACTGAAGCTTTCTATAACCGTAAAGAAGTACTTGTAACCTTTTTTAGTAGTTGTTAAAGGCCTAGATGATCGACATGAAAACACGTGAGCGGGTACTCGTTCTTCGGCAATGGATGTAACCATCCTTCCTGCTTTCCAGCTTTATTCTCCGTTAAAAGGCACCGCGCACAATTGTTTCTGCAGTTTTCTATTTTTTCTTAAATTTTGGAATGAAGTATTCTCTTGCGATTAGGTCTTCCATCTTGCGTACTCCGAAGTGTCCTTGTTCGTGAATCGATTTTATGATTGTCACCACGTCTCACTAAATAAATACAACTCTGCTGGTTGACAAGTAATCAGCTGGCATTTGACTTATCCAGCTTCGGCTAGTTCAGTGGTGAAGAGCTGGTTCGGTGTTCGAAACTTACGGGAGCCACCCAATTGTTAATTTTTCGGAGACAATTGAGAAACTCCGGTAGTATTATAAATAAGAATGCGAGATTCCCAAAACACTTAAAATTATTTAATGCAATTAGAAAATAATATGATATGCAAAATAATAAAAGGTAGGCTATATCTAATATGTATTAACTCATTCTCTTAGTATTTCAGATATTTAAATTGCAAATATTTTAGGTACGTAAGCTAAAGCAAAGCAAAAGAAAGCGAAAATTTACGAAATACATATAAATATCTAAATGTAATCAAAAATCTGAAAGGCATGCAAGTACCACTATGTGTATTGTTCTAATTTGAGGGGCGTGCGAGTACCGCTATAGGCATGTATGTTCTAAATGCAAGTAATACAAAGCTAGATATATATATGTATTTAAATATAAACAAAAATCTGAGAGGCATGCAAGTACTGCTATATGTATGTATGTCTTAAATGCAGGAAATATAAATATACAAAAGCCACACACAAGTGATAAAAGAAATATTCACATCAGCAAAAAAAAAAACAAAGAAGCGAAATTACTAGTAGTAATTAGCTATATACATCTATGTAACACAAACTTCTAACAGTAAACCATTATGTACATTGTGGCAAAATTCTACTGACCAGAACATATTATGTGTCTGAATGCCAATTCTACTGATTAAATAACTTTAGTAATATGACCTTTAATGATTTACAATCGCGAATCACTACGAGCGATATCAAAAAAAAAAATAGTTGTACTTAACTTTATTTAATCCACGCGGTAATTCCTCCGCTACCCCGGCTTCCTATCCTCCTGCCTTTGTCGACCATATAACTCCCAGGTGAATTGGCTTTACCACTTCTCAATACGTTAGGGCTTCAAAATATTTTATTCGAACACTCCCTAGCTCGTCAATTCCCACGGTTTTTGATGCGGATCCTGGCTAATTTATATTGTTTTTCCTTTTGTCTCGCCTCCTATTTCTTTCAAGAAACCTCTTAGTCTTGGACAGATACGCTTAACTTTTTCTTGAAGTGTCGACTTGACTTGATACCAATCGCAAGAGAGCGAGAGTCTTCGTAGTGTCATTCTTTTATAGAATTTTTGGCGGAAGTAGAGTCAAGTTGCAGCATTTCTACAAGTGCGAATGTCGCGTATTTTTAGTGTTTATTTTGTTGTTGTTCAGGTGTTTGTATGGGATTGCTGCTGTTATTGTTTCGCGTTATTTCCCACTAAATTCGTGTTGAGGACGATTAACTCAGCGAATTAATTGTTTTTTTTTTAATTCTGCGTACTACCTCTTCGGCGATAGTCGATAGTGCAGGAATGGAGGACTATCGAACATATTCCGAATTCGAATTTTTGGGCGGTAAAATTGAAAAAATGTAAAAAAAATAATTTTCCCATAATTGTGGTTTGTTATGTAACTTGTTTCGTGTGTTGCACTTGATGTATTTCTGTGTTTTCCGTGCCTATTTACGGGTTATATTGTGGAATTTCATCGATCTCCACTTCAGATGACAGCTGAGTTCTAGTGGATTTTCTTTGATATTGGGGCACCCTCAGCCATGTTCAAGGGTCGCACCTCTCTCCACCTGACGTTTCGAAGACGCTCGCAACACCGGGCTCGACACCGACTGCTCCGTGGTGAAAATCTGCTGCATCATATTACAGTGCTGATAGGTTATGTTTACCTTTTTATTAACGAAGTTCTAGTTTTTTTCTTTTCTAATCCTTTTGTCTTCTCAAGTAATCTACTCTTGTTTTCCTCGAGTACGTTTTCCAGAGGACTGCGTGGATCAAGTAGTTATTCCAAGGTACACATTCTGCTACAAGGAGACATCTCATCCCAGGAATGATGGGCCGACAGTAGCATTTGGATCATAGGCCTTAGATAGCATCGGGTAGGTACAATCGAATAACAAGCTAATCGATTCGCTAATGCTTATTTTCTATTTCAGATGAGTGCAACGAGTAGCATTGAGTTTTATTAATCGTAGCTGTAAGGAAATAGTGATTCGCTATTTTAAATATTAATTACACTAAGTAATATACAAGAGTTAGACTATAAGCTAAATTAGCAATTATTCGGTAAGTTTCAAACAATTTCTTTTATTTAGGATGATGTTGTCTTTCGGGGCATTCAATAAATTACTTCCGGCACTCAATACAGGTGCTGTTCTTCTCTCCAAGCTTAGCAATTACACTGGGCCCTTAAATATTGGTTCCCAGATCTCATTTCCCTTGTGTGATTCCTGTGCTTTTGCCTGGGATCATATGTTGGTTTCATTTCGTCTTTTGTGTCTTTCTCGTTCCTCGATTAAAGTAGAGATAATATCCATATACTTTAAAGAATTGGAGTCGGTATATCTCCTTTTGAAATTCCTGGAAGGTAGGGGGTATTCTGGCGCAGATGTGCAACCCTGGAATAAAATAAAAATTCTTTTCAGCAACACTCTAATATAAATAGATATTAATTCGGACAGCACAGAGAAGTAAATAGTTATATTTGATGTATTATCAGGCTTCACAGATATTAACCAAAAAAAAAAACGCCCGTGACATGCCTCTTCTTCCTCCGGGAGATTTCGAAGAAATCTCATCTAGTGACGCAATTGCTTCGCCTTGCCTCATCAAGGTTCACAAAAGGACAACAGGAGATAGCGATAGCTTGTCTATCTATGGTTACACAGATCTACAAATAACTTTGACGGAATTAGGTTGGCAAGAATCAATCACTTCAAAATAGTAGAACGTAATCTGCCTTAATCAAGTCCAACCAATTGACTTATAGCTCACTGACCACTTTACCTCCTCACTCCATTAGTGAAACTTATTTCCTAATGCTTGAAGTAACTGGGATCCAACTACATCGTTCACAGCGCTATGTCTTGCTCTCCATACACCATGACTTCATCGACTCCAAAGCCTGCTCTTCATTTTCCTCCTATCTATGGCTGCCACAGAGAAAAGGGTCAATATCAAAACCCCTGAACCAAAATTAGAAAATCAAAACAATGTCGAACATTTGGATCACTGGACTTTGCGTTATGTGCAATCCCAACACCATGAACCAAACGATTCTCTGTACCGATTGGGATGATAAGACTAAATAGATACGTCCTTTACAGCTGATACAACCGACTCACGCTATGAAGACCTCTATATTGGGTCGAAAAGATGGGAGAAAAAGGGGAAATGTACACTAATCAAAGATATCCTGACCCGAGTGATACACCTTTAGGTCCTTCGCATGCCATCTGCCTACGTGTTTACCTCTGCCGTCTTGCAACTAATATGTCCATGGGGAAAGTACTTTTACCACCGTCAAGGGTCCAATATATTTGGGGGCTAATTTGGCGTTAAAGAACTTTGAAGCATCCGATAGAACGTAGTTTTTTACGCCAAACTCTATCTTTAGCATAAAACGGCTGATCTCTCCTGCGTAAATAATAATTACATTTGGATACTTTGGAAGCCTTCAGTAATCTGTCTGGAATATCTTTCCTCACCTTGTCTAGCGCGGCCGATCTCTCCACGGCATCAAATCCATTTCCCGTTTTAAAGTGCTCATAATCCTTACCGTTGATTATCATCTCTTTCCCGAAATTCGCAAAATAAGGTGTCAGTTTCATTACTTCGTGCATGGACGTACCGATGGCACAGCCAATTTTGGCCACATATAGATCCCATTTCTTATGGATATCCGAAACGTACGCTCGAAGCATGGACTTAATTTCCTGATTTATTCTGTCAGCAGGATTTGCTTGGGGATGATAAAGCGCGGTATAGTTAATTGTCGTCCCGTACTCTTCACACAATCTCTTGAAGTCCTCACTTCTAAATTGCGTGCCATTATCGCAGACTAAAAACCTGGGCACTCCAAAAAGTAAAAACACGTTATCCTCTAAAGCTCGACAGATTTCTGGGGTACTTGCTGATCGCAAGGAAAAGAATAAAGTGAATTTAGTGAGCTGATCGACTACAGTTAGAATATATATATAGCCTTTACTAGATCTAGGAAGGGGACCAACCAAATCAACATCTAGTGCTTCCCATGGATTATAAGCGATGCTCCTGGAAGCTATGAGACCAGCCCGTTTCTGATGCTCGGGTTTAATAGCCTGACAAATAGGACAACGCTTTACATATGAAGCTACATCTGCCCTCATTTTTGGCCAATAAAATATCTGAGCCAGTCGACTGTATGTTTTCTGTATTCCCCGATGTCCGCACGTTGGTAGATCATGAGCATTACTTATCGCACCCTTCCGTTCTTTCTTAGGGACTACCTGCTTCCAGCAGTCACTATGTGAGCTTAATTCTGGATATTCGTGTCGGCAATGTTTCCATAGTACATTATTCTGAAACTTTCAGTCAGGGAACTTTGCGTGATTCTTCTGAACTGCTTCCATCATCCCCGCATACCATTTATCTTCCACTAATTTACTTTCCACACAATCTACTACTGGTACCGATCTTGATAAAAGGTCTGGAAATAGGTGTTCTTTCCCTTTCCTGTGGATTATTTCAAATTCGTATTGCTGGAGGCGCATCGCCCACCTCGCTAACCGCCCTGTCTCTTAGATTATGTAACCATACTAGTGAGGCATGGTCTGTGACCACTGTGAAATGGGTGCCTCTATGTAAGGGCGCTATTTTTCGATAGCCCATAAGACCGCTAAACATTCGCGCTCAGTAGTAGAATAATTTCTTTCGCAGCGATTGAGCGAGCGGCTTAAATACGCAATGACTTTATCATCCCCGTTGAGGTGCTGCGTGAGAACTGCACCTAAACCATAACCTGAGGCGTCAGTAAGAATAATGAATGGATGCTCAAAGTTTGGGAAAGTTAGAATCGGAGCACTTACCAAACAGTCTTTTACCTTCCTGAATGCTTGCTCACACTCTTGTGACCATACAAATTTCTTTTTCTTCCGAAGTAGGTCTGTGATTGGAGCGAGTAGCGTCGAAAAGTTCGCTACGAACCTCCACTGTTCCCACAAATTTACGAACCTCGGATACAGTCTTCGGACTTGTCATGTTCAAAATACATTCAACCTTTTCAGGATCCAGTTGCAATCCATTCTCACCAACGATATACCCCAAATATTTCAGTTCGGATCTGCAGAATTCGCACTTATCATAATTTCTGATTAACCCTGCCTTATGAAATCTATTGAGGACTTCTTGCAACACCTTTTTGTGCTCCTCGAAAGTTTGGGTCACAATGATGACATCGTCTAGATACACAAATACTTTAGACTCAAGCTCGCTTGATAATACCCGATCGATTAACCTTTGCCACGTTGCAGGTGAGTTACTAAGTCCGAATGGCATGCGACAAAATTGGAACAGACCTCGTCCTGGGACGGTGAATGCTGTATATTGTTTCGACGCCTCTTCTACTGGGACTTGCCAAAATGCAGATTTTATGTCAAGTGATGACATGTATTTGGCATCTCTCAATTTGTCCAATGTTGCCGATACATATGGCAGTGGATAAGCATCCTTTCTAGTAACCTTGTATTTCCCATCTTTCTTCTTCACCATTACAACTGGTGATGCCCATGCGCTATCGGATGGCTCGACAACTCCACTTTCCAGCATATCATCTAGCTCTTCATTAATAATTTTCTGTATCGCGGGAGATACAGGATAGTAACGCTGTTTTATTGGCTGTGCATCAGTCCGTATCACGTGTTCGACTTGGTTCGTTCGTTCCAGACCAGTACCCATCTTCTGTTTAGCCCTGGCGATCAGGCTTTCCAAATCCTCTTTTTGTTCGTTTGATAACTTTGACTGGTTCTGTAAGGCACTAATGTAACATTCGTCCGCTTTATCTGAGAAGTGCCACGTTTTATTCTGAAAATTTGCTTGAATATTCATCCCTTTCCAGAAATCAATGCCAAGGATTATAGCGTGCGGAAGATCTGGTATTATTAAAGCATCGCATACTCTGACCCGGCCTTCTAATTCTATGGGTATGCTCACTTCTCCGGTAACACTCACAAAACCCCCATTTGCTAGCCTTACCCTAGTTGCACTCGTCGATCTCACCCTCAGCCCCATGCCTTCCAACAGTTCATATCCGGGTCCACCTATTATAGTTCTCGATGCTCCTGAGTCCAATAGTCCACAAAAATTTAGTCCAACAATCTTAATTCGCAAGTGGGGACGAACATCATTTTCCGTTTGCGCGAAAATATAATCCATAAGAATGCTGAGTTCGTTCGATCCCCCATTTCTTCCATTTCCCGAACCTTTTAAATTGGCGACGTTTGCGGATTATTGGACTCGTCGCTTAATTTCGAGCTCCTCGTTCGTTTCTCGACCCTGATGGTACCACTCTGCTTACTGTGCCCCTTGCATGTTGACCACGGCGAGTGCACCTATTACAATTTGGGCGAGCTACCCCAGGCGCCCCGCAACCATAGCATTTAATTTCTTTCCTACAAAATCGAGCAATGTGTCCTAATTTACCGCACTTGAAACATTTACGAGCGTTAGCTCTGGCTGGAGCAGTGATTTCTGATACTGTGCATTCTGTTGTTACATAAGCAAGATCTGGTTCAAGAAGATTATTGTTTCTCTTCTGTGGAGGTGGTACAAACGTTTCCACTGAGGTTCTCACCGACTCCAGGCGTCTTCCCAATTCTACCAAGTCTTCGGCTGTGTTCACCTCTGTCAAACCAAACTGGGTCTGGTAAAACGGGCTAATGTTTCGTTGTAATACCTTCAATTGTTGACTCTCTGATAGTGGGACTGTCAATTGGGAAAACATATTTGACATTACGGCGATATACATGCCGATGGTTTCATCTTTTCCCTGAGTCCTCCTTTTAATCTCTTCGAGCAGACGGTCGTTATAATCTGACGGTAGGAACTCTTTCTTCAGCTCACGTACTACATCCATCCAAGAATGAAATTTGGTCTTGATTGCCCTATACCAAATCAAAGCCCTTCCAGTGAATAGGTCTAATGCTGATCGAAATAACTGATGTTTACTGATTCCCTAGCGTCTGCCAATTCAATTATCCTTTCTAAAAAGGAGTTGAGTGACTGGCTCTGCTCACCGGTATACTTTATCTCCCATTTGTACAATGGCACTCGAGACTGGCCACCAGTCATTACTCGGGCAGTTGTGGATAGCTCCAATTCAGAGAGATCATCCTCGTCCTCGTCCCTATCTGCTTTAAGCTTCAACGACCCTAAAGCTAAGATCAATTCCGCACGAACCCTGCCTCTTTCTTTCTCCTGGTCATCACCACTCGCCTCTACCCTACCTAATCGAAATAAAGCCCATTCGATTTTTGTCAGAATTTTCTTATATTCTGAACTACTGGAATCCCTTCAAATTTATCAAGAAGTTCCCTCACCTCTTTGACTACTTTCCTTAATGCTTCCATGTCTTCAGCGAACTCATAAGGGTAAGGGTCTACTACCAATTGCCTGCCATCTCTCTCGGCCTTTAAAGCTAATCGTAGAGTCTTCCTCATTTCGTCTACATTCGACACTGGAAGACCCCTAATAATGTGCTCGTAAGTCAGCTCATCTGTATTGAGCCTATTAATCTGCATTTTGTGATCCCTGCCGATACCAGTCCGAAGCAATGAAAGAAGTTACGAATTAGGAACAAAACACTCAAGGGCTCCAGACCATGTATGAAATGCAAAAAGTGGTAATGTTAAGTCAGCAATTCAGAGGAAGAGAATAACGAAGAAAGGAAGAAAAAACCACGAATCTGCCAATTTAAAGAAGTAAGCCAGATACTAAATAAAGCTAGACGTAGCAAGAAAAAATATAGTGTAAATACTAGAAATATTTTTAAGCCCAAATGAAAAAGTGTGTGAGCCTAGACCAAGAGCGCCCAACCTTAGCTGTAGGTATTTAATATTCTGTCCCACAATGAAGCACTGGATAGCAAAAGAAACAAATTGATAGAGGTAGCTACTTTATGAAACAAACCAAGGTAAATTAACAACACAACGAAGGATTTCCGAAAGCAAACTCGACGCCAGGAGGACAATGTATGAAAGTAGAAAGAAAAATACAGCTAATCTACTAAAAATTGTAAAAAATAAATATTGAATCGCGGAACATTAAAAAAAAATTAATAAAATGTCTAGTATGTAATATGTAGGGAAGTGGCGAACGGTCCAGTGTCACCATCCAGATCACTTCAGTTCAAGAAATAGCTTCCACCCCAATTTACCACCGGAAACAAGCAAAGAATCAAGTTAGAAGTCGACGTTGGACTCAAATAGTTAAGATAAATCGTAGCGCCTCGAAAAGGAGGGAAAAATATGGCACATAACCACTTTAAGGTGACGTGAAATCAAAAGAACGAAAAATTGTTAATTATATCAGCTGCTTTTGTATCCATCAATTTGCTTAAACTTGTTTATTATTTTACTGCTTCAATTGCCAACCTGTGAATATTTTCTCCACACGTCACGTCGACGAAACACCAAATTGTAAAATGAATCAAATAATTAAAACAATTCTCATTTATGAGGGCAATGCCGTAAGATACTGGATCCACCACACAACTTTATTTATTCGGCCAAAAATAATATGTACAAGTCTAATTTATTTCATTATTCAACAATTCAACAAAAAAACTTTAAACCCTTATATATCCACAAGTCACTCAAAATGTACTATAACAATTACAGGCTCTGAAATAGCGATCTACAGCAGTAAACTGGCTAACCTAGTTATTCGACTATGGTATAAATAGCCTCACAGTCGAAGAAAATTTCATATACGATTATAAAAAGAAATTCAACTACTCTGCTGCCATTCAAAGGTAAAGGAATCTATTCTAGGTCTGAGCATGTTGTCGATTAAAATTGTGAAGGATCGCGAAAGAATGTCACACCAGTGTCAGTACCAAACTTAAAAGCGGCTCGCAAAAAAAAATTAATTTGTTAAAGCTACCAGAAATGTACAACAGACCTGTAGGGAGTTTGCACAAAATTGCATCGAACAGAAAAATCCGAATGAAGTATTACTGCTACGTTAAACTGCTCAACCACGATTAAAAGGAATAAATCGAGCATTGAATTTGTTGCCGTAATTCCATTAATGAAGGGACTACGAAGTAAACTGTTCGGTGCTACCTTGTTAGGAAAGTTAAGTCTAGATTTGTTGGGACTATTAGCAGGTTCCAGTCTCTCAAGTTATATCGGTTCTTATTTGCATCCGAGCACTATATTCCCCATACACCAGTGAAATCACTACTTCCGAATTATTAGTGACGAGCTGTAATTTTATAAAGGAAAATCAATTCTATTGTCGTGGACTCCATCTTTGTGCTATTGTTATTCTAACAATGCAACGCATCTAATTGCAAAAGAAATTGAATTCTAGAGAGATATCTTACTGTTTTGAATCATAAGACCGTACAGTCCGTTCCAAAGTTCGAGATAAATGAGACAATAAATATGTAGAACAAATGAAAATCAATAGTAAGGCAAATGGAAGCAAGAAACAAGTTTGATATTAAGAACAGCGAAGGGTTTGCAATCATATAAGCTGATAATGCAAACGATTCTAGAAATAGCTTCAAGCCGAATCGAAATTTTACGTAGACCCAAGTCAAGATAAAACAGTAAAATAGAAAACTATCCCGAAGTGTTGCGATCTGGTCCTCAAATGCAGCTCAAAACGAAAATAGATTTTCCGGGGTGTAGGTTAGATCAATTAGATAATAAAAGCTTATTCGTAACACTAAACACTTTGAGGGAAGGAAGATTGAACGTTCCTCTGCTAATCACTGTCAGATCCAGGCGTCAACAATTAGAGATAGTCTAGGGCTCATGCTTCCAAATAAACACCAGCACCAGGTAATTATTGAAATCGATCACTAAAGCAGTAAAATGTAGCTAGTTTGCTTGAGTTGAGATTGACTATTAAGCAAAGCAAGAGTAATCATTTGTTTAGTATGCAAGAACATATATAAATATACTATATAATTTAATTAAAACACTTTAGCCTAAGTAAGCACTTATCGCAGCGTATACATATCCAAGAGCCAATTCGTCACGTTAGGGAGGAAGAGGATAGCACCGTTCGACGTAATGTACATATAATAAATTTACAAAATTTCCAATTACCCCATCAATCTATAGTCGAGGTACTCGCTTCAGCTCCATGTATTTACTTGCTTCAACTCCGTTACGCACTACTGCAATTTGAAAAATAATAACAAGTCATGAAAAAAAGTAAGTGCGTCGATAAACAAAGCCCCCTTTGAAAGTATTATTGGGTACTCCTTTACTAATCAAAAGAGTCATACAAAATGATTTGATTTTGTTTCCAACAAAATATATGACAACTTCATGTCTTGTCCAGATCATCCAACATCAATAATTCACGTAATAGTTCCGAACTACGATTTGGTATAAAAGCCCAGGAATGATATTACAAATGTAGGCCCCACGTTGGGCGCGAAAATTCTTGTCACCACGTCTTACTAAATAAATACAACTCTGCTGGTTGACAAGTAATCAGCTGGCATTTGACTTAACCAGCTGCGGCTAGTTCTGTGGTGAAGGGCTAGTTCGGTGTTCGAAACTTAAGGGCGCCACCCAATTGTTAATTTTTCGGAGACAATTGAGAAACTGCGGTAGTGTTATAAATAAGAATGCGAGATTCCCAAAACACTTAAATTTATTTAATGCAATTAGAAAATAATATGATATGCAAAATAATAAAAGGTAGGCTATATCTAATATGTATTAACTCATTTTCTTAGTATTTCAGATATTTAAATTGCAAATATTTTAGGTACGTAAGCTAAAGCAAAGCAAAAGAAAGCGAAAATTTACGAAATACATATAAATATCTAAATGTAATCAAAAATCTGAAAGGCATGCAAGTACCACTATGTGTATTGTTCTACTTTGAGGGGCATGCGGGTACCGCTATAGGCATATATGTTCTAAATGCAAGTAATACAAAGCTAGATATATATATATGTATTTAAATCTAAACAAAAATCTGAAAGGCATGCAAGTACTGCTATACGTGTTTACCTCTGCCGTCTTGCAACTAATATGTCCATGGGGAAAGTACTTTTACCACCGTCAAGGGTCCAATATATTTGGGGGCTAATTTGGCGTTAAAGAACTTTGAAGCATCCGATAGAACGTAGTTCTTACGCCAAACTCTATCTTTAGCATAAAACGGCTGATCTCTCCTGCGTAAATAATAATTACATTTGGATACTTTGGAAGCCTTCAGTAATCTGTCTGGAATATCTTTCCTCACCTTGTCTAGCGCGGCCGATCTCTCCACGGCATCAAATCCATTTCCCGTTTTAAAGTGCTCATAATCCTTACCGTTGATTATCATCTCTTTCCCGAAATTCGCAAAATAAGGTGTCAGTTTCATTACTTCGTGCATGGACGTACCAATGGCACAGCCAATTTTGGCCACATATAGATCCCATTTCTTATGGATATCCGAAACGTACGCTCGAAGCATGGACTTAATTTCCTGATTTATTCTGTCAGCAGGATTTGCTTGGGGATGATAAAGCGCGGTATAGTTAATTGTCGTCCCGTACTCTTCACACAATCTCTTGAAGTCCTCACTTCTAAATTGCGTGCCATTATCGCAGACTAAAAACCTGGGCACTCCAAAAAGTAAAAACACGTTATCCTCTAAAGCTCGACAGATTTCTGGGGTACTTGCTGATCGCAAGGAAAAGAATAAAGTGAATTTAGTGAGCTGATCGACTACAGTTAGAATATATATATAGCCTTTACTAGATCTAGGAAGGGGACCAACCAAATCAACATCTAGTGCTTCCCATGGATTATAAGCGATGCTCCTGGAAGCTATGAGACCAACCCGTTTCTGATGCTCGGGTTTAATAGCCTGACAAATAGGACAACGCTTTACATATGAAGCTACATCTGCCCTCATTTTTGGCCAATAAAATATCTGAGCCAGTCGACTGTATGTTTTCTGTATTCCCCGATGTCCGCACGTTGGTAGATCATGAGCATTACTTATCGCACCCTTCCGTTCTTTCTTAGGGACTACCTGCTTCCAGCAGTCACTATGTGAGCTTAATTCTGGATATTCGTGTCGGCAATGTTTCCATAGTACATTATTCTGAAACTTTCAGTCAGGGAACTTTGCGTGATTCTTCTGAACTGCTTCCATCATCCCCGCATACCATTTATCTTCCACTAATTTACTTTCCACACAATCTACTACTGGTACCGATCTTGATAAAAGGTCTGGAAATAGGTGTTCTTTCCCTTTCCTGTGGATTATTTCAAATTCGTATTGCTGGAGGCGCATCGCCCACCTCGCTAACCGCCCTGTCTCTTAGATTATGTAACCATACTAGTGAGGCATGGTCTGTGACCACTGTGAAATGGGTGCCTCTATGTAAGGGCGCTATTTTTCGATAGCCCATAAGACCGCTAAACATTCGCGCTCAGTAGTAGAATAATTTCTTTCGCAGCGATTGAGCGAGCGGCTTAAATACGCAATGACTTTATCATCCCCGTTGAGGTGCTGCGTGAGAACTGCACCTAAACCATAACCTGAGGCGTCAGTAAGAATAATGAATGGATGCTCAAAGTTTGGGAAAGTTAGAATCGGAGCACTTACCAAACAGTCTTTTACCTTCCTGAATGCTTGCTCACACTCTTGTAACCATACAAATTTCTTTTTCTTCCGAAGTAGGTCTGTGATTGGAGCGAGTAGCGTCGAAAAGTTCGCTACGAACCTCCACTGTTCCCACAAATTTACGAACCTCGGATACAGTCTTCGGACTTGTCATGTTCAAAATACATTCAACCTTTTCAGGATCCAGTTGCAATCCATTCTCACCAACGATATACCCCAAATATTTCAGTTCGGATCTGCAGAATTCGCACTTATCATAATTTCTGATTAACCCTGCCTTATGAAATCTATTGAGGACTTCTTGCAACACCTTTTTGTGCTCCTCGAAAGTTTGGGTCACAATGATGACATCGTCTAGATACACAAATACTTTAGACTCAAGCTCGCTTGATAATACCCGATCGATTAACCTTTGCCACGTTGCAGGTGAGTTACTAAGTCCGAATGGCATGCGACAAAATTGGAACAGACCTCGTCCTGGGACGGTGAATGCTGTATATTGTTTCGACGCCTCTTCTACTGGGACTTGCCAAAATGCAGATTTTATGTCAAGTGATGACATGTATTTGGCATCTCTCAATTTGTCCAATGTTGCCGATACATATGGCAGTGGATAAGCATCCTTTCTAGTAACCTTGTATTTCCCATCTTTCTTCTTCACCATTACAACTGGTGATGCCCATGCGCTATCGGATGGCTCGACAACTCCACTTTCCAGCATATCATCTAGCTCTTTATTAATAATTTTCTGTATCGCGGGAGATACAGGATAGTAACGCTGTTTTATTGGCTGTGCATCAGTCCGTATCACGTGTTCGACTTGGTTCGTTCGTTCCAGACCAGTACCCATCTTCTGTTTAGCCCTGGCGATCAGGCTTTCCAAATCCTCTTTTTGTTCGTTTGATAACTTTGACTGGTTCTGTAAGGCACTAATGTAACATTCGTCCGCTTTATCTGAGAAGTGCCACGTTTTATTCTGAAAATTTTCTTGAATATTCATCCCTTTCCAGAAATCAATGCCAAGGATTATAGCGTGCGGAAGATCTGGTATTATTAAAGCATCGCATACTCTGACCCGGCCTTCTAATTCTATGGGTATGCTCACTTCTCCGGTAACACTCACAAAACCCCCATTTGCTAGCCTTACCCTAGTTGCACTCGTCGATCTCACCCTCAGCCCCATGCCTTCCAACAGTTCATATCCGGGTCCACCTATTATAGTTCTCGATGCTCCTGAGTCCAATAGTCCACAAAAATTTAGTCCAAAAATCTTAATTCGCAAGTGGGGACGAACATCATTTTCCGTTTGCGCGAAAATATAATCCATAAGAATGCTGAGTTCGTTCGATCCCCCATTTCTTCCATTTCCCGAACCTTTTAAATTGGCGACGTTTGCGGATTATTGGACTCGTCGCTTAATTTCGAGCTCCTCGTTCGTTTCTCGACCCTGATGGTACCACTCTGCTTACTGTGCCCCTTGCATGTTGACCACGGCGAGTGCACCTATTACAATTTGGGCGAGCTACCCCAGGCGCCCCGCAACCATAGCATTTAATTTCTTTCCTACAAAATCGAGCAATGTGTCCTAATTTACCGCACTTGAAACATTTACGAGCGTTAGCTCTGGCTGGAGCAGTGATTTCTGATACTGTGCATTCTGTTGTTACATAAGCAAGATCTGGTTCAAGAAGATTATTGTTTCTCTTCTGTGGAGGTGGTACAAACGTTTCCACTGAGGTTCTCACCGACTCCAGGCGTCTTCCCAATTCTACCAAGTCTTCGGCTGTGTTCACCTCTGTCAAACCAAACTGGGTCTGGTAAAACGGGCTAATGTTTCGTTGTAATACCTTCAATTGTTGACTCTCTGATAGTGGGACTATCAATTGGGAAAACATATTTGACATTACGGCGATATACATGCCGATGGTTTCATCTTTTCCCTGAGTCCTCCTTTTAATCTCTTCGAGCAGACGGTCGTCATAATCTGACGGTAGGAACTCTTTCTTCAGCTCACGTACTACATCCATCCAAGAATGAAATTTGGTCTTGATTGCCCTATACCAAATCAAAGCCCTTCCAGTGAATAGGTCTAATGCTGATCGAAATAACTGATGTTTACTGATTCCCTAGCGTCTGCCAATTCAATTATCCTTTCTAAAAAGGAGTTGAGTGACTGGCTCTGCTCACCGGTATACTTTATCTCCCATTTGTACAATGGCACTCGAGACTGGCCACCAGTCATTACTCGGGCAGTTGTGGATAGCTCCAATTCAGAGAGATCATCCTCGTCCTCGTCCCTATCTGCTTTAAGCTTCAACGACCCTAAAGCTAAGATCAATTCCGCACGAACCCTGCCTCTTTCTTTCTCCTGGTCATCACCACTCGCCTCTACCCTACCTAATCGAAATAAAGCCCATTCGATTTTTGTCAGAATTTTCTTATATTCTGAACTACTGGAATCCCCTTCAAATTTATCAAGAAGTTCCCTCACCTCTTTGACTACTTTCCTTAATGCTTCCATGTCTTCAGCGAACTCATAAGGGTAAGGGTCTACTACCAATTGCCTGCCATCTCTCTCGGCCTTTAAAGCTAATCGTAGAGTCTTCCTCATTTCGTCTACATTCGACACTGGAAGACCCCTAATAATGTGCTCGTAAGTCAGCTCATCTGTATTGAGCCTATTAATCTGCATTTTGTGATCCCTGCCGATACCAGTCCGAAGCAATGAAAGAAGTTACGAATTAGGAACAAAACACTCAAGGGCTCCAGACCATGTATGAAATGCAAAAAGTGGTAATGTTAAGTCAGCAATTCAGAGGAAGAGAATAACGAAGAAAGGAAGAAAAAACCACGAATCTGCCAATTTAAAGAAGTAAGCCAGATACTAAATAAAGCTAGACGTAGCAAGAAAAAATATAGTGTAAATACTAGAAATATTTTTAAGCCCAAATGAAAAAGTGTGTGAGCCTAGACCAAGAGCGCCCAACCTTAGCTGTAGGTATTTAATATTCTGTCCCACAATGAAGCACTGGATAGCAAAAGAAACAAATTGATAGAGGTAGCTACTTTATGAAACAAACCAAGGTAAATTAACAACACAACGAAGGATTTCCGAAAGCAAACTCGACGCCAGGAGGACAATGTATGAAAGTAGAAAGAAAAATACAGCTAATCTACTAAAAATTGTAAAAAATAAATATTGAATCGCGGAACATTAAAAAAAAATTAATAAAATGTCTAGTATGTAATATGTAGGGAAGTGGCGAACGGTCCAGTGTCACCATCCAGATCACTTCAGTTCAAGAAATAGCTTCCACCCCAATTTACCACCGGAAACAAGCAAAGAATCAAGTTAGCAGTCGACGTTGGACTCAAATAGTTAAGATAAATCGTAGCGCCTCGAAAAGGAGGGAAAAATATGGCACATAACCACTTTAAGGTGACGTGAAATCAAAAGAACGAAAAATTGTTAATTATATCAGCTGCTTTTGTATCCATCAATTTGCTTAAACTTGTTTATTATTTTACTGCTTCAATTGACAACCTGCGAATATTTTCTCCACACGTCACGTCGACGAAACACCAAATTGTAAAATGAATCAAATAATTAAAACAATTCTCATTTATGAGGGCAATGCCGTAAGATACTGGATCCACCACACAACTTTATTTATTCGGCCAAAAATAATATGTACAAGTCTAATTTATTTCATTATTCAACAATTCAACTAAAAAACTTTAAACCCTTATATATCCACAAGTCACTCAAAATGTACTATAACAATTACAGGCTCTGAAATAGCGATCTACAGCAGTAAACTGGCTAACCTAGTTATTCGACTATGGTATAAATAGCCTCACAGTCGAAGAAAATTTCATATACGATTATAAAAAGAAATTCAACTACTCTGCTGCCATTCAAAGGTAAAGGAATCTATTCTAGGTCTGAGCATGTTGTCGATTAAAATTGTGAAGGATCGCGAAAGAATGTCACACCAGTGTGAGTACCAAACTTAAAAGCGGCTCGCAAAAAAAAATTAATTTGTTAAAGCTACCAGAAATGTACAACAGACCTGTAGGGAGTTTGCACAAAATTGCATCGAACAGAAAAATCCGAATGAAGTATTACTGCTACGTTAAACTGCTCAACCACGATTAAAAGGAATAAATCGAGCATTGAATTTGTTGCCGTAATTCCATTAATGAAGGGACTACGAAATAAACTGTTCGGTGCTACCTTGTTAGGAAAGTTAAGTCTAGATTTGTTGGGACTATTAGCAGGTTCCAGTCTCTCAAGTTATATCGGTTCTTATTTGCATCCGAGCACTATATTCCCCATACACCAGTGAAATCACTACTTCCGAATTATTAGTGACGAGCTGTAATTTTATAAAGGAAAATCAATTCTATTGTCGTGGACTCCATCTTTGTGCTATTGTTATTCTAACAATGCAACGCATCTAATTGCAAAAGAAATTGAATTCTAGAGAGATATCTTACTGTTTTGAATCATAAGACCGTACAGTCCGTTCCAAAGTTCGAGATAAATGAGACAATAAATATGTAGAACAAATGAAAATCAATAGTAAGGCAAATGGAAGCAAGAAACAAGTTTGATATTAAGAACAGCGATGGGTTTGCAATCATATAAGCTGATAATGCAAACGATTCTAGAAATAGCTTCAAGCCGAATCGAAATTTTACGTAGACCCAAGTCAAGATAAAACAGTAAAATAGAAAACTATCCCGAAGTGTTGCGATCTGGTCCTCAAATGCAGCCCAAAACGAAAATAGATTTTCCGGGGTGTAGGTTAGATCAATTAGATAATAAAAGCTTATTCGTAACACTAAACACTTTGAGGGAAGGAAGATTGAACGTTCCTCTGCTAATCACTGTCAGATCCAGGCGTCAACAATTAGAGATAGTCTAGGGCTCATGCTTCCAAATAAACACCAGCACCAGGTAATTATTGAAATCGATCACTAAAGCAGTAAAATGTAGCTAGTTTGCTTGAGTGGAGATTGACTATTAAGCAAAGCAAGAGTAATCATTTGTTTAGTATGCAAGAACATATATAAATATACTATATAATTTAATTAAAACACTTTAGCCTAAGTAAGCACTTATCGCAGCGTATACATATCCAAGAGCCAATTCGTCACGTTAGGGAGGAAGAGGATAGCACCGTTCGACGTAATGTACATATAATAAATTTACAAAATTTCCAATTACCCCATCAATCTATAGTCGAGGTACTCGCTTCAGCTCCATGTATTTACTTGCTTCAACTCCGTTACGCACTACTGCAATTTGAAAAATAATAACAAGTCATGAAAAAAAGTAAGTGCGTCGATAAACAAAGCCCCCTTTGAAAGTATTATTGGGTACTCCTTTACTAATCAAAAGAGTCATACAAAATGATTTGATTTTGTTTCCAACAAAATATATGACAACTTCATGTCTTGTCCAGATCATCCAACATCAATAATTCACGTAATAGTTCCAAACTACGATTTGGTATAAAAGCCCAGGAATGATATTACAAATGTAGGCCCCACGTTGGGCGCCAAAATTCTTGTCACCACGTCTTACTAAATAAATACAACTCTGCTGGTTGACAAGTAATCAGCTGGCATTTGACTTAACCAGCTGCGGCTAGTTCTGTGGTGAAGGGCTAGTTCGGTGTTCGAAACTTAAGGGCGCCACCCAATTGTTAATTTTTCGGAGACAATTGAGAAACTCCGGTAGTATTATAAATAAGAATGCGAGATTCCCAAAACACTTAAATTTATTTAATGCAATTAGAAAATAATATGATATGCAAAATAATAAAAGGTAGGCTATATCTAATATGTATTAACTCATTTTCTTAGTATTTCAGATATTTAAATTGCAAATATTTTAGGTACGTAAGCTAAAGCAAAGCAAAAGAAAGCGAAAATTTACGAAATACATATAAATATCTAAATGTAATCAAAAATCTGAAAGGCATGCAAGTACCACTATGTGTATTGTTCTACTTTGAGGGTACCGCTATAGGCATATATGTTCTAAATGCAAGTAATACAAAGCTAGATATATATATATGTATTTAAATATAAACAAAAATCTGAAAGGCATGCAAGTACTGCTATATGTATGTATGTCTTAAATGCAGGAAATATAAAGCTACAAAAGCCACACACAAGTGATAAAAGAAATATTCACATCAGCAAAAAAAAACAAAGAAGCGAAATTACTAGTAGTAATTAGCTATGTACATCTATGTAACACAAACTTCTAACAGTAAACCATTATGTACATTGTGGCAAAATTCTACTGACCAGAACAAAATATGTGTCTGAATGCCAATTCTACTGATTAAATAACTTTAGTAATATGACCTTTAATGATTTACAATCGCGAATCACTACGAGCGATATCAAAAAAAAAAAAATAGTTGTACTTAACTTTATTTAATCCACGCGGTAATTCCTCCGCTACCCCGGCTTCCTATCCTCCTGCCTTTGTCGACCATATAACTCCCAGGTGAATTGGCTTTACCACTTCTCAATACGTTAGGGCTGCAAAATATTTTATTCGAACACTCCTTAGCTCGTCAATTCCCACGGTTTTGATGCGGCTCCTGGCTAATTTATATTGTTTTTCCTTTTGTCTCGCCTCCTATTTCTTTCAAGAAACCTCTTAGTCTTGGACAATTACGCTTAACTTTATCTTGACGTGTCGACTTGACTTGATACCAATCGCAAGAGAGCGAGAGTCTTCGAAGTGTCATCCTTTTATAGAATTTTTGGCGGAAGTAGAGTCAAGTTGCAGCATTTCTACAAGTGCGAATGTCGCGTATTTTTAGTGTTTATTTTGTTGTTGTTCAGGTGTTTGTATGGGATTGCTGCTGTTATTGTTTCGCGTTATTTCCCACTAAATTCGTGTTGAGGACGATTAACTCAGTGAATTAGTTTTTTTTTTTAAATTCTGCGTACTACAACTTCGGCGATAGTCGATAGTGCAGGAATGGAGGACTATCGAATATATTCCGAATTCGAATTTTTGGGCGGTAAAATTGAAAAATTGTAAAAAAAATAATTTTCCCATAATTGTGGTTTGTTATGTAGCTTGTTTCGTGTGTTGCACTTGATGTATTTCTGTGTTTTCCGTGCCTATTTACGGGTTATATTGTGGAATTTCATCGATCTCCACTTCAGATGACAGCTGAGTTATAGTGGATTTTCTTTGATATTGGGGCACCCTCAGCCATGTTCAAGGGTCGCACCTCTCGCCACCTGACGTTTCGAAGACGCTCACAACACCGGGCTCGACTCCGACTGCTCCGTGGTGAAAATCTGCTGGATAGTATTACAGTGCTGATAGGTTATGTTTACCTTTTTATTAACGAAGTTCTAGTTTTTTTGTTTTCTACTCCTTTTGTCCTCCCAAGTAATCTACTCTTGTTTTCCTCGAGTACGTTTTCCAGAGGACTGCGTGGATCTAGTAGTTATTCCAAGGTACACATTCTACTACAAGGAGACATCTCATCCCAGGAGTTATGGGCCGACAGTAGCGTTTGGATCATAGGCCTTAGATAGCATCGGGTAGGTAGAATCGAATAACAAGCTAATCGATTCGCTAATGCTTATTTTCTATTTCAGATGAGTTCAACGAGTAGCATTAAGTTTTATTAATCGTAGCTGTAAGGAAATAGTGATTCGCTATTTTAAATATTAATTACACTAAGTAATATACAAGAGTTAGACTATAAGCTAAATTTACAATTATTCGGCACAATTTCTTTTATTTAGGATGATGTTGTCTTTCGGGGCATTCAATAAATTACTTCCGGCACTCAATACAGGTGCTATTCTTCTCTCCAAGTTCAGCAATTACACTGGGCCCTTAAATATTGGTTCCCAGATCTCATTTCCCTTGTGTGATTCCTGTGGTGTCATTTCGTCGCTCTGGCTCCTCGATTAAAATAGAGATTATATCCATATACTTTAAAGAATTGGAGTCGGTATATCTCCTTCTGAAATTCCTGGAAGGTAGGGGGGATTCTGGCGGAGATGTGCAACCCTGGAATAAAATAAAAATTCTTTGCAGCAACACCCTAATATAAACAGATAATAATTCGGACAGCACAAAGAAGTACACAGTTACATTTGATGTATTATAAGGCTTCACAGATATTAACCAAAAAAAAAACGCCCGTGACATGATCTCATTTTCCATGGCTTTGGGGACACATAAGAGCTTATTTGCCTTCTTTTTCTTTATACAAAATTCCATTCTGCATCAAGAAATTGTCGTATGGTTGTGTTTCTAAGATTTTACAAATTAGTTTAGGGTTTTCATCTTCCGGTGAACTAAATCATTACTGATAATCATTGCAGTTGGAGAGCGGCTAAAAGCATATACATGTCTCATCCTATTGTTACGCCGATGCTCGGGAGTATAATCGAAGTCCTGCATGTAGAGAACCCATCTTGCTATTCTCGGTGGGATTTCCTTTTTCTCCATGGTCATCTTAAAAGCGACGCAATCGGTGACGATCTTAAATTGTATATCCAATAGATAAACTCTCATTTTTTTAATGCTAATATAATGGCAAGCACTTCTAACTCGTAGCAAGAATAATTTTCCTGAGCTGACGTGGTCCTCTTACTGGATGAAAACAGTTATCGTCTTGGCAGTATTGCTCCAAAACCTATCTTCGACACGTCAGTATATAACTCCGTTTCCGATTCAGGGTTGTAAATTAACAATGCTGGCTGCTGGGTTAGCGCGGCTTTAATGTTCAAAAAAGCTTCTCTCTCAACAAGACCAAATTTAAACTCAATATTTTTTCTCAACAAGTCGGTGAGTGGTCGTGCGCGTTGTGAATATTGTGGGATAAATTTCCTAAAATATCCTGAAAGGCCTAGGAAACTTTGAAGCCTCTTCACATCCATTGGTTCTGGAAATCATTTGATTGCATTCAACTTTGAAGCTGCTGGCTTAATCTGTCCGACTGAAATCTGGTACCCCAAGTATTCTATACTGTTACACATGAATTGACACTTTTCCATTTAATTTTTATCCATGGGATGCTGCGCAATGTAGTGTTTCTTTCAAGCGGAGTATTGCCTCATCTTCGTTCTTGGCGATTTCAATTACATCGTCAATGTATACTAACACATATTTCTTTTGAATTAGGCGCCGGAAAACTGTGTTCAGATACTTCTGGAATACGCTCGGTGAAGTACAAAGCCCAAATGGCATGCGAGGAAACTCATACTGGCCATTATGTGTCACAAAACTGGTGTACATACTTTCTGCTCTCTGCTGACACTGGAACGTGGAAAAACCCATTTTCCAAGTCGATTGTCGAAAATATTCTAGTGTCATGTAATGCATCCAAATGATCTTCGATGAGTGGTAGTGGAAATCGATCACGCAATATCTTTTTATTTAAGGCTCGATAATCAACACATAAACGCTTCGTTCCATCTTTTTTATCGACAAGTACAACTGAACTTGCAAAGTCTGAGTAGCTAGGTTGAATAATTCCTGCATGTAACCATTGACTGATTTGTGTATCCACTTCTTTCTTTTCCAATGGAACAATTCTTCGTGGTTTAAGGCTAACTGGGACCTCATCCTTTAATATGATTTTCAATTCGACTTCTGTCGTCTCTCCTTTCCGCGGTTCGTATTTATCAATAAGCTCTGAAATCATCGGCTTATATTTATCGATGTCAACGTATGGTGCACTTACTTCGGTCGCACAACATACCACATCATAAGTAGCTTTCCTCTTCACTCTAATATTTCCTCGACCAATTGAGATCTCAGTACCCTCAAGGATATCACGTCCGATAAGCATTAGTGGTTGTAGATATTGACTTGATGTGACGTGGATCGTAGCTTAGAAAACCTGTTCGTCAATTTCCACGCTAGAGGTAAATGCGCCTAATGTTTCAACGGATGACGGTGACAAGCCCCTTATAGTTCGTCCTAATATCGTCATCTTTGGAGAACCTAACCTGATGTATTCATCCGCACGTAGAAGAGTAATATCACTACCGGTATCGATGAGTGCTTGAATAGTTTGATCAAGTATGACTACGTCTTTATTGGCTGAATTTGACTTAGCTTCAGTTAGGGATAAATCACTACTACAATTGGTTTGATTCATCTTTGATTGACAACTAGGTGCTTTGTGTCCATATTCCCCGCACTTAAAACACTTTGGACCCATTGACCTTTTTTTACACTCATTCGCGCCATGTCCCATCATACCACTATTGTAGCTTCTACCGATTTTCTCCGTAGGCCGCGGAGGTTTATTTTCTGTTGACCTTTCGGGCTGGCATCGCTCTTTAAAACTTTTATAAACGTCTAATTTAACATTAAATTCTTTGAAATTTCGTGCCCCATACAATATAACTTTATTCTGATTTGAGTCATAAATTCCATCTATCGTATATTGAATAACCGCAGATTCATCTTTACGAGCCTTAGCACCCAATGTAAAAAGAATTCGTAAAGATCTTCACCCTTTTTCTGTTTACGTGTTGCAAGCTTTCTATGCACATCAGCACTATTTACATTTTCCGCGAATTCTTCTATCAAAAAACTTTTGAAATCTTGCCAAGTATTTAAATTAAACTGAGACCTTAGGGCTGGTTTTGCAGATCCGGTTAATAGACGTTTTGCATACAAAAGTTTTTCGATCGGAGACCAATTTAAAAGCACTGATACGTTTTCTAAGTCACTATTCCAATTTCTGATATCGTAATCATCATTGCCGGAAACTTCGGGTAACGCATTGGACACATCTTTAAACGACACAAATGAATTAAATGAGTTGGATTCAGATCGATTTATTTCGCGATTATCATTACTTGGTTGGCTATGTATAGCTTCTTCAGCGCTTTGGGTCGGCCAGATTTCTCTTCTCGTTGATTCCCTTGCTAAAAGTACTTCGTGCATTTGTTTGGTCAAGTTAAGCACCTCTGAAAGATGTTCAGCTTGCGCGGTGTCATTAGCATTGCGACGTCTTTTATGAGGCATACTTATTAATTAACGAGATATGTAATTACGAGAAAATTTTTGAAATATCAACACCAATATTTATAATATAATTTAATTCATAAAGTTCCAAAAATTGCTTACAACTTAATACGGCATGGGAATTATGTAACGTTAGCCTACGTATATGCAATTTATTTGGTGCAAAGTTTATGTGTGTCTAATACGAAACACGCCACTTACCAAAAGAGGTCATGCAGAGCACTTAAGAGTCAATATTTTCAATTAGTATTCCCAAAAACACTCTGTCAATTTTATAGATAAATTGACAAATTATATCGCCTCCTTGCCGCAATCAAATAATCATGTAAACGAAAAGAATTTACCTTGGAAAAATGTTTTTCTGTCACAATTTCTTATGCGTGATCAGGAATAATGCAGCGTCTTGATTGGCGTACTTTGTTGATTTCTCTGAACTGGTTTGCTGCGACATCCGCACCACTGATTAGTTTAAGTAACAAGCTGCGATTATCCTTTCTGCTTCTATCTAATTTGGCTGTAAATTGTTGCGGTACACCGATAATCAGTAAGCTGCGTCTTTAATTATCCTGAACAGATGCACACTTATAACCACACTTTTCGCTTCTTCAACTTGTAGATTTGCGTCTTTTCTTGCCAAAATTTCAAATCTGGTGCCACCCACTTTCAAGACTACTTTTTAGGATGCGCTTTCTCGAATGCCTCGATGTCTGGTATCCCGATTGTGGCCCCATATTTTGTAGAAATTCGAGACTATTACAAGATTTAGTTATAAAAATAGAAATGAATGATGGATATTAATAATCGATGATAATAATGGATGGCACCGATGTTCTCCGCTTCACTTCTTACTCTATTCTTCCTGCCGTCACTCTCCAATATGGCGGGCGTATTCAGTGGTGCCAATCAAGGTGGCTGGGTTTACATTTGTGTTTCATAGGATAGATAGTGGGTTGGTTCCGATCCCACATACATATTCAGTTAGTACTGAGAGTATTCAGACTTGTCATTTCTATTCCTTTTGTTCGGACGTTGGACCTGCCACATATCTGCTTCGATCAACTAGTTACTCATCGCCAGCCTTACGCTGGACCCACTATCTTTCGTTTTTTTTTTGTGTATTATTTCCCGTAAACATAATTCCAGGAGGCTGTAACATGTAACCCAGGATGCATTAAAAAGCCCGCATGAGCGGGGGGTGGGTGGGTTGGTAGTTGTCACGGTGTAAGTCCTGCCCACACACACACGAATGAGCATCTGAAGCATTTCTATGGGGCTGATCATTATGATACGGCTTTGGAGGCTTAGCCAGGGTGGATGGGGGCGATTTGGCCCAATATTACCCAAAGCCGGGGTCTCAACAACATCGGAGACTCCACTCAGCTCTCTGGCTCTCTCTCAATCGTTCATCTGTCAGCGTTGAAAACTCTCCGGGTGAATTAGGACTTGTTCGGCGTTGCTGAGGTCTTCTCTTCTTCTTTTCTTACAGCATTCAATCGTATAAATTTTATTCTTTCCAGCCTTTCAGGTACCACCCGAAGGAGGACGCCCATATAGATCTTTTTTTTTTGTCGATCTGCAGTCAGGACTACGATTTCTCTTTTTTTTACCGTCCGTCCGTCTGTCTGGTCAGTCATTCTGTCGATTATGCACAGCTTTACAAGCATTGAAGGGATGTGGGTGGCAACAACCACCCCAAGCCGGCTGATCGCTAGCGGCATACTCGCTGTGCAGCCACCCACGCATATCCCGGACATGATTTTTTGTAACACAAACTTCTAACAGTAAACCATTATGTACATAGTGGCAAAATTCTACTGACCAGAACAAATTATGTGCCAATTTTACTGATTAAATAACTATAGTAATATGACCTTTAATGATTTAAAATCGCGAATCACCACGAGCGATATCAAAAAAAAATAGTTGTACTTAACTTTATTTAATCCACGCGGAAATTCCTCCGCTACCCCGGCTTCCTATCCTCCTGCCTTTGTCGACCATATAACTCCCAGGTGAATTGGCTTTACCACTTCTCAATACGTTAGGGCTGCAAAATATTTTATTCGAACACTCCCTAGCTCGTCAATTCCCACGATTTTTGATGCGGCTCCTGGCTAATTTATTTTGTTTTTCCCTTTGTCGAATTGACTTGATGCCAATCGCAAGAGAGCGAGAGTCTTCTTAGTGTCATCCTTTTATAGAGTTTTTGGCGGAAGTAGAGTCAAGTTTCAGAATTTCTACAAGTGCGAATGTCGCGTGTTTCTAGTGTTTATTTTGTTGTTGTTCAGGTGTTTCTATGGGATTGCTGCTGTTATTGTTTCGCGTTATTTCCCACTAAATTCGTGTTGAGGACGATTAACTCAGCGAATTAATTGTTTTTTTTTTTTTTTAATCTGCGTACTGCCTCTTCGGCGATAGTCGATAGTGCAGGAATATTACGAATTCGAATTTTTTGGCGGTAAAATTGAAAAATTGTAAAAAAAATAATTTTCCCATAATTGTGGTTTGTTATGTAGCTTGTTTCGTGTGTTGCATTTGATGTATTTCTGTGTTTTCCGTGCGCATTTACGGGTTATATTGTGGAATTTCATCGATATCCACTTCAGATGACAGCTGAGTTCCAGTGGATTTTCTTGGATATTGGGGCACCCTCAGCCACACCTCTCTCCACCTGACTGGATAATATTACAGTGCTGATAGGTTATGTTTACCTTTTTATTAACGAAGTTCTAGTTTTTTTCTTTTCTACTCCTTTTGTCTTCCCAAGTAATCTACTCTTGTTTTCCTCGAGTACGTTTTGCAGAGGACTGCGTGGATCTAGTAGTTATTCCAAGGTACACATTCTACTACAAGGAGACATCTCATCCCAGGAGTTATGGGCCGACAGTAGCGTTTGGATCATAGGCCTTAGATAGCATCGGGTAGGTACAATCGAATAACAAGCTAATCGATTCGCTAATGCTTATTTTCTATTTCAGATGAGTGCAACGAGTAGCATTGAGTTTTATTAATCGTAGCTGTAAGGAAATAGTGATTCGCTATTTTAAATATTAATTACACTAAGTAATATACAAGAGTTAGACTATAAGCTAAATTTACAATTATTCGGCACAATTTCTTTTATTTAGGATGATGTTGTCTTTCGGCGCATTCAATAAATTACTTCCGGCACTCAATACAGGTGCTATTCTTCTCTCCAAGTTCAGCAATTACACTGGGCCCTTGAATATTGGTTCCCAGATCTTATTTCCCTTTTGTGATTCCTGTGGTTTCATTTCGTCTTTTGTGTCTTTCTCGCTCCTCGATTAAAATAGAGATTATATCCATATACTTTAAAGAATTGGAGTCGGTATATCTCCTTCTGAAATTCCTGGAAGGTAGGGGGGATTCTGGCGGAGATGTGCAACCCTGGAATAAAATAAAAATTCTTTGCAGCAACACCCTAATATAAACAGATAATAATTCGGACAGCACAAAGAAGTACACAGTTACATTTGATGTATTATCAGGCTTCACAGATATTAACCAAAAAAAAACGCCCGTGACATGATCTCATTTTCCATGGCTTTGGGGACACATAAGAGCTTATTTGCCTTCTTTTTCTTTATACAAAATTCCATTCTGCATCAAGAAATTGTCGTATGGTTGTGTTTCTAAGATTTTACAAATTAGTTTAGGGTTTTCATCTTCCGGTGAACTAAATCATTACTGATAATCATTGCAGTTGGAGAGCGGCTAAAAGCATATACATGTCTCATCCTATTGTTACGCCGATGCTCGGGAGTATAATCGAAGTCCTGCAGGTAGAGAGCCCATCTTGCTATTCTCGGTGGGATTTCCTTTTTCTCCATGGTCATCTTAAAAGCGACGCAATCGGTGACGATCTTAAATTGTATACCCAATAGATAAACTCTCATTTTTTTAATGCTAATTTAATGGCAAGCACTTCTAACTCGTAGCAAGAATAATTTTCCTGAGCTGGCGTGGTCCTCTTACTGGATGAAAACAGTTATCGTCTTGGCAGTATTGCTCCAAAACCTATCTTCGACGCGTCAGTATATAACTCCGTTTCCGATTCAGGGTTGTAAATTAACAATGCTGGCTTCTGGGTTAGCGCGGCTTTAATGTTCAAAAAAGCTTCTCTCTCAACAAGACCAAATTTAAACTCAATATTTTTTCTCAACAAGTCGGTGAGTGGTCGTGCGCGTTGTGAATATTGTGGGATAAATTTCCTAAAATATCATGAAAGGCCTAGGAAACTTTGAAGCCTCTTCACATCCATTGGTTCCGGAAATCATTTGATTGCATTCAACTTTGTAGCTGCTGGCTTAATCTGTCCGACAGAAATCTGGTACCCCAAGTATTCTATACTGTTACACATGAATTGACACTTTTCCATTTAATTTTCAATCCATGGGATGCTGCGCAATGTAGTGTTTCTTTCAAGCGGAGTATTCCCTCATCTTCGTTCTTGGCGATTACAATTACATCATCACTGTATACTAACACATATTTCTTTTGAATTAGGCGCCGGAAAACTGTGTTCAGATACTTCTGGAATACGCTCGGTGAAGTACAAAGCCCAAATGGCATGCGAAGAAACTCATACTGGCCATTATGTGTCACAAAACTGGTGTACTTTCTGCTCTCTGCTGACACTGGAACGTGGAAAAACCCATTTTCCAAGTCGATTGTCGAAAATATTCTAGTGTCATGTAATGCATCCAAATGATCTTCGATGAGTGGTAGTGGAAATCGATCACGCAATATCTTTTTATTTAAGGCTCGATAATCAACACATAAACGCTTCGTTCCATCTTTTTTATCGACAAGTACAACTGAACTTGCAAAGTCTGAGTAGCTAGGTTGAATAATTTCTGCATGTAACCATTGACTGATTTGTGTATCCACTTCTTTCTTTTCCAATGGAGCAAGTCTTCGTGGTTTAAGGCTAACTGGGACCTCATCCTTTAATATGATTTTCAATTCGACTTCTGTCGTCTCTCCTTTCCGCGGTTCGTATTTATCAATAAGCTCTGAAATCATCGGCTTATATTTATCGATGCCAACGTATGGTGCACTTACTTCGGTCGCACAACATACCACATCATAAGTAGCTTTCCTCTTCACTCTAATATTTCCTCGACCAATTGAGATCTCAGTACCCTCAAGGATATCACGTCCGATAAGCATTAGTGGTTGTAGATATTGACTTGATGTGACGTGGATCGTAGCTTAGAAAACCTGTTCGTCAATTTCCACGCTAGAGGTAAATGCGCCTAATGTTTCAACGGATGACGGTGACAAGCCCCTTATAGTTCGTCCTAATATCGTCATCTTTGGAGAACCTAACCTGATGTATTCATCCGCACGTAGAAGAGTAATATCACTACCGGTATCGATGAGTGCTTGAATAGTTTGATCAAGTATGACTACGTCTTTATTGGCTGAATTTGACTTAGCTTCAGTTAGGGATAAATCACTACTACAATTGGTTTGATTCATCATTGATTGACAACTAGGTGCTTTGTGTCCATATTCCCCGCACTTAAAACACTTTGGACCCATTGACCTTTTTTACACTCATTCGCGTCATGTCCTATCATACCACAATTGTAGCTTCTACCGATTTTCTCCTTAGGCCGCGGAGGTTTATTTTCTGTTGACCTTTCGGGCTGGCATCGCTCTTTAGAAATTTTATAAACGTCTAATTTAACTTTAAATTCTTTGAAATTTCGTGCCCCATACAATATAACTTTATTCTGATTTGAGTCATAAATTCCATCTATCGTATATTGAATAACCGCAGATTCATCTATACGAACCTTAGCACCCAATGTAAAAAGAATTCGTAAAGATCTTCACCCTTTTTCTGTTTACGTGTTGCAAGTTTTCTATGCACATCAGCACTATTTACATTTTCCGCGAATTCTTCTATCAAAAAACTTTTGAAATCTTGCCAAGTATTTAAATTAAACTGAGACCTTAGGGCTGGTTTTGCAGATCCGGTTAATAGACGTTTTGCATACAAAAGTTTTTCGATCGGAGACCAATTTAAAAGCACTGATACGTTTTCTAAGTCACTAGTCCAATTTCTGATATCGTAATCATCATTGCCGGAAACTTCGGGTAACGCATTGGACACATCTTTAAACGACATAAATGAATTAAATGAGTTGGATTCAGATCGATTTATTTCGCGATTATCATTACTTGGTTGGCTATGTATAGCTTCTTCAGCGCTTTGGGTCGGCCAGGTTTCTCTTCTCGTTGGTTCCCTTGCTAAAAGTACTTCGCGCATTTGTTTGGTCAAGTTAAGCACTTCTGAAAGATGTTCAGCTTGCGCGGTGTCAATAGCATTGCGACGTCTTTTAAGAGGCATACTTATTAGTTAACGAGATTATGTAATTACGAGAAAATTTTTGAAATATCAACACCAATATTTATAATATAATTTAATTCATAAAGTTCCAAAAATTGCTTACAACTTAATACGGCATGGGAATTATGTAACGTGAGCCTAAGTTTGTGCAATTTATTTGGTGCAAAGTTTAGGTGTGTCTAATACGAAACACGCCACTTACCAAAAGAGGTCGTGCAGAGCACTTAAGTGTCAATATTTTCAATTAGTATTCCCAAAAACACTCTGTCACTTTTATAGATAAATTGACAAATTATATCGTCTCCTTGCCGCAATCAAATAATCATGTAAACGAAAAGAATTTACCTTGGAAAAATGTTTTTCTGTCACAATTTCTTATGCGTGATCAGGAATAATGCAGCGTCTTGATTGGCGTACTTTGTTGATTTCTCTGAACTGGTTTGCTGCGACATCCGCACCAATGATTAGTTTAAGTAACAAGCTGCGATTATCCTTTCTGCTTCTATCTATTTTGGCTGTAAATTGTTGCGGTACACCGATAATCAGTAAGCTGCGTCTTTAACTATCCTGAACAGATGCACACTTATAACCACACTTTTCGCTTCTTCAACTTGTAGATTTGCGTCTTTTCTTGCCAAAATTTCAAATCTGGTGCCACCCACTTTCAAGACTACTTTTTAGGATGCGCTTTCTCGAATGCCTCGATGTCTGGTATCCCGATTGTGGCCCCATATTTTGTAGGAATTCGAGACTATTACAAGATTTAGTTATAAAAATAGAAATGATTGATGGATATTAATAATCGATGATAATAATGGATGGCACCGATGTTCTCCGCTTTACTTCTTACTCTATTCTTCAACTTCTGCCGTCTCTCAATATGGCGGGCGTATTCAGTGGTGCCACTCAAGGTGGCTGGGTTTACATTTGTGTTTCATAGGATAGATAGTGGGTTGGTTCCGATCCCACATACATATCCAGTTAGTACTGAGAGTATTCAGACTTGTCATTTCTATTCCTTTTGTTCGGACGTTGGACCTGCCACATTTCTGCATCCCGTCAACTAGTTACTCATCGCCAGCCTTAGGCTGGACCCGCTATCTTTCGTTTTTTTTGTGTATTATTTCCCGTAAACATAATTCTAGGAGGCTGTAACATGTAACCCAGGATGCATTAAAAAGCCCGCATGAGCGGGGGGGGGGGGGGGTTGGTGGTTGTATCGATGTTGGGATGTTTGCTGTTTTAAAATCTTTAGTTGAATTCTTGATTTTCCTTTTCTTTACATCGATTTATTTTTAGTCTTTGATTTCTATTCTTTCTTGATTTTCTCTCGTATATATGGGAGAAAGAAAAGATTTATTTTAATTATTTTGTTACGCTTTGAGAAGTGATAATAATTATATATATATATATATTTATGTATATAATAGCGTAGAAAATAATAAGTCTTTTATTATTTTTTTTTTATTTTAAATAATATTTTTATTTATTTTGGTATTATCTTTTTTTAAAAACTTTTTAGTATGAAAGTACATTAAATTATTCAGATGTGTTTTGTGATGAAGTTCTGAATACTACTAAATATTTCTATTGACATTTTTGCATCCATACACTTCTATGTATACTAAGTTTTTTGATGCTTTGTGTTTTCTATACAAATTTATTTTTTACAAAGTATATGTACACTTGATTAATTTTTGTTTGTATTTGTCTACAGTTATTCTTTATGTCGTTTCTAAATTTTATATTCAAAGCTTTTCCAAAATTTTCTATTATTTTAACTTGATTTTTTTTATTGTTATTTTCACTTACAAACATATGTATACACACATACATGTAAGTATGTAGTACACTACATTTACTCCCCCCTCAGTGTCAACGTTAACGGAAAACAAAAACAATTAAATGAACACAAAAAATATTTGGAAATTTTTATATATTAAATGTGACTCGTTTCGTTGATTTCTCGGTGATTTTTTTCTGTGGTTCATTTACGAATGCCGGTTTTATACGATCGATAGATATTCTTGACGATTTTCCGTTTATACTGATTATGAAACTTTTGTCTCCCCTTTCGATTACTTTGAATGGTCCTTGATATGGTGGTTGGAGAGTTTGTTTGATTTTGTTTGTACGAATGGAAACGTATTCGCAATTTTCTTGTGATTTTGGGATATAGTGAGTGATACTAGATTCCCTCGAATCTGTTGGCGTAACGTTTTGAAAATATTTCTGCAAAATTTGTAACATGTTGTTAGTATCTGTTATGTTGTCAGTGCCTTTTACGAAAAATTCTCCTGGAATTCTTAAGGCTTGACCGTATACTAAGTCTGCTGGAGAACATTGCAGATCCTCTTTAACCGTGGTGCGTATACCTAAAAGGATTGTATGCAGGTGATATGACCAGTTTATTGTGTCTTCGGTCGCTCTAATGGCAGCTTTTATTTGGCGATGTAATCTCTCGACCATTCCATTAGATTGCGGATGGTAAGGTGTTGTAGTAATTTTGTTACAACCTAGGAACTTGGATAATTCTTGGAATAATTTTGAAGTGAATTGCGATCCTTGGTCGGTCGTTATCCTTAATGGGACGCCGAAACGGAATATTATGTATTGTTGGTAAAATACTTTGGCTATATTTTCTGCTGAAGTATTTTTAATAGGATAGGCTTTTGGCCATCGTGTATATCTATCTATGATTGTTAAAATATGCGTATAAGTTTTTGATGGTGGGAGAGGTCCTACTATATCTAAGTGTACATGTTCGAATCTACAACTAGGCATTTCGAAAGATCCCAACGGTGATTTTGTATGTCTGTGTATTTTTGATGGTTGACATGATAAGCATGTTTTGGCCCACTGATTAATTTGCTCTTTCATGTTTGCCCAGAAGTATTTGTCACAGACTGATTTTCTTGTTGAACGTATGCCAAGGTGTGACAATTCATGTAATGTTTTGAAAATCATTCTTCGAAGTTTGGTTGGTATGTATGGACGAGATTTACCTGTTGAAACTTCGCACCATATTTTATGATTGCTCTCGGGAATGTCTCTTTCTATAAGTTTATACCTACATTTTGAATTTTGTTGTTGGTGTTTTACCAGATGGTTTAATTCTTTTTCCTCTGCTTGCGCTAAGCTAATCACTTGTAGGTCAATTTTGGTATTGCTTTTAATTTCGCTACATTCTTCGTGATCAGTCGGTATGCGTGACAGAGCGTCTGCTACCACGTTTGCTTTTCCTTGTATATGTTGAATGTCTGACGTAAATTGTGTGATGTAATCTAGGTGTCTAGCTCGCCTTGGGCTTCTCTCAGTTTTTGTCCATATGGCATTCGTCAGTGGTTTGTGGTCAGTGAAAACTACAAATTTTCGTCCTTCGAGTACATGTCGAAAATGTTTTATAGCTAAGTAAACTGCCAGAAGTTCTCTGTCGAAGGCTGAATACTTTGTTTCTGCCTTTGTTAACTTCTTCGAGTGGAACGCTAAAGGTTCCCAATTATTGTTGTTTAGCTGTTGTAGTACTGCACCTATTGCAATGGCTGAAGCATCTACTGTTAAATTGAAGGTAGTGTCTTCAATAGGGTGTACTAGTAATGTTGCTGAAGCGAGAGCTTCTTTTATGAGTCTAAAGTTGTGTTCACATGAATTTGGCCATACAAAGTTTTTAGCAATTTTTGGCTTTTTCAATAAGAGAGTTAAATTATCATATATAGGTCTTAGTAATTCCGCTAATTTTGGTATAAAGCAATGGTAATAATTTACCATTCCTATAAATTGTTGTATGTGAAGGTGATGGAAAATCTTGAATGATTTTAATTCTGTTAGGAGAAGGAAGTAATTTAAGGAAGTGGATCCAAATATGCATTTTGATGTATTTATATTTATACCATATGCGCTTAATCGTTCGAAAAGAGTTTTTAAATGTATTTTGTGTTCCTTTTCATTTTGGCTTGCTATCAAATTGTCATCAATGTATGTAAATACGTAGTCTAAACCTTTGGTTACTTCATTCATGAATCTCTGAAAGGTTTGTGCAGCGTTTCGTAGACCAAATGGCATTCGTGTGAATTCATAAAGTCCGAAAGGTGTTGTTATCGCTGTTTTGTGTATATCTTCTGGAGCTACTGGAATATGGTGATATGCTCTTACCAGATCTATTTTAGAGAAGATATTACAATTTTGAAGATTTAATGAAAAATGTTTTATATGTGGGACAGGATATCTATCGGGAATGGTTATAGCGTTTAGCTGTCTATAATTACCACAAGGATGCCAATCTGAGCTATTTTTCTTTGCAACTAGATGTAGTGCTGAAGCTGTTGAAGAAGATGAAGGTTGGCATAGAGCTAATTGTATCATGTGGTCAAATTCCATTCTTGCAATTTTTAGCTTTTGACCATCCAATCTGCGTGGTCTAGTAAAGGGTAGTTGTCCTTTTGTTGTAATGTGATGTACGACATTGTGTTTTACAGGTTCTCCATAACGAGGAGGTTCTGTTAAAGATGAAAATTGTTGTATTATATTTCCGTATTCTTTTTCGATTGTAAAATGCTTTGGAGATGGCGTGTTTGCCTTTATGGTCATACCAAGTACTGACAAGTTTGTGTTGCCATCTATTAAGCGTTTGTTTTTTAAATCTACTAAAAGATTGAATTTTGTTAAAAAATCGGCTCCTGTTATTGGGCGGTATACATCAGCGATAATAAATGGGTACGTGAAGTCCCTTCTTAAACCAAAATTGGTTTTGAATAATCTTGTGCCAAACGTGTGTATTGTAGAACCGTTCGCTGCGATAAGAGTAAGAGAATCGTCTCTCTTGTATCTGTTGCAAAAAGTGGTAGGAACGACTGAAAGGTCTGCTCCAGTGTCTATTAAGAATTTAAATTTGTTTTCTTTATCAAACATAAATAAAAGTTTTGAATTAACATTAAAAGAATTGGTTGAACACGTCGAGGGGTTATTTAGTTTTTCGAATTTTGATTGTTCTTGAAAGAACATGGGGTTATACATTTTGTTGCCTTTTCCCCAAATTTCTTGTGGTACCAACAGATTGTCGAAAATCTAGTACCACTTGAAGAACGACTTCTGGAATGATGTCTGAAGTCTGAAAAATTTCTTTTATTTTGCAAAGTTAATTTTTTAATTGATTGTTCAAGAGTGTTAATTTTATTTTCTAAATTACAAATTCTGTTTATTAAACCAAAATCGTTGTTAAAATTATTTGTGCTGAAGGCTGAGATATGTTGCGTTTTTGCTATCTCGTGGATTCTGTCTGCTAACTGTAGAAGCTCGTTTTTGTCTCTGTCTCCTGCTGTTGGTAATGCTATGTTTATGTTTGTTGGCAGTTTTCGCATCCAGAGTTTTCTTATAAAGTTGCCCGATAATTCTGAATCTGAATCTGCTAGAATTTTCATTGCTCTGAAAAACTCTGATGCTCTTCTGTCACCAATCTCAGTATCCGAAAGGAAGAGTTCCAGTTTCTTCTCTTCAGTCTCGGCAAATCGTTGAATTAGTGCGTTCTTCAGCGTGTTGTATTTATCAACCTGTGGAGGTGTTTGTAGTATGTCTAGTACTTTCATGATCAAATCCACTGGTAACGCTTACACTATGCATTCATATTTTGTTAGGTCCTGGCTAATACCTTTTACGGCAAATTGTGTTTCTGCCTGGATGAACCATGCTTGCGGGCATGGTGTCCAAAACATTGGCAACTTGACTGCAATGGCATTTAGCACTGGACTATTTCCTGTAACCGGAATGTCTCCGATATTTTCGTTCTGCATTTTTGAGAAATCACCGAAAAATCACACTTAACACACGGGTAAATTACTTTCGCGGTATTTTGACTTAAACTTTTCTTTATAATCCGTGAGTTGACGCGTTATTGAGAGAAGAAACGTACTTAAAGTAACTTATGATAATTGATAATTATGTGTATATATATATATATATATATATATATTATTTGTAATGAGTAAATAATATTTAATATTTGATAATATTTAAAGAAGAAAAAGAATATTTTGATTCGTTTTTTTTTTAAAAAAAAAATTTTGAATATAAAATTTTATTTAGAACCTGTTTTTTTTTCTTTTATATTTGTTTTTCTCTCTTTGTTTTTCTTATCTTGAAAATTGTAGTCTCCTTTTTATTTTTTTCTTTCAAAATTGAATTATTCTTTTCTTCTTTTCTTTGTTTTTTTTTCTCTTTCTTTCTTCTTATTTCTTAGTTTATTCTTATTTCTTTCTTCTTTCTTAAGATCTTCTATTTTCATGAATTGATCTGATTGGTTCCTTACCGCTGGTGGGGGAAACCAAGGATCAATATTGAAAATGATGTATATGTAGTTTTGTTCATCACGTCGGGGTCACCAATATCGATGTTGGGATGTTTGCTGTTTTAAAATCTTTAGTTGAATTCTTGATTTTCCTTTTCTTTACATCAATTTATTTTTATTCTTTGATTTCTATTCTTTCTTGATTTTCTCTCGTATACAGGGTGTTCCGTAAATGTCTTTAATCCTTTAAGGGGATGAAAGTAGAGGTCATTTGGGTAAAAAAAGTCTAGATACTTTTATATCGAACTCCGCTTGGTTTTCGATTAAATCGATAATATCGGTTTTCGAGATTTTGCATACCTCTTCAGAGTAATTTCGTTATAAGTTCTGTTGTAATTAATGGATTGTGACGTTCATACCTTTATTTAAAAGAACACATATTGGCCTTTCTAAGAATGCATAATTAGTTATAATTGTGCCTTCAGTTATTTTAAACAAAAACAGTTTTCTCTAGAATTTTTTATTTCACCAAAATTTTTGTCGCGCTTCAGTGTACATTTATTCGAAATATCACCATTGCATGAACTTGGCAGAACTATGAAAAAATTTGCGCATTATGTCCCCTTTCCAAAATGACCTCCCTAAGTGCTATCAACAATAACAATCAAAAGCTATAAACAAACATTTTGAAGATGTGCCCCTCGAGGTAATCTTCAGTTTTTTCGTAGGATTCTATCTCCTCCTACATTTTTTAACCTACGACAACCATTTATATGTCATTGTACGGGAATCTGAACTGGCTATTAGATAGGGTACTTTTCGATTTCGAATTTCGAAAATGGAGGGGTAATTTCGAAAAAACACTGTTTTACCAAACTTGATATTTACGTAGATTTCGTTATTCCGCATCTTCATTTTTGCGGGTGGGGCAAGCTCTGGGAGGGGTGGACGTTCAAAGTTTCAACTTTAAGCGGCTATATTTGAATAAAAACTACCAAAAATGTCTTTTCCATTTATGAATTTAGACTTACTTGCTAGAACAATGCTTGGTTGAGAAAATATAGCCGCTTAAAGTTGAGACATTGAACTCCCGCCCCCCTTTTTTTCCAGCTCTTTTCTTTACTGTCCGTCCGTCTGTCTGGTCTATCTTCATGATGATATATGCACAGCTTAACAAGCATTGAAGGGATGTGGGTGGCAAGGACTCCCCCCTAGCCGACTGATCGCTGGCGGCAATTGCTGTGCAGCCACCCACGCATATCCTGGATATGATTTTTGTAGCAAGGAGGTGTCGGATGCAGTATCCATCTATATCCAGGTAAGAGTGGATGTAGGTGGATCTGTCGACTGACAAGCTCTTCGTTACAAATGGCGCCCAATTTGGTTTTTTTTCGGCATTTAGTCAAGCTTCTCTTGACTAAAGTGCAATTACTATTTGAATGAGCTTTTCTGGTCGCCCATTTGTGTTACAAATGGCGCCCAAAATTGGTTTCTTTTCCGGCCTTTAGCCAAGCTTCTCTTGACTAAAGTGCATTTACCATTTCTAGAATCAGTTCCTATTGTTATTATCATAAGCAGATTTTTATTGTTTCCGTATAAAGTCTCATTATTTTAATGTAAAATTTTTCGAATGCGTACTCAAGCGATTCCTTTTAATCCAGAGCGGTCTAATTGAGAATTTCACTATCTATTAGCATAGCTACTTCTTGCCTACAGCAGCTGGCGGCCTGAGGTGGGTTGCTTGGCTGGATACAAGTGGCAGAGTCTACGTAGAGTTTTTTTGCTTCTGAAAATTGCGTTACTTTCATGATAGCCCCTCTTTGCTCTCGTGAGGCTCGATCTTTGTATCGCGGCTGGGTCACTCGGCCATGGTCCTGGTTGCATGTTTGTTAGCAAATTTCCCTCGGTCAAGTTCAAATTAATTTTATCCTAATGTAACAGTTCCGTCTGTCTAAGTGCTCGTCTCCTCGGCAGCAAGCGAGTCTTGTGCGCAAGGCGTACCTCATTTGAAGCCAAACTTTGGCTCGTGGACGCCGAGATGACGACCACTTGACAGTTTTATCTGCATGACGAGTTGCTCAGCTGACCCAAATCTGGCAAGTTGTTGAACGACGTTCATCTTGAGATTCTTGTCCTTGTCTGGGCATTGGAGTCAGCTTACCGGCTCCAGTGTGTAACCTAGCACCAGGGTTTGTTTTTTTTGTTCAAACCCTACTTCCCTTATCATAAAATTCTATAATTCCTCTTGATGTTCCCTAGTGTAAAGGTGAGTTGTTCGGTTTGCAGTGGTCAGTCAGCGTTGTATGTGATGCATACGTTATTGGTATTAGTTCCGCTTACACCTGCTAGTTCCACGGAGAAGCCAGTATATTATTAAATTTCTATGTTGTTGCGGGCTCTGAACCATTCTAGTTTTGGGTTTTGTAAAGCTGCTTTGAGGTTTGTATTGTCACAATTGGCATACATAAGCATTGGGTTTTTTTGGTTTGTAATTATTTTGAGATATTAATACATACAATCGGCTACTGATTCTCTCCTGAGTACTGGCAGCCACTGAATTACTGACACCTCACATCCGCCTTTGATCTCAGCTTCACTCCCCTGCCAAGTTGATGAACGTTGTCCATCCTTTTCTGATTTTTATCCTTGGTAAAATAGTGTTCGGCCTGATTATCCTAGATATGGGATGGTAGCCCTTCAGGCGCCGGTCCTACAATTTTATTATCTTCTACAAACGGTAGCTCACAGTATGGACTGATCGAAGTGCATAGATGAACAATATTCGGCAGCGAAGAGAGAGAGACAGAGTTTTTTTTTCTGGGCTGGAGAATAGGATTTTTTTTTGTGTTGTTGTGTGGAAGAAGCTGTTCTTCCGCGTTGATCCGTCATGCCGACATCCCCTTTCTTAAATGAAGAACGTTAGTAATACACATAGTATAAATAAATTGCACACAGTATAAATAAATTGCTTGTGTAGGTCACGCAGAACGTATAATCTCAAATCAGAGCAGCATTAGCATAAACAAATTTATATATTCTTTTTTGTTTGTTTTCTTTTTCACATACATACTTGGCACAGTTTTCAGATGAATATTCTCTTTCATTAGTATAGACTCTTTTTTTTTACTAGGTTTACTGGGCACAACTTTCAACTGAAGTATTTTCAGCATAGCACAAACGCATTTTTTTTCTTTTATTTATATAAATTTGGCACAATTGTCAGTAGAATCATCTTCGACATTAAGATAAACGCACTTTGGGTTTTTCTATTATTTAATCATGCTGGGCATAACTATCGGCTGAATTATCATTGATAGTGACATCAGGACAATGTCTATTAAGCTTATTTGGCACAAGTTTCGTTTGAAATATTGTTGGCATTAGTATAGACACGCTCTTTTTTATTAGTTTTATTTGGCACAATTTCCGTTTGAATTATCGCGACATTAGTATAGACGCATTTTTTTTTTGTATGTTAGGTTTACTTGGCACAGTTTCCGGCTGAATTAGCTGCAGCACTAGTATAAACGCATTTATTTTTCTTTTATTTATACATTTGGCACAATTTTTGTGGGCATCATATTTGGCCTTATGATAGATAAAGGCATCGTGTTTTTTTATATATACATAGATATTTGGCACAATTTCCGGCTGCAGTATCTTCGATATTCGTTAAACGCACTTTGGTCTTTTTTTTTTTTTGTTTATTATACTTGGCGGAATTTTCAGTTGAATTATCGCGAATAGTCACATAATAGTTTCCCTATCGTATTTGGTACAATCTTCAGTTGAACTACTCTTGGCATTACTATAGACGCGTCCTTTTATTAAAATATTCAGTATAATTCTCGGGTGAATTGTCTTTTGATATCAACACACACCAGAGTATTTCCTCGCGAATTTTTTTTCTTGGTTTTGTTTGTCGTGGAGATTCAGACCAAGATGGACTTCTCCTTTTTATCACCGGATAAGCTTGAGGTCGAATTCGCTGTACGCAACTTTAGATCTGATGACGCTAACGCTCGCCGTAAGCTCATGGAAGTGTACGAGGCCGAGAAATCAAAATCCGGCTGAGTACCCTATAGGTCTCACGCTTATAAGAACCCATCGCGTGAATTAGACTATATTATCAGTCGAGTCGACACTCTAAACCATGATTTGAGCTCGGATGCCATCCGAACCAACGAAGATCGTACGCGCTATATCAGTCAGGAGCTCCATGTACTCCATAGAGCCTGGCGACAATACGTCTCCCTCTGTCCAGTCTGATGCACAATCTTATGTGCAGATATCCTGAGCCGTGTCGAATCTTCCCAGTCTACGACAGTGTCCGTGGCTGAGGGCACTGGAGGCGTAATGCTCATAGTTCCTGTGACTAGCACAGATAGTCAAGGGTCCAACACGCTGACAGGTGCCAAGCCGAAAACAGTTTTGACAACGGAAGGCACTGCGTTGGGCGTACCAGGACCTAAATAAGCAGACCAATTCCAGAAGCGGAGCTGGTGGAAATACTGCGTCGTAACATGAAGCCGGCCTTACAGGATGCGTTACTTCTCTATCAGACTGACAACGTGCTAGATTTGAGAGACCTATGTAATCGATTTGAAAAATTATGGTCTGATATAGGTTCGCCGCGAGCGGTCGCACCGCGACGAGCAGTGCATGAAATTTATTCAGATACGCCGTATTTGAATCACACTTTGTTTAGCGAGGTGTTCAAAATAATGCTTCGAGAAGCATCCACCGACCCGCTAGATCTCGAGTGACATGTTGGAACTGTTCGGCTGAAGATCACGTCTACATAAACTGTCCACTATGTCCACAGATGGTCTTCTGCTATGTATGCGGTGCAGTGGGGGTAATTAAAACGCAATGTAGAGCTTGCTTGTCGGGAAACCGAGGCAGGGGTCAAAATTTTGTAGGTGGTCAGCGCCGTTTGACTCCAAGCCAAACCTTCAGGCGCACGACAGAAGAAGCGGCTACCAACACCGAGCTTAACCGCTACCGTTAACTCCACAGCGTAGAGCTGTCAGCAATGCTTCAGCGCTCCCAAAACTCAAAACTCGTGAACCCATATTGGATTTTAAAGCGGCCAACAGTCTTAAAGTAAACATGTCTAACTCTTCCACTCAGACGGAGAATTCCAGTACGCAAAGCACGTCGAATTTTACGACCTACTCGGAACGCGGTCCTTCAGAAAATTGTAGTTGCACCTTATCGGATGAAAACACTTCAATCTCCAGCTCAGATATAGAGGATGCATCGTTTGGTGGCAGCGAATTCCCACCGGCTTGGGGTCCATTTCTTCCAGGACTGTCTAACGTACACATAGAAACCTCAGCCTGCGTAGAGTCATAAAGGCTGCCATCGCCGAAACCGTAGTATCTGATGAATAGGATCCCTTGGATCCTCTGCCTTACGCCGCTGTCTACATTCAGGGACAAAAGATACGAGGCTTATTGGACAGAGGTGCAAATGTGAGCGTGCTCGGGCTGGAGCGAAGAGTTTCCTGGGAAGGATGGGGATCTCGTTTCACTCGATGTCATCAACAATTTCGACCGCTGATGGGCGGCAGCAAAAGGTTCTGCGCCATATACGAGTCCTCGTAAAGTATGGTGAAAGACGTGTATGATGAGACTGCACATAGTTCCCTCTCTTCAGCAACACCTGTACCTGAGGATCAATTTTTGGAAGACCTTTGGTTTAAGACCTGTCATGGTAAGTGAGCTTCATTCTTTGCCAAAACCCTCACCTTCTTGTTCGCAACAGCACGATCTTTCAGAATGCGATTCGCAACGTTTGCAGGAGGTGATCTCCTCTTTTCCGTCATTCAGCCAGCAAGGCTTGCGTCTCAACACCTTGGTAGAGCATGAGATAGACATCGGTCTGGCGAAACCCATTAAACAGCGCTTCTACTCAGTGTCTCCAGCAGTGCAGAAATCTTTATATGACGAGGGGTCATTGAGGAGAGCCAAATTTCATGGTCGTCACCAGTGACTTTAGTTAAGAAGGCTAACGGTAATGTGCGCCTCTGTCTGGGCGCCCGAAAAATAAACTCCGTAACAGTCCCAGATGCCTTTCCGTTACCTCTTATAGATGGACTCCTCAGTAGACTCCAGGATACAAAGTTTATTTCTGCCATAGACCTGAAGGATGCGTTCTGACAAATCCCTCTCGCTGTAGGATCAAGAGACAAAACTGCTTTCGCAGTGCCGTGAAGACCCCTATACCAGTTCAAGGTGCTTCCGTTTGGACTTTGCAGCGCTCCGCAAACAATGTGCAAGCTGATGTGCAAAGTCATCCCTCACCAACTGCATGACCGAGTGTCTGTGTATCTTGACGACTTACTCATTACTTCCTCCACGTTTGACGAACACCTAAGGCTTCTGGCGGAAGTCGCGTCGTTGCTTCGCCCTGCCGCCCTGGCGATCAACGTGGAGAAAAGTAAGTTTTGTATGACAGAGTTCAGATATCTTGGGTTTGTAGTTGGGGATGGGTGCTTGCGGGCTGATCCTGAAAAGGTCACTGCTATTGAGAGCTTGCCAAGGCCAACAACTGTCCTCGGACCATGTGGCTGGTATAGGAGGTTCATTCCACATTTCTCTACCATCGCTAGTCCTCTGACGGATCTTCTAAAGAAAAACATCAAGTTTGAGTGGAACGAAGAAGCTGAACTGGCATTCCAACAGCTAAAACAGTGTCTGATGACCGCACCAGTGCTCACGAATCCTGACTTCTCCAAGCCTTTTTTCATTCAGTGCGACGTTAGCACTACAGGGGTTGGAAGCGTCTTGTTTCAGCGTTCTGTGGATGGGGATGAGCATCCCATCGCTTACATGTCACAGAAGCTGAACGCTGCTCAACGCAACTACAGCATGACCGAGTTAGAGTGTCTGGCCGCCGTATTGAGTATACAAAGGTTCAGGCCGTATGTGGAAGCACTGGAGTTCACGGTCATTACTGACCACGCTAGCCTTAAATGGCTCATGGACCAACGGGATCTATGTGGCAGGCTGGCTCGTTGGAGCCTCAAACTCCAGGCCTTCAAATTTCACATTGAATACCGTAAAGGTAAGGACAATGTGGTGGCTGATGCTCTTTCTAAGTCATTTGGTGACGAGGCAGCGAAACAACACACAGACGAGTTAGTTTATCCTGCGCAAGTCAGTTCGCTTGATTTGAAGTCACCCGCATTCCATGAGAAAACGTATGTGGAGAGAATCCAGCGAATCACTTCCAATCCAAGCGGTTTTCGGAGCTTACGAATTAGCGGTGGTAAGGTCTATATCTCATTTTCGTTTCCAAATATCAACGTCTCAGAAGAGCGGTATCAGTGGAAGCTATGGGTTCCTGATAGTCTCACTGGCGATTTGATAAAATCCGAGCATAGTCCTCCTATAGCAGCACATTTCGGTTTCGCAGAAATTACGTCGTCAGTATTGCTGGCCGAGCATGGCTTCAGAAGTACGACAGTTCATAAACGCCTGCGAAACGTGTAAACTGATCAAGCCGACCAATGTGTCTTCAAGACCTCCTCTGGGCACAATACGGACTACGGAGCTGGCATGGCAGCGCATCTTCTGTGACTTTTTTGGACCATACCCGCGTAGTCGAGGCGGTAATAGGTACATCTTCATCGTACTGGATCACTTATCTTAGTTTGTGTTGTTGGAAACAATGCCCGAGTCCACAGCCCCACGGGTTGTCAAATTCCTGGAGAAAAAGGTCTTCTTAATGTTTGGAGTTCCGGAAATGGTACCCTCAGATAATGGTAGTCAGTTCATTGCAAAGATATTCGCCCAACTGATAGATCGTTATGGGGTGAAACACATCTTCTCACCAGCTTACTCCCCTCAATCAAACGCCTCTGTGGCGAAGCCGATCTCGCTCAGATGTTCATCCCAATTTCGATGCGCTGTGCCGACGTAGGCACAGACAGAACAGACTGATGTTCTGGCAGCGATCCGCGCCTACGTCGGCACAGAGCATCGAAATTGGGATGAACATCTGAGTGAGATCGGCTTCGCCATCCGTAATGTCGTGCATGAGTCATCTAAGTGCTCGACATATTTCCTCCTTTTGGGTCGACATCCGGTAACAAGCGGGGGCTCATATCAACTTCTACGAGATTTAAAGGCAGATAACTATGGGGCCATTGAGTTTATACTTGTCAACCAAAAGCTTCAGCTATTGCGCGATGAGTAAAGTTTCGTCTTACGGAGCCGTATCGAAAGTACGCCGCTGGCTACAACTTGCGAACTCGAGAAAGAGCCTTTGTACCTGGACAGACTGTGTACGTCCGAAACTTTGTGCAAAGTAGCGCAGTCGATCGCTTTGCTTCCAAATTGGCACCTAAGTTCAAAAAAGCGACTATTGTAGAACGAATCGGGCGTGTTTCATATCGTCTGCAGAATGATAAAGGTCTCTCAATCGGAATTTTACATGCTCAGGATATAAAGTCTTGATCAGGGTCGATTAGATGTGGGTTAGCCTTCACCTGAAGAAATTTTATTTTCCTGTCTTTCTTCAATTTTCTTCCAACTAAAGGGTTACCGAGCGGTGGTTGGTGTGGCTGAAGCCTCAGTGGAGTGTAGTTTTTATAGTACATTATCTCTAAACTATCAAATTTAGATGGTCTCAGTCTTTGTTACTAACCCCTTCTCGGTTAGCCTTCATCTGAAGGGTTTTACTTTCCTTTCCTTTCTTCAATTTTTTCTTTCAATCAAAGAACGTCACAGCGTCAGCGAGTGCGGATGGAGCCTCAGCGATTTTTTTTATATTGTGTATTATCTCTAAGCTATCAAGTTAAGATGATCTCAGCCTTTGTCACTAACCCCTCCCGGGTTAGCCTTCATCCGAAGGGTTTTACTTTCCTGTCGTTTCTTCAATTTCCTTAGAGCTTGAACCCGCTTGCTGCATCCCGCGGGATGTCCGTCGTCCTGAGTAAGTTGATAGATGAATTCTATCTGTTACGAAGAGTTTTCATCCCTTGGGATTGGGAGAATTCCGGGGTGTTGCGACCAGATTCAGCAGAACACAGAACGTTAAGGAGGGCGTCTCACCGAATAATTTGTAGCCTCGAGCCGAACATTCCCATACGTGATAAACCGATCGCTCCACCTCCTCCTGGCCAGCTCATTGGGCGAAGCGAGTTGATAGACGAAGTCTATCTATCGATACGTCCTCCCTCGTTCAAGGTGAACCAGGATTATAGCCGCAGATGTGACGTTTATTGCTCAACAATCCAGGGTTTAGCGCATGCCCAGCTTGAGACTCTAGTGGGTCGTCCCCACTTTGGGCGCGTTGTGGGTGAACTTATTTTCCTTTATTGCTTATACTGACTCATGTCTCGTGTCAAATCCCGGCTTGAGACTCTTATCTCCGTGGGTCGTCCCCACGCTGTAGCGTATTACCCATACGCTACCCTTTTCCTTCCCCTCTCCGTTCTTTTACTTTCTTTCGGCTTCCCTACCTTCTGTAGAGAAACCCCCATAACTTTCCCAGGGTACCTGAAAAGGGGTGAAAAGGAACATATTTTCGAGAAGTATCCCTATGCTACTTCTCCATACCAATAAAAACCCTGAAAATAAAAGTTATATATTTCCGAGAAGTAGCCCTATGCTACTTCTCCATATAAATAAAAATCCTGAAAATAAAAGTTATACATTTTTGAGAAGCAGCCCTATGCTACTTCGCCACATTGTATCCATCCTGCAAAACAAAAAAAAAAAATATAAAATGTAAAACCCTGAAATGCAGAAGAAACAACAACAACCGCAAAATATTTTCAGTCGAAAAATTCTAAAATTTGCAAAATGAGCACAAAATCCAATTTTTCGTTTAAATCTTACCGCTAGTCAGCTAAAATTCCACAAAAACAAACGGCAACTCGCCTAGCCGTAAAACATCATGCGACACCACCATGCAATACATTAGAGCAAGCCCGCCCGAAATTCTCAAAAAATGTTGCTACACTGTAGATATTCTGTGGCAACGATTTCTGCATGAAAAAAATTATACACACACACCCGTATGTAGTCAGCAGCCCGAGATGCCCAGTCGATCGAACAACGAAAAAGTGCTCGCCTGCCGGTGGCGATAGTAAACGAACGGCTCCAATGTAGAGAGACTGCGCGAAGTCGAGGCAGTTGAGAATGAACTTGGTTGGGGGTGCCCCGTAGAGTGCTTCGTACGCACAAATTATCTTTGGATTAAGTTATATTTAGATTAGGTGAAGAATTATTACGTGTGCGCCAGTTATTTTTATACGTCATTAGTGATTTACCTGAAGAGGAAAATTAATTAAACATTTTTGTACGCACAAATTTATATTTGGATAAAATTATATTTCGATTATGTGAAGAATTTTTACCTGCGTATCAGTCATGTGTGTGCATCATTAGTGATCTACCTGAAATGGAAATTTAATTAAACATTTTGTTAACAAATCATTTTTAGATTATTTGAAAAATTCTTACCTGCGTGCCAGTGAATTTTATACGTCATTAGTGATTTACCTGAATAGGAAAATTAAACATTTATCCACCTGAAAAGGAAAAATTAATTAAACATTTTCGTTGCGCACAAATAATTTTTAGATTATTTGAAAAATTCTTACCTGCGTGCCAGAGAATTTTATACGTCAACAGTAATGTACCTGAAAAAGGAAATTTTATTAGACATTTTCGTGTGCGTAAATTATATTTTCAATATTTTACGAATTCTTACCTGCGTATCAGCACTGAGCGTACAATAAATAGAGAACTCAGATCAAAGAAAAATGTGTCGAAGTTCGCAACGTATTCTGTGGCTTCCACACTCTCAGAAAGAAGAGACAAGAAAGTGGTAGGGATCCTTCTGCTAAAGCAACTCTCTTTGCTTTCTTTTCTTTTTCATATTCGCGACTTTCATGACTTTCATGGCTCACGCGCGTGTTATGGGCGAGCTAAACGTAAAATAATGTAGGCAGCACGAGAGCAGGAAATTAAGCAGAATCAGCAATCAGTTGGTACGCCCTTTTCGTGTGCACCATCTTGATTCTGACGATTTGTTTATTTTTCTTGAAAGACGAATGCTACCGGAACAAATTAAGCAAAATAACCCTTCTTTTGGATTCTCTGTAGTCGGGAAAATAATATTACTCTCGTTTTTTGTGTAAGCAGCTCCTTTAAGATATAATATTTTAATTCACGGAATTATTTTCAGAGTAATAAATTTAATAAAAAAACGTCCTTGGAATCACAAAATTAAAATCTACCAAAATTCAAAATAGCGAACCTAAATTGACTACCGAAAAAACTAAACTTCAAGGGATTTCGAGGTCGCTCATTTCGAATCTGCCATCAAATTTCCAATTTTATAAATAAAAAAAAAAAATTTTCTTAGAGTATGAATTAATGGAAATTGATGAATAAAAGAAATATTTGATTTAATTAAGAGGGATTGTCTTGAATTAAAATCCTCATAACCTTTTCTTAATCCTGAATTAATAAAATCGTCAATAAATGTAAATAGAAATAAAATCAACTGTTTCTAAGACCTAAGAAGTTTCACTTTTGAATTAATATGTTCCTCAAAGATTTAATTAAGTGAGGGGCCATCAAATATCGCATACGTTTTTTCCCGCGTAATTCAAAATACGGATATTCTGGAGTTATCCCATATTTCGTGGAATTTTTTGTTCTTTTTTTCATTTGTTCATTTTCTGTCTTTTGCTTTGATTCTCATTTCTGTGTTATTGTGGCTCACCGCCGCAGCCAACAAGAAATATCTGTATGCCTGCCGGTGTGATTCCAGAGTGGAACAAGCACCAGCAGCTTCTCTCTTATGGCTAAGCCAAAGTGTCATGCCATTCTTGCCGGTGTGATATGCATATGCATAAACAATTAAATGACTGAGTGAGAGAGAGCTCCGCAACAGAGGTAGAGCTTTTAGAAATACTCGCGGCGATTGTGATAGAAGCTGGTGGGAGCCACTGGGAATGAAAGCAATTTGTGTGCATCGTCAGGTTTTTCCCTCATTTGAGTTCTCTATCTGTTGTATGCTTAGTGGTATCAGTCAGGTTATGCATTATTAGTGATTTACCTAAAAAGGAAAATTAATTAAACATTTAGTTAAACATTTTCGTACGCACAAATTATCTTTGGATTAAGTTATATTTAGATTATGTGAAGAATTCTTACCTGCGTGCCAGTGAATTTTATACGTCCACAGTGATGTACCTGAAAAGGAAATTTTATTAAACATTTTCGTGTGCGTAAATTATATTTAGATTGTTTGAAGAGTTCTTACCTGCATATCAGTTCAGTTAGGGTATGCATCATTAGTGATTCATCTAAAAAGGGAAATTAGTTAATTATTTGAAGAATTCTTACCTGCGTATCAGTCAGTTTATGCATCATTAGTGCTTTACCTAAAAATGGAAAATTAGTTAAACATTTTCTTTCTCACGAACTATATTTGGATTGAATTATATTTCGAGTATTTGAAGAATTTTTATCTACGTATCAATGAGTTATGCATCAACAGTGATTTACCCGAAAAGGGAGCATTTTCTTACGTATAAATCATACGTGTATTATTTGAAGAATTCTTACCTGCATGTCAGTGAGTTTTATACACCAACAGCGACGTACCTGAAAGGAAATTTTATTAAACATTCCCTGGTGCATAAATTATATTTAGGTAATTTTGAGAATTCTTATCTACGTACGTGCTGTGATATAATATCATCAGTTCAAATCTGAAAGTGTAATGAAGTGAAGTAGATAATCTTCGATAAATGATGTACCTACCTGTTGTAACATAATATCATTGACTCTTATCTGAAAGCAGGTTTGAGTGAATTAGCTATTCGTCGAAATAAAATTACGTATCTGTCGTGGTATAATATCATTGATTCCTATCTGAGAACAGTATAAAATGAAGTAGATATTCTTCGAAATAAGTCACGTACCTGTGGCGATACAATTTCATTATTGTATATCTGAAGAGGAAAAAAAAGGGACAAAAGATCGACCCGGATCAAGAGATGCGCTTGGCGAGCAATGGAGTAGATGGCGATGATCCCACTCATGTTATGTTTTTTTTATAATAGTTCAAGTAAGTGGTATTTAAGTAAGCTAGGTTAAGATTAAGGTGTAGGATTGTAGGATACGGAGTAGGTTAAGCCCATCAGAGGTTAGATCTTCAAATTACTCAGGTGAACGAAGAAAGAACGAGGAAGATGTTAGGATAAATTGAAAGAATTGGATTAAAATTTTTCTTTTATAACGATATACATTTATTTTTTATTATTAGTATTCTTTTTTTTGCATGTGGATTTTCTTTCGTCTATCTAATTTACAGGTTCTTTCTGTATTCCCGTATATGGTATACCGATTCATGATAAAAGTAAACTCATTTGATTGTAACGCCAAAGGTCTGATGATCCGGGAAGAAGAAATCGCCTACAGTCCGAATCTTCACTTCTAAAAACAGAAAAAAAACAAAATTTAGTCCAGAGGGCCCTCTTGGTAGGCAATTCGCCTACCTGTAAAGCATCACGCGATACCATCAGGCTATGCATTACAGTAAGTCCGCCCGAAATTCCTAAGAAATTTGAGCTCGAATGTACGCCAGCTGTGGCAAGCACTGGGGACTTTTCGAAACGAAAAGCGCTCGTCGGGCGGTCGGGAGAAGACAGTGCGGCGGAAATGTGGGCAGACTGCGAGGATTGAGTCAGTTGATTCTGAGTAGGCGACTAGTAAGAAACTGCGCGCGCACGGTAGAAAAAAGTCGAGCTGTAATATTTTTGTTTGTTGTTTGGTTGATTTGTTAGTGGAAATTAATTAACCGGAAAATTTCTGGTTAACGGCGTGGAATCGCGTGGTTCGGTTTTAATATTCTGGAAAGTGGAGTTTTCTGTGCGGACAGGATTATTAAGTACGGAATTTCGAGGAAACTCTATTTTGTGCTCTGGACGCGGAATTTCCCAGTTTGGTAGCTGAAAAGGGAAAAGTGACTATACCTACGAAATTCTTGAAATAATTTGTTTCTCACCTGTTCGTGGAATAAAAATTTCCCAGTTTGGTAGCTGAAAAAGGAAAAGTGACTATACGTACGAAATTCTTGAAAGATTTTGTTTCTCACCTGTTGCGTGGAATAAAAATTTCCCAGTTTGGTAGCTGAAAAGGAAAAAATTGACTATACGTACGAAATTCTTGAAAGATTTTGTTTCTCACCTGTTGCGTGGAATAAAAGTTTCCCGATTTGGTAGCTGAAAGCGAAAAAGTGCTTATAATCAGTGACTTCCAAAAAATAATTTGTTTCTCACCTGTTGCGTGGAATAAAAGTTTCCCGATTTGGTAGCTGAAACCGGAAAAGTGCTCATAATCAGTGATTTCCAAAAATAATTTGTTTCTCACCTGTTTCGTGAAATAAAAATTTCCCGATTTGGTAGCTGAAAGCGAATAAATGCTCATAATCAGTGGATTTTCATGGTAATTTGATTCTCACCTGCTACGGAGATTTTCAGTTGGGTGCCTGAAAGTAAAAAGTGCGTATAATCGAACTTTCAAAGGATCTTGCTGTAGTAGGACATTTTTTTAAACGAACCTTATTCACCTGTCGTGACCAAAAGAAGTCTACAACATAGTGCCTGAGAAGAGAAAATTTATCTGATTAATGTTTTGAACGAGAAAGAGTCAGTGAACTTTATTTGTGTCTATTAATTATCCACCCGCAGAGCCGTTAGTGGAAATGTTCCGCCCTTCATCCCGGGAAATTAGGAATGAGGAAGTTGTAAGCTCTTTTGTTGTCAGTTAAGAAAGAAAAACGTAAGTCAAATCGAAAAGTGAACTCATGTTAATAAATTAAAATGATGTAAAGAAGTAAATTTTTTGTCTTTGCAAAAAAATCTACATAAATACATAGTTATAAAAAAAACAATATAGAAAGTCCGAAAGCACTCATAAATAGAGGTGAAAAGGATATATAAAAAAGAGGCCAATGCGCCCACATAGTGTTTCAAATCGTCCACTGCGATATATATACATATACCAGGAAAAAAAGGGGGTGCACCCCAGCGACAGGAATTCACCAGATCCAGCCAGCGTGGGACACCTTCGCCTAGGGTAGTGAGACTTTTGTTTGTGAAGTAAGTTCGGTTGCTCATTTATATATTTTTTTCTTTATATATATATATTTTTTTACTTTTATTTGTGTATCCCTCTACTTGGCTTGAACGTGTCTGAGATTTAAGTATGATCTTAGCATAATTAAGAATAGTTATACGGTTCTAAAAAGAAAAAAAAATCGTTTTTTTTTTGTGGATTTTTGCATCTGTTTCTCAGGCAGTTTCAAGGATAAGCTTGGAGTTAAGCACCCTTAAAATACGGTCAGTTAGTAGGGCCTGTTCTAGGTGAAGTTACCATTAAGAAGGTAGTCAGATTTTCAAATTATATTATGAGGATTAAGTAAGGATGAACGACGGATGGTTATAGCATAATAAAGGAGTTGATTTTACATCCCGTTAAGAAAACTGAATTATCTTGAATTTATTTCCCTCTTATCTTCTTTATCTTCTCTTCTTTTCTTTTGGAGTGGTCATGGCACCGACCTTCACGGCACGATGAGTGAGTAAGCTCCGCACATGAGGGGTGGTGGAGGTCTGATGGAGCGCCGTTAGGACACACACACACAAACGCAATACCGATGGGGCTGAGCATTTCGATGCGGTAGGGCTAAGTAAGACCCAGGCAGGCAAAGCGCTTTTATTTAGGGCTAGACGTAAGTGCATGTTCGTGATTAAGCAATACCTGGAATCGGGTTTCCTCTGAAAAGTTGTTTTACACTTATAATTTTTTTTTGTGCGAATGCTAAATACATACATGTAGGAATTCGAGACTATTACAAGATTTAGTTATAAAAATAGAAACGATTGATGGATATTAATAATGGATGATAATACTGGATGGCACCGATGTTCTCCGCTTCATTTCTTACTTCTTGCTCTATTCTTCAACTTCTGCCGTCACTCTCCAATGTGGCGGTCGTATTCAGTGGTGCCAATCAAGGTGGCTGGGTTTACATTTGTGTTTCATAGGATAAGATAGTAGGTTGCTTCCGATGCCTTTGCTGTCGTATGAAGTTTTCATCGTGAGTAAGGATCTATGGATCTCTTTGTTTAAGTTAGATGTAGTTATCATCAAGATATCTGCATCCATCGTCATTGGTAACCAGCGTTGTCAGCATCTTATCTGGTCATAGGGAATGGTGTCATCATCGATAATACTAGGTGGCGCGTGGATTGGTCATCTTCTTCTAGCTGCGATAACGATCGAGGTTGTGTTAAGCGTCTGCTCGTTTCCTCTCTAGTTGCATCCTAAGATTATTCGCGGTACTTCTGATGGCATCTTCCCTGTTTATTGGTTCTGGCTAGCGTCTTCAGGCGTCTTTGTAACGATAGTGTCCATATTTATCTTCTTCGTCTTTGTCTACATAGCTTCATCATTGGTTCTCAAATTACTTAAATGGTTAGCATTCACGTTTTTGTCAGTCTTATGTTTTGTCATAGTAGTTGTCTTTTGTTATGGCTGGTGTCTGTAAAGTAATACTATGGGAACTGCGTGCAAATATGTTTGTTCGTTTAGAGTTTTTTTTGTATTTTTGTTTTATGTTCTTTGCGATGAGTCTGGATATTCAACGGGTTCGTCTTCATCTTCACTAGAACTGCATAGATCGGTAGATAGCGGCCATGCTTTCATGTTATCACAGCTGCTTACTGTTGTTTTTGGTCCATCGTGTTGTCCGATTTTTTCAACTTCGTATCGGTCCTTTCCTAGATTTCTGGTGACTTTATATGGCCCTAGAAATTTTGAATGAATTTTCGCAGCGGCTCCGAATTGCGTCTTCCGTACTACCACTAAGTCTCCACATTGGTATGTAGCTGCCTCCTTCCTATTCTTGTTAAATGTTGCTTTATTTTCCTGCTGTACATTTAAAAGCTGCTTTTTTACTTCTTCTCGCATTCCATTCCTCTCCTCCTCGAAAAATTTGACCAATTCCTCGTTGATGGCTTCCGTGATGTGTAGATCTTCCTCCTTCTTCATCCTGACTCCAAACATAACTTCAAAAGGTGTGCTTCCAATGCTTCTTTGGAAGCTAGAGTTGATATAACGCTGAACATTATTGGTGAACTTATACCAATTTTCAAGGTTCCCTATTGCTAGTTTCGTAAGAACGGAAATTATGATCCTATTCATCCTTTCTACTTGTCCATTTCCTCTAGGTACCTCCGTTGTAACTAATGTGTGGTGTATCCTTCCCTTTGTACAATATTCCTCGAAGCGGTTTGAGGTGAACGCTGTTCCTCGATCCGATACTATGTGCTTCGGGCTTCCAAAAAGGACTTTCTGAAATTCCAACTTAGCAATCACTTCGTCAGTGGTAAGCGTCTTAACAGGGTATATCCAAGTGAATTTACTGAAGCTTTCTATAACCGTAAAGAAGTACTTGTAACCTTTTTTAGTAGTTGTTAAAGGCCTAGATGATCGACATGAAAACACGTGAGCGGGTACTCGTTCTTCGGCAATGGATGTAACCATCCTTCCTGCTTTCCAGCTTTATTCTCCGTTATATTTTCTTAAATTTTGGAATGAAGTATTCTCTTGCGATTAGGTCTTCCATCTTGCGTACTCCGAAGTGTCCTTGTTCGTGAATCGATTTTATGATTGTCACCACGTCTCACTAAATAAATACAACTCTGCTGGTTGACAAGTAATCAGCTGGCATTTGACTTATCCAGCTTCGGCTAGTTCAGTGGTGAAGAGCTGGTTCGGTGTTCGAAACTTACGGGAGCCACCCAATTGTTAATTTTTCGGAGACAATTGAGAAACTCCGGTAGTATTATAAATAAGAATGCGAGATTCCCAAAACACTTAAAATTATTTAATGCAATTAGAAAATAATATGATATGCAAAATAATAAAAGGTAGGCTATATCTAATATGTATTAACTCATTCTCTTAGTATTTCAGATATTTAAATTGCAAATATTTTAGGTACGTAAGCTAAAGCAAAGCAAAAGAAAGCGAAAATTTACGAAATACATATAAATATCTAAATGTAATCAAAAATCTGAAAGGCATGCAAGTACCACTATGTGTATTGTTCTAATTTGAGGGGCATGCGAGTACCGCTATAGGCATGTATGTTCTAAATGCAAGTAATACAAAGCTACATATATATATATGTATTTAAATATAAACAAAAATCTGAAAGGCATGCAAGTACTGCTATATGTATGTATGTCTTAAATGCAGGAAATATAAATATACAAAAGCCACACACAAGTGATAAAAGAAATATTCACATCAGCAAAAAAAAAACAAAGAAGAGAAATTACTAGTAGTAATTAGCTATGTACATCTATGTAACACAAACTTCTAACAGTAAACCATTATGTACATTGTGGCAAAATTCTACTGACCAGAACATATTATGTGTCTGAATGCCAATTCTACTGATTAAATAACTTTAGTAATATGACCTTTAATGATTTACAATCGCGAATCACTACGAGCGATATCAAAAAAAAATAGTTGTACTTAACTTTATTTAATCCACGCGGTAATTCCTCCGCTACCCCGGCTTCCTATCCTCCTGCCTTTGTCGACCATATAACTCCCAGGTGAATTGGCTTTACCACTTCTCAATACGTTAGGGCTTCAAAATATTTTATTCGAACACTCCCTAGCTCGTCAATTCCCACGGTTTTTGATGCGGATCCTGGCTAATTTATATTGTTTTTCCTTTTGTCTCGCCTCCTATTTCTTTCAAGAAACCTCTTAGTCTTGGACAGATACGCTTAACTTTTTCTTGACGTGTCGACTTGACTTGATACCAATCGCAAGAGAGCGAGAGTCTTCGTAGTGTCATTCTTTTATAGAATTTTTGGCGGAAGTAGAGTCAAGTTGCAGCATTTCTACAAGCGCGAATGTCGCGTATTTTTAGTGTTTATTTTGTTGTTGTTCAGGTGTTTGTATGGGATTGCTGCTGTTATTGTTTCGCGTTATTTCCCACTAAGTTCGTGTTGAGGACGATTAACTCAGCGAATTAATTGTTTTTTTTTTTAATTCTGCGTACTACCTCTTCGGCGATAGTCGATAGTGCAGGAATGGAGGACTATCGAATATATTCCGAATTCGAATTTTTGGGCGGTAAAATTGAAAAATTGTAAAAAAAATAATTTTCCCATAATTGTGGTTTGTTATGTAACTTGTTTCGTGTGTTGCACTTGATGTATTTCTGTGTTTTCCGTGCCTATTTACGGGTTATATTGTGGAATTTCATCGATCTCCACTTCAGATGACAGCTGAGTTATAGTGGATTTTCTTTGATATTGGGGCACCCTCAGCCATGTTCAAGGGTCGCACCTCTCTCCACCTGACGTTTCGAAGACGCTCGCAACACCGGGCTCGACACCGACTGCTCCGTGGTGAAAATCTGCTGCATCATATTACAGTGCTGATAGGTTATGTTTACCTTTTTATTAACGAAGTTCTAGTTTTTTTCTTTTCTAATCCTTTTGTCTTCTCAAGTAATCTACTCTTGTTTTCCTCGAGTACGTTTTCCAGAGGACTGCGTGGATCAAGTAGTTATTCCAAGGTACACATTCTGCTACAAGGAGACATCTCATCCCAGGAATGATGGGCCTACAGTAGCGTTTGGATCATAGGCCTTAGATAGCATCGGGTAGGTACAATCGAATAACAAGCTAATCGATTCGCTAATGCTTATTTTCTATTTCAGATGAGTGCAACGAGTAGCATTAAGTTTTATTAATCGTAGCTGTATGGAAATAGTGATTCGCTATTTTAAATATTAATTACACTAAGTAATATACAAGAGTTAGACTATAAGCTAAATTAGCAATTATTCGGTAAGTTTCAAACAATTTCTTTTATTTAGGATGATGTTGTCTTTCGGGGCATTCAATAAATTACTTCCGGCACTCAATACAGGTGCTGTTCTTCTCTCCAAGCTCAGCAATTACACTGGGCCCTTCAATATTGGTTCCCAGATCTCATTTCCCTTGTGTGATTCCTGTGCTTTTGCCTGGGATCATATGTTGGTTTCATTTCGTCTTTTGTGTCTTTCTCGTTCCTCGATTAAAATAGAGATAATATCCATATACTTTAAAGAATTGGAGTCGGTATATCTCCTTTTGAAATTTCTGGAAGGTAGGGGGTATTCTGGCGCAGATGTGCAACCCTGGAATAAAATAAAAATTCTTTTCAGCAACACTCTAATATAAACAGATATTAATTCGGACAGCACAGAGAAGTAAATAGTTATATTTGATGTATTATCAGGCTTCACAGATATTAACCAAAAAAAAAACGCCCGTGACATGCCTCCTCTTCCTCCGGGAGATTTCGAAGAAATCTCATCTAGTGACGCAATTGCTTCGCCTTGCCTCATCAAGGTTCACAAAAGGACAACAGGAGATAGCGATAGCTTGTCTATCTATGGTTACACAGATCTACAAATAACTTTGACGGAATTAGGTTGGCAAGAATCAATCACTTCGAAATAGTAGAATGTAATCTGCCTTAATCAAGTCCAACCAATTGACTTATAGCTCACTGACCGCTTTACCTCCTCACTCCATTAGTGAAACTTATTTCCTAATGCTTGAAGTAACTGGGATCCAACTACATCGATCACAGCGCTATGTCTTGCTCTCCATACACCATGACTTCATCGACTCCAAAGCCTGCTCTTCATTTTCCTCCTATCTATGGCTGCCACAGAGAAAAGGGTCAACATCAAAACCCCTGAACCAAAATTAGAAAATCAAAACAATGTCGAACATTTGGATCACTGGACTTTGCGTTATGTGCAATCCCAACACCATGAACCAAACGATTCTCTGTACCGATTGGGATGATAAGACTAAATAGATATGTCCTTTACAGCTGATACAACCGACTCACGCTATGAAGACCTCTATATTGGGTCGAAAAGATGGGAGAAAAAGAGGAAATGTACACTAATCAAAGATATCCTGACCCGAGTGATACACCTTTAGGTCCTTCGCATGCCATCTGCCTACGTGTTTACCTCTGCCGTCTTGCAACTAATATGTCCATGGGGAAAGTACTTTTACCACCGTCAAGGGTCCAATATATTTGGGGGCTAATTTGGCGTTAAAGAACTTTGAAGCATCCGATAGAACGTAGTTCTTACGCCAAACTCTATCTTTAGCATAAAACGGCTGATCTCTCCTGCGTAAATAATAATTACATTTGGATACTTTGGAAGCCTTCAGTAATCTGTCTGGAATATCTTTCCTCACCTTGTCTAGCGCGGCCGATCTCTCCACGGCATCAAATCCATTTCCCGTTTTAAAGTGCTCATAATCCTTACCGTTGATTATCATCTCTTTCCCGAAATTCGCAAAATAAGGTGTCAGTTTCATTACTTCGTGCATGGACGTACCGATGGCACAGCCAATTTTGGCCACATATAGATCCCATTTCTTATGGATATCCGAAACGTACGCTCGAAGCATGGACTTAATTTCCTGATTTATTCTGTCAGCAGGATTTGCTTGGGGATGATAAAGCGCGGTGTAGTTAATTGTCGTCCCGTACTCTTCACACAATCTCTTGAAGTCCTCACTTCTAAATTGCCTGCCATTATCGCAGACTAAAAACCTGGGCACTCCAAAAAGTAAAAACACGTTATCCTCTAAAGCTCGACAGATTTCTGGGGTACTTGCTGATCGCAAGGAAAAGAATAAAGTGAATTTAGTGAGCTGGTCGACTACAGTTAGAATATATATATAGCCTTTACTAGATCTAGGAAGGGGACCAACCAAATCAACATCTAGTGCTTCCCATGGATTATAAGCGATGCTCCTGGAAGCTATGAGACCAGCCCGTTTCTGATGCTCGGGTTTAATAGCCTGACAAATAGGACAACGCTTTACATATGAAGCTACATCTGCCCTCATTTTTGGCCAATAAAATATCTGAGCCAGTCGACTGTATGTTTTCTGTATTCCCCGATGTCCGCACGTTGGTAGATCATGAGCATTACTTATCGCACCCTTCCGTTCTTTCTTAGGGACTACCTGCTTCCAGCAGTCACTATGTGAGCTTAATTCTGGATATTCGTGTCGGCAATGTTTCCATAGTACATTATTCTGAAACTTCCAGTCAGGGAACTTTGCGTGATTCTTCTGAACTGCTTCCATCATCCCCGCATACCATTTATCTTCCACTAATTTACTTTCCACATAATCTACTACTGGTACCGATCTTGATAAGAGGTCTGGCAATAGGTGTTCTTTCCCTTTCCTGTGGATTATTTCAAATTCGTATTGCTGGAGGCGCATCGCCCACCTCGCTAACCGCCCTGTCTCTTAGATTATGTAACCATACTAGTGTGGCATGGTCTGTGACCACTGTGAAATGGGTGCCTCTATGTAAGGGCGCTATTTTTCGATAGCCCATAAGACCGCTAAACATTCGCGCTCAGTAGTAGAATAATTTCTTTCGCAGCGATTGAGCGAGCGGCTTAAATACGCAATGACTTTATCATCCCCGTTGAGGTGCTGCGTGAGGCGTCAGTAAGAACCTGAGGCGTCAGTAAGAATAATGAATGGATGCTCAACGTTTGGGAAAGTTAGAATCGGAGCACTTACCAAACATTCTTTTACCTTCCTGAATGCTTGCTCACACTCTTGTGACCATACAAATTTCTTTTTCTTCCGAAGTAGGTCTGTGATTGGAACGAGTAGCGTCGAAAAGTTCGCTACGAACCTCCACTGTTCCCACAAATTTACGAACCTCGGATACAGTCTTCGGACTTGTCATGTTCAAAATACATTCAACCTTTTCAGGATCCAGTTGCAATCCATTCTCACCAACGATATACCCCAAATATTTCAGTTCGGATCTGCAGAATTCGCACTTATCATAATTTATGATTAACCCTGCCTTATGAAATCTATTGAGGACTTCTTGCAACACCTTTTTGTGCTCCTCGAAAGTTTGGGTCACAATGATGACATCGTCTAGATACACAAATACTTTAGACTCAAGCTCGCTTGATAATACCCGATCGATTAACCTTTGCCACGTTGCAGGTGAGTTACTAAGTCCGAATGGCATGCGACAAAATTGGAACAGACCTCGTCCTGGGACGGTGAATGCTGTATATTATTTCGACGCCTCTTCTACTGGAACTTGCCAAAATGCAGATTTTATGTCAAGTGATGACATGTATTTGGCATCTGTCAATTTGTCCAATGTTGCCGATACATATGGCAGTGGATAAGCATCCTTTCTAGTAACCTTGCTGAGCTTCCTAAAGTCGACACAAAACCGTTATTTCCCATCTTTCTTCTTCACCATTACAACTGGTGATGCCCATGCGCTATCGGATGGCTCGACAACTCCACTTTCCAGCATATCATCCAGCTCTTCATTAATAATTTTCTGTATCGCGGGAGATACAGGATAGTAACGCTGTTTTATTGGCTGTGCATCAGTCCGTATCACGTGTTCGACTTGGTTCGTTCGTTCCAGACCAGTACCCATCTTCTGTTTAGCCCTGGCGATCAGGCTTTCCAAATCCTCTTTTTGTTCGTTTGATAACTTTGACTGGTTCTGTAAGGCACTAATGTAACATTCGTCCGCTTTATCTGAGAAGTGCCACGTTTTATTCTGAAAATTTGCTTGAATATTCATCCCTTTCCAGAAATCAATGCCAAGGATTATAGCGTGCGGAAGATCTGGTATTATTAAAGCATCGCATACTCTGACCCGGCCTTCTAATTCTATGGGTATGCTCACTTCTCCGGTAACACTCACAAAACCCCCATTTGCTAGCCTTACCCTAGTTGCACTCGTCGATCTCACCCTCAGCCCCATGCCTTCCAACAGTTCATATCCGGGTCCACCTATTATAGTTCTCGATGCTCCTGAGTCCAATAGTCCACAAAAATTTAGTCCAAAAATCTTAATTCGCAAGTGGGGACGAACATCATTTTCCGTTTGCGCGAAAATATAATCCATAAGAATGCTGAGTTCGTTCGATCCCCCATTTCTTCCATTTCCCGAACCTTTTAAATTGGCGACGTTTGCGGATTATTCGACTCGTCGCTTAATTTCGAGCTCCTCGTTCGTTTCTCGACCCTGATGGTACCACTCTGCTTACTGTGCCCCTTGCATGTTGACCACGGCGAGTGCACCTATTACAATTTGGGCGAGTTACCCCAGGCGCCCCGCAACCATAGCATTTAATTTCTTTTATACAAAATCGAGCAATGTGTCCTAATTTACCGCACTTGAAACATTTACGAGCGTTAGCTCTGGCTGGAGCAGTGATTTCTGATACTGTGCATTCTGTTGTTACATAAGCAAGATCTGGTTCAAGAAGATTATTGTTTCTCTTCTGTGGAGGTGGTACAAACGTTTCCACTGAGGTTCTCACCGACTCCAGGCGTCTTCCCAACTCTACCAAGTCTTCGGCTGTGTTCACCTCCGTCAAACCAAACTGGGTCTGGTAAAACGGGCTAATGTTTCGTTGTAATACCTTCAATTGTTGACTCTCTGATAGTGGGACTGTCAATCGGGAAAACATATTTGACATTACGGCGATATACATGCCGATGGTTTCATCTTTTCCCTGAGTCCTCCTTTTAATCTCTTCGAGCAGACGGTCGTCATAATCTGACGGTAGGAACTCTTTCTTCAGCTCACGTACTACATCCATCCAAGAATGAAATTTGGTCTTGATTGCCCTATACCAAATCAAAGCCCTTCCAGTGAATAGGTCTAATGCTGATCGAAATAACTGATGTTTACTGATTCCCTAGCGTCTGCCAATTCAATTATCCTTTCTAAAAAGGAGTTGAGTGACTGGCTCTGCTCACCGGTATACTTTATCTCCCATTTGTACAATGGCACTCGAGACTGGCCACCAGTCATTACTCGGGCAGTTGTGGATAGCTCCAATTCAGAGAGATCATCCTCGTCCTCGTCCCTATCTGCTTTAAGCTTCAACGACCCTAAAGCTAAGATCAATTCCGCACGAACCCTGCCTCTTTCTTTCTCCTGGTCATCACCACTCGCCTCTACCCTACCTAATCGAAATAAAGCCCATTCGATTTTTGTCAGAATTTTCTTATATTCTGAACTACTGGAATCCCCTTCAAATTTATCAAGAAGTTCCCTCACCTCTTTGACTACTTTCCTTAATGCTTCCATGTCTTCAGCGAACTCATAAGGGTAAGGGTCTACTACCAATTGCCTGCCATCTCTCTCGGCCTTTAAAGCTAATCGTAGAGTCTTCCTCATTTCGTCTACATTCGACACTGGAAGACCCCTAATAATGTGCTCGTAAGTCAGCTCATCTGTATTGAGCCTATTAATCTGCATTTTGTGATCCCTGCCGATACCAGTCCGAAGCAATGAAAGAAGTTACGAATTAGGAACAAAACACTCAAGGGCTCCAGACCATGTATGAAATGCAAAAAGTGGTAATGTTAAGTCAGCAATTCAGAGGAAGAGAATAACGAAGAAAGGAAGAAAAAACCACGAATCTGCCAATTTAAAGAAGTAAGCCAGATACTAAATAAAGCTAGACGTAGCAAGAAAAAATATAGTGTAAATACTAGAAATATTTTTAAGCCAAAATGAAAAAGTGTGTGAGCCTAGACCAAGAGCGCCCAACCTTAGCTGTAGGTATTTAATATTCTGTCCCACAATGAAGCACTGGATAGCAAAAGAAACAAATTGATAGAGGTAGCTACTTTATGAAACAAACCAAGGTAAATTAACAACACAACGAAGGATTTCCGAAAGCAAACTCGACGCCAGGAGGACAATGTATGGAAGTAGAAAGAAAAATACAGCTAATCTACTAAAAATTGTAAAAAATAAATATTGAATCGCGGAACATTAAAAAAAAATTAATAAAATGTCTAGTATGTAATATGTAGGGAAGTGGCGAACGGTCCAGTGTCACCATCCAGATCACTTCAGTTCAAGAAATAGCTTCCACCCCAATTTACCACCGGAAACAAGCAAAGAATCAAGTTAGAAGTCGACGTTGGACTCAAATAGTTAAGATAAATCGTAGCGCCTCGAAAAGGAGGGAAACATATGGCACATAACCACTTTAAGGTGACGTGAAATCAAAAGAACGAAAAATTGTTAATTATATCAGCTGCTTTTGTATCCATCAATTTGCTTAAACTTGTTTATTATTTTACTGCTTCAATTGCCAACCTGCGAATATTTTCTCCACACGTCACGTCGACGAAACACCAAATTGTAAAATGAATCAAATAATTAAAACAATTCTCATTTATGAGGGCAATGCCGTAAGATACTGGATCCACCACACAACTTTATTTATTCGGCCAAAAATAATATGTACAAGTCTAATTTATTTCATTATTCAACAATTCAACAAAAAAACTTTAAACCGTTATATATCCACAAGTCACTCAAAATGTACTATAACAATTACAGGCTCTGAAATAGCGATCTACAGCAGTAAACTGGCTAACCTAGTTATTCGACTATGGTATAAATAGCCTCACAGTCGAAGAAAATTTCATATACGATTATAAAAAGAAATTCAACTACTCTGGTGCCATTCAAAGGTAAAGGAATCTATTCTAGGTCTGAGCATGTTGTCGATTAAAATTGTGAAGGATCGCGAAAGAATGTCACACCAGTGTGAGTACCAAACTTAAAAGCGGCTCGCAAAAAAAATTAATTTGTTAAAGCTACCAGAAATGTACAACAGACCTGTAGGGAGTTTGCACAAAATTGCATCGAACAGAAAAATCCGAATGAAGTATTACTGCTACGTTAAACTGCTCAACCACGATTAAAAGGAATAAATCGAGCATTGAATTTGTTGCCGTAATTCCATTAATGAAGGGACTACGAAATAAACTGTTCGGTGCTACCTTGTTAGGAAAGTTAAGTCTAGATTTGTTGGGACTATTAGCAGGTTCCAGTCTCTCAAGTTATATCGGTTCTTATTTGCATCCGAGCACTATATTCCCCATACACCAGTGAAATCACTACTTCCGAATTATTAGTGACGAGCTGTAATTTTATAAAGGAAAATCAATTCTATTGTCGTGGACTCCATCTTTGTGCTATTGTTATTCTAACAATGCAACGCATCTAATTGCTAAAAGAAATTGAATTCTGGAGAGATATCTCACTGTTTTGAATCATAAGACCGTACAGTCCGTTCCAAAGTTCGAGATAAATGAGACAATAAATATGTAGAACAAATGAAAATCAATAGTAAGGCAAATGGAAGCAAGAAACAAGTTTGATATTAAGAACAGCGATGGGTTTGCAATCATATAAGCTGATAATGCAAACGATTCTAGAAATAGCTTCAAGCCGAATCGAAATTTTACGTAGACCCAAGTCAAGATAAAACAGTAAAATAGAAAACTATCCCGAAGTGTTGCGATCTGGTCCTCAAATGCAGCCCAAAACGAAATTAGATTTTCCGGGGTGTAGGTTAGATCAATTAGATAATAAAAGCTTATTCGTAACACTAAACACTTTGAGGGAAGGAAGATTGAACGTTCCTCTGCTAATCACTGTCAGATCCAGGCGTCAACAATTAGAGATAGTCTAGGGCTCATGCTTCCAAATAAACACCAGCACCAGGTAATTATTGAAATCGATCACTAAAGCAGTAAAATGTAGCTAGTTTGCTTGAGTGGAGATTGACTATTAAGCAAAGCAAGAGTAATCATTTGTTTAGTATGCAAGAACATATATAAATATACTATATAATTTAATTAAAACACTTTAGCCTAAGTAAGCACTTATCGCAGCGTATACATATCCAAGAGCCAATTCGTCACGTTAGGGAGGAAGAGGATAGCACCGTTCGACGTAATGTACATATAATAAATTTACAAAATTTCCAATTACCCCATCAATCTATAGTCGAGGTACTCGCTTCAGCTCCATATATTTACTTGCTTCAACTCCGTTACGCACTACTGCAATTTGAAAAATAATAACAAGTCATGAAAAAAAGTAAGTGCGTCGATAAACAAAGCCCCCTTTGAAAGTATTATTGGGTACTCCTTTACTAATCAAAAGAGTCATACAAAATGATTTGATTTTGTTTCCAACAAAATATATGACAACTTCATGTCTTGTCCAGATCATCCAACATCAATAATTCACGTAATAGTTCCGAACTACGATTTGGTATAAAAGCCCAGGAATGATATTACAAATGTAGGCCCCACGTTGGGCGCGAAAATTCTTGTCACCACGTCTTACTAAATAAATACAACTCTGCTGGTTGACAAGTAATCAGCTGGCATTTGACTTAACCAGCTGCGGCTAGTTCTGTGGTGAAGGGCTAGTTCGGTGTTCGAAACTTAAGGGCGCCACCCAATTGTTAATTTTTCGGAGACAATTGAGAAACTCCGGTAGTATTATAAATAAGAATGCGAGATTCCCAAAACACTTAAAATTATTTAATGCAATTAGAAAATAATATGATATGCAAAATAATAAAAGGTAGGCTATATCTAATATGTATTAACTCATTTTCTTAGTATTTCAGATATTTAAATTGCAAATATTTTAGGTACGTAAGGTAAAGCAAAGCAAAAGAAAGCGAAAATTTACGAAATACATATAAATATCTAAATGTAATCAAAAATCTGAAAGGCATGCAAGTACCACTATGTGTATTGTTCTAATTTGAGGGGCATGCGAGTACCGCTATAGGCATGTATGTTCTAAATGCAAGTAATACAAAGCTACATATATATATGTATTTAAATATAAACAAAAATCTGAAAGGCATGCAAGTACTGCTATATGTATGTATGTCTTAAATGCAGGAAATATAAATATACAAAAGCCACACACAAGTGATAAAAGAAATATTCACATCAGCAAAAAAAAACAAAGAAGCGAAATTACTAGTAGTAATTAGCTATGTACATCTATGTAACACAAACTTCTAACAGTAAACCATTATGTACATTGTGGCAAAATTCTACTGACCAGAACATATTATGTGTCTGAATGCCAATTCTACTGATTAAATAACTTTAGTAATATGACCTTTAATGATTTACAATCGCGAATCACTACGAGCGATATCAAAAAAAAAATAGTTGTACTTAACTTTATTTAATCCACGCGGTAATTCCTCCGCTACCCCGGCTTCCTATCCTCCTGCCTTTGTCGACCATATAACTCCCAGGTGAATTGGCTTTACCACTTCTCAATACGTTAGGGCTTCAAAATATTTTATTCGAACACTCCCTAGCTCGTCAATTCCCACGGTTTTTGATGCGGATCCTGGCTAATTTATATTGTTTTTCCTTTTGTCTCGCCTCCTATTTCTTTCAAGAAACCTCTTAGTCTTGGACAGATACGCTTAACTTTTTCTTGACGTGTCGACTTGACTTGATACCAATCGCAAGAGAGCGAGAGTCTTCGTAGTGTCATTCTTTTATAGAATTTTTGGCGGAAGTAGAGTCAAGTTGCAGCATTTCTACAAGTGCGAATGTCGCGTATTTTTAGTGTTTATTTTGTTGTTGTTCAGGTGTTTGTATGGGATTGCTGCTGTTATTGTTTCGCGTTATTTCCCACTAAATTCGTGTTGAGGACGATTAACTCAGCGAATTAATTGTTTTTTTTTTTAATTCTGCGTACTACCTCTTCGGCGATAGTCGATAGTGCAGGAATGGAGCACTATCGAATATATTCCGAATTCGAATTTTTGGGCGGTAAAATTGAAAAATTGTAAAAAAAATAATTTTCCCATAATTGTGGTTTGTTATGTAACTTGTTTCGTGTGTTGCACTTGATGTATTTCTGTGTTTTCCGTGCCTATTTACGGGTTATATTGTGGAATTTCATCGATCTCCACTTCAGATGACAGCTGAGTTATAGTGGATTTTCTTTGATATTGGGGCACCCTCAGCCATGTTCAAGGGTCGCACCTCTCTCCACCTGACGTTTCGAAGACGCTCGCAACACCGGGCTCGACACCGACTGCTCCGTGGTGAAAATCTGCTGCATCATATTACAGTGCTGATAGGTTATGTTTACCTTTTTATTAACGAAGTTCTAGTTTTTTTCTTTTCTAATCCTTTTGTCTTCTCAAGTAATCTACTCTTGTTTTCCTCGAGTACGTTTTCCAGAGGACTGCGTGGATCAAGTAGTTATTCCAAGGTACACATTCTGCTACAAGGAGACATCTCATCCCAGGAATGATGGGCCTACAGTAGCGTTTGGATCATAGGCCTTAGATAGCATCGGGTAGGTACAATCGAATAACAAGCTAATCGATTCGCTAATGCTTATTTTCTATTTCAGATGAGTGCAACGAGTAGCATTAAGTTTTATTAATCGTAGCTGTAAGGAAATAGTGATTCGCTATTTTAAATATTAATTACACTAAGTAATATACAAGAGTTAGACTATAAGCTAAATTAGCAATTATTCGGTAAGTTTCAAACAATTTCTTTTATTTAGGATGATGTTGTCTTTCGGGGCATTCAATAAATTACTTCCGGCACTCAATACAGGTGCTGTTCTTCTCTCCAAGCTCAGCAATTACACTGGGCCCTTCAATATTGGTTCCCAGATCTCATTTCCCTTGTGTGATTCCTGTGCTTTTGCCTGGGATCATACGTTGGTTTCATTTCGTCTTTTGTGTCTTTCTCGTTCCTCGATTAAAATAGAGATAATATCCATATACTTTAAAGAATTGGAGTCGGTATATCTCCTTTTGAAATTTCTGGAAGGTAGGGGGTATTCTGGTGCAGATGTGCAACCCTGGAATAAAATAAAAATTCTTTTCAGCAACACTCTAATATAAACAGATATTAATTCGGACAGCACAGAGAAGTAAATAGTTATATTTGATGTATTATCAGGCTTCACAGATACTAACCAAAAAAAAAACGCCCGTGACATGCCTCCTCTTCCTCCGGGAGATTTCGAAGAAATCTCATCTAGTGACGCAATTGCTTCGCCTTGCCTCATCAAGGTTCACAAAAGGACAACAGGAGATAGCGATAGCTTGTCTATCTATGGTTACACAGATCTACAAATAACTTTGACGGAATTAGGTTGGCAAGAATCAATCACTTCGAAATAGTAGAATGTAATCTGCCTTAATCAAGTCCAACCAATTGACTTATAGCTCACTGACCGCTTTACCTCCTCACTCCATTAGTGAAACTTATTTCCTAATGCTTGAAGTAACTGGGATCCAACTACATCGATCACAGCGCTATGTCTTGCTCTCCATACACCATGACTTCATCGACTCCAAAGCCTGCTCTTCATTTTCCTCCTATCTATGGCTGCCACAGAGAAAAGGGTCAACATCAAAACCCCTGAACCAAAATTAGAAAATCAAAACAATGTCGAACATTTGGATCACTGGACTTTGCGTTATGTGCAATCCCAACACCATGAACCAAACGATTCTCTGTACCGATTGGGATGATAAGACTAAATAGATATGTCCTTTACAGCTGATACAACCGACTCACGCTATGAAGACCTCTATATTGGGTCGAAAAGATGGGAGAAAAAGAGGAAATGTACACTAATCAAAGATATCCTGACCCGAGTGATACACCTTTAGGTCCTTCGCATGCCATCTGCCTACGTGTTTACCTCTGCCGTCTTGCAACTAATATGTCCATGGGGAAAGTACTTTTACCACCGTCAAGGGTCCAATATATTTGGGGGCTAATTTGGCGTTAAAGAACTTTGAAGCATCCGATAGAACGTAGTTCTTACGCCAAACTCTATCTTTAGCATAAAACGGCTGATCTCTCCTGCGTAAATAATAATTACATTTGGATACTTTGGAAGCCTTCAGTAATCTGTCTGGAATATCTTTCCTCACCTTGTCTAGCGCGGCCGATCTCTCCACGGCATCAAATCCATTTCCCGTTTTAAAGTGCTCATAATCCTTACCGTTGATTATCATCTCTTTCCCGAAATTCGCAAAATAAGGTGTCAGTTTCATTACTTCGTGCATGGACGTACCGATGGCACAGCCAATTTTGGCCACATATAGATCCCATTTCTTATGGATATCCGAAACGTACGCTCGAAGCATGGACTTAATTTCCTGATTTATTCTGTCAGCAGGATTTGCTTGGGGATGATAAAGCGCGGTGTAGTTAATTGTCGTCCCGTACTCTTCACACAATCTCTTGAAGTCCTCACTTCTAAATTGCCTGCCATTATCGCAGACTAAAAACCTGGGCACTCCAAAAAGTAAAAACACGTTATCCTCTAAAGCTCGACAGATTTCTGGGGTACTTGCTGATCGCAAGGAAAAGAATAAAGTGAATTTAGTGAGCTGGTCGACTACAGTTAGAATATATATATAGCCTTTACTAGATCTAGGAAGGGGACCAACCAAATCAACATCTAGTGCTTCCCATGGATTATAAGCGATGCTCCTGGAAGCTATGAGACCAGCCCGTTTCTGATGCTCGGGTTTAATAGCCTGACAAATAGGACAACGCTTTACATATGAAGCTACATCTGCCCTCATTTTTGGCCAATAAAATATCTGAGCCAGTCGACTGTATGTTTTCTGTATTCCCCGATGTCCGCACGTTGGTAGATCATGAGCATTACTTATCGCACCCTTCCGTTCTTTCTTAGGGACTACCTGCTTCCAGCAGTCACTATGTGAGCTTAATTCTGGATATTCGTGTCGGCAATGTTTCCATAGTACATTATTCTGAAACTTCCAGTCAGGGAACTTTGCGTGATTCTTCTGAACTGCTTCCATCATCCCCGCATACCATTTATCTTCCACTAATTTACTTTCCACATAATCTACTACTGGTACCGATCTTGATAAGAGGTCTGGCAATAGGTGTTCTTTCCCTTTCCTGTGGATTATTTCAAATTCGTATTGCTGGAGGCGCATCGCCCACCTCGCTAACCGCCCTGTCTCTTAGATTATGTAACCATACTAGTGTGGCATGGTCTGTGACCACTGTGAAATGGGTGCCTCTATGTAAGGGCGCTATTTTTCGATAGCCCATAAGACCGCTAAACATTCGCGCTCAGTAGTAGAATAATTTCTTTCGCAGCGATTGAGCGAGCGGCTTAAATACGCAATGACTTTATCATCCCCGTTGAGGTGCTGCGTGAGAACTGCACCTAAACCATAACCTGAGGCGTCAGTAAGAATAATGAATGGATGCTCAAAGTTTGGGAAAGTTAGAATCGGAGCACTTACCAAACAGTCTTTTACCTTCCTGAATGCTTGCTCACACTCTTGTGACCATACAAATTTCTTTTTCTTCCGAAGTAGGTCTGTGATTGGAGCGAGTAGCGTCGAAAAGTTCGCTACGAACCTCCACTGTTCCCACAAATTTACGAACCTCGGATACAGTCTTCGGACTTGTCATGTTCAAAATACATTCAACCTTTTCAGGATCCAGTTGCAATCCATTCTCACCAACGATATACCCCAAATATTTCAGTTCGGATCTGCAGAATTCGCACTTATCATAATTTCTGATTAACCCTGCCTTATGAAATCTATTGAGGACTTCTTGCAACACCTTTTTGTGCTCCTCGAAAGTTTGGGTCACAATGATGACATCGTCTAGATACACAAATACTTTAGACTCAAGCTCGCTTGATAATACCCGATCGATTAACCTTTGCCACGTTGCAGGTGAGTTACTAAGTCCGAATGGCATGCGACAAAATTGGAACAGACCTCGTCCTGGGACGGTGAATGCTGTATATTGTTTCGACGCCTCTTCTACTGGAACTTGCCAAAATGCAGATTTTATGTCAAGTGATGACATGTATTTGGCATCTCTCAATTTGTCCAATGTTGCCGATACATATGGCAGTGGATAAGCATCCTTTCTAGTAACCTTGTTGAGCTTCCTAAAGTCGACACAAAACCGGTATTTCCCATCTTTCTTCTTCACCATTACAACTGGTGATGCCCATGCGCTATCGGATGGCTCGACAACTCCACTTTCCAGCATATCATCTAGCTCTTCATTAATAATTTTCTGTATCGCGGGAGATACAGGATAGTAACGCTGTTTTATTGGCTGTGCATCAGTCCGTATCACGTGTTCGACTTGGTTCGTTCGTTCCAGACCAGTACCCATCTTCTGTTTAGCCCTGGCGATCAGGCTTTCCAAATCCTCTTTTTGTTCGTTTGATAACTTTGACTGGTTCTGTAAGGCACTAATGTAACATTCGTCCGCTTTATCTGAGAAGTGCCACGTTTTATTCTGAAAATTTGCTTGAATATTCATCCCTTTCCAGAAATCAATGCCAAGGATTATAGCGTGCGGAAGATCTGGTATTATTAAAGCATCGCATACTCTGACCCGGCCTTCTAATTCTATGGGTATGCTCACTTCTCCGGTAACACTCACAAAACCCCCATTTGCTAGCCTTACCCTAGTTGCACTCGTCGATCTCACCCTCAGCCCCATGCCTTCCAACAGTTCATATCCGGGTCCACCTATTATAGTTCTCGATGCTCCTGAGTCCAATAGTCCACAAAAATTTAGTCCAAAAATCTTAATTCGCAAGTGGGGACGAACATCATTTTCCGTTTGCGCGAAAATATAATCCATAAGAATGCTGAGTTCGTTCGATCCCCCATTTCTTCCATTTCCCGAACCTTTTAAATTGGCGACGTTTGCGGATTATTCGACTCGTCGCTTAATTTCGAGCTCCTCGTTCGTTTCTCGACCCTGATGGTACCACTCTGCTTACTGTGCCCCTTGCATGTTGACCACGGCGAGTGCACCTATTACAATTTGGGCGAGTTACCCCAGGCGCCCCGCAACCATAGCATTTAATTTCTTTCCTACAAAATCGAGCAATGTGTCCTAATTTACCGCACTTGAAACATTTACGAGCGTTAGCTCTGGCTGGAGCAGTGATTTCTGATACTGTGCATTCTGTTGTTACATAAGCAAGATCTGGTTCAAGAAGATTATTGTTTCTCTTCTGTGGAGGTGGTACAAACGTTTCCACTGAGGTTCTCACCGACTCCAGGCGTCTTCCCAATTCTACCAAGTCTTCGGCTGTGTTCACCTCCGTCAAACCAAACTGGGTCTGGTAAAACGGGCTAATGTTTCGTTGTAATACCTTCAATTGTTGACTCTCTGATAGTGGGACTGTCAATCGGGAAAACATATTTGACATTACGGCGATATACATGCCGATGGTTTCATCTTTTCCCTGAGTCCTCCTTTTAATCTCTTCGAGCAGACGGTCGTCATAATCTGACGGTAGGAACTCTTTCTTCAGCTCACGTACTACATCCATCCAAGAATGAAATTTGGTCTTGATTGCCCTATACCAAATCAAAGCCCTTCCAGTGAATAGGTCTAATGCTGATCGAAATAACTGATGTTTACTGATTCCCTAGCGTCTGCCAATTCAATTATCCTTTCTAAAAAGGAGTTGAGTGACTGGCTCTGCTCACCGGTATACTTTATCTCCCATTTGTACAATGGCACTCGAGACTGGCCACCAGTCATTACTCGGGCAGTTGTGGATAGCTCCAATTCAGAGAGATCATCCTCGTCCTCGTCCCTATCTGCTTTAAGCTTCAACGACCCTAAAGCTAAGATCAATTCCGCACGAACCCTGCCTCTTTCTTTCTCCTGGTCATCACCACTCGCCTCTACCCTACCTAATCGAAATAAAGCCCATTCGATTTTTGTCAGAATTTTCTTATATTCTGAACTACTGGAATCCCCTTCAAATTTATCAAGAAGTTCCCTCACCTCTTTGACTACTTTCCTTAATGCTTCCATGTCTTCAGCGAACTCATAAGGGTAAGGGTCTACTACCAATTGCCTGCCATCTCTCTCGGCCTTTAAAGCTAATCGTAGAGTCTTCCTCATTTCGTCTACATTCGACACTGGAAGACCCCTAATAATGTGCTCGTAAGTCAGCTCATCTGTATTGAGCCTATTAATCTGCATTTTGTGATCCCTGCCGATACCAGTCCGAAGCAATGAAAGAAGTTACGAATTAGGAACAAAACACTCAAGGGCTCCAGACCATGTATGAAATGCAAAAAGTGGTAATGTTAAGTCAGCAATTCAGAGGAAGAGAATAACGAAGAAAGGAAGAAAAAACCACGAATCTGCCAATTTAAAGAAGTAAGCCAGATACTAAATAAAGCTAGACGTAGCAAGAAAAAATATAGTGTAAATACTAGAAATATTTTTAAGCCAAAATGAAAAAGTGTGTGAGCCTAGACCAAGAGCGCCCAACCTTAGCTGTAGGTATTTAATATTCTGTCCCACAATGAAGCACTGGATAGCAAAAGAAACAAATTGATAGAGGTAGCTACTTTATGAAACAAACCAAGGTAAATTAACAACACAACGAAGGATTTCCGAAAGCAAACTCGACGCCAGGAGGACAATGTATGGAAGTAGAAAGAAAAATACAGCTAATCTACTAAAAATTGTAAAAAATAAATATTGAATCGCGGAACATTAAAAAAAAATTAATAAAATGTCTAGTATGTAATATGTAGGGAAGTGGCGAACGGTCCAGTGTCACCATCCAGATCACTTCAGGTCAAGAAATAGCTTCCACCCCAATTTACCACCGGAAACAAGCAAAGAATCAAGTTAGAAGTCGACGTTGGACTCAAATAGTTAAGATAAATCGTAGCGCCTCGAAAAGGAGGGAAAAATATGGCACATAACCACTTTAAGGTGACGTGAAATCAAAAGAACGAAAAATTGTTAATTATATCAGCTGCTTTTGTATCCATCAATTTGCTTAAACTTGTTTATTATTTTACTGCTTCAATTGCCAACCTGCGAATATTTTCTCCACACGTCACGTCGACGAAACACCAAATTGTAAAATGAATCAAATAATTAAAACAATTCTCATTTATGAGGGCAATGCCGTAAGATACTGGATCCACCACACAACTTTATTTATTCGGCCAAAAATAATATGTACAAGTCTAATTTATTTCATTATTCAACAATTCAACAAAAAAACTTTAAACCCTTATATATCCACAAGTCACTCAAAATGTACTATAACAATTACAGGCTCTGAAATAGCGATCTACAGCAGTAAACTGGCTAACCTAGTTATTCGACTATGGTATAAATAGCCTCACAGTCGAAGAAAATTTCATATACGATTATAAAAAGAAATTCAACTACTCTGGTGCCATTCAAAGGTAAAGGAATCTATTCTAGGTCTGAGCATGTTGTCGATTAAAATTGTGAAGGATCGCGAAAGAATGTCACACCAGTGTGAGTACCAAACTTAAAAGCGGCTCGCAAAAAAAATTAATTTGTTAAAGCTACCAGAAATGTACAACAGACCTGTAGGGAGTTTGCACAAAATTGCATCGAACAGAAAAATCCGAATGAAGTATTACTGCTACGTTAAACTGCTCAACCACGATTAAAAGGAATAAATCGAGCATTGAATTTGTTGCCGTAATTCCATTAATGAAGGGACTACGAAATAAACTGTTCGGTGCTACCTTGTTAGGAAAGTTAAGTCTAGATTTGTTGGGACTATTAGCAGGTTCCAGTCTCTCAAGTTATATCGGTTCTTATTTGCATCCGAGCACTATATTCCCCATACACCAGTGAAATCACTACTTCCGAATTATTAGTGACGAGCTGTAATTTTATAAAGGAAAATCAATTCTATTGTCGTGGACTCCATCTTTGTGCTATTGTTATTCTAACAATGCAACGCATCTAATTGCTAAAAGAAATTGAATTCTGGAGAGATATCTCACTGTTTTGAATCATAAGACCGTACAGTCCGTTCCAAAGTTCGAGATAAATGAGACAATAAATATGTAGAACAAATGAAAATCAATAGTAAGGCAAATGGAAGCAAGAAACAAGTTTGATATTAAGAACAGCGATGGGTTTGCAATCATATAAGCTGATAATGCAAACGATTCTAGAAATAGCTTCAAGCCGAATCGAAATTTTACGTAGACCCAAGTCAAGATAAAACAGTAAAATAGAAAACTATCCCGAAGTGTTGCGATCTGGTCCTCAAATGCAGCCCAAAACGAAATTAGATTTTCCGGGGTGTAGGTTAGATCAATTAGATAATAAAAGCTTATTCGTAACACTAAACACTTTGAGGGAAGGAAGATTGAACGTTCCTCTGCTAATCACTGTCAGATCCAGGCGTCAACAATTAGAGATAGTCTAGGGCTCATGCTTCCAAATAAACACCAGCACCAGGTAATTATTGAAATCGATCACTAAAGCAGTAAAATGTAGCTAGTTTGCTTGAGTGGAGATTGACTATTAAGCAAAGCAAGAGTAATCATTTGTTTAGTATGCAAGAACATATATAAATATACTATATAATTTAATTAAAACACTTTAGCCTAAGTAAGCACTTATCGCAGCGTATACATATCCAAGAGCCAATTCGTCACGTTAGGGAGGAAGAGGATAGCACCGTTCGACGTAATGTACATATAATAAATTTACAAAATTTCCAATTACCCCATCAATCTATAGTCGAGGTACTCGCTTCAGCTCCATATATTTACTTGCTTCAACTCCGTTACGCACTACTGCAATTTGAAAAATAATAACAAGTCATGAAAAAAAGTAAGTGCGTCGATAAACAAAGCCCCCTTTGAAAGTATTATTGGGTACTCCTTTACTAATCAAAAGAGTCATACAAAATGATTTGATTTTGTTTCCAACAAAATATATGACAACTTCATGTCTTGTCCAGATCATCCAACATCAATAATTCACGTAATAGTTCCGAACTACGATTTGGTATAAAAGCCCAGGAATGATATTACAAATGTAGGCCCCACGTTGGGCGCCAAAATTCTTGTCACCACGTCTTACTAAATAAATACAACTCTGCTGGTTGACAAGTAATCAGCTGGCATTTGACTTAACCAGCTGCGGCTAGTTCTGTGGTGAAGGGCTAGTTCGGTGTTCGAAACTTAAGGGCGCCACCCAATTGTTAATTTTTCGGAGACAATTGAGAAACTCCGGTAGTATTATAAATAAGAATGCGAGATTCCCAAAACACTTAAAATTATTTAATGCAATTAGAAAATAATATGATATGCAAAATAATAAAAGGTAGGCTATATCTAATATGTATTAACTCATTTTCTTAGTATTTCAGATATTTAAATTGCAAATATTTTAGGTACGTAAGGTAAAGCAAAGCAAAAGAAAGCGAAAATTTACGAAATACATATAAATATCTAAATGTAATCAAAAATCTGAAAGGCATGCAAGTACCACTATGTGTATTGTTCTAATTTGAGGGGCATGCGAGTACCGCTATAGGCATGTATGTTCTAAATGCAAGTAATACAAAGCTACATATATATATGTATTTAAATATAAACAAAAATCTGAAAGGCATGCAAGTACTGCTATATGTATGTATGTCTTAAATGCAGGAAATATAAATATACAAAAGCCACACACAAGTGATAAAAGAAATATTCACATCAGCAAAAAAAAAACAAAGAAGCGAAATTACTAGTAGTAATTAGCTATGTACATCTATGTAACACAAACTTCTAACAGTAAACCATTATGTACATTGTGGCAAAATTCTACTGACCAGAACATATTATGTGTCTGAATGCCAATTCTACTGATTAAATAACTTTAGTAATATGACCTTTAATGATTTACAATCGCGAATCACTACGAGCGATATCAAAAAAAAAATAGTTGTACTTAACTTTATTTAATCCACGCGGTAATTCCTCCGCTACCCCGGCTTCCTATCCTCCTGCCTTTGTCGACCATATAACTCCCAGGTGAATTGGCTTTACCACTTCTCAATACGTTAGGGCTTCAAAATATTTTATTCGAACACTCCCTAGCTCGTCAATTCCCACGGTTTTTGATGCGGATCCTGGCTAATTTATATTGTTTTTCCTTTTGTCTCGCCTCCTATTTCTTTCAAGAAACCTCTTAGTCTTGGACAGATACGCTTAACTTTTTCTTGACGTGTCGACTTGACTTGATACCAATCGCAAGAGAGCGAGAGTCTTCGTAGTGTCATTCTTTTATAGAATTTTTGGCGGAAGTAGAGTCAAGTTGCAGCATTTCTACAAGTGCGAATGTCGCGTATTTTTAGTGTTTATTTTGTTGTTGTTCAGGTGTTTGTATGGGATTGCTGCTGTTATTGTTTCGCGTTATTTCCCACTAAATTCGTGTTGAGGACGATTAACTCAGCGAATTAATTGTTTTTTTTTTTAATTCTGCGTACTACCTCTTCGGCGATAGTCGATAGTGCAGGAATGGAGCACTATCGAAAATATTCCGAATTCGAATTTTTGGGCGGTAAAATTGAAAAATTGTAAAAAAAATAATTTTCCCATAATTGTGGTTTGTTATGTAACTTGTTTCGTGTGTTGCACTTGATGTATTTCTGTGTTTTCCGTGCCTATTTACGGGTTATATTGTGGAATTTCATCGATCTCCACTTCAGATGACAGCTGAGTTATAGTGGATTTTCTTTGATATTGGGGCACCCTCAGCCATGTTCAAGGGTCGCACCTCTCTCCACCTGACGTTTCGAAGACGCTCGCAACACCGGGCTCGACACCGACTGCTCCGTGGTGAAAATCTGCTGCATCATATTACAGTGCTGATAGGTTATGTTTACCTTTTTATTAACGAAGTTCTAGTTTTTTTCTTTTCTAATCCTTTTGTCTTCTCAAGTAATCTACTCTTGTTTTCCTCGAGTACGTTTTCCAGAGGACTGCGTGGATCAAGTAGTTATTCCAAGGTACACATTCTGCTACAAGGAGACATCTCATCCCAGGAATGATGGGCCTACAGTAGCGTTTGGATCATAGGCCTTAGATAGCATCGGGTAGGTACAATCGAATAACAAGCTAATCGATTCGCTAATGCTTATTTTCTATTTCAGATGAGTGCAACGAGTAGCATTAAGTTTTATTAATCGTAGCTGTAAGGAAATAGTGATTCGCTATTTTAAATATTAATTACACTAAGTAATATACAAGAGTTAGACTATAAGCTAAATTAGCAATTATTCGGTAAGTTTCAAACAATTTCTTTTATTTAGGATGATGTTGTCTTTCGGGGCATTCAATAAATTACTTCCGGCACTCAATACAGGTGCTGTTCTTCTCTCCAAGCTCAGCAATTACACTGGGCCCTTCAATATTGGTTCCCAGATCTCATTTCCCTTGTGTGATTCCTGTGCTTTTGCCTGGGATCATATGTTGGTTTCATTTCGTCTTTTGTGTCTTTCTCGTTCCTCGATTAAAATAGAGATAATATCCATATACTTTAAAGAATTGGAGTCGGTATATCTCCTTTTGAAATTTCTGGAAGGTAGGGGGTATTCTGGCGCAGATGTGCAACCCTGGAATAAAATAAAAATTCTTTTCAGCAACACTCTAATATAAACAGATATTAATTCGGACAGCACAGAGAAGTAAATAGTTATATTTGATGTATTATCAGGCTTCACAGATATTAACCAAAAAAAAAACGCCCGTGACATGCCTCCACTTCCTCCGGGAGATTTCGAAGAAATCTCATCTAGTGACGCAATTGCTTCGCCTTGCCTCATCAAGGTTCACAAAAGGACAACAGGAGATAGCGATAGCTTGTCTATCTATGGTTACACAGATCTACAAATAACTTTGACGGAATTAGGTTGGCAAGAATCAATCACTTCGAAATAGTAGAACGTAATCTGCCTTAATCAAGTCCAACCAATTGACTTATAGCTCACTGACCGCTTTACCTCCTCACTCCATTAGTGAAACTTATTTCCTAATGCTTGAAGTAACTGGGATCCAACTACATCGATCACAGCGCTATGTCTTGCTCTCCATACACCATGACTTCATCGACTCCAAAGCCTGCTCTTCATTTTCCTCCTATCTATGGCTGCCACAGAGAAAAGGGTCAACATCAAAACCCCTGAACCAAAATTAGAAAATCAAAACAATGTCGAACATTTGGATCACTGGACTTTGCGTTATGTGCAATCCCAACACCATGAACCAAACGATTCTCTGTACCGATTGGGATGATAAGACTAAATAGATACGTCCTTTACAGCTGATACAACCGACTCACGCTATGAAGACCTCAATATTGGGTCGAAAAGATGGGAGAAAAAGGGGAAATGTACACTAATCAAAGATATCCTGACCCGAGTGATACACCTTTAGGTCCTTCGCATGCCATATGCCTACGTGTTTACCTCTGCCGTCTTGCAACTAATATGTCCATGGGGAAAGTACTTTTACCACCGTCAAGGGTCCAATATATTTGGGGGCTAATTTGGCGTTAAAGAACTTTGAAGCATCCGATAGAACGTAGTTCTTACGCCAAACTCTATCTTTAGCATAAAACGGCTGATCTCTCCTGCGTAAATAATAATTACATTTGGATACTTTGGAAGCCTTCAGTAATCTGTCTGGAATATCTTTCCTCACCTTGTCTAGCGCGGCCGATCTCTCCACGGCATCAAATCCATTTCCCGTTTTAAAGTGCTCATAATCCTTACCGTTGATTATCATCTCTTTCCCGAAATTCGCAAAATAAGGTGTCAGTTTCATTACTTCGTGCATGGACGTACCGATGGCACAGCCAATTTTGGCCACATATAGATCCCATTTCTTATGGATATCCGAAACGTACGCTCGAAGCATGGACTTAATTTCCTGATTTATTCTGTCAGCAGGATTTGCTTGGGGATGATAAAGCGCGGTATAGTTAATTGTCGTCCCGTACTCTTCACACAATCTCTTGAAGTCCTCACTTCTAAATTGCGTGCCATTATCGCAGACTAAAAACCTGGGCACTCCAAAAAGTAAAAACACGTTATCCTCTAAAGCTCGACAGATTTCTGGGGTACTTGCTGATCGCAAGGAAAAGAATAAAGTGAATTTAGTGAGCTGGTCGACTACAGTTAGAATATATATATAGCCTTTACTAGATCTAGGAAGGGGACCAACCAAATCAACATCTAGTGCTTCCCATGGATTATAAGCGATGCTCCTGGAAGCTATGAGACCAGCCCGTTTCTGATGCTCGGGTTTAATAGCCTGACAAATAGGACAACGCTTTACATATGAAGCTACATCTGCCCTCATTTTTGGCCAATAAAATATCTGAGCCAGTCGACTGTATGTTTTCTGTATTCCCCGATGTCCGCACGTTGGTAGATCATGAGCATTACTTATCGCACCCTTCCGTTCTTTCTTAGGGACTACCTGCTTCCAGCAGTCACTATGTGAGCTTAATTCTGGATATTCGTGTCGGCAATGTTTCCATAGTACATTATTCTGAAACTTCCAGTCAGGGAACTTTGCGTGATTCTTCTGAACTGCTTCCATCATCCCCGCATACCATTTATCTTCCACTAATTTACTTTCCACATAATCTACTACTGGTACCGATCTTGATAAGAGGTCTGGCAATAGGTGTTCTTTCCCTTTCCTGTGGATTATTTCAAATTCGTATTGCTGGAGGCGCATCGCCCACCTCGCTAACCGCCCTGTCTCTTAGATTATGTAACCATACTAGTGTGGCATGGTCTGTGACCACTGTGAAATGGGTGCCTCTATGTAAGGGCGCTATTTTTCGATAGCCCATAAGACCGCTAAACATTCGCGCTCAGTAGTAGAATAATTTCTTTCGCAGCGATTGAGCGAGCGGCTTAAATACGCAATGACTTTATCATCCCCGTTGAGGTGCTGCGTGAGAACTGCACCTAAACCATAACCTGAGGCGTCAGTAAGAATAATGAATGGATGCTCAAAGTTTGGGAAAGTTAGAATCGGAGCACTTACCAAACAGTCTTTTACCTTCCTGAATGCTTGCTCACACTCTTGTGACCATACAAATTTCTTTTTCTTCCGAAGTAGGTCTGTGATTGGAGCGAGTAGCGTCGAAAAGTTCGCTACGAACCTCCACTGTTCCCACAAATTTACGAACCTCGGATACAGTCTTCGGACTTGTCATGTTCAAAATACATTCAACCTTTTCAGGATCCAGTTGCAATCCATTCTCACCAACGATATACCCCAAATATTTCAGTTCGGATCTGCAGAATTCGCACTTATCATAATTTCTGATTAACCCTGCCTTATGAAATCTATTGAGGACTTCTTGCAACACCTTTTTGTGCTCCTCGAAAGTTTGGGTCACAATGATGACATCGTCTAGATACACAAATACTTTAGACTCAAGCTCGCTTGATAATACCCGATCGATTAACCTTTGCCACGTTGCAGGTGAGTTACTAAGTCCGAATGGCATGCGACAAAATTGGAACAGACCTCGTCCTGGGACGGTGAATGCTGTATATTGTTTCGACGCCTCTTCTACTGGAACTTGCCAAAATGCAGATTTTATGTCAAGTGATGACATGTATTTGGCATCTCTCAATTTGTCCAATGTTGCCGATACATATGGCAGTGGATAAGCATCCTTTCTAGTAACCTTGTTGAGCTTCCTAAAGTCGACACAAAACCGGTATTTCCCATCTTTCTTCTTCACCATTACAACTGGTGATGCCCATGCGCTATCGGATGGCTCGACAACTCCACTTTCCAGCATATCATCTAGCTCTTCATTAATAATTTTCTGTATCGCGGGAGATACAGGATAGTAACGCTGTTTTATTGGCTGTGCATCAGTCCGTATCACGTGTTCGACTTGGTTCGTTCGTTCCAGACCAGTACCCATCTTCTGTTTAGCCCTGGCGATCAGGCTTTCCAAATCCTCTTTTTGTTCGTTTGATAACTTTGACTGGTTCTGTAAGGCACTAATGTAACATTCGTCCGCTTTATCTGAGAAGTGCCACGTTTTATTCTGAAAATTTGCTTGAATATTCATCCCTTTCCAGAAATCAATGCCAAGGATTATAGCGTGCGGAAGATCTGGTATTATTAAAGCATCGCATACTCTGACCCGGCCTTCTAATTCTATGGGTATGCTCACTTCTCCGGTAACACTCACAAAACCCCCATTTGCTAGCCTTACCCTAGTTGCACTCGTCGATCTCACCCTCAGCCCCATGCCTTCCAACAGTTCATATCCGGGTCCACCTATTATAGTTCTCGATGCTCCTGAGTCCAATAGTCCACAAAAATTTAGTCCAAAAATCTTAATTCGCAAGTGGGGACGAACATCATTTTCCGTTTGCGCGAAAATATAATCCATAAGAATGCTGAGTTCGTTCGATCCCCCATTTCTTCCATTTCCCGAACCTTTTAAATTGGCGACGTTTGCGGATTATTCGACTCGTCGCTTAATTTCGAGCTCCTCGTTCGTTTCTCGACCCTGATGGTACCACTCTGCTTACTGTGCCCCTTGCATGTTGACCACGGCGAGTGCACCTATTACAATTTGGGCGAGTTACCCCAGGCGCCCCGCAACCATAGCATTTAATTTCTTTCCTACAAAATCGAGCAATGTGTCCTAATTTACCGCACTTGAAACATTTACGAGCGTTAGCTCTGGCTGGAGCAGTGATTTCTGATACTGTGCATTCTGTTGTTACATAAGCAAGATCTGGTTCAAGAAGATTATTGTTTCTCTTCTGTGGAGGTGGTACAAACGTTTCCACTGAGGTTCTCACCGACTCCAGGCGTCTTCCCAATTCTACCAAGTCTTCGGCTGTGTTCACCTCCGTCAAACCAAACTGGGTCTGGTAAAACGGGCTAATGTTTCGTTGTAATACCTTCAATTGTTGACTCTCTGATAGTGGGACTGTCAATCGGGAAAACATATTTGACATTACGGCGATATACATGCCGATGGTTTCATCTTTTCCCTGAGTCCTCCTTTTAATCTCTTCGAGCAGACGGTCGTCATAATCTGACGGTAGGAACTCTTTCTTCAGCTCACGTACTACATCCATCCAAGAATGAAATTTGGTCTTGATTGCCCTATACCAAATCAAAGCCCTTCCAGTGAATAGGTCTAATGCTGATCGAAATAACTGATGTTTACTGATTCCCTAGCGTCTGCCAATTCAATTATCCTTTCTAAAAAGGAGTTGAGTGACTGGCTCTGCTCACCGGTATACTTTATCTCCCATTTGTACAATGGCACTCGAGACTGGCCACCAGTCATTACTCGGGCAGTTGTGGATAGCTCCAATTCAGAGAGATCATCCTCGTCCTCGTCCCTATCTGCTTTAAGCTTCAACGACCCTAAAGCTAAGATCAATTCCGCACGAACCCTGCCTCTTTCTTTCTCCTGGTCATCACCACTCGCCTCTACCCTACCTAATCGAAATAAAGCCCATTCGATTTTTGTCAGAATTTTCTTATATTCTGAACTACTGGAATCCCCTTCAAATTTATCAAGAAGTTCCCTCACCTCTTTGACTACTTTCCTTAATGCTTCCATGTCTTCAGCGAACTCATAAGGGTAAGGGTCTACTACCAATTGCCTGCCATCTCTCTCGGCCTTTAAAGCTAATCGTAGAGTCTTCCTCATTTCGTCTACATTCGACACTGGAAGACCCCTAATAATGTGCTCGTAAGTCAGCTCATCTGTATTGAGCCTATTAATCTGCATTTTGTGATCCCTGACGATACCAGTCCGAAGCAATGAAAGAAGTTACGAATTAGGAACAAAACACTCAAGGGCTCCAGACCATGTATGAAATGCAAAAAGTGGTAATGTTAAGTCAGCAATTCAGAGGAAGAGAATAACGAAGAAAGGAAGAAAAAACCACGAATCTGCCAATTTAAAGAAGTAAGCCAGATACTAAATAAAGCTAGACGTAGCAAGAAAAAATATAGTGTAAATACTAGAAATATTTTTAAGCCAAAATGAAAAAGTGTGTGAGCCTAGACCAAGAGCGCCCAACCTTAGCTGTAGGTATTTAATATTCTGTCCCACAATGAAGCACTGGATAGCAAAAGAAACAAATTGATAGAGGTAGCTACTTTATGAAACAAACCAAGGTAAATTAACAACACAACGAAGGATTTCCGAAAGCAAACTCGACGCCAGGAGGACAATGTATGGAAGTAGAAAGAAAAATACAGCTAATCTACTAAAAATTGTAAAAAATAAATATTGAATCGCGGAACATTAAAAAAAAATTAATAAAATGTCTAGTATGTAATATGTAGGGAAGTGGCGAACGGTCCAGTGTCACCATCCAGATCACTTCAGTTCAAGAAATAGCTTCCACCCCAATTTACCACCGGAAACAAGCAAAGAATCAAGTTAGAAGTCGACGTTGGACTCAAATAGTTAAGATAAATCGTAGCGCCTCGAAAAGGAGGGAAAAATATGGCACATAACCACTTTAAGGTGACGTGAAATCAAAAGAACGAAAAATTGTTAATTATATCAGCTGCTTTTGTATCCATCAATTTGCTTAAACTTGTTTATTATTTTACTGCTTCAATTGCCAACCTGCGAATATTTTCTCCACACGTCACGTCGACGAAACACCAAATTGTAAAATGAATCAAATAATTAAAACAATTCTCATTTATGAGGGCAATGCCGTAAGATACTGGATCCACCACACAACTTTATTTATTCGGCCAAAAATAATATGTACAAGTCTAATTTATTTCATTATTCAACAATTCAACAAAAAAACTTTAAACCCTTATATATCCACAAGTCACTCAAAATGTACTATAACAATTACAGGCTCTGAAATAGCGATCTACAGCAGTAAACTGGCTAACCTAGTTATTCGACTATGGTATAAATAGCCTCACAGTCGAAGAAAATTTCATATACGATTATAAAAAGAAATTCAACTACTCTGGTGCCATTCAAAGGTAAAGGAATCTATTCTAGGTCTGAGCATGTTGTCGATTAAAATTGTGAAGGATCGCGAAAGAATGTCACACCAGTGTGAGTACCAAACTTAAAAGCGGCTCGCAAAAAAAATTAATTTGTTAAAGCTACCAGAAATGTACAACAGACCTGTAGGGAGTTTGCACAAAATTGCATCGAACAGAAAAATCCGAATGAAGTATTACTGCTACGTTAAACTGCTCAACCACGATTAAAAGGAATAAATCGAGCATTGAATTTGTTGCCGTAATTCCATTAATGAAGGGACTACGAAATAAACTGTTCGGTGCTACCTTGTTAGGAAAGTTAAGTCTAGATTTGTTGGGACTATTAGCAGGTTCCAGTCTCTCAAGTTATATCGGTTCTTATTTGCATCCGAGCACTATATTCCCCATACACCAGTGAAATCACTACTTCCGAATTATTAGTGACGAGCTGTAATTTTATAAAGGAAAATCAATTCTATTGTCGTGGACTCCATCTTTGTGCTATTGTTATTCTAACAATGCAACGCATCTAATTGCAAAAGAAATTGAATTCTAGAGAGATATCTTACTGTTTTGAATCATAAGACCGTACAGTCCGTTCCAAAGTTCGAGATAAATGAGACAATAAATATGTAGAACAAATGAAAATCAATAGTAAGGCAAATGGAAGCAAGAAACAAGTTTGATATTAAGAACAGCGATGGGTTGCAATCATATAAGCTGATAATGCAAACGATTCTAGAAATAGCTTCAAGCCGAATCGAAATTTTACGTAGACCCAAGTCAAGATAAAACAGTAAAATAGAAAACTATCCCGAAGTGTTGCGATCTGGTCCTCAAATGCAGCCCAAAACGAAAATAGATTTTCCGGGGTGTAGGTTAGATCAATTAGATAATAAAAGCTTATTCGTAACACTAAACACTTTGAGGGAAGGAAGATTGAACGTTCCTCTGCTAATCACTGTCAGATCCAGGCGTCTACAATTAGAGATAGTCTAGGGCTCATGCTTCCAAATAAACACCAGCACCAGGTAATTATTGAAATCGATCACTAAAGCAGTAAAATGTAGCTAGTTTGCTTGAGTGGAGATTGACTATTAAGCAAAGCAAGAGTAATCATTTGTTTAGTATGCAAGAACATATATAAATATACTATATAATTTAATTAAAACACTTTAGCCTAAGTAAGCACTTATCGCAGCGTATACATATCCAAGAGCCAATTCGTCACGTTAGGGAGGAAGAGGATAGCACCGTTCGACGTAATGTACATATAATAAATTTACAAAATTTCCAATTACCCCATCAATCTATAGTCGAGGTACTCGCTTCAGCTCCATATATTTACTTGCTTCAACTCCGTTACGCACTACTGCAATTTGAAAAATAATAACAAGTCATGAAAAAAAGTAAGTGCGTCGATAAACAAAGCCCCCTTTGAAAGTATTATTGGGTACTCCTTTACTAATCAAAAGAGTCATACAAAATGATTTGATTTTGTTTCCAACAAAATATATGACAACTTCATGTCTTGTCCAGATCATCCAACATCAATAATTCACGTAATAGTTCCGAACTACGATTTGGTATAAAAGCCCAGGAATGATATTACAAATGTAGGCCCCACGTTGGGCGCGAAAATTCTTGTCACCACGTCTTACTAAATAAATACAACTCTGCTGGTTGACAAGTAATCAGCTGGCATTTGACTTAACCAGCTGCGGCTAGTTCTGTGGTGAAGGGCTAGTTCGGTGTTCGAAACTTAAGGGCGCCACCCAATTGTTAATTTTTCGGAGACAATTGAGAAACTCCGGTAGTATTATAAATAAGAATGCGAGATTCCCAAAACACTTAAAATTATTTAATGCAATTAGAAAATAATATGATATGCAAAATAATAAAAGGTAGGCTATATCTAATATGTATTAACTCATTTTCTTAGTATTTCAGATATTTAAATTGCAAATATTTTAGGTACGTAAGCTAAAGCAAAGCAAACGAAAGCGAAAATTTACGAAATACATATAAATATCTAAATGTAATCAAAAATCTGAAAGGCATGCAAGTACCACTATGTGTATTGTTCTAATTTGAGGGGCATGCGGGTACCGCTATAGGCATATATGTTCTAAATGCAAGTAATACAAAGCTACATATATATATGTATTTAAATATAAACAAAAATCTGAAAGGCATGCAAGTACTGCTATATGTATGTATGTCTTAAATGCAGGAAATATAAAGGTACAAAAGCCACACACAAGTGATAAAAGAAATATTCACATCAGCAAAAAAAAACAAAGAAGCGAAATTACTAGTAGTAATTAGCTATGTACATCTATGTAACACAAACTTCTAACAGTAAACCATTATGTACATTGTGGCAAAATTCTACTGACCAGAACAAAATGTGTGTCTGAATGCCAATTCTACTGATTAAATAACTTTAGTAATATGACCTTTAATGATTTACAATCGCGAATCACTACGAGCGATATCAAAAAAAAAAAATAGTTGTACTTAACTTTATTTAATCCACGCGGTAATTCCTCCGCTACCCCGGCTTCCTATCCTCCTGCCTTTGTCGACCATATAACTCCCAGGTGAATTGGCTTTACCACTTCTCAATACGTTAGGGCTGCAAAATATTTTATTCGAACACTCCCTAGCTCGTCAATTCCCACGGTTTTTGATGCGGCTCCTGGCTAATTTATATTGTTTTTCCTTTTGTCTCGCCTCCTATTTCTTTCAAGAAACCTCTTATTCTTGGACAGATACGCTTAACTTTTTCTTGACGTGTCGACTTGACTTGATACCAATCGCAAGAGAGCGAGAGTCTTCGTAGTGTCATTCTTTTATAGAATTTTTGGCGGAAGTAGAGTCAAGTTGCAGCATTTCTACAAGTGCGAATGTCGCGTATTTTTAGTGTTTATTTTGTTGTTGTTCAGGTGTTTGTATGGGATTGCTGCTGTTATTGTTTCGCGTTATTTCCCACTAAATTCGTGTTGAGGACGATTAACTCAGCGAATTAATTGTTTTTTTTTTTTAATTCTGCGTACTACCTCTTCGGCGATAGTCGATAGTGCAGGAATGGAGGACTATCGAACATATTCCGAATTCGAATTTTTGGGCGGTAAAATTGAAAAATTGTAAAAAAAATAATTTTCCCATAATTGTGGTTTGTTATGTAACTTGTTTCGTGTGTTGCACTTGATGTATTTCTGTGTTTTCCGTGCCTATTTACGGGTTATATTGTGGAATTTCATCGATCTCCACTTCAGATGACAGCTGAGTTCTAGTGGATTTTCTTTGATATTGGGGCACCCTCAGCCATGTTCAAGGGTCGCACCTCTCTCCACCTGACGTTTCGAAGACGCCGGGCTCGATACCGACTGCTCCGTGGTGAAAATCTGCTGCATCATATTACAGTGCTGATAGGTTATGTTTACCTTTTTATTAACGAAGTTCTAGTTTTTTTCATTTCTAATCCTTTTGTCTTCTCAAGTAATCTACTCTTGTTTTCCTCGAGTACGTTTTCCAGAGGACTGCGTGGATCAAGTAGTTATTCCAAGGTACACATTCTGCTACAAGGAGACATCTCATCCCAGGAGTTATGGGCCGACAGTAGCATTTGGATCATAGGCCTTAGATAGCATCGGGTAGGTACAATCGAATAACAAGCTAATCGATTCGCTAATGCTTATTTTCTATTTCAGATGAGTGCAACGAGTAGCATTGAGTTTTATTAATCGTAGCTGTAAGGAAATAGTGATTCGCTATTTTAAATATTAATTACACTAAGTAATATACAAGAGTTAGACTATAAGCTAAATTAGCAATTATTCGGTAAGTTTCAAACAATTTCTTTTATTTAGGATGATGTTGTCTTTCGGGGCATTCAATAAATTACTTCCGGCACTCAATACAGGTGCTGTTCTTCTCTCCAAGCTCAGCAATTACACTGGGCCCTTAAATATTGGTTCCCAGATCTCATTTCCCTTGTGTGATTCCTGTGCTTTTGCCTGGGATCATATGTTGGTTTCATTTCGTCTTTTGTGTCTTTCTCGTTCCTCGATTAAAATAGAGATAATATCCATATACTTTAAAGAATTGGAGTCGGTATATCTCCTTTTGAAAATCCTGGAAGGTAGGGGGTATTCTGGCGCAGATGTGCAACCCTGGAATAAAATAAAAATTCTTTTCAGCAACACTCTAATATAAATAGATATCAATTCGGACAGCACAAAGAAGTACACAGTTACATTTGATGTATTATCAGGCTTCACAGATATTAACCAAAAAAAAACGCCCGTGACATGATCTCATTTTCCATGGCTTTGGGGACACATAAGAGCTTATTTGCCTTCTTTTTCTTTATTCAAAATTCCATTCTGCATCAAGAAATTGTCGTATGGTTGTGTTTCTAAGATTTTACAAATTAGTTTAGGGTTTTCATCTTCCGGTGAACTAAATCATTACTGATAATCATTGCAGTTGGAGAGCGGCTAAAAGCATATACATGTCTCATCCTATTGTTACGCCGATGCTCGGGAGTATAATCGAAGTCCTGCATGTAGAGAGCCCATCTTGCTATTCTCGGTGGGATTTCCTTTTTCTCCATGGTCATCTTAAAAGCGACGCAATCGGTGACGATCTTAAATTGTATACCCAATAGATAAACTCTCATTTTTTTAATGCTAATATAATGGCAAGCACTTCTAACTCGTAGCAAGAATAATTTTCCTGAGCTGACGTGGTCCTCTTACTGGATGAAAACAGTTATCGTCTTGGCAGTATTGCTCCAAAACCTATCTTCGACGCGTCAGTATATAACTCCGTTTCCGATTCAGGGTTGTAAATTAACAATAATGGCTTCTGGGTTAGCGCGGCTTTAATGTTCAAAAAAGCTTCTCTCTCAACAAGACCAAATTTAAACTCAATATTTTTTCTCAACAAGTCGGTGAGTGGTCGTGCGCGTTGTGAATATTGTGGGATAAATTTCCTAAAATATCATGAAAGGCCTAGGAAACTTTGAAGCCTTTTCACATCCATTGGTTCCGGAAATCATTTGATTGCATTCAACTTTGTAGCTGCTGGCTTAATCTGTCCGACAGAAATCTGGTACCCCAAGTATTCTATACTATTACACATGATTTGACACTTTTCCATTTAATTTTCAATCCATGGGATGCTGCGCAATGTAGTGTTTCTTTCAAGCGGAGTATTCCCTCATCTTCGTTCTTGGCGATTAGAATTACATCATCACTGTATACTAACACATATTTCTTTTGAATTAGGCGCCGGAAAACTGTGTTCAGATACTTCTGGAATACGCTCGGTGAAGAACAAAGCCCAAATGGCATGCGAAGAAACTCATACTGGCCATTATGTGTCACAAAACTGGTGTACTTTCTGCTCTCTGCTGACACTGGAACGTGGAAAAACCCATTTTCCAAGTCGATTGTCGAAAATATTCTAGTGTCATGTAATGCATCCAAATGAACTTCGATGAGTGGTAGTGGAAATCGATCACGCAATATCTTTTTATTTAAGGCTCGATAATCAACACATAAACGCTTCGTTCCATCTTTTTTATCGACAAGTACAACTGAACTTGCAAAGTCTGAGTAGCTAGGTTGAATAATTCCTGCATGTAACCATTGACTGATTTGTGTATCCACTTCTTTCTTTTCCAATGGAGCAAGTCTTCGTGGTTTAAGGCTAACTGGGACCTCATCCTTTAATATGATTTTCAATTCGACTTCTGTCATCTCTCCTTTCCGCGGTTCGTATTTATCAATAAGCTCTGAAATCATCGGCTTATATTTATCGATGCCAACGTATGGTGCACTTACTTCGGTCGCACAACATACCACATCATAAGTAGCTTTCCTCTTCACTCTAATATTTCCTCGACCAATTGAGATCTCAGTACCCTCAAGGATATCACGTCCGATAAGCATTAGTGGTTGTAGATATTGACTTGATGTGACGTGGATCGTAGCTTAGAAAACCTGTTCGTCAATTTCCACGCTAGAGGTAAATGCGCCTAATGTTTCAACGGATGACGGTGACAAGCCCCTTATAGTTCGTCCTAATGTCGTCATCTTTGGAGAACCTAACCTGATGTATTCATCCGCACGTAGAAGAGTAATATCACTACCGGTATCGATGAGTGCTTGAATAGTTTGATCAAGCTTCAGTTAGGGATAAATCACTACTACAATTGGTTTGATTCATCTTTGATTGACAACTAGGTGCTTTGTGTCCATATTCCCCGCACTTAAAACACTTTGGACCCATTGACCTTTTTTTACACTCATTCGCGTCATGTCCAATCATACCACAATTGTAGCTTCTACCGATTTTCTCCTTAGGCCGCGGAGGTTTATTTTCTGTTGACCTTTCGGGCTGGCATCGCTCTTTAAAACTTTTATAAACGTCTAATTTAACTTTAAATTCTTTGAAATTTCGCGCCCCATACAATATAACTTTATTCTGATTTGAGTCATAAATTCCATCTATCGTATATTGAATAACCGCAGATTCATCTATACGAGCCTTAGCACCCAATGTAAAAAGAATTCGTAAAGATCTTCACCCTTTTTCTGTTTACGTGTTGCAAGCTTTCTATGCACATCAGCACTATTTACATTTTCCGCGAATTCTTCTATCAAAAAACTTTTGAAATCTTGCCAAGTATTTAAATTTAACTGAGACCTTAGGGCTGGTTTTGCAGATCCGGTTAATAGACGTTTTGCATACAAAAGTTTTTCGATCGGAGACCAATTTAAAAGCACTGATACGTTTTCTAAGTCACTAGTCCAATTTCTGATATCGTAATCATCATTGCCGGAAACTTCGGGTAACGCATTGGACACATCTTTAAACGACACAAATGAATTAAATGAGTTGGATTCAGATCGATTTATTTCGCGATTATCATTACTTGGTTGGCTATGTATAGCTTCTTCAGCGCTTTGGGTCGGCCAGGTTTCTCTTCTCGTTGATTCCCTTGCTAAAAGTACTTCGTGCATTTGTTTGGTCAAGTTAAGCACCTCTGAAAGATGTTCAGCTTGCGCGGTGTTATTAGCATTGCGACGTCTTTTATGAGGCATACTTATTAATTAACGAGATATGTAATTACGAGAAAATTTTTGAAATATCAACACCAATATTTATAATATAATTTAATTCATAAAGTTCCAAAAATTGCTTACACCTTAATACGGCATGGGAATTATGTAACGTGAGCCTACGTTTATGCAATTTATTTGGTGCAAAGTTTAGGTGTGTCTAATACGAAACACGCCACTTACCAAAAGAGGTCGTGCAGAGCACTTAAGTGTCAATATTTTCAATTAGTATTCCCAAAAACACTCTGTCACTTTTATAGATAAATTGACAAATTATATCGCCTCCTTGCCGCAATCAAATAATCATGTAAACGAAAAGAATTTACCTTGGAAAAATGTTTTTCTGTCACAATTTCTTATGCGTGATCAGGAATAATGCAGCGTCTTGATTGGCGTACTTTGTTGATTTCTCTGAACTGGTTTGCTGCGACATCCGCACCAATGATTAGTTTAAGTAACAAGCTGCGATTATCCTTTCTGCTTCTATCTAATTTGGCTGTAAATTGTTGCGGTACACCGATAATCAGTAAGCTGCGTCTTTAATTATCCTGAGCAGATTCACACTTATAACCACACTTTTCGCTTCTTCAACTTGTAGATTTGCGTCTTTTCTTGCCAAAATTTCAAATCTGGTGCCACCCACTTTCAAGACTACTTTTTAGGATACGCTTTCTCGAATGCCTCGATGTCTGGTATCCCGATTGTGGCCCCATATTTTGTAGGAATTCGAGACTATTACAAGATTTAGTTATAAAAATAGAAATGATTGATGGATATTAATAATCGATGATAATAATGGATGGCACCGATGTTCTCCGCTTTACTTCTTACTCTATTATTCAACTTCTGCCGTCACTCAATATGGCGGGCGTATTCAGTGGTGCCAATCAAGGTGGCTGGGTTTACATTTGTGTTTCATAGGATAGATAGTGGGTTGGTTCCGATCCCACATACATATCCAGTTAGTACTGAGAGTATTCAGACTTGTCATTTCTATTCCTTTTGTTCGGACGTTGGACCTGCCACATATCTGCATCCCGTCAACTAGTTACTCATCGCCAGCCTTAGGCTGGACCCGCTATCTTTCGTTTTTTTTGTGTATTATTTCCCGTAAACATAATTCTAGGAGGCTGTAACATGTAACCCAGGATGCATTAAAAAGCCCGCATGAGCGGGGGGGGGGGGGGGGGTTGGTGGTTGTATCGATGTTGGGATGTTTGCTGTTTTAAAATCTTTAGTTGAATTCTTGATTTTCCTTTTCTTTACATCGATTTATTTTTAGTCTTTGATTTCTATTCTTTCTTGATTTTCTCTCGTATATATGGGAGAAAGAAAAGATTTGTTTTAATTATTTTGTTACGCTTTGAGAAGTGATAATAATTATATATATATATATTTATGTATATAAGAGCGTAGAAAATAATAAGTCTTTTATTATTTTTTTTTTATTTTAAATAATATTTTTATTATTTATTATCTTTTTTTAAAAACTTTTTAGTATGAAAGTACATTAAATTATTCAGATGTGTTTTGTGATGAAGTTCTGAATACTACTAAATATTTCTATTGACATTTTTGCATCCATACACTTCTATGTATACTAAGTTTTTTGATGCTTTGTGTTTTCTATACAAATTTATTTTTTACAAAGTATATGTACACTTGATTAATTTTTGTTTGTATTTGTCTACAGTTATTCTTTATGTCGTTTCTAAATTTTATATTCAAAGCTTTTCCAAAATTTTCTATTATTTTAACTTGATTTTTTTTATTGTTATTTTCACTTACAAACATATGTATACACACATACATGTAAGTATGTAGTACACTACATTTACTCCCCCCTCAGTGTCAACGTTAACGGAAAACAAAAACAATTAAATGAACACAAAAAATATTTGGAAATTTTTATATATTAAATGTGACTCGTTTCGTTGATTTCTCGGTGATTTTTTTCTGTGGTTCATTTACGAATGCCGGTTTTATACGATCGATAGATATTCTTGACGATTTTCCGTTTATACTGATTATGAAACTTTTGTCTCCCCTTTCGATTACTTTGAATGGTCCTTGATATGGTGGTTGGAGAGTTTGTTTGATTTTGTTTGTACGAATGGAAACGTATTCGCAATTTTCTTGTGATTTTGGGATATAGTGAGTGATACTAGATTCCCTCGAATCTGTTGGCGTAACGTTTTGAAAATATTTCTGCAAAATTTGTAACATGTTGTTAGTATCTGTTATGTTGTCAGTGCCTTTTACGAAAAATTCTCCTGGAATTCTTAAGGCTTGACCGTATACTAAGTCTGCTGGAGAACATTGCAGATCCTCTTTAACCGTGGTGCGTATACCTAAAAGGATTGTATGCAGGTGATATGACCAGTTTATTGTGTCTTCGGTCGCTCTAATGGCAGCTTTTATTTGGCGATGTAATCTCTCGACCATTCCATTAGATTGCGGATGGTAAGGTGTTGTAGTAATTTTGTTACAACCTAGGAACTTGGATAATTCTTGGAATAATTTTGAAGTGAATTGCGATCCTTGGTCGGTCGTTATCCTTAATGGGACGCCGAAACGGAATATTATGTATTGTTGGTAAAATACTTTGGCTATATTTTCTGCTGAAGTATTTTTAATAGGATAGGCTTTTGGCCATCGTGTATATCTATCTATGATTGTTAAAATATGCGTATAAGTTTTTGATGGTGGGAGAGGTCCTACTATATCTAAGTGTACATGTTCGAATCTACAACTAGGCATTTCGAAAGATCCCAACGGTGATTTTGTATGTCTGTGTATTTTTGATGGTTGACATGATAAGCATGTTTTGGCCCACTGATTAATTTGCTCTTTCATGTTTGCCCAGAAGTATTTGTCACAGACTGATTTTCTTGTTGAACGTATGCCAGGGTGTGACAATTCATGTAATGTTTTGAAAAGTTTGGTTGGTATGTATGGACGAGATTTACCTGTTGAAACTTCGCACCATATTTTATGATTGCTCTCGGGAATGTCTCTTTCTATAAGTTTATACCTACATTTTGAATTTTGTTGTTGGTGTTTTACCAGATGGTTTAATTCTTTTTCCTCTGCTTGCGCTAAGCTAATCACTTGTAGGTCAATTTTGGTATTGCTTTTAATTTCGCTACATTCTTCGTGATCAGTCGGTATGCGTGACAGAGCGTCTGCTACCACGTTTGCTTTTCCTTGTATATGTTGAATGTCTGACGTAAATTGTGTGATGTAATCTAGGTGTCTAGCTTGCCTTGGGCTTCTCTCAGTTTTTGTCCAAATGGCATTCGTCAGTGGTTTGTGGTCAGTGAAAACTACAAATTTTCGTCCTTCGAGTACATGTCGAAAATGTTTTATAGCTAAGTAAACTGCCAGAAGTTCTCTGTCGAAGGCTGAATACTTTGTTTCTGCCTTTGTTAACTTCTTCGAGTGGAACGCTAAAGGTTCCCAATTATTGTTGTTTAGCTGTTGTAGTACTGCACCTATTGCAATGACTGAAGCATCTACTGTTAAATTGAAGGTAGTGTCTTCAATAGGGTGTACTAGTAATGTTGCTGAAGCGAGAGCTTCTTTTATGAGTTTAAAGTTGTGTTCACATGAATTTGGCCATACAAAGTTTTTAGCAATTTTTGGCTTTTTCAATAAGAGAGTTAAATTATCATATATAGGCCTTAGTAATTCCGCTAATTTTGGTATAAAGCAATGGTAATAATTTACCATTCCTATAAATTGTTGTATGTGTTTGATGGATGAAGGTGATGGAAAATCTTGAATGATTTTAATTCTGTTAGGAGAAGGAAGTATTCCATCTTTACTTATGTAATGGCTCAAGAAATTTAAGGAATTGGATCCAAATATGCATTTTGATGTATTTATATTTATACCATATGCGCTTAATCGTTCGAAAAGAGTTTTTAAATGTATTTTGTGTTCCTTTTCATTTTGGCTTGCTATCAAATTGTCATCAATGTATGTAAATACGTAGTCTAAACCTTTGGTTACTTCATTCATGAATCTCTGAAAGGTTTGTGCAGCGTTTCGTAGACCAAATGGCATTCGTGTGAATTCATAAAGTCCGAAAGGTGTTGTTATCGCTGTTTTGTGTATATCTTCTGGAGCTACTGGAATATGGTGATATGCTCTTACCAGATCTATTTTAGAGAAGATATTACAATTTTGAAGATTTAATGAAAAATGTTTTATATGTGGGATAGGATATCTATCGGGAATGGTTATAGCGTTTAGCTGTCTATAATTACCACAAGGATGCCAATCTGAGCTATTTTTCTTTGCAACTAGATGTAGTGCTGAAGCTGTTGAAGATGATGAAGGTTGGCATAGACCTAATTGTATCATGTGGTCAAACTCCATTCTTGCAATTTTTAGCTTTTGACCATCCAATCTGCGTGGTCTAGTATAGGGTAGTTGTCCTTTTGTTGTAATGTGATGTACGACATTGTGTTTTACAGGTTCTCCATAACGAGGAGGTTCTGTTAAAGATGAAAATTGTTGTATTATATTTCCGTATTTTTTTTCGATTGTAAAGTGCTTTGGAGATGGCGTGTTTGCCTTTATGGTCATACCACGTACTGACAAGTTTGTGTTGCCATCTATTAAGCGTTTGTTTTTTAAATCTACTAAAAGATTGAATTTTGTTAAAAAATCGGCTCCTATTATTGGGCGGTTTACATCAGCGATAATGAATGGGTACGTGAAGTCCTTTCTTAAACCAAAATTGGTTTTGAATAATCTTGTGCCAAACGTGTGTATTGTAGAACCGTTCGCTGCGATAAGAGTAAGAGAATCGTCTCTCTTGTATCTGTTGCAAAAAGTGGTAGGAACGACTGAAAGGTCTGCTCCAGTGTCTATTAAGAATTTAAATTTGTTTTCTTTATCAAACATAAATAAACGTTTTGAATTAACATTAAAAGAATTGGTTGAACACGTCGAGGGGTTATTTAGTTTTTCGAATTTTGATTGTTCTTGAAAGAACATGGGGTTATACATTTTGTTGCCTTTTCCCCAAATTTCTTGTGGTACCAACAGATTGTCGAAAATCTAGTACCACTTGAAGAACGACTTCTGGAATGATGTCTGAAGTCTGAAAAATTTCTTTTATTTTGCAGTTCAAGAGTGTTAATTTTATTTTCTAAATTACAAATTCTGTTTATTAAACCAAAATCGTTGTTAAAATTATTTGTGCTGAAGGCTGAGATATGTTGCGTTTTTGCTATCTCGTGGATTCTGTCTGCTAACTGTAGAAGATCGTTTATGTCTCTGTCTCCTGCTGTTGTTAATGCTATGTTTATGTTTGTTGGCAGTTTTCGCATCCAGAGTTTTCTTATAAAGTTGCCCGATAATTCTAAATCTGAACCTGCTAGAATTTTCATTGCTCTGAAAAACTCTGATGGTCTTCTGTCACCAATCTCAGTATCCGAAAGGAGGAGTTCCAGTTTCTTCTCTTCAGTCTCGGCAAATCGTTGAATTAGTGCGTTCTTCAGCGTGTTGTATTTATCAACCTGTGGAGGTGTTTGTAGTATGTCTAGCACTTTCATGATCACATCCACTGGTAACGCTTACACTATGTATTCATATTTTGTTACGTCCTGGCTAATACCTTTTACGGCAAATTGTGTTTCTGCCTGGATGAACCATGATTGCGGGCATGGTGTCCAAAACATTGGCAACTTGACTGCAATGGCATTTAGCACTGGACTATTTCCTGTAACCGGCATGTCTCCGATATTTTCGTTCTGCATTTTTGAGAAATCACCGAAAAATCACACTTAACACACGGGTAAATTACTTTCGCGGTATTTTGACTTAAACTTTTCTTTATAATCCGTGAGTTGACGCGTTATTGAGAGAAGAAACGTACTTAAAGTAACTTATGATAATTGATAATTATGTGTATATATATATATATATATATATATATATTATTTGTAATGAGTAAATAATATTTAATATTTGATAATATTTAAAGAAGAAAAAGAATATTTTGATTCGTTTTTTTTTTAAAAAAAAATTTTGAATATAAAATTTTATTTAGAACCTGTTTTTTTTCTTTTATATTTGTTTTTCTCTCTTTGTTTTTCTTATCTTGAAAATTGTAGTCTCCTTTTTATTTTTTTCTTTCAAAATTGAATTATTCTTTTCTTCTTTTCTTTGTTTTTTTTTCTCTTTCTTTCTTCTTATTTCTTAGTTTATTCTTATTTCTTTCTTCTTTCTTAAGATCTTCTATTTTCATGAATTGATCTGATTGGTTCCTTACCGCTGGTGGGGGAAACCAAGGATCAATATTGAAAATGATGTATATGTAGTTTTGTTCATCACGTGGGGGTCACCAATATCGATGTTGGGATGTTTGCTGTTTTAAAATCTTTAGTTGAATTCTTGAATTTCCTTTTCTTTACATCAATTTATTTTTATTCTTTGATTTATATTCTTTCTTAATTTTCTCTCGTATACAGGGTGTACCGTAAATGTCTTTAATCCTTTAAGGGGATGAAAGTAGAGGTCATTTGGGTAAAAAAAGTCTAGATACTTTTATATCGAACTCCGCTTGGTTTTCGATTAAATCGATAATATCGGTTTTCGAGATTTTGCATACCTCTTCAGAGTAATTTCGTTATAAGTTCTATTGTAATTAATGGATTGTGACGTTCATACCTTTATTTAAAAGAACACATATTGGCCTTTCTAAGAATGCATAATTAGTTATAATTGTGCCTTCAATTATTTTAAACAAAAACAGTTTTCTCTAGAATTTTTTATTTCACCAAAATTTTTGTCGCGCTTCAGTGTACATTTATTCGAAATATCACCATTGCATGAACTTGGCAGAACTATGAAAAAATTTGCGCATTATGTCCCCTTTCCAAAATGACCTCCCTAAGTGCTATCAACAATAACAATCAAAAGCTATAAGCAAACATTTTGAAGATGTGCCCCTCGAGGTAATCTTCAGTTTTTTCGTAGGATTCTATCTCCTCCTACATTTTTTAACCTACGACAACCATTTATATGTCATTGTACGGAAATCTGAACTGGCTATTAGATAGGGTACTTTTCGATTTCGAATTTCGAAAATGGAGGGGTAATTTCGAAAAAACACTTTTTTACCAAACTTGATATTTACGTAGATTTCGTTATTCCGCATCTTCATTTTTGCGGGAGGGGCAAGCTCTGGGAGGGGTGGAAGTTCAAAGTTTCAACTTTAAGCGGCTATATTTGAATAAAAACCACCAAAAATGTCTTTTCCATTTATGAATTTAGGACTTACTTGCTAGAACAATGCTTGATCTTTTTTTCGAAATTACCAACTCCATTTTCGAAATTCGAAATCGAAAAGTACCCTATCTAATAGCCACTCCAGATTTCCTTACAATGACATATAAATGGTTGTCGTAGATTAAAAACTGTAGGAGGAGATAGAGTCTTACGAAAAAACTGAAGATTACCTCGAGGGGCACATCTTCCAAATATCTCCTTATAACTTTTTATTGTTATTGTTGATAGCACTTATGGAGGTCATTTTGGAAAGGAGACATAATGAGCATATTTTTTCATAGTTTTGCCAACTTCGTGCAATGGTGATATTTCGAATAAATGTACACTGAAGCGCGAGAAAAATTTGGTGAAATATAAAATTCTAGAGAAAACTGTTTTTTTTTAAATAACTGAAGGCACAATTATAACTAATTATGCATTCTTAGAAAGGCTAATATGTGTTCTTTTAAATAAAGGTTTGAACGTCACAATCCATTAATTACAATAGAACTTATAACGAAATTACTCTGAAAAGGTATGCAAAATCTCGAAAATCGATATTATCGATTTACTCGAAAACCAAGCGGAGTTCGATATAAAAGTGTCCAGACTTTTTTGACTCAAATGACCTCTACTTTCATCCCCTTAAAGGATTAAAGACATTTACGGAACACCCTGTATATGGGAGAAAGAAAAGATTTGTTTTAGTTATTTTGTTACGCTTTGAGAAATGATAATAATTATATATATATATATTTATGTATATAAGAGCGTAGAAAATAATAAGTCTTTTATTATTTTTTTTTTATTTTAAATAATATTTTTATTTATTTATTTTTATTTAATTTGGTATTATCTTTTTTTAAAAACTTTTTAGTAAGAAAGTACATTAAATTATTCAGATGTGTATTTTTGATGAAGTTCTGAATACTACCAAATATTTCTATTGACATTTTTGTATCTATACACTTCTATGTATACTAAGTTTTTTGATGCCTTTGTGTTTTCTATACAAATTTATTTTTTACAAAGTATATGTACACTTGATTAATTTTTGTTTGTATTTGTCTACAGTTATTCTTTATGTCGTTTCTAAATTTTATATTCAAAGCTTTTCCAAAATTTTCTATTATTTTAACTTGATTTTTTTTATTGTTATTTTCACTTAGAAACATATGTATACACACATACATGTAAGTATGTAGTACGCTACAGTTGTCACGGTGGAGGTCCTGTCTGGTCTGTCATTCTGTCGATTATGCACAGCTTTACAAGCATTGAAGGGATGTGGGTGGCAACAACCACCCCAAGCCGGCTGATAGCTAGCGGCATACTCGCTGTGCAGCCACCCACGCATATCCCGGACATGATTTTTTGTAACACGTGATGATAATGATGATGATGATGATGATGATGATGATGATGATGATGATGATGATGATGATGATGATGATGATGATGATGATGATGATGATGATGATGATGATGATGATGATGATGATGATGATGATGATGATGATGATGATGATGATGATGATGATGATGATGATGATGATGATGATGATGATGATGATGATGATGATGATGATGATGATGATGATGATGATGATGATGATGATGATGATGATGATGATGATGATGATGATGATGATGATGATGATGATGATGATGATGATGATGATGATGATGATGATGATGATGATGATGATGATGATGATGATGATGATGATGATGATGATGATGATGATGATGATGATGATGATGATGATGATGATGATGATGATGATGATGATGATGATGATGATGATGATGATGATGATGATGATGATGATGATGATGATGATGATGATGATGATGATGATGATGATGATGATGATGATGATGATGATGATGATGATGATGATGATGATGATGATGATGATGATGATGATGATGATGATGATGATGATGATGATGATGATGATGATGATGATGATGATGATGATGATGATGATGATGATGATGATGATGATGATGATGATGATGATGATGATGATGATGATGATGATGATGATGATGATGATGATGATGATGATGATGATGATGATGATGATGATGATGATGATGATGATGATGATGATGATGATGATGATGATGATGATGATGATGATGATGATGATGATGATGATGATGATGATGATGATGATGATGATGATGATGATGATGATGATGATGATGATGATGATGATGATGATGATGATGATGATGATGATGATGATGATGATGATGATGATGATGATGATGATGATGATGATGATGATGATGATGATGATGATGATGATGATGATGATGATGATGATGATGATGATGATGATGATGATGATGATGATGATGATGATGATGATGATGATGATGATGATGATGATGATGATGATGATGATGATGATGATGATGATGATGATGATGATGATGATGATGATGATGATGATGATGATGATGATGATGATGATGATGATGATGATGATGATGATGATGATGATGATGATGATGATGATGATGATGATGATGATGATGATGATGATGATGATGATGATGATGATGATGATGATGATGATGATGATGATGATGATGATGATGATGATGATGATGATGATGATGATGATGATGATGATGATGATGATGATGATGATGATGATGATGATGATGATGATGATGATGATGATGATGATGATGATGATGATGATGATGATGATGATGATGATGATGATGATGATGATGATGATGATGATGATGATGATGATGATGATGATGATGATGATGATGATGATGATGATGATGATGATGATGATGATGATGATGATGATGATGATGATGATGATGATGATGATGATGATGATGATGATGATGATGATGATGATGATGATGATGATGATGATGATGATGATGATGATGATGATGATGATGATGATGATGATGATGATGATGATGATGATGATGATGATGATGATGATGATGATGATGATGATGATGATGATGATGATGATGATGATGATGATGATGATGATGATGATGATGATGATGATGATGATGATGATGATGATGATGATGATGATGATGATGATGATGATGATGATGATGATATTTTATGTGTATCCCATACCTATCCTACCACGCATGCGGAAATGGTTCGGTTCTGGTATTGTGCTCAGTTGCAGTACTGTGATGCCTCTTGAATTTTTGTATCTTCGTGCTAATTCGTCATTCTATTGTGAGCTAGCTCTCAAAGCGTTTGGTAGATTTTTATTAAGGTATACGATTTTTTAAATATTTTCTGGTTTTGTCCTTTCGGTCATTGAATAATTTCCTTCTATCTGTCTCCTAAGTAAAACTTCTTTTAGGTTCCCACGATTTTCTAATAGAGCCTTTCGATAATCTTGAGTTGATTTCTTTATAACTATAGATACCGGCAAAATAAAATACTTCGATATAAGAAATCATATCAAGATGTCAAACGAAAATGTGTAAATACTTTGAGTGATACAATTGATTTGCTACCTGAGGTAAACCTAAACGCAAAAATTTGTGCGAAATTCATTTTGAATTTGGGTAAAAATTGTTACTCAGAGGCTGTGAAATGGTTGACTCAATGCATATATTTCCGGCCATTTGCGGGTTATAGATTTTTGAGAGAAAATTTAGAGTTGCATTTACCATCAATTTCGTCCTTACATAATTGAACTAAGATTAAAAGCCTATTACCTGGACCTGATTCTTCAAATCTAATAGAAATTAGCAGGGTAGGTGCAAGTCTCCCAAACCAAGCAAAGGATGTTGTTCTTATTTTCGATGAAATGAGTATTCAAGAAAATATGGTATATAATAAACACAAAGATCGAATAGATGGCTTTCTGGATTATGGTCATAACAGATCAAACACATTAGCAAAGTCTGTGTGTGTCTTTATATTTAGAAATTTTAAAGTGGCTTTTTATTATGTTGCCTGTCCAGGGTCGATTCCTGCGGAACGCCTTAATGATGTAGTAGAAAGATGCTTAAGTATTGCGGAACAGGTTGGTCTGAATATAAAAGCTATTGTTTGCGACCAAGGCTCTACAAATATGAAATTCTACAGGAATAGTAATATCGCCGTAGAAAAACCTTTCTTAACATGCAAAGAAAAGACCATATACTATAATCCTAAACAAACTACTAAAAGTAAATACTATTGTTTGTGTGGAATGGCCGTATATAAATACACAAATGTAAGAGCTCCGAACCCAGAGGCATCAGTGTGAATAAGAAAAGGGCGATCAAAATCTGGACAATTTAGGATTGGAGCCGTGACTAAACTTTCTTTAACCAGTCGAAAAGCGTTTTCACATTCCGGGGACCAAATAAACTTCCTTTTTCTATTTAACAGGTCAGTAATTGGAGCTATAATAGATGAAAAACTCGGTATAAATCTGTGATATCAAGGCACGGTACCGATAAACTTGCAAACTCCTGAAACTGTCGTTGGATGGGGGATGTTGAGGATACATTTAACTTTATCAGGGTCTACTTGGAGAGCTCGCTCTCCTACTACTTATCACAAATACTTGAGCTCAGGCCTGCAGAACTCACACTTATCATAATTAATAACCAATCCTGACTGGTATAGCCTTTCTAATACTTCCCCTAAAACCTTTTTGTGGTGCTCAAAGGATTGCGTTACCATAATGACATCGTCAAGGTACACAAATACATGGCTTTCTAGACTACCAGACAGAACCTTATCAATCAGGCGCTGCCAAGTTGTACGCGAGTTACTCAACCTGAAAGGCATTCTGCGAAATTGGAAAAGACCGCAGCTAAGAACAGTGAAGGCGGTAAACTGCTTTGAACTTTCCTCCAATAGTACCTGCCAAAAAGCGGAGTTGATGTCGAGTGATGACATGTACGTAGCGTCGCGGAGCTTGTCCAAGGTGGCCGAAACATAAGGAAGAGGATATGCGCCCTTTGTCGTAACTTTATTTAATTTTCGAAAATCAAAGTAGAACCGGTACGTACCATCCTTCTTTTTAGCCATCAGGCGATGACCAAGCACAATTTGAGGGCTCTACAACTCTTGCCTCCAACATTTTATCCAACTCAGCATTTAATATGTTTTGAATTGCTGGTGAAACCGGATAATACCGCTGCTTCATTGGAGGTGAGTCGGTCTGAATAGTATGTTGTACTTGATTGGTACACCCTAGTACCTTACCCATTTTTGCCTCGGCTTTACTAATGAGTTCACTCAGTTGCTCTTGCTGGACGGCTGTTAATTTGGAATGGCTATGTAAAGCATCGACATGAATTTCAACATTCGGATCATTAAATTTCTACGAATTCTCTCGCAAAATTTGCTTATATACCCATCCTTTGCCAAAAATCAATACCAAAAGTTATAGTCTGAGGAAGTTCGGGAATGACCAATACATCTATTACAGCTATACGTGCCTCAAGTTCTATGGGTAGACTCACTTCACCAAGTACATTGATACTTTTAACGTCTGCCAGGGTCACAGTCTGTGCCTTCGTTTTCTCCATCCTAAGTCCTTGTACCCGAAGTAACTCCCACCCAGATTTTCCAACAATTGTTCTTAATGCACCCGAATCCAATAAACCACAAATTCTAAGACCAAAAATAGTTACCATAAGATGTGGACGCACATCATCTTTAACCTCTAAAAATATGTAATCCACTAATGTGTCAAGCTCGTCATCACCACTTCCGGTTCCTATACTCTCGGTACGCCAATATCTCACATGGGGGGCTTTTAGGGCATTTTACGAGCTCGATTCGCCCTCTACATTCGAGCTCCTCTCGCGTTTCCTGAAGCTTGACTACCCTGGATGTGTGTACTGCATTCGATTGAATCTCATTTTCCCCCTTCTGTTCACTACGCTGAGGTGCAGCCCTTCGATTAATTGACGCACTCTGCTGTGGCTGATATGCAGCGCTATTTCTGCAATTACTACATCTAGGGCCCGTGACACCCCGTACCCCGCATCCATAACAGCTTACATTATTTCTGCAGAAACGCGCGATGTGGCCTAGACCGTCACAACTAAAACGACGTAGGCTAAGTCCGGTTCAAGCAAGTTGATATTCCTCTTTGAAGGTGGAGGTGCGTAGGCCTCAACGGAGGTTCGAACCGATTTTAGTCGCCGCCCTAAATCTACCAGGTCCTGTATTGTATCAATTTGAGTTAACCCTAGTTGTGTTTGATAGAATGGGTTAATATTCCGTTTAAGTATATGCAACTGCTGATCATCTGATAACGGATCTGATAATCGTGAGAACATATTCGTAACCACAGCAATATACATCCAAATGGATTTACCATGTCCTTGGGTACGCCTCTTTATCTCCTCGATTAGTCGATCATCGTAATCATATGGTAGGAATTCTTTCTTGAGATCTAGCCAAGAATGAAACTTTGACTTATTCGTCCTATACCATATCAGCGCTGGACCTGAGAACAAGTCCAGAGATGAATGAAACAATTGGCATTTGGTAATTCCACGCGCCTCAGCTAACTCCTTTACTCTCTCTAAAAATGAGATAAGGGATTGGCCCTGAACACCGGAAAATTTCACCTTCCACTTGTGTAGAGCAACACGCGAATGAGAGCATTACTAATTATTGCAGCCGTCGTAGATAAGTTGACGCTATCTTCATCCATTTCATCTTCTTCGTAGCCCCATCGGCCCTAACGTTCAATGAACCCAAGGATAAATCTAGACTAGCTCTGACTGTAGCCTTTTCTGCCTTTTGTTCGGTACCTACAGGGTTAGTTCTATCTAACTTCTCAGAGCCCACTCAATTTTGGTAGATATTTTCTTAAAATCTCCGCTTTCTAAATCTCCACTAAAATTCTTCAGAAGTTCTTCAACTTCCTCTAATTTCTTACGCAATACTTGAAGGTCCTCAGCGAAACTGAATGGATACGGATCTATCGCCAGCGACTTACCATCCCTTTCTACCCTTAGAGCTTCACGTAATGTTATTCTCATATCGACTACTTTACCAGTCGGCAAACCCCTCACCTTGAATTCATACGACAACTCATCTTGACTTAATCTATTGATCAGCATGGTCATGATTCGCGAAGAGACAATAGAAGTTGCAATGGATGAGTAAATAAATTAGGAAGCCGCGGCTGTTTCAATCCAATAGAGCTATTTGATATTAAATGTATACAGCAAAAAAAAATCGAAACTCGGAGGGCTCGACAATTGTTGGATATATGTATCAAGAAAAGAAATTATTACTCAATCTAAAGGTTATTACTAGCAAATCACACAGCGTTTTCTGCAAAATAAACTTAAAATTAAATCAAAATTCTCAATCCCAGCGCGCCTATGTGTATACAGAACGTAGTGACATGCCTTCTTCGTTCATTGATTAAAAAAAAAACTATTTGCTAAAGAAATGATACCTTATGACTACCATTTACTAACACGGGCCGAAACTAAAATTTTATTAGGATATATGCTAAAACATTGAACAATGCTCACTAAGATACTTATTTCGCTATATTTACGTTCAGACATTCGATCCCCAGTAGAAGCAGTGCAATTCAGTTAAATTCACTATCAGCATAAACTAATTTCCAAATTATACTTGCGATGAGGCGACTGCAAAAAGAAAATAAAAACTCGTTCGAAGAGTCACTCCAGCCAAAGCTGATCGATTGCTATATAGGCTAAGTAGTCATATAAAGCACTTCTGACCGAGCTATTACTGCAGATTTGCATATGTAACGCTAGGAACTGAGAATTCATCCGCTGAAACTGGGTCAAACATTAAAGTAGGTCAGTTACCGTTTATCGAATATCAAACGACTCCGAGAGCTTGGTTTAACGAAAAATGGGAATTATTTCTACTTTGAAATGAATTCTCTTATCGGATTGGGTTTTGTGATTCGGACCAGATGAACCCCAGTTGCAGTGAATTTAAGTGACGCTATGTACGCGGGTACGCGGAGTGGAGATTATACTTATTATACTAAACGCATTTTTAGCCGGCACAAACAAAAATGTTAAACTACTGTCTGAGTGTCAAGTCCCGAAATTTTTCCCAGTAAATTGTGTTTGAGAACAACTAAACAACTAAATTGTATTGAATACAGCTAAATTTAAGCAAAAAAAAAAACAATCTGAAAGTGCAACAAAACAAGAAAAAAAAAGTTTATGGGAAATTATATTGTGAGGTGCATTAACTAAAAAGGGATGTGGTGAACCTGAAATCAAAGTGTAACATATAATGGATAATATATAATTAAGATACGGGTGAGTACCAAAATGCTTTTCTTTCTTTTATTCTTACCAAACAGTTTATATATTCTTAAAAAAAATGTTTCTAAAAAAGCCTAACCCCCTTCTTTTATATAAACATTAGTGCTGACCAGCGAGTACTAAAGTTACGATTTGCGATACTCTCTCTCTGTGCAAAAGTTGCATATACATTCCAGTTCGCAACATTTGCCTAATATTCTGTGTTATTACTGCACTCTAGTCTGAGCACTAAACTTTGGTATGAACGAATAATATGTATGAATTTAACTTTGAAATTCTATGAAAACTTCTAAATTTTGAAGTGTTATAGGTGTTTGGCCCCACGTTGGGCGCCAAATTTGTTACGCCGTTTTATAACCGCGTAAGGTGTCCACCCGGCTAGAGCTAGAGAAGGGTGGGGTTATATGCACTGGGCCTTAACACCTGTTGGGCGCCACGTGGTTTTTCTTTCGAGTCCACGAACTCTTAAATAAGAAAACAGAACTTTATATTTATCACTTCTTTCTTTTTGTCGACCAAACGTTATAATTGAGCCCGAAATAGTTAAACTGGCAAGGGAGGTAGCACGCGAATAAAAGAAAATATTAAACACTATATTTATAAATTCCGAATGCAGGAACAATTTTATGCTCAACTTTGAGCTGCATCTAATGAGTGGAAAAATAATACTTATCTTTTTCTCTTTATGAATTTTCCAATTTTACTCCAGTTATCCCGCGCTGACCCAAGACCTCCCCACAAACGACTTTCCTTCCAATCCTCTTTATTTAAAGGCTTTCCTTCCCTCCTTTTTTCCTGCTTTGAACCACTTGGTAAAGCTATTTCCTTTCTAATTCTTTTAATTTTTTTTTCTATTCTTTCAACTTTTCGACTATTAATTTGTTCCCTTTTTTTTAAACCTCTTCCTTCTTCGACCTCGTCGATTCGCTTGACACTTTGACACTCGACTCCTCTTTTCTTTTTTTTTGTCAGAGACTGCCCGCTTCACCTACCAAACCTTTTTATAGAGAAATCTCACTATTTTGAACTTCCGGCCTTTATCTTTAGTACTTTTCCGAATCGGCTTGTTTCAGTTCTGCTTTGGTGAATAAAATTTGATTTTTATCTTTATTCTGAAATTGCCGATCGTTTGCTTATTTGCCAAAAATTCGTGTGTTTAGTGCAATATTTGTTTTTTTTTTGCATTTCGATTTACGCTTTGGGCTACGGGCAGCCCCAATAACGATATAAAACCTCAGAATATTCAGGTTGTGCAAACGAAATCGTGTCGCTTTTCTGTTTGTGATTAGGTTATTTTAACGGCTGTGCTCTACTACTTTATTTTGCGTGAGAAGGCGGGACTGGGTCAGGTAAATTATTTTCAATTTCCGAAAACACTTATCTAAATAAAGATAAATATCATTGCATTTCCATTTCTAAGGTATTCAGAAGAACTTCGCGCGGTACCCCTGCCTGCCTTACATCATCTTTATAAAGGCAAATAAAATTTTAAATTCATTAAATATGCTTATTAAACTTAATTCTACTTAATTCTAATTTCAGGACCAACTTGGGTTTTCCAATACTATTTGTGACAAAATCATTATTAAAACAGCTTATAGGGGCAACGGTCCTCTGATTCCAAGAATTCCTTATATCGGCGGATATACTAGGTATTATTTGGAATTCGAAAAGCTCACTCTCCTTAAACGTACATATATATCTTCCAGGACTCACAGCGACGCAGTAGTATCCTTGATAACTTCAGGTGAGGAAGGTATCATTCAAAATCAATATTGCAATCCATAGTGGTGTCTCGGGTGAGTAATTTCTTTATAGTGCTCACGATCTGAAAGTGATGTGAAAATCTTTGCAGAATCAACCAAATTTATTACTTGAGGAGGCAATACAGGACGAAACCAACATGTACACATAAGTAATCCCCTTGGAATATATTATAGCATTTATATTTAAATATTTTCTAGGCCACCACATCCTCTACATCCAGAGTTCACCACGTAACAATCGCTGGACCTTTTCTAGAAACGGATGGGAGGTAGCCATTGACTATTTTAGTAAATCGCCTGAAGCTTATGCAATCCCTAATCAAGAGGCAACCACAGTTGCGTAACAAATAATAATGAATTGGGTCAGTAGGTTTGGTGTGCCTCACGAAGTTCATTTGGACCAAAGACGGAACTTCGAATCGCGGACTTTCCAGGAGATGTGTAAAATGTTGGAAATAAGAAAAACTAGAACAACTCCTCTACACCCACAATCTGATGGCATAGTGGAGCGCTTCAACAGAACATTGATCGAGCATCTAAAGAAAGTAGTTGACTATCATCAACGCGATTGGGATCAACATATTCCTATATTCCTAATGCCTTATAGATCAGCCGTTCATAGTTCTACCGGAAAAACCCCAGCTAAAGTCATATTCGGAAGAGAAATGCGTTTACCTAGCGACCTCAAATTCGGTACCCCCAGAGGTGAACAAAAGTTACCAGAAGACTACGTATCGGAGCTCAAACAACAATTAGCTGATGTATACGAGGCCACGAGGACGAAATTAGCAACAAATACTGATCGAATGAAGACCACAATATGAGATCTAATCTCAAACAATAAGGGAGAGGTGCCGGTATTTGAAAGGATAACTCAGCGTTTTCAACTTCAAATATAAAATTTTATTAACATTTCATTTACTTAACCTAATAGCACGAAATTCAAATGACAAATTAGCTGAAAACTAGAAATTCAAATAACAATTCAGTGTAAAAATTCAATATAAATTAAAAATGGTCCAAATAACGTTATCCGTCTCTTTATTTCTGAAAAGAAGAAGAAGACCGAAATTAGTTTGTGTCACCATATAAACTATTAGAATAAAAATAGTAATGCTGTTACTGCGTGTGGGCACTAGGTCAGTAAAGTGACGCACAGAAGAACTTTCTGCGAATCAATTTGATGTTAGCGGCCCTGTCAGACAGAAAAGCTGAATAAGCAACAAAAGGGGGTGCAGCAGGTTGCTGGAACGTGTGGTGCAGAACAGATGTAGCACAATAAAAGTTTGGCAGAAGTATTCTCCTCCTTAGGTGTGGGAATGTGGATGATGGGAATTTTCAGATTAGACTCTGAACAGAATTAGACTTCTGTAATAAAGTTGGGAATAATTTCAGATTAAACTCTGACGAGAATTATACTTCTGTAATAAAGATGGGAATAATTTCAGATTAAACTCTGAACAGAATTATACTTCTGTAGTAAGGATAGGAATAATTTCAGATTAAACTCTGAACAGAACTATACTTCTGTATGGAGGATAGGATCACGATTCTTATTTTCAGATTGGACTCTGAATCAGATGAACTCTGAGCAAAGAATGGTGTCATCTATTGCGACTCGTCGGCTTTTTATAGCCCTGGTCACAAGGTATTTTTATCTCACCTCTTGGTGTTGCCCTAGCAACGATTATTACAATTTTTAATTTTTTCCCTGACAGGAATCGAACCTACACTTGTTAGAATCGGTCAAGATAGAGAATAGAAGAATTCTTAGGAACTTTTATTTAATGATTCTAAATTAAATCATAAATACAAGAAGAAAAAACAACCGCCTCGTCCGGGGTTTGAAACCGGGACCTTCCGTTTGCCGGGCGACTGCTCTTACCACTGAGCTAACGAGACAGATGACTTTACCTATTGCATTTATCAATTTTATAATTAGCCTACTAAGCCACGTTTTGCTTTCAGCTGGCATTAACCAGTAACGATGAAAGCGCACAAATAATTTTTTTGTAAATTAAATTTTTAATTTTTTCCCTGACGGGAATCGAACCTACACTTGTTAGAATCGGTCAAGATAGAGAATAGAAGAATTCTTAAGAACTTTTATTTAATGATTCTAAATTAAATCATAAATACAAGAAGAAAATTCGTGCCTATTTACCAAAAACGCCGGCACACATTCAGTCCTGAAGGGACCTTTACGTCACTTATCTACATCCAACATTGAAGGCGCAGATGGTATGCCTTCACTGCATGCCCCAACCACCCAACTGACTCTGAGGGCAGATATTTTCACAGTCCCTGTGTAGACCTGTAAAGAGAGACTAGCGGACCCAGACGACCTTCATGCAAGAGGGCTCCAGAAAAGTGAAAGGAGAAATAAAAGCGTTCAGCACTTCATTTTTACGTTATAAGCAAAAATAACATTTATTCTTTTTCCTTATGGGCTAACAAATACAATTTGTGTTAGATCTTAAATTCACCCCCGTAGTTTCTAATATGACTGGATGGTAAAAATATAAAATCTATCCTTTCCTCCTTTTTTTACAGCTCTAATTGATTCTAGCTTTTCGGCGTATATGTATACAAAGTTTTCTTCTCTAGAGTGAAGTTAACAGAATTCATTTAAGCAACAATACATAAATGAAAAGACAATTACAGAAGCCTTGCGTTCTCGTCGTTCTTGATATAATACAGTCTTCATAAATCATCAAGCTAGATTCTATATTTTATCTAAAAGCGCTCTTAGCAAATATTTTTTCTCAATTTGCTCCTCCTATTAATCTTAATATATTATTATGAAAAATAATTACCGACAAGTATGTTAAATCCTCACGACATATCTTCTTAAACACAACTTAAATATATTAAAAGAAAAATACAAAAGAGTTGTTGCTCCAGCATGTGTTTAACAGAAAATAAATTTAAGACCGAATCAATAATTAAAAATTTGATTTACTTCATTTCTAATATAATTATCGGACAAATTTTGTCCCTCAATTTTTTTTTAATAGAGAATATGATGATCTCACAATCCGTAGTGTATACAAATCATACTGAGACTCAACAAAACATCATTTATCTCTCTTCCTTTTTCGTTTTCCCTATTTTCTTTTGTTAATACAATTATTTAGATGTTATTAATATTCTCTATCGACCGAAGGAACCGAATTGGTAACACTAGGCAAGAATTCCTTTTTTCACTATACTATCAGCCTCATAGAGAGGATACCCCTACCGCTGGCTAGTCTGGAGCGAAACCAAACCCGTAGAGTTATTATTACCATGAGTGTAAGAATGCTTCGATGTCCAAGTATTTCTCGAGAAGGCCTTCTAGAGGGGTACGATGGACCAGAAGCAATATCAGGGTATCTGCGGAAAACTCGATTATTTCAACTTCCTAAGGGTTTCCTTATGCCCTTCACAATCTATGTTCTCCCTCCTTTGAGGTGAACCTGCACTACTGCCCAAGTACTTCCTTAGAGAACTTATGTTCGGTACTTATGACTAACTTAAGGAACCTAGTGTATGATAATATTTCATCGGGAATAGAGTTCGACGATCTTTTATAAGAGAATATATCAATATTTGGACGGACGATAATTCTCCGACACTCTGTATGAAGATGTGTTACTATTCTAATGGAAGATAGGTTGACGACATTTTCAAAAAAATTTATGTTAATATTTCTAATGGAAAATATGCTAACGATGTATTATATAACGAAAATGTTAATATTTCTAATGGAAAATAAGTCCGATGACCTTTGATAGAAGAATATATTAATATTTTAATGAAAATTTAGTCCGATGACATTTATAAAAACTATTGATGTTTTAATGGAAAAGAATTCGATGACACTTTATGTGATAACACTTCAACATTTTAATGAAAAATCAGGCCGATTCCTTTGATATGACACTATAATAATATTTCCATCCAACCTCAGTCCGATGATGTCTTATATATCGAAATTGTAATAATATTTTAAAGGAATAAAGTTCGATGACACTTTATGTGAAACCATTTCAAATTCTTAATGAAAATTCAGCTCGATGGCCTTTGATATGGCACTATATTAATACTTTAATCAAAAATCAGTCCGATGACTTTTTATATACCAAAAATGTAATACTATTTTAAAAGCATAAAGTTCGATGACACTTTATGTGGAACCATTTCAAATTTTTTTAAAGAAAGTTCAGCCCGATGGCCTTTGATGAAACCATATATTAATGTTGCACTGGAAAATCAGTCCGATAACATTCGGCACCTTTTTGTTTTGTGAAAATATTTTTCTAATCGGATGGCCATTAACTCGACGACACCTTTTAAGCAAATATATACGAGGGAACAAAGTTATTACTACTTATCTTCAACATCCTGGGGGGTGTGCTCCCCATGGCAGATCTCCAATTTCACGTCGCTCCTTGCCGGGAATTCACTACTTTTCACTTTTCCTTTTAATTTTTTTTCCTTTTATTTTCTTTTGTATAACACACTTTTACTTGTCTTCCTTTCTTCTTATTTTCTTCCGTTTTTCTTGCAGGGATCCTTCAGACTTCCACGATCTAAACCTCACTCAATCGCCGATTTTTCCTCTCTGTCCCATTTCCAGCATCTCGTCGTTCTCATTCCCATGTTCCACTCACATGGTGCACAGTGTTCCTCCAGTGACAATTCTGACAATCAGATGTCAGTATAGACACGTCAAGTGGGGTAACGTGTTTACACGATTCTACACTAGTGCTACGCTCTGGCGTACATGGGGCCATAACAAACCTTTGAATATATCGCATTCCAATAGAAAAGATATTAGTTTCCCGAGTTTGATATAAAAGTAATTTACAATTAAAATATTGTATATATATAGGGATAAGAATTTCAAGAACTCAATTACAAGGCTCGATGTTCGTTATTGTTACAAATAATGAAATGTCCTCAATGGGTTCTAGTTTGATCCTGGAATATACCTGTAAGGATTTCTGAACATTGAAATGAATACACTCCATTTGAAAAATAAAAAATGTTCAAACGTGATTTTCAGAGCGAAGAAACTCTAAGGAATCCATTGGCATACTCCAATCTACTAATTTGCCAAACAGCCTGTACATGGGATATAGTGAGATAATCTAAAATGTCTTATGGCATGTCTATAGTTGAGTGCATAAATTAGCTTACGAAATGACTATAAAAAACAAAATTCCGATCGACAATAAAGGCACTTTCTTATCAAAACCGAAAAACTCAATTTATTCCACTTTAACACAAGTTTTTTGCTCTAATGATTAATAAAATCATGGGAAATAGGACAAACTAATAATTATACTAATAAAATAGATTATTTATCTCAGATTTTTAAGAAAAACACAATTTTTATATTTTTTCGGCCGAAAAGGGAAATTTCGGTTGCTTCTGTCAATTTCTTTTCGGTTTCCACATGTGGAACGTTTCGGGACGAAAAATTTTTTCGGTCGTACTAAACCTCACTTTTGTGTTTACATTGAAAATTATATTATTTTATTTTATTATTTATTATATTATTATAATATGGATAGGGATTTCGAAGTAAAATTAAAATAAGTTTTATGTATGAGCTCTCATCATACAACTTTTATGATAATTAAATGTTACTTCTATTTAACCGATAAAAAGTTTTCGGTTTTTGATGTGAAAGCAAAAGCGAATTTTCGGTGTAGAACTTATCGGTTTTGATGTGAAAGGCCTTCAAGTGGCACGAAAAGAAAATGGCTGGAAAAGAATGGATGCTAAACTTCCGAAGGCATCATGAGAGTTTGTCTCATCGTTCCCACGAAGCCTGTAGTCTGGCTAGGGCGACTTCTTTCAACACAATGTGCACACCTTATTTTAAAAATTTGAAGAACGCCCTTTCAAGACTGGACTATTTTGCGAAGGAATACCCATTTTCAACCTGGATGAAATTGCATAAAAACCACAAAATTTAAGTTATTGGTAGGAGAACTTCAGGAATTAAGTCAACAAGGTTTGTAAATCGCTTTCGGTTATCTTAAGTTCTCACAGAAAAAGGATTACATTCAGTGTGTTAGGTTACAAGTGGAGTAGTTACCACATGTGCCATTGTAAGTGCTTCTGGCCAGTATATTCTTCAGTTATGATTTTCCCCAGGGTCCACTTTAAAGCACATATGGTAGAAGGAGCTTCAGTTGGAAAACCCGTATGGGCGAGTCAGTGCGGTTGGATGAACTCATATCTATTCCTAGAAGTGATGACACATTTCGTAAAGCACACCTGCAGCATTTTGCTTTGAATTTCACATGTTTCAAATTTACCCATATACTGTTTCATTTCTCCCCGCTGGTGGGGAGTTGAAACAGAGTCACTTGTTTCGTATTTCAACAGCCGGAGTGAAAATTACTTAACATTTAAAAGAAATTGTTATGCATTTTTGTAGCTATAATGTATGAAACTTTCAACTGATTTACATTTCAAGGTCGTGCCTTGGTTCGTTTATTCGTTTGGCATATTGGAGTCGGTGTAAAGAATTAAACTACACTTTTCTCATATAATATGTATGCACGTGAGGTGCGTGTTTATTCTCTATAAAAATAATACATTCAGTTCTCTACATCTAATACATTAAGTAATTCACTTTTACTTACTTTATACTATAAAATGCACGTTCAATATTTATCCCGTACTAGTTCGATATTTGACAGAGAATTACTTCCCTCGCTTTTCTCTTCTTCTTCTTTGTCTCCTCTGTTTAATACGGCCGTCTAGGTTCTCGCCGCCAATTACTAACTTCGCACTCGTTCCCACGATATTCCGCACCCTGTGAATTGCCATGGCTCTAGTACCAGGATCTTCCAATGGTATTGGTACAGGATCCGAAAATTCACGACTGATAACATCTAATACTGCGAGCTTTGAGACATGCTTCCTCAGTATGGAAGTTGCTGATTTAACTGCGGCATTCCGAACCTGACCGTCCGGGCCAGGAAAGGTTTGAACGACTCTCCCTCTTTGCCATTTACTTCTGGGTTGATCACTGTCACATATTATTACCAAATCTGCAATTTTGATTGGTTCTACCCTCTCGTGCCATTTCGTCCGCCGCGAGATTGTTGGAAAGTACTCCTTGATCCATCTTTTTCAAAAGCGATTCTTCAGCTGTTAAGCGATTCGCCATTGCTTACGCAATGACCATAACTTGTCGTCACACGAACCTGCCGTTTGGGTTGTGTTCATCGTACCAATAAGAAAGTGATTCGGTGTAAGTGGTTCTTCTTCATCACTCGATACCGGTAAATGTGTTAGTGGTCGTTCCCAGCAGCCTCCAGCATGAGGATTTCCTAGGCAGTTAAAGATCCACTCAATACCTCGATTTGATAATTCAGCCTGGATCTTGTCGTTATCGAAGTCATCAATCGCAGTTGGTAACTCTCGTTTTGCACCCACAAAATTTGTTCCATTATCAGTTCGCATCCTACTTGGTATTCCGCGGCGATTAACGAAGTTGCGAATGCATAATAGACAGGCATCTGTTGATAGTCGGCTGCTAGTTCAAGATGTACCGCTCGAACGGTCAGACAGGTAACGTTTCAAAAAGATTCAGAAGCATTCTTGTTCTATAAAAATTACTCTATTAAGAGCGATTTTGCAAAACTACACGCTCCTTCTGACTACTTTTTCGCTGTATGTAAACTTCATTTAAATATATTTAAAACACAAATCGGTCAAAATTTTGAATTTATGTGTTTCTGAAACTAATAATTTGCCAGCTTTTTCCAACTGGTTTTCAGTTGAAAACACTTGTTCTCAACATCATATGAAGATGTTAGATTATTTCCTCATTATTTTACTGAGAAAATATTGTAACTGAGAATCGGAGAAAAATGTAAGGACCGAAAATGTAAACAAAATTAACCCAAAATTTAAAATATTTCATGAGTGATAACATTTAAAGTATTTTATAATTACTAGCCGTTCAACCCGACTCACTACAATCGTCGGTTTGTTTGCCTCATTCGTGCATATGTTGTTACATTTTTCTTAGCGATATTATTTGTATTATTTCAGCTTCCATAATTTAACTATTTATACTTATATATAAGCCTATTGCATGTGTAAATCCTCTCTTCTCCCTGACAGGAGCGGTGAATATTTAAATGCCGACTCCTTTGTTCAGCAGGAGGAAGCCAAGTGAGGATCGTTAAATTTTGATTTAACACCCTGCAACTGCAACTCTCCTTTGGAAAGTTCTGTTGTTGGCTGGAAGCAGCATTAATACCGAGTTTTCGTTCATTGGAGTAAAAGTAAGCAGATAAATAAACTATCATCGATATATAATACTCTGCGGTCACTTGGAAATATTGTTTATACCCTAGATGAAATCATAGGGTATACTAAGTTTGTCATTTGGTTTGTAACGCACAGAATTAATACTAGTAGAGCAATATGGGTTGGACACCCACACACTATATTAAAAATTATTTTGATTTTTGCATGTCCTTCTGTCGGTCCGTCTGTCCGTCCTCACGATAACTCAAGAACGTGTTCACTTAGAGTGCTGAAATACAAGTGGTAAGTAGAATAACTAAAAGTAAATATAATTTCAAAATGGGCTAAATCGAGCAACACCTTCCAGGAAACTTCTTCAAAATATAATATGCTATGAAATTGGTTATAACAATTTTTACTGTCCTGCGAACCATATTTGAAATATATGTGAAAAACCACTTCAAAAAACAAACTTGCACAGATGGACGATACAAAATTACATACAGCATTCGTCTAGACTCTAGGGTATCACAAGAATTGGTCTTACACCAATTCCAGCTTTTTACTTGTTTACTTTTTTCATTTTTTTATTCTTTCCGAAATTATATAATCAACAGTTGTTTCATACTAATTGTTTCATATTCTAGCACTACTTTAGATGTGGACGGACAAAACGGTGCACTCTGTTATACTTGCTTTGTTGCTAAGCTTACATAAACACAATGTGTCACCCTAAGAATTTTCCGATTATACTAATTCCGACTGTCCTAATCTAGTTGAATTAGTTTCCTGCAAACATGCAAAAATTTTATGCAAAATTAAAATGGAAATACTACCAGACATCGCTCAACCTGGCAATTCGGTTGTTGATAAATTTAAATCTAACTCTCTAATGTATCTATGTATGTAGTTCTCAAGTTAATAGGTTATTATTGACAAAGTGTGAACATACAAAAATTATATGGTACATTACAATCAGAATTCTCGGAAGAGCTTTATTTGATGACCAGCTTCACTAAAATAAAATTTGCCTAAGCAATAAGGTACCACAGTGCACAATGCGCACACATTTCGTTCCCCCCTGCCGCTCCTTACCCACAACATTTAATAAGTTGCAAAAATATTTGTATGAAAAATTCAACAGGCAAATCTAAAATCTCGCCATGCCTATGCAATTTTACTGCTCTGCAGTTGCACATAGCGAAATGCTTTGGAGTCACTGACATATGTAATATGGACTGACTACGTTAATGGCAATGCACTGCAAAAAGTGGGCTCACTTTTATATTGTTGACTCTTTCGGTCTAAGCACCAAGTACCAACTGAGGAGAACTGTAAACAACAGATAAATAAATGGGTCCGTCGAAATAAATGTTTTTAAATTAATTATTTAGGGTTATTACTGATTAAATTGTTTTACAAAAGGCAATATATTCATAAGATATGAAGCAGAAGTTGGAAACGTTTTATTATAATCACTTTTCGAGCTGCGCGCTTATTTTTTCAACTTCCCGCCAATGATTTTTTCAATGTTGGCACCGGCGTAAGAACTTTTATTGACACAAGCAATTGAGCCCACATGAAATAAAAAGTTAAGCAGTCCATATTATATATGTCAGTGTTTGGAGTACAATACACACAGCATCATAATAGCTGGAAAAATGTATGTGAAATGAAAGAGGAACGATTTCTCCAAACTAATCATTAAATCATAAATGCCCACAAGTATGCAAAATAAAAAAACTTTTCACTCAAGTATAAAATTAGGAGCTTATGTGGAGGCATCAGATGAATGCAAAAGCGTTTCACTTCTGATGTACTACATGATTCTTCTTGTCTTTCTTATTTCTACGGTATTACACAATTTTAGTTTGGAAGAAACTGAACTGTCTGAGCTTGTTATCACTCGGTGGACAGCGTTGACTGCAGGGCGGCACGCTAGCTCGCCTCGCCTATTGGCGGCAATATTTAGTGTCGCATTCGCCACCCAATCATAAATGGAGTCAGATTGAATCGAAAAATCTGATAATATTAATCCCAGAATACTACTATAAGTCCTAATTCAAATAGAAAGGGCTACTGTTATTCCAGTTATGAAAGCATGGCGAATGAGACCCATAATATTTTCGTTATTTTAATCGTCCCTAAATCGTTCACATACCATAGGAGGAGATAGGAAGAATTACCAGGTAAGAGCGTAACCTAATACTAATATAACTTCTTGTTTTTTTTTTAATTTCCAATTATTCTAACAAACTCCATAATATAGTTAACACTTCTGTGCTAGCTGCAACCTTCTATTAGACAATAAGCTAAATCTAAGCATACGAAAGTAAAGGTAACACTCACAACTACGAGATATTTTCTAATCATTACTGGAAAACGTCAAAGGCTTAATAATAAAAACACAAATTTCAATGTTGTCTCCCTTATATGAAACGTAGCGTAGGTATTCGAAATCAGCTGTTCGATTTAACTCCCCTTGTTTTTGCGACAAAAATCTGATCTAAATTCTCTTTCAAACTGTTTGGGAAATTACAAGAGCGCTAGACCATCCGCTTCCTTCCACAGCGAGTATTACTAATCACCGAAATACGTTCTGCACTGGATGACTAAAGATCATCTGCAATGCAGCTGATGTCAAGTGAAATCATCAATATACAAACATAAAAATTGCTGCTTCTTTTTATATATCCGAACTAGGTCAGAGATCAATTTGGTTGGTTCCTTGTTTACTACTCCTGTTATTTATATATATATATTTTTTCTTTTTTTTCTTTTGCTCTGAAATATCTACAATTACTCTATAAAAAATCAGTAAATTGGAATCGAAGTTGAGCGAGCTGAATTGCGCCAAAATTTACAAATATGCTAAATTTACTTTGCTCGAACAGTTCTTATAATAAATAACCAAGTTAATTTTTTTTCAATATGAATATCAATCGAATCTGATAATCTGACATTACGGGTAACAGGTCTATACTCCCGAGACTCGGATCACTCTTCCCGGTCTCAATTATTCTAAAACTATTCGTCTTAGGGCAAATATAAGAAATCCTAACTTTTATAATTCTTGCCCAAGGGGATCACACGAAAAAATGTATATATAACTGTAAAAAAACCACAGAATTAGTTACTTTAAATCCGATGGACCAACGTGGCAATATAGTTTCAAAAATACCACAAAATTAGTTCTTAATTATTTCTAAAAATTCGCTTAATGGTTTAAATCCGATGAACCAACGTGGCAATATAGTTTTAATACCAATGTTTGCTGTAGTTACTTGTTATCCCGGCCAAGATTCTGTCTTGTACAGCCATAATCCTGTTCGGCCTGTCTCAAAATGGGACAAATATCAGTGGCGCCATCGACGATCCAGAGAGTCCGTTCATATGCGACGCTTTCTCTTAATTTCACATTCGAGTTGATGCCGATGTGCTTCAATTTTTAACAGGCCATTATTTTCCAATAAACCTGGATTTGCAAAACTCTCGATGAAAGTCGCCTGTAGCCAAAGAGTTGTGTTTACTTGGTGAATAAATTACTTCTTTATTCTCGCACTTCGCTTGATGATTCCCGATTTCTTTTTTCTTCAAAAACTAAACTTTCACTCGACTTTCCTCACCAAACCAAATCTTGTTTCTGTCCTCTTGACAGGAAAACGCTCTTGCTCTTCTTTTCTTCAACCAAAAGTAAGAAGCTCTCCGTGCGTTTGACAGCAGGCCAGCGTACATGTTACATTTTGCCTCAGTGTGTGTAGTGCTACGACCATAACAAGCTATTAGATGATGACGAACAGGATGACTTCACCTTAAGTAGTGGAATGGAAGACAATGAAACCAACTCAGAAGCCGAAATGAAAAGAAACTATTTGTGTTCACTGCTAGTAATTTAAATAAAGACATTTTTTTGTGAATTCAATTGTTTTAATTTTTCCAAAATTATTACTTTTATTTAAAAATTAACCTTAAAAGTATGTTTATCACTTCATATTTAATCAGTCTTAAATATTTTTATCACTGTTTGTCTTTCATCAAATTAATGAGCTCTTTTAAGACGATTCTTTTCTTCGTCTGCGCGGGCTTTCCGTTCTAGCAACACATTATGTTCTTTTAGCAGGTTTATCCTTACCTCCAAAAATGCGTTTTCCACATCTCTTTGTTCCCGTTATTCATCAGACCATTGGGTCAGATATGTAACTATTGGATTCGTTTTTGGGACCCGATTTTTTCTCTTGCACGTTTTCCGTAAACCTCGTCCATTTCTACAAAGAATGGCCACGATGTTTTCAAGAAATTTCTCTTGTAGTATGCCCTCGTCGCTCCACAGTCTGTTTCTTTTTTTCCATTTCTTTTATAGTAGCTAGTAAGCTTTTAAATTTGTTTTGCAGTTTTCACGGATTGTCGTCCAGAATCTGTCTCCAGACCAAGGAGCCTATTCTTGAATAACGAAGCCACATTCCGTATTCGTTATACTGTCAAAACCAGTCGGAATCGACACATGTGGTATTCTTGAAATCCGCCATCGTTATATACCGAACGCAAACCCTTCATTATTTAACGAGTGGGTTCAACCATTCGTTATGCCAAACGAAGAGTGAATCAGCTGCTACTTTACGGGTGATGATGGGATATAAAAGATGTGCAAACATTTCATATGCTCAAAAAACTAAACTAATTGAGTTTTTAGAAAAAAAAACCCCAAACTGAAATTTAGTAAATATGATAACTCTTTCAGTTCAAAAGATGCCACGGAATTGTGGCAAAATAAAATCAGTATAAATTATACCCGACGCGCAAAAGAACAATAAAAGTTTTTTATGATATAACAATTCCAAGCAAGGCTAATATTTCCAGATTTGGCAGGATTTAAAATGTGTGGTGAAAGGAAAATCTGCTGCGGAAAAAAACATTTGCATGGCACTGGTGGAGGTCGTTCTGCACCATTTTTTCTATTTAGCGTTGAATTAAGGGTGCAGGAATTGATTGACAATTGAAGTAATTGATAGTCCATAGATTCTTTAACGATTTCAGACGCAAACAATAAGGACAATTCACTGAAGCTAGCCATTTTTTACAAATTATATTTTAAAATATGAAATAGCTGACAATATTCAAATTGTAAATTGACAGATTTAATCTTACTACACTCGTTATGTTGAAAAACGTTTTCACCACTTCGACTTTATAACGATGAGGTTCAAGAATACGAACGGGGTATACGATTCGTTATCAACCATTCGTTATATAACGAATTCGTAAAAACCATTCGTAATTCAAGAATAGGCCCCAAAGTCTGCAGAAAATTAATAATTTGGTTGCCGACGAAGACCAGCTAGCAGGATTGTCGTCCGCAAAATCTTCTGCATCATCCCAGGAACTCAATTCCTCTCTAAAAACTTCCTTTGGTGTTGAGGCAAATGGATCAGCAGATAGAGGAATGATTGAACGTTGTTCGCATTTTCGTGTCGTCTGTTTAGATAATTTTTTCTTCTTTACTGGTAAAATAATTTCTTCAAGTGCTGCCGCCGCACTTAAATAATAATTATTTTTCAAGTTGATCCTAATGAAATCTACCTCTTCTCCAAGATTTTTTAATAAATATTTGGGAGCATATTGCTCGTCTAGAAATACCAAGTTAAAAACTAAAAAAGCTTTCAAAAGTAATTTTTACCTGCTTGCAGCTTTTCTATTTCATCCTCCGTATCACCAAATTTGTATAAATTGTTGTTTATCAAAAACAAAGCCATTTTCAATGAAGAGAACTTAACCTCAACCACTCCGGCGAAAATGTAAACATCACATTCACAAATACAAATTCACAATACAATTGAAAATCGCTCTGCTTGAATCCGGGAAAAACCTTAAAATATATAGCAAACAGGAATGGTGATAATCCAGATATTGCGTAATGAATTTCTGGTTGTGTTGGTAAGCTTGTCAATTTCCAAAAAGTAAACAAGGTTTTGAGCGGAGCATCTGTGGTAAAAAATGTTCTTTTTCGACTTTATTTTGAAATAATTCATATAATTAATTTATATAAATCTTTACTTCTATTAACAACAAAGATAATTTAGATAGTGCACTTGCCTGAAACATGATTTCCCTAGTTTATAATCCGATTTATAATTGCCAGCACTGACCGAAAACTTCATTTATATTTTTTAATTAATATAAAACTTTGCACTAAATAAACTTCAAAGATAAATAGTTTTGAAAAGAATTGATTCGGCACTTTTGTTAAATTTCACGAAAGAATTTTAAATTTACTAAATCTGCGCACAAAACAAAAGACATTTGAACACTTGTCACTCAGATTTGACAACTGTTCCTTCCTTCATCTCACTTACTCCTATGTATAATGTTCTGCTCTTGACAAATTACGCTCATGTACACGAATTATACACGATTCAACCATTCCTGTTTGTTATATATTCTAAGGGAAAAAATCAGGTGCATTCAGAACTATTCGGAGTCCGAAAAAGGCGATGACAGATTGTAACTAAATCGTTCGGCTCGGGGAAAGAACGAGATGGATCGCAAAAATTCGTTGTGAACGAAAAAAGGAACGCACAAGATAATTTAATTGTGCAGTTGCGTGAAACATGATTTCCCTAGTTAAAATCCAATTTATATTTGCAATATATATAGTGGCACTAAATAAACTTCAAAAATAAATAGTTTTGAAAAAAACTGATTCCGTACTTTTATTAAATTTCGTAAAAGCATTTTAGATTGATTAAACATGTTCACAAAACAAAATCACTTTGACACTCATGGCTCAATTTTGATACCATGGTCCCTCACATCTCATATACTCCTACGTATGATGTCCTGCTCTTAATATAATTACGCGATTTATACACGATTCAGCCATTCCTGTTTGCTATACATTCTAAAGCCTAGTACTAAGGTCCGCGCTAAGCTAAATTTTGTATGAAAATTTAGCAACCTAAAAGATATTGGCGAAAATTTATGCTGAATTTTTGCGAGAGCGGTGCTAAGGTCAACGCGTTAAATTTTCCTTTGGGTTTTGATTAGAGATGGTACCACCAGTAAGTCTCCACAAAATGTAGCTTGAATTTTCCGCCCGGGCCTTTCTTTAGCGCACTAAAAGTTTGTTAGAGTTCTGAGATTTGATAAATTTATTGATCCGATTTTTGTAGTTAACGTAGTTTTGTCCGTCTTTGCTGCAAGAACGGATGAATTGGATTTCTTCTCGTGGCCGTATTTTCAATATCATTGTTAATTTTCTTTTTTTTTTGTATATACATTATGCATATTATTTTTATATTTCCAAAAAAAATTAACTAACTGTTTTTAGAAATATTATGAGCGGGCGCTGCATTTCCGTAAAAGAATTGCAAAATTCTTCTTCTTCTTGTTTTTAATATATTATTACGTGCAACAGAAAGAGATAACTGGTGACATCTACTGGCAATGGAGAGTAAACAACTTTAGGTTCAGAGAATCGATGATGGAATCTTCGGGAAGGTTCAGGAATAGAATGAATAGAATAGTCAAGAAGCTTCTAGAATAGAACACTACAGAATAATCTGTAGAGTTTCTTGGGTATAAATATAACAGTTGTCATCGCCAGAAAAGAGTCTTGCCTTAGACGTCGCAGTGTTAACAAGCGAAAGTAATAAATGGGCGAAAATGTTGTAATTGGATTGCGATAATTGAAAGCACAGTAATAGCGATAATTAAAGCTGAGTTGATTAATTGAAGGTTTATGATTTTATAAGATTAGAAGCGAAATAAATAGCTTGTATATTAAATATTTAAGATTGTGTTTTAAATAACGAACCAAGGCCACGCTCGCAAAAACTGGTGTCAGAAGTGAAATAAATTCGCGAAATAAAGTGGTGGCAATTGACTTAAAAATTCAAAGTGTGATCAATTTTGTGAAATTGTGTTAGATTTTGAAAGTTCTGGAAAATACTTCAACTGTAAGTGAATTACTAAAGTAATGGGACGCAAAGTCGAGTAGCTTCGAATACAGGATTTGAAAGTCGAGTTGGGAAAGCGGTCATTACAAACGACCGGTGCAAAGAAAGTTCTAGTCGAGCGACTTAGACAAGCTTTGATAGAGGAAGGAAAGAATCCTGAAACATTCGTTTTCGAAGAGAACTTGGAAGAAACCGAAGCTGAAGAAGAGCCTGTTATGGAACTATGTTGAGTGATTGGCATGGACGTGAAGTTCAGACTGCCAGCATGAGCTGACAGATCACTCGACCGACAGCGTTGACTGCAGGGCGGCACGCTAGCTCGCCTCGGCTATTGGCGTAGAGTGTGGGGAGGTTCCACGAAAAACCTGCCGCTGTCGTCTGCCATAATCGAAAAAAAATTCGTGCCTATTCACCAAAAGAAAAACGCCGGCACACATTCGGTCCTGAAGGGACCCTTACGTCACTTACCTATATCCACACCGAAGGCGCAGATGGTATGCCTTCTTTGCATGCCCCAGCCACCCATCTGACTCTGAGGGCAAGATTTTTCAGAGTCCCTTGTTGACCTGCAAAGAGACTAGAGCGAACCTAGACGACCTATTCGAGAGGGCTCCAGGATAGTGAAGGAGAGAAACAAAAAACTTTAGCGAGCCATTACGTTATAAAAAGTAAGGTTTTAATTATTCCAGATCAGTGCACTTATCGTGGGCAATCGGGATTCATATTAAAAGTAACAATGTTTGTTAAACCTTAATTTCACCCCCGTAGCATTCCAATAGTTCTAATCGTTATACAAGGCAAAAACTTATTATATTTTCTAGTAAGCCTTTTCAAACTGGCTAGAGAGAGACTAAAAGTTATGACAAAATCAATTTTACCGCACTACAAAGAAACCTACTAAAGAACGCTATTGAGAAAATATCCGACAGTCTTCTTTTTCTCCTTTTTTCTTTAATTACCTTTGGTACCAAAAATTTCTAGTGCTATTACTTTCATTAAATGAAGCAATTCCCTCCGCGAAAATCTAAGAAAACAAAAATTTTGAAGTTGTCGGGATTTTCCTTACAACAGGGTAATAATAATTTTCTGTCAAAAATCTGGTAATAATAATAAACTGACAAGAATTTTCTGTAATAGTAATTCAGTGATGATTTTCTTTCAAAACATAATAATAATGATGATTCAATAAATTTTTATGGAGCCATGAACGTTATTTTTTAATTTTTTTATAGTTTATAGTTTCTATTGTAATTACTTTACAGGACAATGCGATAATACTGAATTTTACAAGAAAAGTAAAATATTTCTGGAATAAGTTACCTAACAAGTTAATCGCTAACTATTAGTTTGCATATGTACTTATTAACGAAAAATAAAATATAACAATCCCGCAATAGATTGAACAAAAATTCTCAATTCAATTGATTATTTAATTATGTACGTAATAAGGCTCGTGACGACATTTTAGAAATTGAAGAATGAAAATATAAAAATCAATATAAAATTAACAAAATTCATATATTTGCCAGTGCAAAGGATGGAACTTTTTCGCGATATAGTACAACATACGCTTGTATGTCTGTATGTACGTCTTTCCGACTGGAGTTATCGAAATAAATAATGCTTGAAGAAATACAAAATAGTGGTGGAAAAATCGAATTCCTTTGGGGCAAATCCATACTGAAATTTTTACGCAATTCCTTTTTAGTTCCTGATTTCTAAATTTCTTTTTGTTTTTTTTTCTTTTGTCTATTTTATGTATTGGACTTTTCTCTTTCCTAAATAATGAAATATTCGTTTATTTCCGTTTTGTTAAATATTTTACTCTTTGTCATCGAGCGTGCTTTGAAGGCTGCTGCATTTATCAGGCGTCTTTCTAATTTTTATTTGTTTGTTAGCGTTGCCAATTGAATTCTGTACCACATTGGCATTTTTATTGAAGAACATCATGTACAAAATCGTTCTCTTTTAAGTGTGGAGTCATTCCCGGTCCCATGTGGACCTTTAACCTCGAAAAACTTTTATATGAAATGGTGGGTAGACGTCGGATGCGATAAACTGTATCTGCTCAGGAGTATATATCTCCCAGCATTTCGCACATCATGACTTAATTAAATGATTGTACGGTACCTTAACATTTTTGTTGTGGCTATACTTTCAGCTGGCTAAACTTCGTGGTCCGATGAACCCTCCTTCACAATCTTCATAGGAAATTTTCTTTTTAATCCCCCGTTACCTTTTGCAATTTTCGTTCACCAATTACTGTTCTTAGCTTTTCGTCGTACTTTTTTTTTTATATTTTCCTGTTTCTCTTTAAGCTTCCTCGTTTTTTTGATTCAAAATAAAACTGTTGACTCACACGCTATTCCTCAGCTCATTTCCTCCACATCACATTTTTTTGACAGCCGGCTAACCTCCTCTTCTCTTTTTTCCACCGGCATGCCACACCGAGCTCGTTCGTCGAGTTTTGTGTGTGTTCAGCAGTCGGTTTAATCAAAGGCCGGCATACATGATACAGTACACGACCATAACAAGCCTGCGATGAAAATGGAACAGTTTTTGAGTACTTTAATGAGCAAATTGGAAGCCTGTTTTGATGAACAAAATAATTCTCTCGAGGAACAAAAGAATTCTTTGCAAGCATGTTTAGAATAACAAAAGAATTCTCTGGAGTTCCGTTGGGATCAACAAAAGAATTCTCTCGAGGAACAAAAGAATTGTCTGGAATCCCGTTTAGATGAGCAGAAAAAATCTATGGAAAGATGCAAGTAAATGACATTATTTGTTTCTTTTTTAGAAAACAAGGAAAATTTCTAATGTCGTTCGGATGTGTCCTATGTTCTTATTACGTTGTCTTGGACCTGGACTAAATGTAAGTACATGAAAGTACACTTTGCAATGACTGAACGGTTTTTTTTTTTGCAAAAGCACACGCGACTTCATCCAAAACATGGTTTAATTTTAAAATTAATCTATATATATCCTGTCAGCAAAACTTTTTCTGGGTCGCGTGCCATAGGTTCGCCACCACCGATCTAGGGTATAAAAAGAAAACTACAAAGTTGGGGTTTATATTGCCAAGGAGTTGAATACAGGTTGACTTAAGAGTATTGGTGACTTGGCCACTGCAACTCTGCAGACACCGCGACTAGAGTTAATTTATTGTGTCCTTCCCTAGAGGGTAAATCTAGCCTAGAATACAAGTGGGAAGTGTTAAATGAAGTGAGGTTATAGACGTATGTAAAGTTCCACCGCAACTTAGCCCGATTTAACTCGGTGCTATTTCATAATTTGTCGTTAATTTGTCGTGAAAACCTGAAGTTTGTCGTGTCCTTTTGTCTAAAGGAAACTGAATGTGGTGCTAAGTTGACGTCAAGTTAGCGATGTGTGTCCTTTAGAAAAAAGGACGCGATAAATTTATGTTTTTCACGACAAATTAACGACAAATTATGAGATAGTTCCGAGTTAATCAGGCGAAGTTGCGGTGTTAAGGTTGTTGGATTTGGAAAATTTCCTCCGTTGGTCGTTTTCCATTTACTTCAAAATTTATCATACCTCCCATTTCTGATTGAGTGTAATAAATAATAATTATCATTCTCATTTGCGGTTTGTGCAAAAATATGAAGAGCGTATGGGGCCTTTTTAATAGTTGTTTCAGGCTGTGCTGCAATAGAATTGGTAAAAATTTTCTATTTTGCGCCGAAATTCCAAACGCGTTTTCAATTATCTACGTGTGAGGCTGTGTAAATTTAAGTCTTGTAGTGATCTTTCTGAGGTTCTGGTCGAGCATTCCTTGCTGCGAAAGGACGCATCAAGTGAAATTTAAAGGGAATCTTAAATCGACAATCGAGGTATGAGGTGTTCTTTGATATTGATTAGGCAAGCATTTGGTGGTATTCTTCGAACAAACCGTATTCAAATGTCATCTCTATAGCCGAAACATTTAAAACACCTGTGTCCCTACTTTTTCCATATCTTTCAACGTCGATATATAAAAAATTATATTTGATATCAACGATGGTCAGTAAGACAAACTTTTTCAAATTAAAAAATTAATCGACCCAGTGTAAGTCGAGCTAGTACACATTGAATTGACACGTAATCGCAACACGTCCACTATCGATACTAGCCGAAACAATTGCGACAATCTAATTTGTTCCATATTCAGATTTTTCCCAAATGTCTTTATTTGGGTCAGGCATATGCACGTAACTATCGCTGTAATCTATCGCGTTGGTGTGAAAAAAATTGTGTCTCTAGTTTATCGCTATGATTATTGTTATTGTTATCGCAATCGCTGTCGCGGTGGTGGGAATCGCCTTAAAACTGATGGTTTTTTTTTTTATTATTTTAATAATTGAAATTTTTTGTTCCACACTAGTTATAATAAAGTTTCTAAAAATACTTTTAATTTTTTCTGCTTTGTTTTTTTCTATCTAAAGGTTTGTTGCGTTTTTTGTTTACTCGATTTTCGTACCCTAGATGATATAATCAATGGATATACTAAGTTAGCCATTCTGTTTTTAATTGGAACGTATAGAAATAATGATGGTAAACAAAATGAATTGGACACCCACGCATGATAGAAAAAGTCATTTTGCTTTTTGCATTTCCGTCTGTCTATCCGCCTGTTGGTCTGCCCGTCCGCACGAGTTAAAAAAAACCACATGTGAACGCGTCGACGTATAGAGGTCAAATTTTGTGCACGGCGTTTTTATCAAAATAGAATATATATTTTCAAATATGGTCCAAATCCGGCAACCCGTTCTTGGTGTTGGCGTATAAAAATTTAGCTTTTTTACGTATACTGTGAAAACGGCCAGTGCTAGCGTTTTTATTGTAGGTACTAAAAACTTCTTCAGAATATGAAATTGTATGAAATTGGTTGTAATCATTTTTACTGTCCGACGAACCGTTCTAGTAATATAGGCGAGAAACCACTGCAAAAACCAAACTTGCACAGATGGGTGTCCGATATTATAAGAAGTTGTCTTACAAATTTTTACTTGTCGTTTTAATCAGGTTATTATTTTGAATATTTGGGACTTTTTTAACGGCTCTTACATTTATGTATTTATATCCGGCCATTCCACACGAACAATAGTATTTACTTTTAGTAGTTTGCTTAGGATTATATTGTATGGTCTTTTCTTTGCATGTTAAGAAAGGTTTTTCTACAGCGATATTACTATTCCTGTAGAATTTGTAGAGCCTTGGTCGCAAACAATAGCTTTTATATTCAGACCAACCTGTTCCGTAATACTTAAGCATCTTTCTACTACATCATTAAGGCGTTCCGCAGGAAACATAATACAAATCTACTTTAAAATTGCCGATTAGGCTTCTAAACATAAAGACACACACAGACTTTGCTAATGTGTTCGATCTGTTATGACCATAATTGAGAAAGCCATCTATTCGATGTTTGTATTTATTATATACCATATTTTCTTGAATACTCATTGCATCGAAAATAAGAACAACATCCTTTGCTTGGTTTGGGAAACTTGCAACCACCCTGCTAATTTCTATTTGATCTGAAGCATCAGGTCCAGGTAATAGGCTTTTAATCTTAGTTCAATTATGTAAGGACGAAAGTGATGGTAAATGCAACTCTAAATTTTCTCTCAAAAATCTATAACCCGCAAATGACCGGAAATATATGCATTGAGTCAACCATTTCTCAGCCTCTGAGTAATAATTTTTACCCGAATTCAAAATCAATTTCGCACAAATTTTTGCGTTTAGGTTTACCTCAGGTAGCAAATCAATTGTATCACTCAAAGTATTTACACATTTTTGTTTGACAACTTGATATGATTTCTTATATCGAAGTATTTTATTTTACCGGTATCTATAGTTATAAAGAAATCAACTCAAGATTATCGAAAGGCTCTATTAGAAAATCGTGGGAACCTAAAAGAAGTTTTACTTAGGAAACAGATAGAAGGAAATTATTCAATGACAGAAAGGAAAAAACCAGAAAATATTTAAAAAATCGTATATCTTAATAAAAATCTACCAAACGCTTTGAGAGCTAGCTCACAATAGAATGACGAATTAGCACGAAGATACAAAAATTCAACAGGCATCACAGTACTGCAACTGAGCACAATACCAGGACCGAACCATTTCCGCATGCGTGGTAGGATAGGCATGGGATCAGGGTTGCCACCATATCAAAATTTTCCGGAGTAGATTATTCAAAAAAACTGAAGTAGTTTTATAAATATTGAAGTAGATTTAAATAAATCATATTTTTGTGAAAAAACAAAGATTTATTCTGTTAAAAAGAAAACTAAAAAACAAAACGTAACAGAAAGACAACAAAACAATATTTACTTCTATTTAGTTAATACATACATTTCCGTGTATATACATTATTACACTATGTATTTAAATCACTGGAATAATTACCAGCATGGAATTTGTGACGTTTGGTATATTGGATTAGCTCCATAGGCGGCTCCAAAATACTAGTTTCTATAGGTTCGAGCTCCTTTACTAAAATTATATTTGTCACAGTTCTAGTAAGAACTTTATTTCTAAGATCAGTCTTTATTAAATTTGTAGAAGAAAATTTTCTTTCTGCGGCAGCCGAACTATGTGGCAAAGCACATAAGGTAATCATATAATCAGCTAATTCCCGATATTTAAAATTATCTAAGTTATTTCTGACATTTCCAAGGTTTTTCCAAAATGTTAGGATATCAGTATCAAAATATTTAATAAATAATCTTGTTTTCCAATAAGTGATCTCCATTGTTCATTTAAAATTTCAGCATTAGTTTTATTGTGTGGAAAATTAGAAACTAATTCAAAAATTGTCGGCAGTTTTGCCGCCACTATTAAACGAGGGTCGAGAAATCTTAAGAGATTTAGTTTTTTGTTAGTACTATCAAATATTTTTTTTAACTCATCGCAAAGCTTTATATAAAAGTTGGATAAATTTATTTTTATTTCTGACATATTTTCTGCATCTAGATCAGTCGACTGTACATATTCTTCAAATTTCAATCCGAAATACATAGCAGAACTAGGAAGATGATAATTTTTATTATTGTAATCTACATTTGTGCTTAAATACTCAACCGATATAAAATTTTTTTAAATTTCGAGCAATAAATCTTCAATATTATCCTGCAAAAGAAGTATTTTTGTTTTTTCTGACTGAAAAGCTTTATTGATACAATTGATATGCCCTAGAATGTATTCCAAAAATAATATATATAATTTATTGTGTGGATTACTGAAAAATTCTGAAATACTTCCTGCATTTATGTTCCTGGGATCTTCAAAACAGAACAACGTGAAGTAATGAAATAATGGCTGCCACTGCTCCAAAATTCGTAAAAAAGCAGCTTCAAGCGATAGCCACCTCGTTATGCAAAGTTTTAAAATTTTGTGGTTCTCTGTATTAAATGCATCTTGTATCAATCTAAATTCACCCTGACGTTTTGGACTGAGTGCGAAATGTGCGTACACATCCTTTATAAGTTTTTCTACTCCATAAGGTAAAGACTTTACTGTCCCTGTAGAACACAATTATAGACTATGACATGTACAACCCAAAAAGAATAAATTTTTATTAATTTCGGTTAACATAGTTTTTACACCGCCAGCATTCCCACTCATAACACTTGCACTATCTGTTGCAAGACCAATTATATTATTAACTGGAATATGCGCCTCACTTAAATACTCTATTATCGCTTTGTATATATATATCTTTTGCTGTAGAGCTCTCCAGCGCAATAAATCCCAGGAATTTATCGACAATTTTGTTTAAGGATGAGTCGAAATAGCGTGCGACCACTACCAAATTCTTTTGGACACTGATGTCTGTTGATTCATCAATTATAAGAGAATAGCTTGAGTTTTGCAATTGAGTTGATACTTTTTTAAACAGTAGGGAGCTATTACATCATTAATAAGCGCAGTTGCTTTTGTGCGACCGCATTTTACTTCCGTTGCGATTTTCGAATCCTTGCAAATTTGTCTCAATAATTCAGGAATACTGTCCATCAAAGACAAAGGCAAATTTTGCTTAATGCAAAATATAACGCACATTAGCTCTGCGCGAATTTTTGCGTTATATGTGCAACAAACTGAATTCGGGCTTTAAAGCGGCGAATAAGGTTAGTTCTATGATATTCCCATAAGTTGAAGTTTGCTGCGTGCGGTTTGAAGCGTCGAATTAGATTCGGGTTTCATTTCTATGTATAGTACAAGCAAAAGGGTTTTAAAATTAATTGATGAATTGCTTGTTTCCTGGAATTGCACTATGTTAATTTCGAAGTAAATTCCTTCTGAAGTGAAGTAAAAGTTTTTCAAAAAAAATTGGATTAGATCTACTTCGATCGAAGTATGGTGGCAACCCTGCATGGGATACACATAAAATATGAGAGAATATGGTATATGCACAAAATCTCAAATCACAGTCGACAGGCCAGTTAGCATATTAGTCCCCCACAGCCAAGGATTATCTGTGCTAGCATCCGACGACCGACACTCGAGCTGAACCATTTCGCTATGCAGGAGGGTGGTATGGTATATGAAATATGAGAGAGAATGTAAAAAAGCTTTAGCTCAACCCAACCATTGTGATGTGGGAGCATTTTGCTACTTGGGGAGAAAGCTCTTTATCAGCTATGGTCTGTCGGCTATGAGGCAAATAGTGCCTAACTTTTTTCCCTTTAGCTTGGAAATCTGTATGCTTATCTGTGATATCACCCACGAAAGCTTTTATTTTATACTACACAACATTAGATTAATTCACATCAGTGCTGCACACATATATATCCACAGCTGGCAAGTCTATGACCAAGTTCGCCTCAAACATGTGTGTTAGTAAGAGACAGATGTTGTGTGAGAGCGAGATTGTTTCAAAGTATGATATTCACTAAAGCTTCCTAATGTGTTAGTTGTAAAAGTAAATTTGGACCTCCATAAGAAATAACATGGGATTTTGCTGCCGAACTCTCTCATAGCCTAACGCAGAAAAGACCATGCTTTGAATCGGTTTCGCTTCCAAGATAGGATCTATAGAACTTCAGTTATATTGTAACCAATTTTGGATGTGAAGCGCAGAGAAATAGTTTATAACTTAAGATATAAAAATAAATAATAAATTTGATGTGAATAAATATTGTGTGAAAAATTGATTTGATATATTATTTACAGTTGTTGTTGTTTTATTAGTAAACGATTCGGAATCTTACATTTTCAACTTCCAATACTCCCCAACAACATATTTTACATATTACTCACAGCTCTCCAGTACTCATCTAAGAAAACATATTATACTAAATTAATACAGCTTCATGTAAACTATGATATCGGGGTCAATCAAATATCATAACAGCGTGACTGATTGGTTTATAAATAACACTGCTACCTTCCTATACCTACCAGCCTAGACACAAAAAAAACATAAACCAATTTCTTTATTTTATTCGGATGTATTTGTTTACGCAAGAAGTGATATTATATTACAAGCTCATTACACCTGGCCTCCGAAAATTTTACTAATTTATATTACTCATTTCAGTCGACATATCATCCAACATTAATATCATAGTTCGTTAAAGCTTTAAATTAACCTATTTTCAACCTAATGATTTCATGTTTCTTATCATCCCAAGTAGCCGTAATCTATTTTTAGAACATGGTGATCGCGATTTCTTGGTTATAAAATACACCTACTGTTGTGAAACCGAATCCACCACTTAGGATGCAAAACGTGTCTTATTGAACCAAATCCAACAGTTAGGATGCGAAATACTTCTTATAAAAAAAACAAATTCAGCATTTAGGATACTAGATATTTATTGTAGGATTAAATTCAGCACTTAGGATACAAACTATTTATTTATTGAAATACACGATCCGAACAGCTGAAAGGTTTATACAAGAGAGAGCAAAATCTAATTGCAAAAATGCTTGTCGCCTATCGGATTTAGAAATTCTTATCAAGGTACAGTTTAGCAACAATAAAATAATTGATGTGCATTGTTGCTCTAATCACATAGAACAGGTTTTTGTCCTTTTTTGGAGCTTTTAGTACATTATAAATTGAATTGGAAAAATTGAAAAATTTGATTTCATAAATGCAAAAAATTACAAATTCAGTCTTTTAATTCAACAAAGTAAATAGAAAATCCTAAACACATACTGTTTAATATCATCAAAGCTTTTAGTCCGCAAGTTTTGTTATAGTTGTTGTTGTTATTTTTCAATACAAGATATTGGCAATCTTAAATTTGTTATGGAACTATGATGAGTGATTGACATCGGACGTAAAGTCCAGACTGCCAGCATGAGCTGACAGATCACTCGACGGACAGCGTTCACTGCAGGGCGGCACGCTAGCTCGCCTCGGCTCATTGGCGGAGAGTGTGGGGAGGTTCCACGAAAAATCCGCCGCTGCCGTCAGCCATAATCAAAAAATTCGTGCCTATCAACACAAAAGCCGGCACACATTCGGTCCTGAAGGGAGCCTTACGTCTCCTACCTGTATACCATCCTCGAAGGCGCAGATGTTTCGGCCTTACTGCATGCCCCAACCACCCATTTGACACTGAGGGCAGTTAGTTTACAGTGTCCCTAATTGACCTGAAGACAGAGAGAGAGACTAGGCGAGCCTATACAACCCTCACTTCATGTGAGAGGGCTCCGATATAATGAAAGAGAAAGCCAAAAACTTTATGGAGCCATTACGTTAAAAAAAATTTCTTATTATTCAGGAATAAAAGATTATCAAAGAAAATTCCTAAATACAAAATCAGTCCTGCCCTACATTGAATCTATGCTATTTGCTACCATGACAGAATTTTACAGGTAATTCCGTAAGCTATTGTATATACTATCCAAACTATATGCACTTCTCACAAAATGGTATGTAAAATTTCCTTTTAAATTTTAAGCCAATAATTTAACATATTTGTATTTGATTGAATTTGATAAATAATTTTATACTCTGCATAATGCTATTCAACTGTATATATACTTAATTGGATTTACCAACAATTCCCTAGACTGTAAGTAACTATTCGATTTCTTATTTGATCCTTTAACTCTGTATGTACTTTACAAAACAATATTATTTTACACTTAATCTCTAAATAATTTCGTTCGAAAACTTTGCTTTGCAATAATTTAGTGATTGAAGATTGTTATTTCACTCATATTTCAGGCCTACTATGTATATGCATATCATCCAGTTCAAAACTATACACTTAAATCTAACTAGAAAAATTGCTTCTGATCTAATTTTCCGTTCGGTACTTTCGGTAATGTGTAGTATTCAACAAATTAACTATAGCTAGTTATATATAAAGCATTAAATCAAAAAAATTCAAAATGGTTAGGATTCCAATATACATGCGTAGGTAAGTATACCATGAAATCAGACATATATATGTGCAAGTATAGCTTTAAATTAAAACTATGTAAATCTCTGAAAAAAATATCAATAACGAAAAAGTTCTACAGTGCAAGTCGCTACAAAAGTCGGAGTATATACATGTGTCAAAGGAAAAGTGCAATATATCAATAATACTCACAGTTAAAATTCCACGGCCTGATGAAGCGCTTCAGCATCCGCCATCTAGTTAAAAATTAAAATAGAATTTAATGCTTCGACTTGCTGTCTGTAGGCTCTATCACAAACTAATTTGTTGAGTTGAAATAATATTGCCCAGCGGCACTTGTATCTACACTTATATCTTGAACGAAATTAAATAAGAAAGTGCGGAACGTAATTATAATAAAAATTAAAATTTAAAACAATTTACAAATTCATTTTATAGTTGACGACTGTATCTACTTTGTGCAATCCCGTCGAAAACGCTCTCAACTGAACTGCTTGACTATTTTGTATGAGAACAGCTTCAGTTTCGTTCCACGATTCAGGCACTTTGCAGTCTCGCCATGTGTGGATGAGTATATTCAAAGTATAAATGCAATCTAAAAGTGGCAAATAGCTAACAGTTGCAGAGATTTGTCTCATTACATCCCGAATCTCCGGTTGGATACGCTTCAACTCCTTATTAGATATTGGGTTCTTCGGATCACCAGAACTGTTGAAATGTATCTTGGTGTGACCAGTCCGAGAAATATTGATTTCAAAGCCCTTGGTCGCCTGCATCAAAACTTCCTTGCTCAACAGCGAATTTTGTTAAATTTGTGTATGACTCAAAATTGGACGGAAGACAGAAACGCCCGGATTAAAACAATCCGGCCAACTTAACTCTGGAGCAGCAAAAAGTTCTTCCCTTTCAAAGAGCTCAGCAAAATTTTCTTTCTCTTTGGCCAGCACCCTTTGGAAATTCCTTTTTGGGCCAGATGTCGTTGAGGATTTTTGATGATCAGTTTTCTGACTTCGTTCGTGCACGCGACTTTTACTCGAGAAGTAAGACAGATTGATTCTTCTTCTTCTTTGTCATCCCCAGCCTGTCATCTGCAGCTTGAGGAAATGTATTTCTTTCGGTCGGGGTGCGTTCATTTTTTTTTATGCTTGACGCAGCCGGCCTACACGCTTCAGTAATTCTGGTAGCATATTGCTATATGCAATACGCTACGACCATAACAGGGCAGAATGGTCTGCGCCACCCGTGGTTCAGACAACGCTGAAAAATGGTCGACTGAGCTAGCCGGTCTTTAACATAGGCCTCATCACTGCGGGCGCTCAATGTGTGTCTCGACCCACGACCCAATGCGTATTCCTCATCACTCGGACTCTACTTGACCGATGACACCTCCCTGAAGTCTCGTCAGTCTTTGATCAGACCTCGACATCCCTCTCCTTATGGGAAGCCAAAGTCACATCGACAAGCTGGTAATAGGTAGACGACGTTCCAGAATGGTTATCACTGCCTGATGTCTTTGGCGTGATAGACTCCTAACATTTTCCCCTGCAGTTCTTCAAGCTCATATAGGGATTATCCTTTCTTGGCTTTAACCCGACATTTGACAAATTTTCGTCCCAGTTTAGCACTAGTCTGCTGTTGGAAGTTGCTTTGGGCAAAATTCCGTCTAAATACCTCTGAGATTGTAGGCTCGTGAACCCTGTTCGAACGCATGGTGTAAATTTTCCTGCACCCTCGCACGGATCAATCTTAGTTTGCCCTCAGCATCTACTCTCAACGGCTCATTAAGAGTTCCAAGGCTCCTCAAGATGGAATAGGAGCTGCCATGTTCAATCATTTGTTGACCGAAAAGTGTTCGATAAGGAGAGAAACCAGTTGCTTGGTGGAAAGAGCTCCTGAGGGAACTAGCTATCTGGCGCAGCTTCTCATCCCATCCTGTGTGTTCCTTCCGAATATATGCTCTAATCCCTGACAATAGAGACTATTAGACAAATTAGAGCCAGCTTCAGTTCAATGTTTGTCTCTCTTTTCTATTGCATTGTAACTAGATCTTCCTGTCAGCAAGCAACATTGTAATTCTAGAATTCTCTCAAGCAAGTTAGAAAAAGGTTTCGGTGCGCGTGCAGCTTCCTCTGTCTATTGAAAGTTACAAAAAATAAATTGGATTAATTGAAAACACACGTTGTTCTCACTAATAATTCTTTCAGAAAAATATTGGATAAAACAGATGCTTTTCTCATAGGTTTGAGAATTGGAAATTTTGAACAGTGGTCAAGAACTATTAGAATGCAGACGTTTCCTTTCACTGACCGAGGATATGGACCCAGAAAATCGATATACAGCTTTTGCCATGGTCGTTCTGTCACAGACTGCATTCTCATAGGTGGTCTAAGAATAGTATTGGGAGCCTTCGTTTAATTACACACGTCACAGGCGCCTACGTAGTTTCTGACATCAGCTGTCATTCGTGGCCAGTACAAGTGTCTTCTCAGACGTTCTAGTGTTTTCCACATGCCTCCGTGTGAAGCCAGTGGCGGATCATGAGCCTTTGAAATGACGTCGGTGACAAGCCCTCGTGGAATCCAAAACTTCCAAGCTTCTTCTTCCTGAATCGGATCGCCTGTTCTCGGAATAGTCCGAATGTAAACGAAGCCATCCCTGACGCAAAGATCTGGTAGTTTTCCAGAAGTCGTTTTAACCTTATGCCTCAGTTCCTCATATTCCAACGAGTTGAAATATGGCGAACTAAGGTCATCTTCCGGGCCAGGATCTTCGTTTGTGGACAGGCTGTCACAATGGCTGCGTGACAGCGCATCAGGGACGACGTTCAGGCTTCTTTTTCTGTGCTCAATATTGAAGTCGAAGCCCTGAAGCTTCAAACTCCACCGTGCAAGTCTACCGCTGAGGTCCTTTTGAGACATCAGTCATTTCAAGCTCGCATGATCAGTCACTATCTTAAACGGCATGAGTTCTATGAAGGGCCGGAACTTCTGTACGCTCAAAATTGCAGCTAGGCATTCCTGCTTTTTGACGGTATAATTTTTTTGTGCTGAGTTCAACTTTTTCGAGACGTAGGCTATTGGCTTCTCGTGGCCATCGTCATCTAGCTGTAACTGCACTCCTCCAATACCTTGTTGGCTCGCATCGCACTGGATAACGAACGGCTTGGTGAAGTCTGGCCTCACTAGCAACGGAGCAGAAGTAAGTTTTTGCTTTAATACATCAAGAGACGTCTGGGCTTCAGGTGTCCATTTGAACTGACTGGGGTTTTTCAAGGTGTCTGTAATGGAGGCAGTTACATCAGAGATCTTGTCTGGGTCAGTCCTAATTCCTCCTTTCCCGACTATGAATCCCAAGTATTTGGTCTCTTTGATGCAAAACTTACTCTTCTCGACGTTGATAGCGAGGCCAGCTTTCCTCAAACAATCCGCTACACCGGCTAGCAGCGTAAGATGAGTGTCGAAGTCTGATGACAGAATTAATAAATCGTCTAGATAGACGAGGACGTTCTCACGAAGATCGAAAGGAATGACTTTATCCATGAGGCGGCACATCGTTTGTGGAGCGTTGCACAGGCCGAATGGCATCACTGTGTATTGATAGAGAGGATGACCAGGTACTGTAAAAGCGGTCTTCTCTCTGGAATCAGTGTCTGGTGGGAATCAGTGTCTAGTGTGATCTGCCAGAATGCGTCTTTCAGCTCCGGAGGAAGTCGACTCAGAAGTGCGTCTATCTGCGGTAGCGGACAGGCATCCTTCTTAGTAACAGAGTTGACCTTCCTGGCGTCAAAATAAAGCCGGACCTTTCCAGGCTTCCTCACCAGAACAACTGGAGAGCTCCAAGGACTTTGGCTCTCCTCTATCACATCCAGCGATAGCATTCGCTCTAATTCAGCATCCATTAAACTTTGTATAGCCGGCGAAATCGGATAAAAGCGCTGTTTTATCGGGGCGGCGTCGTTCGTCTCAATCTTGTGAGTGACCAATGATGTTTTTTCCAGGCCTAAAGAGGCGAAAGAAGGGAAAAGCTTTTTCGTGGCTTCCAAGCGTTGTTGTTTCAGACTGGAAATTTTATGGCAATCGGTGTCAGAGGTAGCTGCTAGACTCGGATTCACTTCTGCAACTATACCCAGGACATCTGGAGCCAACCCAAATAGACACCAGAAGTCTATTCCCAGATATAATGCCTGTGTGAGCCCAGAAACCACGTAAAAACGCACGTTTTGGGTCTTATCACGGAAAGTGACGTCCAAGTTCACATGACCATGCACAGTCGTCATGGCACCATTTGCTACTTGGACCTGTGTCCGATACCTCTTCCATTCAACCTCTGCTTCTGCAGGCTTCTCTAGAGCTCCCTGGCCTAGAATACTGACAGTGGCACCACTATCAAGTAATCCAGTCTCAGTTCGCCCGAGCAGCTTTACTTCGGCATACTGTCGAATGTCGTCTGGCATCGACACGGAAATCTGTGCCCGTTTCTTTCTTGCCAGTCGCATCCGTTGACAGTATTCCCGCCAACGAACGGTTGATCGTTTCTTTTTCGATCTAATATCCACGTCAGGAAACACGATTTCAGCTAACTCTGCCACTGAGGAGAAGATTCGGTCTCTTACTGCGTTGTATTTCTGCAGACGCGTATGATACGGCGTCAGCGGATGTAAAACTGGCTCACGCCCACTCGCCATAACAGAGCTTGGTGGCCATTTTAAAACAGAAATACCATGAGGCCAAATCTCCCTCTCAGTAACCTTGTCAGCTAAGAGTGCTGTCGGTCTTATCGGGACATCGAAAATTAAAGACTCTTCCAAAGAAGTGTCTAATAATGTCATGGGCTCCCCAGAAGTGGAAATGTTAGCTTGAAGATCTCGGAAAAGTCTATCAAGTTCTCCGCCTCTATCGGTGCAATATTCGTACTATCAGGTGGTGTACTGATATCACCAGAATCCCTGAATGATATCAGAGGGCATATCAGGGAGTTATCGTCTCTATCAATGAAATGTTCGTACTATCATGTGTTTTGCTGACATCATCAGAATCACTGAATGATATCAGTGGGCAATTCAGGGATTCGTCAAAGTCTGCTAATGGAGCGGACCTTCCTCCTTGTTCAAAGCTTGAACTGGAGTGTTCGTTGCGGTTGTCGCTCGCGACGTTGACGCTGGTCGGAAAGAGGTGGTGGTATTCCCGACCCGTCTAAAGTTTTCCTGTCGACAGTGGCTGCAATCGGGCTTGAAAATGTTCTTGCGTCCGCATCCATAGCAGAACACAACTTGTCTCTCCTGCCGGCAATCTTGATAGAAGTGACCGGACCGGTCACAGTCCCAGCAGGTTACATTCTGAGGGGTGGTAATAGCAGCTAGTGCTACTGCTTCCTCACTGCGTTCATGTGTCATATTCAGTTCGGCCTCTGTCGGACGAACTCATCCACCTCGCTGACTCTTTGGCCGCGATAAGTATTCCAGCTGCTCGCTGTCGCGATTCGCTTCTGCGTCGCCTGTATTTGAGTCACGAGACTCCGTAGTTGATGTATATTGTTAGTGGGATGTAGGCAGACCTTTTGCTGAATGTCGGGAAGCAGATTTGACTGTACGATCTCTAAGAATTCTCCGTCTGCCAAGGGACTTTGCAGTTGATCGCGCAACTGTACCAGGTGTTGATGGTACGTAGCAAATGCCTCCCCTGCTTTCTGTTTTCGCAACATCAACTGAGCTTTGACTTTAAGGTTATCTTGCGGCACTCCCCATTCAGCTAATAGAGCTGTTTCCACATGCTCCCATGAAGGCGTGGAAGGCGTACCAGAAGATCGAAATCTCCTTCTACGGCCGAATAGGTCAATGCTTCCACTCGAAACACAAATTCATCGACAGTGAGCCGTGAGCTGTCACCGCTATAAAATATATTCTGCGGATAGGACTGCCAGAACGTCGCTGTACTACGCCTGCAGGGTTACGACTAGGTGGTGGTTGTGGAACAAAAACTGGTCTAGGCTGATTATTAGGCTGACCAAAAGCTGAATGCGGTCTATTTGACGACTGCCTACGCGAGTCGTGATACTCTTGGGATGGTCTTGGGTCACCCATGGACGGAGGTGGTCGTGAAAAATCCAAGGGTTTGGAATAGATATAAAAAAATCCAAAGAATTTGAAAATTCGGAAGAGATAACAGGCTCTTCAAAAATGAAGAACGAAATACTGCTTTAAGAATTTGAAGGTTGGAACGATATACCAAATTTCAAACGAAAATTCCTTCCCAAACGTTCGGAGATTAGGACTAGATCTTAAGATTTCAGCAAAAATTGTTATCGACCGTTCGTTGTATCACCAGTTCGGAGAAACTACCAGTGAAATTAAAAAATCAATTAGTGCGTTTCAAAAATTCCTATCAAAAACATATGAATTCTCCTTCATTTCCCGAAGCTAACTCTCAACATAAAAGTCCTCAGGTCGCTCTCCCCCCTCTCAGGTCAGAAAATCTATATAAGCAAGCGACGTGAATGTGTGCATTGGAAAAAAGATGTTTGAGTCCTCACGGAAATCTGGGAAGAGTCGGGTTGGAGAAGCTAGAGACTGAAAATGATACAAGAGATTCTTCAGCCAGGCAGTTATCAGTATGCCAACTCCTGATTACTGAAGGTCTCCAGCATCACTTCCATCCTCCAACAAATCTATCCTTCCTCCTCACCTGATTGTCATGTCCAGCTAACCTGCCAACCGGGCAGAGCCATGAATCTGGTCAACTAATTAGTTGAAAGCCAAAAAGCCGTCTCACAGATTCATCAGTCTGTCCAGCCAGTTGGCCAACAGAGACATGTCTCCGTGAGAGCACAGACAAAAATTTTGGTGAGGCCACCTACCATTTCCATGGCAGAAGGCCAGCGGGAAAGATCAATTTCAAAAAATTCAAAAAATTCAAACAATTTAAAAAAAAATCAACTAATTGTTCAGGCTTGAGGCTTGACCAAGGTCAAACCTAAAGCCGAACTTCAACTTCAAACAAATTCCAAAAACTTTCAAACATTACGTTACTTTAATACAAAATCGAGAAAAAAGATAGCAAAAACTTTCAAAACTTTACTTTACTTTCAGACTTTCAAAAATTCTAACTTTACTTTACCAAAAAGATTGATTCAAATAACAAAACCAGTCAGACTCAGGTCCGCAAGTAAATTCTACTGGATATGAGGCTTGAGGTCACCCAATCAGCAAAGTGCCAAATGAACATCTCACAACAAGTCTCAGTCCCCAGCAAAAGTCACAATTAGACCACTGAAGTCTAACTGAGGTGGCTCCACGTTGAACGCCATTTTTCTTATGGAACACACATCGGACGTAAAGTCCAGACTGCCAGCATGAGCTGACAGATCACTCGACGGACAGCGTTTATTGCAGGGCGGCACGCTAGCTCGCCTCGGCTCATTGGCGGAGAGTGTGGGGAGGTTCCACGAAAAACCTGCCGCTGCCGTCAGCCATAATCAAAAAAATTCGTGCCTATCAACACAAAAGCCGGCACACATTCGGTCCTGAAGGGACCCTTACGTCACCTACCTGTATACCATCCTCGAAGGCGCAGATGTTTCGGCCTTACTGCATGCCCCAACCACCCATTTGACACTGAGGGCAGTTAGTTTACAGTGTCCCTAATTGACCTGAAGAGAGAGAGAGAAACTAGGCGAGCCTATACAACCCTCACTTCATGTGAGAGGGCTCCGGGATAATGAAAGAGAAAGCCAAAAACTTTATGGAGCCATTACGTTAAAAAAATTTCTTATTATTCAGGAATAAAAAATTATCAAAGAAAATTCCTAAATACAATTTCAGTCCTGCCCTACATTGAATCTATGCTATTTGCTACCATAACAGAATTTTACAGGTAATTCCGTAAGCTATTGTATATACTATCCAAACTATATGCACTTCTCACAAAATGGTATGTAAAATTTCCTTTTAAATTTTAATCCAATAATTTAACTTATTTGTATTTGATTGAATTTGATAAATAATTTTCTACACTGCATAATGCTATTCAACTGTATATATACTTAATTGGATTTACCAACAATTCCCTAGACTGTAAGTAACTATTCGATTTCTTATTTGATCCTTTAACTCTGTATGTACTTTACAAAACAATATTATTTTACACTTAATCTCTAAATAATTTCCTTCGAAAACTTTACTTTGCAATAATTTAGTGATTGAAGATTGTTATTTCACTCATACTTCAGGCCTACTATGTATATGCATATCGTCCAGTTCAAAACTATACACTTAAATCTAACTAGAAAAATTGCTTTTGATCTAATTTTCCGTTTGGTACTTTCGGTAATGTGTAGTATTCAACAAATTAACTATAGCTAGTTATATATAAAGCATTAAATCAAAAAAATTCAAAATGGTTAGGATTCCAATATACATGCGTAGGTAAGTATACCATGAAATCAGACAGATATATGTGCAAGTATAGCTTTAAATTAAAACTATGTAAATCTCTGAAAAAAATATCAATAACGAAAAAGTTCTACAGTGCAAGTCGCTACAAAAGTCGGAGTATATACATGTGTCAAAGGAAAAGTGCAATATATCAATAATACTCCCAGTTAAAATTCCACGGCCTGATGAAGCGCTTCAGCATCCGCCATCTAGTTAAAAATTAAAATAGAATTTAATGCTTCGACTTGCTGTCTGTAGGCTCTATCACAAACTAATTTGTTGAGTTGAAATAATATTGCCCAGCGGCACTTGTATCTACACTTATATCTTGAACGAAATTAAATAAGAAAGTGCGGAACGTAATTATAATAAAAATTAAAATTTAAAACAATTTACAAATTCATTTTATAGTTGACGACTGTATCTACTTTGTGCAATCCCGTCGAAAACGCTCTCAACTGAACTGCTTGACTATTTTGTATGAGAACAGCTTCAGTTTCGTTCCACGATTCAGGCACTTTGCAGTCTCGCCATGTGTGGATGAGTATATCCAAAGTATAAATGCAATCTAAAAGTGGCAAATAGCTAACAGTTGCAGAGATTTGTCTCATTACATCCCGAATCTCCTGTTGGATACGCTTCAACTCCTTATTAGATATTGGGTTCTTCGGATCACCAGAACTGTTGAAATGTATTTTGGTGTGACCAGTCCGAGAAATATTGATTTCAAAGCCCTTGGTCGCCTGCATCAAAACTTCCTTGCTCAACAGCGAATTTTGTTAAATTTGTGTATGACTCAAAATTGGACGGAAGACAGAAACGCCCGGATTAAAACAATCCGGCCAACTTAACTCTGGAGCAGCAAAAAGTTCTTCCCTTTCAAAGAGCTCAGCAAAATTTTCTTTCTCTTTGGCCAGCACCCTTTGGAAATTCCTTTTTGGGCCAGATGTCGTTGAGGATTTTTGATGATCACTTTTCTGACTTCGTTCGTGCACGCGACTTTTACTCGAGAAGTAAGACAGATTGATTCTTCTTCTGCAGCTTGAGGAAATGTATTTCTTTCGGTCGGGGTGCGTTCATTTTTTTTATGCTTGACGCAGCCGGCCTACACGCTTCAGTAATTCTGGTAGCATATTGCTATATGCAATACGCTACGACCATAACAAATTTTCACACTGCTAGTAGTTATGCTAGGATAGTTCTGTAGCAGACTTCTTGCTTTCAGGTTTGAGATTAAGTCCATGCAAAATGTAGAGCATGGGTTTGTGGCTTGACTACACGAAATTTGGAATGTGAGTATGCGTCTTGGATAGATGTGTGTTGCTGTGTGTTGTTGTGTTAACACTAGAAGATTTTTGTTCATGGATTCTAGATGGTGGGGGTGGGATTTGAGTGCAAGCGTCGTTTCTTGAGTAAGGATTCCTAGCGGCATTAGCCGGAACTACTAGGATGACTTGGTTTTCCTGTTTTCTTTTATTAGCGGGGATGTTCTAAATATCAACATGACGTCATCTTGGGTTTGCTGTTTTCAAGTGCTGCACCTAAATAAGTTTTCTTAGCGGGAAATTGTAGATATCAGCATCGTTCGAATTTCAAAACATGACATCGCATTGGCTTGATGTTTTCTTAGCAAATTATTATTGGGTCTAGAGTATGTGTATTGAAAAGCCTTGCTTTTATTTCCAATAAAATTTCTTATTTCAAAAGTATTTCGTATAGCACATTATAGCCTCCAAGACAAACATTTCCGGATCAAGATCAAGGACAAAATACCCTTCCGGTTTCAAAGGTGATGCCAGAGCCCAAGGTCAAGCCCACGTGTCAACGTATTTTCACACGCTCACGCTCAACCGTCCAAGCTCAACCGCCTGATTAGGAGCCCTCTGTAGTAGGCAAATAACATAAAAGAATACCTTCAGGAGCTCTGGACTTAGTAGGGAAATTGAATAAAAAAATAAAATCTATAAAATTATTATTTCGACTATATTATAAATTAAAAAATATTAACATTTAATTCTTAGTGTATCATTCTATGGTTGGGCCTCCTAATTTCAATATATCTATAACTATAATATATTCTCTATTTTCCAATAATGTATATCTTAGACTTAACACTATATGTGTAATACAGTTTTTTTTTTACAATACACTAGACTTAGTTCATATCTTCTGTGGCCGCTCCTTGTTGCTCTGATGGAATTGAGTAATGTTTCCCAATAGTAGAGAATCCGTTGTGCTATTAACATTTAATTCTATGGTTGGGCTTTCTTAATTCGATATTATTCTTTTGTTTTTCACAATCACGAATATGTGATGCTAATTCTCTAGCAGCATAAGAATAGAGCAAACATCTATCACATATAAACATATTGTTACGAGCGTGGCCTTAGTTCGTTATTTAAAACACAATATTTCAGATATAATTCAAAAGTTCTTTCTTTATTTAACTTTACTGTTTACTCTCACAAATTCACAAATAATTATCAAATCAACTCTTTATTTATCGCTAGTACTGTACTTCTAATTATCGCAATCCAAATAGTTTACTTCGTTCTCTTCGCTGTCTGAAATAATGCTCGCCTCCTGGATGTGAGCAGCGCCGTATTTATATTCTACGAATTATCCTAGAACCTTCCTGACTATTCCATTCTCCAAACCCAGTTTACTAGGATGTCACTAACCTAAAGTTGTTTCCATTTCCAATAGACGTCGCTTGTATCACTTTGTGGCGCGTAACACTGCCCCCTTCTTAAAATTGTTCGTCCCGAACAACAGGTGATCCACGGTCTTGATGCTCGCAGTATTGACATAAACGATCTAGATGAACGCTTTTCCGTTTGCCTCTTGTACCCCGCTGAATCCTATATACTACGTCATTTATTCTAGTCACTACTGAATGCGGTCCTTCCCAGTGTTGTTGTAATTTGGGAGAACGTCCCTTACGTCGTTTCGGGTTGTACAGCCAAACAAGGTCACCTTCATTAAATCCTGCTGAGTTAGCACGTAAGTCATAGCGGGTCTTCATCCGATCGGTATTTATTGCTAATTTTGCTCTCGTGACTTCGTGTACATCAGCTAATCGTTGTCTAAGTTCCGATACATAATCGTCTGGTAACTTTTGTTCACCTCTGGGTGTACCAAACTTGAGATCGCTAGGTAAACTCATCTCCTTTCCGAATATCACTTTTGCTGGAGTTTCTCCGGTCGTGTTGTGTACAGCTGATCGATAGGCCATTAAGAACATGGGAATATGTCGATCCCAATCGCGTTGGTGATAGTCGACTACTTTCTTTAGATGCTCGACCAACGTTCTGTTGAAGCGCTCTACCATGCCATCAGATTGTGGATGCAGAGGAGTTGTTCTAGTTTTTCTTATTCCCAGAATTTTACACATCTCTTGGAAAGTCCGTGATTCGAAGTTCCTTCCTTGGTCCGAATGAAGTTCATGAGGAACACCAAATCTACTGACCCAATTCATTACTACTTGATCCGCTACTGTGGTAGACTCTTGATTAGGGATTGCATAAGCTTCAGGCCATTTACTGAAATAGTCAATAGCAACTAATATATAACGGTTACCGTTATCTGTTTCTAGAAAAGGTCCAGCGATGTCTACGGCTATCCTTTCAAATGGGGCTCCTACATTATACTTATGCATTTCTCCTCTACTTCTGTGTAGTGGTCCTTTGCAAGAAGCACAGATAGTGCATCTGCGGCACCATTCCTCAACATCCTCCCGCATATGTAACCAATAAAACCTTTCACGTATTTTGGAAATTGTTTTATTCACCCCCAAATGTCCTCCAGATGCTCCACTGTGCATTTCTTCTAGAACATCTTTGACCTGGGATGCTGGCACGACTATTTGCATTCGGAATGACTCGCCGTTAGTTGATTCCCACTTGCGCTTTAATATACCACATTCAACGTGAAGAGAGTTCCATTGAGCCCAGTAGCTCTTCAGTTTCTCACTCTTCTCCGAGATATCTTGCCATTGTGGTCTTTCCATGTCTTCTTTCCAAGCAAGAATAGGTGCTATGTCTGGGTCTTCCCGTTGAGCTGTTCGCAAGCTCTCGTTGTTCCAACCTGTCGATGGTTCCACCGTCATCAGCTGTATAGTTGCGTCCGTTTCTTTTTCTTCCAGCCGAACGCAATGTTTGCATTCAACTTTGCATGGACGTCGTGAAAGGGCGTCTGCAGTTCCATGGATACGTCCTCTTCGGTGTTGGATTTCAAAGTCATAAGCTTGGAGTCGCTCTATCCATCTCCCCACTTGCCCCTCAGGGTTCTTAAACTGCAAAAGCCATTTAAGCGCTGCATGGTCAGTGCGGAGGATACATATCTGCCCGTAGAGATATTTATGGAAATGTTTGGTGGAGTTTACAATGGCAAGTAGCTCTTTCCTTGTAGCACAATAATTTCTCTCTGATTTTGAGAGTGCTTTGCTAAAATAAGCTACTGGCACCTCTTGACCATCCTCCTCCTGTGAAAGCACTGCACCAATACCTACATTGCTGGCATCCGTGTCCAATATAAAAGTTTTTCCCAGCTTTGGATAGTGAAGCACTGGAGTTCCACAGAGCTGCTGCTTCAAATTTGCAAAACTCTCGTTACATTTATCTGACCATATGAACGGCTTTCCCTTTTCTGTAAGTTGATGTAGGCTCCTTGCTATATCTGCAAAACCTTTTACGAATCGCCTGTAGTAGGTAGCTAATCCAAGAAAACTCCTTAATTGATGTTTGTCCTTTGGAACAGGCCAATTTTTCACAGCTCTTATCTTTTCTGGATCAGTTCTTACTCCTTGTGATGAAACTATATGCCCCAAATATTTTACTTCATTCTTGAATAGAGCACATTTATTCGTACTGAGCTTCAGTTTCGCATCTCTCAGTCTTTGAAGTACGTCCCGTAAGTTGTTTTTATGTTCCTCGAATGTCCTTCCGATCACAATTATGTCATCTAAGTAGACAAGACATGTTTTCCAGGTTAATCCTCGTAAAACACATTTCATGAGTCGTTCGAATGTGGCTGGAGCATTACATAATCCAAATGGCATAACTTTGAATTGCCATAAGCCACTTCCAACTGAGAAAGCAGTTTTGTCTCGGTCCTCGGGATGTATTTCCACTTGCCAGTAACCGCTCTTCAAATGCAATGTGGAAAACCATTGCGCTCCGGAAAGGATGTCCAATGTGTCATCAATCCTTGGTAACGGATAGCTATCCTTTCTTGTTACATTATTTAGTTGGCGGTAGTCCACACAGAATCGGGTGCTGCCATCCTTTTTCCTGACCAAAACAACTGGCGATGTCCAAGGGCTGTTAGATTCCTCAATTATGCCTTGTTCTTTCATGGAATTTATCATATCTGGAACTTCTGGTTGTTTGGCTAATGGTGGTCTTCGTGGTGGTTGCCGAATGGGCCTAGAATCTCCTGTTGTGATCCGATGCTGGACAAGATTTGTTTTGCCGAAATCATCATCATTCATTGCAAATAATTCCGAAAATTCATCGATCATCTCTTTGGCATCGTTGTATTGCTGTTCACTTAAGGCACTAGATGAAAGAAGTTTCTGAACCTGTTGAGTAGTAGCTGGTATACGTGTTGCCTCCTTAATATTACTACCATTTTCCAAATTAACAATCTGATAAACAGGCTCACAATTTCCAATTATAGCACCTTCTTTTAGTTGTACCTCATTTTCGGATGTGTTGAGCACTCTGACTGGAATTAATGTTGCGCCTTCTGTCTTCACTAAAGTCTTACCAACGATGATGTTCGATGTTACTTTTGTAGGGTTAGGCTCCACCAGATAGAATCGGCAGGTCCCGATGTCATCAGTAAGCTTTGTCCATACTAGCATCTCCGAGAATGCAGAGAGAGTCATATTCTCACAGACCATCGTCCTAATTTTTGCAGGATAATCTTTTCCTCCTCCTAGTCTCATAGGAATTTCTATGTTGCCATATTTGAGTATTCGTTCTCCGACATCTAAATTTATTTTATATGTGGTCATAAAGTCTACTCCAAGGATGCATTCATCCATTATGTCTGAAACTAGGAAATTGTGAGGAAATAGTAGTTCACCTAGTTGAATATCCAAAGTTATTTCTCCAAAAACTTGTGCTGCGGCTCCAGTTGCTGTTCTTAGTAAATATTTGGTGGTATTGTGAAGCCATTTGTTCTTGACAAGATCCGCTCTAATAATTGCTCTCGAAGCTCCAGTGTCGATAGTGACAACGCAGTCATTTTTTTCCTACACTTCCATAATAACAAGACTGCTATTATTTCTCTGCAACTGGGCTATCTGAATGATGACTTCGGGGCTGTCGACTCTACCAACCAACTTCTGCCCCCCGAAGTTGGTTTTTACATGCTTTCCGACTGCTGAACAGGGGAGCTGATGCGGCTGGTCGCTGTTTGATTTCTAGGCTCTCCCCGAATAGCTTGCTCCCTGGCTCGACATCTTTGGCATTCTGTTCTGTCCTCCTCTTCTGGTGATTCTGTTCGACGGCGTTTTCTGCAGTCCCTTTGGAGGTGTCCTGGTCTATTACAATTCCAGCATCGCAGAATACCACGTGAAGAATTGCTCTGTGATGGCTGCATTCTATTACAAGTACATTCCTCCACCGAAATTTCTCTCACTCGTACTGCACTTCGGGAAGCTTGCCTGGCAGATTCATACGCTAGTGCATAGGCTAGTGCTTCTGTTGTTATTTCTTTCCTGCTAGCCTCAACGCTTGTTGTAAATTTTGATCTGCAATAGCGTTCACGAATGCTTCTGTTGCCACTTCATTAAGGAAATCCGCATTTACGCTAGAGTATGAGAGATAAGCTAATCTTTCCACATCACCCTGCAGTTGTTGTAGTGATTCGCCATGCTTTTGAATCCTGTTGCGTAGCTGTAGGCGACATACTTGCTGCATGTGTTCATCTCCATAACGTAACTCTATCGCCTGTTCTAATGAAGTATAATCACGTTGCCTTTCTATCGGTATAGTTTGTAAAAGCTCTGATGCAGAACCTCGAAGTGCTAATACCAGAGCTGTAGCTTTGTCTGCATCATTCCATCCGTTTACTTCGGAAGCAGCCTCGAATTGTCTCTTGAAAATATGCCACGAATTTTGTCCATCAAATATTGGAGGTTTCATTCTGCCTGCATTGGATATTTCAATTCCTTCGTGCCGTGGTTGTCGATGCTTCATCTTCTCCAAATCTGATTTGAAGTTGTCAAGCTGTTCGGTCACTTTCTGTTGAACTTCCGCCACTTCTTGCTCGATTCCTTCAATTTTTAAATTTTGTTCGTCTAACGAGTTTTTCAGGAAATTCTTTTGTTCCTCTAAGCGATTTTCTAGACAATTCTCCAGAGAGCTCTTTTGTTCATCCAAACGCGTTTCCAGTGATTTCTTCTGTTCATCTAAACGGGACTCCATGGAATTCTTTTGTTCATCCAAAGCATTCTTCTGCTCATCTAAACGGGATTCCATAGAATTCTTTTGTTCCTGGAGAGAATTCTTTTGTTCGTCCAAACGGGTTTCTATAGATTTCTTGTGTTCCTGGAGAGAATTCTTTTGTTCGTCCAAACGGGTTTCCATAGATTTCTTGTGGTCCTCGAGAGAATTCTTTTGTTCCTGGAGAGAATTCTTTTGTTCGTCCAAACGGGTTTCCATAGATTTCTTGTGGTCCTCGAGAGAATTCTTTTGTTCCTGGAGAGAATTCTTTTGTTCCTGGAGAGAATTCTTTTGTTCATCAAAACGGGCTTCCATTTTGCTCATTAAAGTACTTAAAAGCTGTTCTATGTTCATTGCAGGCTCTTCCTCAATTTCTGGTTCTTCTTCGAAAACGAATGTCTCAGGATTCTTTTCTTCCTCTATCAAAGCTTGCCTAAGTCGCTCGACTAGAACATTCTTTAGGCCAGTCATTTGTAATGACCGCTTCCCCAACTCCACTTTCAATTCCTGTATGCGAAGCTCCTCTAGCTTGCGTCCCATTCTTGCGTCTTTTGTAATTCACTCACAGTTTAATATAAAATTATCTTTCGGAATTTTTACACACGATTTCACAAAATTAATCACTCTTTGAATTTCAAATTCAAATGCCACCACTTTATTTCGCGATTTTATCCCACTTCTGACACCAGTTGTTACGATCGTGGCCTTAGTTCGTTATTTAAAACACAATATTTCAGATATAATTCAAAAGTTCTTTCTTTATTTAACTTTACTGTTTACTTTCACAAATTCACAAATAATTATCAAATCAACTCTTTATTTATCGCTAGTACTGTACTTCTAATTATCGCAATCCAAATAGTTTACTTCGTTCACTTCGCTGTCTGAAATAATACTCGCCTCCTGGATGTGAGCAGCGCCCTATTTATATTCTACGAATTATCCTAGAACCTTCCTGAATATTCCATTCTCCAAACCCAGTTTACTAGGATGTCACTAACCTAAAGTTGTTTCCATTTCCAATAGATGTCGCTTGTATCACTTTGTGGCGCGTAACAATGTATCATATACATATATACATATAACATATAACATATAACATACATCATCATCATCATTTCCGTCTGTCTATCCGCCTGTTGGTCTGCCCGTTCGCACGATTTAAAAAAAAACCACATGTGAACGCGTCGACGTATAGAGGTCAAATTTTGTGCACGGCGTTTTTATCAAAATAGAATATATATTTTCAAATATGGTCCAAATCCGGCAACCCGTTCTTGGTGTTGGCGTATAAAAATTTAGCTTTTTTACGTATACTGTGAAAACGGCCAGTGCTAGCATTTTTATTGTAGGTACTAAAAACTTCTTCAGAATATGAAATTGTATGAAATTGGTTGTAATCATTTACTGTCCGACGAACCGTTCTAGTAATATAGGCGAGAAACCACTGCAAAAACCAAACTTGCACAGATGGGTGTCCGATATCATATGAAGTTGTCTTACAAATTTATACCTGTCGTTTTAATCAGGTTATTATTTTGAATATTTGGGACTTTTTTAACGGTGGTGTACTGACACAAAACATAAATAGAGAAGAGGAGGTAATCGCTTACTTGAGCCATTCATTGAACAGATGTGAGAGGAATTACTCGACTACGGAGCGCGAATGCTTAGCGGTATTGTGGGCCATCGACAAACTAAGACTTTACGTGGAAGGCACTAAATTTACAGTTGTTACTGATCACGCGTCCCTCGTCTGGCTCCACAATCTCAAAGACCCTACAGGTAGGCTAGCAAGGTGGGCCATGGGGTTCCAGCAATTCGACTTTGAAATAGTTCATCGTAAGGGAAAGAGCATCTTTTACCAGATTGGCTCTCGCGTTCAGTTCCTATTCTAGATTGTATTAATGATAAGATAAGATAAGATAAGTGGTATATAAAGATGATCGAGAACGTGAGTAACGACCCGGCCAAATTCCCTGACTGGAGAGTCCAAGACGGAGTTTTGTGGCGACATTGCAAGCCGCAGTACCCATTGCTCGCTATAGAATCAGAGTGTTGGAAGCAAGTGATTCCCAAAAGCAGAAGAAAAGATTCGATATTCAAGTCGCATGACATCCCAACTTTTGGTCACTGCGGCGTGAAAAAACTTACGATCATCTTTCACGAACCTTTTATTGGCCCAAAATGAGAGCAGACGTTTCCTCTTATGTCAAAAATTGTTTGACGTGTCAAGCTGTAAAACACGAGCGTAGCAAACCAGTACGGTTAATGGCTCCGCGTAGTATAGCAGACAAGCCGTGGGAGACTTTGTGTATAGATCTAATAGGCCCCTCCCTAGATCAAAGCGGGGTTTCGTTTACATTCTCACTATTGTTGATCAACTAAGCAAGTTCCCAATGTTGTTTCCGTTACGCTCTGCCTCTGCTAACGCGATTATTCAAGTTTTAGAGGATCAAGTGTTCTTGCTTTTCGGCGTACCTAGGAACATACTAAGCGATAATGTTGCCCAATTTAGGACTCGTGAGTATATAAAACTTTGCAGTAGTTATGGGGTTGTAATTAAATTTACCGCCTTGTACCATCCACAAGCAAATCCGGCTGAGAGAGTCAATCAGGTTATTAAATCTATGCTTCAAGCGTATGTGTCGAAGAACCACAGGGAGTGTGATCAGCACTTAGCAAAGGTCGCTTGTGCTATCCGCACATCAACACATGAAGCTACAAAATTAACGCCTTATTTCATCAATTTCGGCCGTGAGATGGTAACACATGGCAAGTCTCATAAAACATTTAAGGGTGATATATATGACCCCGAATCGAGATCCTCGGCATTGGAAGAAGTTATAAAAGACGTGAATAAGAAACTGATAAAAGCAGCGGAATCTTCCAGGCACCCATATAATCTCCGCAGAAGGGATCACAAAATCTTATTGAACGACCAAGTTTGGAGAAAGAACTATGTTCTCTTAGATGCCGCTAAATTCTTCACTGCTAAACTCGCACCTAAGTATTTAGGACCATTTAACATAGCTAGAGCAGTATCTCCCTGGACCTATGCGTTGGAAGATGTTAATGGCAAAAGTGAAGGCATATGGCATGCTAAGGATTTAAAAGCGTATTCTTCAGCTATCCGCTTAAGTTCGCAGCGGTTGGGACTTTCTTGGTTGGTTTAAATGTTATTAATTTTTTTTTTAAGGCACGACTCTCCACAATATGTGTGGGATTAATAATAAATAGTGCTGATTGGTCTGCGGTATTGGGATCTTACAGTAGTAGGAATTCTAGTGGTCCAAACAAAATTGAAAAACTTAAAGTCCCTGGTTTTAATATCGGTCGGCGCGGCGGTTAAAATGACAAACCCATCTTAAAGGAGTAAATTATAATTTAAGTGCCCATTTACCCCGTAAGCCCTTAGAGCAATTTTAAGGATGTATATGAACTTTTTTTGGTTATAAAAGATTTCTACGAAATCTCCCGGAGGAAGAGGTGACATGTTACGTGGTGAACTCTGGATGTAAGGGATGTGGTGGCCTAGAAAATAAAGAAAATATTTAAATATAATTGCTATAATATATTCCAAGGGGATAACTTATGTGTACATGTTGGTTTCGTCCTGCCTTGCCTCCTCAAGTAATAAATTTGGTTGATTCTGCAAAGATTTTCACATCACTTTCAGATCGTGAGCACTATAAAGAAATTACTCACCCTGCCGAAGGCTGGAGACAGCTCTTTGGATTGCAATATCGATTTTGAACGATACTTTCCTCACCCGAAGTTACCAATGATACTACTGCGTCGCTGTGAGTCCTGGAAGATATATATGTACGTTTAAGGAGAGTGAGCTTTTCGAATTCCAAATAATACCTAGTATATCCGCCGATATAAGGAATTCTTGGAATCAGAGGACCGTTGCTTAATAAGCTGTTTTAATAATGATTTTGTCACAAATAGAATTGGAAAACCCAAGTTGGTCCTGAAATTAGAATTAAGTAGAATTAAGATGAATAAGCATATTTAATGAATTTAAAATTTTATTTACCTTTATAAAGATGATGTAAGGCAGGCAGGAGTACCGCGCGAAGTTCTTCTGAATACCTCAGAAATGGAAATGCAATGATATTTATCTTTATTTAGATAATTAGTGTTTTCGGAAATTGAAAATAATTTACCTGACCCAGTCCCGAATTCTCACGCACAATAAAGTTGTAGAGCACAGCCGTTAAAATAACCTAATCACAAACAGAAAAGCGACACGATTTCTTTTGCACAACCTGAATTTTCTGAGGTTTTATATCGTTATTGGGGCTGCCCGTAGCCCAAAGCGTAAATCGAAATGCAAAAAAAAAAACAAATATTGCACTAAACACACGAATTTTTGGCAAATAACAACAAAGTAATAGTCGAGAAGTTCAAAGAATAGAAAAAAATTAAAAGAAATTAAAAAGGAAATAGCTTTACCAAGTGGTTCAAAGCAGGAAAAAAGGAGGGAAGGAAAGCCTTTAAAAAAAGAGGATTGGAAGGAACGTCGTTTGTGGGGAGGTCTTCGGTCAGCACGGGATAACTGGAGTAAAATTGGAAAATTCATAAAGAGAAAAAGATAAGTATTATTTTCCACTTATTAGATGCAGCTCCAAGTTGAGCATAAAATTTTTCCTGCATTCGGGATTTATAAATATAGTGTTTATTATTTTTTTTTTATTCGCGTGCTACCCCCCTTGCCATTTTAACTGTTTCGGGCTCGATTAGTCTGAGTCACATTACGTGTAAAATTTCGATAAGTAGTTCATCAATAGATTTAGAGTTTCAATTATAACTTTTGGTCGATTAAAAGAAAGAAGTGATAAATATAGAGTTCTGTTTTCTTATTTAAGAGTTCGTGGACTCGAAAGAAAAACCACGTGGCGCCCAACAGGTGTTAAGGCGCAACGCATATAACCCAACCCTTCTCCAGCTCTAGCAGGATGGAATCCTTTCAAAGGGGGCTCCGACATTATACTTATGCATTTCTCCTCTGCTTCTGTGTTGCGGCCCTTTGCAAACAGCACAGACAGTGCTTCTGCGACACCACTCCTCCACATCTTCTCGCATATGTAGACAATAAAAACTTTCTCGTATTTTGGAAATGGTTTTGTTCACTCCCAAATGTCCTCCAGAGGGTCCACCGTGTATTTCTTCTAGAACATCTTTGACGTTTGATGCCGGAACGACTATCTGCATTCGGAAAGATTCGCCAGCCATTAAGTGCTTCCTACTTGCGGTTTAATATACCATATTCAACATGCAGAGAGTTCCATTGAGCCCAGTAACTTTTCAGCTTCTAACTCTGTTCCGAAATATCCTTCCAGTCTGCTCTTACCATGTCTTCTTTCAAAGCAAGAATAGGTGAAATGTCCGGATTTTCTCGTTGTTCTATTCGCAGGTCCCCGTTTTCCCAACCTGTAGATGGTTCCACGGTTACCAACTGTATAGTTGCTGTTGTTTCCTTTTCTTCCATCCGAGCGCATATGTTTGCATTCAAGTTTGCATGGACGTCGTGAAAGAACGTCTGCATTTCCATGGATACGACCTCTTCGGTGTTGTATTTCAAAATCATAAGCCTGGAGGTGGAGTCGCTCTATCCATCTCGCCACTTGTCCCTCAGGATTCTTGCAGAAGCCATTTAAGCGCTGCATAGTCGGTGCGAAGGATGAATTTCCGCCCGTGGAGATATTTATGAAAATGCTTTGTTGAAATTACAATGGCAAGTAGCTCCTTTCTTGTATCACAATAATTTTTCTCTGAATTTGAAAGTGCTTTGCTATAGTAAGCTACTGGAACATCTTGACCATTCTCCTCCTGCGAAAGCACTGCACCAATACCTTCATTGCTGCCATCCGTGTCTAATATAAATGTTTTTCCCAGCTTTGGATAGTGAGGTACTGCAGCTTCACAGAGCTGTTGCTTCAAATTTTCAAAATTTTCGTTGCATTTATCCGACCATATGAACGGCTTTCCCTTTTCTGTAAGTTGATGTGGGCTTCTTGCTGTATCTGCAAAACCTTTCACGAATCGCCTGAAGTAGGTAGGTATTCCAAGATAACTCGGTAATTGATGTTTGTCTTTGGAGCTGGCCAATTTTTGACGGCTTCTATCTTCTCTGGATCGGTTCTTACTACTTGTGATGAAACTATTTAACTTCATTTTTTAATAGAGCACATTTACTCGCACTGAGCTTCAATTTTGAATCTTTGAGTCTTTGAAGTACGTCTCGTAAGTTGTTTTCATGTTCCTTGAATGTCCTTCCGATTACTATTATATCATCCAAATATACAAGACATGTGTTCCAGGTTAAACCACGTAGAACACATTCCATTAGTCGTTCGAATGTGGCTGGAGCCTTACATAACCTAAATGGCATTACTTTGAATTGCCATAAGCCACCGCCAACTGAGAAAGCAATTTTCTCTCGGTCCTTGGGATGTATTTCCACATGCCATTAACCACTCTTCAAATCCAGCGTGGAAAACCATTGCGCACCGGAAAAGCTATCCTACGTGTCATCAATCCTTGGTAACCAGAACAACCGGCGATGTCCAAGGGCTGTTAGATTCCTCTACTATGCCTTGTTTCTTCATGGAGTTCATTATGTCTGCAACTTCTGGTTGTTTTGCTAATGGCAATAATCTTCGTGGTGTCTGTCGAATGGGCCGGGAATCTCCTGTATCGAGCCGATGCTGGACTAGATTTGTTTTACCATAGTCATCATCATTGATTGCAAATAATTCCGAAAATGCATCGATCACCTCTTTGGCATCGTTGTGTTGTTGTTCACTTAAGGCACTGGACGAAAGAAGTTTCTGAACCTGTTGGGTAGTAGCTGGTATAGGTTTTGTCTCCTTGACATTACTACCATTATCAAAATTGACGATTTGGTAAACGGGTTCACAATTTCCAGTTATAGCACCTTCTTTTAGTTGTACCTCATTTTCGGATGTGTTAAGCACTCTGACTGGTATTAATGTTGCACCTTCTGCCTTCACTAAAGTCTTTTGCTTGTGTCTTGGATACACCATTTAGTCTTGGGTGCACCATTGCGTCTCGACTGCGCCCTAGCGGGATTAACCGGTACTACCAGGATGCGTCATTTGGGGCATTAGCCTGTACTACCAGCTGTGTCTTGGCTGTATTGGTTTGTGTCTTGGATGTTGGGGATACGAGATCACTTTCAGCACTCTCCAGCATAGGGAAATAGCATAGGATTTTGATTTTGTTTCTGGAGTTCGCTTATTTTTCATCTCGAGTTTTGGGGATACGAGATCACTTTGGGGATACGAGACCACTTTGAGCACTCTCCAGCATAGGGAAATAGCATAGGATGTCAATTTTTTTCTGGAGTTCGCATATTTTTCATCTCGGACTCGTAGCCTCTAAGTTGACAATAAGTTTTTCAGCTCGAGTTTTGGGGATACGAGATCACTTTCAGTTCTATGCAGCAACTGCGCCCTAGCGGCATTAGCCGATACTACCAGCATGCTGTGCTGTGTCTTGACTGTACTGGTTTATGTCTTGGACGCACCATTGAGTCTTGACTGCACTCGGGGATTAACCGGTATTACCAGCATGCTCCGGGATGTGTCATTTGGTTTTGACTGCGCCGTAGCGGCATTATTTTATTTTATTTTATTTTATTTTATTAGGAAGTTCATTCGATAGTAAATAGCTTACACCAATGACTTCGTACCGACTTAAATTAAGAGAGAGAAAAAAGGATCTATGCTAGAAAAAGCGACTATGTAAACTTAAATTAAAACAAAGAGTAAAACAGAAATACAAAACTACAGCTAAAGCTAAAGCAATGTAACTAATAAAAAGAAATAAACATTAGACAAAATTAGAAAAAATAAAGGATGTAAAAATAAACATTAGCAAACTCAATAATAAAAAATCGTAAAAAATAAAATATTATACTACAAGTAATGAAATAAATTCAAAATTCCAAAAAAAATGTGATCTGTATAATATGTATATAAAAAACTACGAAGGAAATAGAAAATTAAGAATAAAATAAAAATAACTTCAATTCAAATTCAAAAAAGGAAAAAAATTTAAAGTAAAAAAAACTTTAAAACTACTAATAAATACTTAATAATAAATATCAAGTGGAAAACCAAAAAATAAATGATGGAAGGAAAGAAGGAGATATATTGAGAACAGGAAAAAAAATAAAAGCAAGAGACAAAAATAAAAGTATACATATGAAAAGGAGAAACACCATCTAAAAAAGCATTTTATCTATGCAATTGCGTTTATAAGTTGCAAGACAAGAATTGAAAAGGCCAAGATCATTGAAATAATCATTATGAGACCTTTGAATTCTAATGATAGGAGACTTCAATCTTATATTTGTGCGATGTGATTCAGGATTGAATACTAGTAGTTGACGTGTAGGACGTGTAGCCGGTACTACTAGCATGCTCCGGTACTACGGTTTTCTTGGATGTGTGTGGATGTGTCATTTGGTCTTGACTGCACCCTAACGGCATTAGCTGGTACTACCAGCATGCTCCGGTATTACGACTTTCTTGGATGTGTGGTACGGTTCTCTTGGATATGTGAAGTTTTTTGCTTCACTTTTGCCCACACGTGGCAGCATGCTACGGGTTTGGGAAGTTTTTGCCCACACGTGGCAGCATACTACGGTTTTTGCGCCCACACGTAGCAGCATGCTACGGTTTTTTTTTTGGATGTGTGGTGCGCCTAAATGTAGGCTTTTCTCGTTTTCAAGTGTTGCGCCTGGTTTTGAATTAATATTAGTAATAGCTGATTGTTCTTGAGCGCCTAAATGTAGGCTTTTGGTTTTGAACTAATATTACTAATAATTAAAGTTAACGCTGGGAAATTTTTGTTCATGTCACTGGATTCTATATGGAGGGTATGTGGGGGGGGATAATAAAGATACGGAGGGGGTAATGAAATTTTCATCAGAAATCCTCTACGGGCTCTGGTTTTCGAGATATTAGCGTATTAATAATTCAAGTTATTTTTGCTCATGGATTCTTGCCGGTGTGGGGTGGGAGGGTAAACGAAATTTTCATCAGAAATCCTCTACGGGCTTTGGTTTCTGAGATATTAGCGGCATTTTTTTGGGCGCAAACGCCATTTCTTGAAGAAGGTACCCTAGCGGCCTTAGCCTGAACTACCAGCATGCCTCGGTTGCACTTTCAGATCTTCAGATTTTTTTTTTGCTTAAATTTAGCTGTATTCAACACAATTTAGTTGTTTAATTGTTCTCAAACACAATTTAGTGGAAAGAATTTTGGGACTTGACACTCAGACAGTATTTTAACATTTTTTTTTGTGCCGGCTAAAAATGCGTTTAGTATAATAAGTATAATCTCCACTCCGCGTACCCGCATACATAGCGTCACTTGAATTCATTGCAACTGGGGTTCATCTGGTCCGAATCACAAAACCCAATCCGATAAGAGAATTCATTTCGAAGTAGAAATAATTCCCATTTTTCTTTAAACCAAGCTCTCGGAGTCGTTTGATATTCGATAAACGGTAACTGACCTACTTTAATGTTTGACCCAGTTTCAGCGGATGAATTCTCAGTTCCTAGCGTTACATATGCAAATCTGCAGTAATAGCTCGGTCAGAAGTGCTTTATATGACTACTTAGCCTATATAGCAATCGATCAGCTTTGGCTGGAGTGAGGTTTCGAACGAGTTTTTATTTTTTTTTTTGCAGTCGCCTCATCGCAAGTATAATTTGGAAATTAGTTTAAGCTGATAATGAGTTCTACTGGGGATCGAATGTCTGAATGTAAATATAGCTAAATAAGTATCTTAGTGAGCATTGTTCAGTGCTTTAGCATATATCCTAATAAAATTTGATAATGATAATGAATAATGAACGAAGAAGGTCTCTACGTTCTGTATACACATAGGTGCGCTGGGATTGAGAGTTTTGATTTAATTTTAAGTTTATTTTGCAGAAAACGCTGTGTGATTTGCTAGTAATTACCTTTTGATTGAGTAATAATTTGTTTTCTTGATACATATGTCCAACAATTGTCGAGCCCTCCGAGTTTCGATTTCTTTTTTTTTTTTGCTGTATACATTTAATATCAAATAGCTCTATTGGATTGAAACAGCCGCGGCTTCCTAATTTATTTACTCATCCATTGCAACTTCTATTGTCTCTTCGCGAATCACGGCCATGCTGATCAATAGATAAAGTCAAGATGAGTTGTCGTATGAACTAAAAGTGAGCGGTTTGCCGACTGGTAAAGTAGTCGATATGAGAATAACATTACGTGAAGCTCTAAGGGTAGAAAGGGATGGTAAGTCGCTGGAGGCAGATCCGTATGCATTCAGATTCGCTGAGGACCTTTAAGTATTGCGTAAGAAATTAGAGGAAGTTGAAGAACTTCTGAAGGATTTTAGTGGAGATTAGGAAAGCGGAGATTTTAAGAAAATATCTACCAAAATTGAGTGGGCTCTGAGAAGTTAGATAGGACTAACCCTGTAGGTACCGAACAAAAGGCAGAAAAGGCTACAGTCAGAGCTAGTCTAGATTTATCCTTGGGTTCATTGAACGTTAGGGCCGATGGGGCTACGAAGAAGATGAAATGGATGAAGATAGCGTCAACTTATCTACGACGGCTGCAATAATTAGTAATGCTCCCATTCGCGTGTTGCTCTACACAAGTGGAAGGTGAAATTTTCCGGTGTTCAGGGCCAATCCCTTAACTCATTTTTAGAGAGAGTAAAGGAGTTAGCTGAGGCGCGTGGAATTACCAAATGCCAATTGTTTCATTCAGCTCCGGACTTGTTCTCAGGTCCAGCGCTGATATGGTATAGGGCGAATAAGTACAAGTTTCACTCTTGTCAAGATCTAGTTAAAGATCTCAAGAAAGAATTCCTACCATATGATTACGATGATCGACTAATCGAGGAGATAAAGAGGCGTACTCAAGGATATGGTGAATCCATTGGGATGTATATTGCTGTGGTTACGAATATGTTCTTACGATTATCAGATCCGTTATCAGAGGATCAGCAGTTGCGTATACTTAAACGGAATATTAACCCATTCTATCAAACACAACTAGGGTTAACTCAAATTGATACAATACAGGACCTGGTAGATTTAGGGCGGCGCCTAAAATCGGTCCGAACCTCCGTTGAGGCCTACGCACCTCCACCTTCTAAGAGGAATATCAACTTGCTTGAACCGGACTTAGCCTACGTCGTTTTAGTTGTGACCGTCTAGGCCACATCGCGCGTTTCTGCAGAAATAATGTAAGCTGTTATGGTTGCGGGGTACGGGGTGTCACGGGCCCTAGATGTAGTAATTGCAGAAATAGCGCTTCATATCAGCCACAGTAGAGTGCATCAATTAATCGAAGGGCTGCACCTCAGCGTAGTGAACAGAAGGGGGGAAATCAGATTCAATCGAATTCAGTACAAATCCAGGGTAGTCAAGCTCCAGGGAACGCGAGAGGAGCTCGAATGTGGAGGGCAAATCGACCTCGGAAAATGCCCTAAAAGCCCCCCATGTTGTGAGATATTGGCGTACCGAGAGTATAGGAACCGGAAGTGGTGATGACGAGCTTGACACATTAGTGGATTACATATTTTTAGAGGTTAAAGATGATGTGCGTCCACATCTTATGGTAACTATTTTTGGCCTTAGAATTTGTGGTTTATTGGATTCGGGTGCATTAAGAACAATTGTTGGAAAATCTGGGTGGGAGTTACTGCGGGAACAAGAGCTTAGGATGGAGAAAACGAAGGCACAGACTGTGACTTTGGCAGACGGTAAAAGTATCAATGTACTTGGTGAGGTGAGTCTACCCATAGAACTTGAGGCACGTATAGCTGTAATAGATGTATTGGTCATTCCCGAACTTCCTCAGTTTATAATTTTTGGTATTGATTTTTGGCAAAGGATGGGTATATCAGCAAATTTGCGAGAGAATTCGTGGAAATTTAATGATCCGAATGTTTAAATTCATGTCGATGCTTTACAGAGCCATTCCAAATTAACAGCCGTCCAGCAAGAACAACTGAGTGAACTCATTAGTAAAGCCAAGGCAAAAATGGGTAAGGTACTAGGGTGTACCAATCAAGTACAACATACTATTCAGACCGACTCACCTCCAATGAAGCAGCGGTATTATCCGGTTTCACCAGCAATTCAAAACATATTAAATGCTGAGTTGGATAAAATGTTGGAGGCAAGAGTTGTAGAGCCCTCAAATTGTGCTTGGTCATCGCCTGTAGTGATGGCTAAAAAGAAGGATGGTACGTACCGGTTCTGCATTGATTTTCGAAAATTAAATAAATTTACGACAAAGGGCGCATATCCTCTTCCTTATGTCTCGGCCACCTTGGACAAGCTCCGCGACGCTACGTACATGTCATCACTCGACATCAAATCCGCTTTTTGGCAGGTACTATTGGAGGAAAGTTCAAAGCAGTTTACCGCCTTCACTGTTCCTAGCTGCGGTCTTTTCCAATTTCGCAGAATGCCTTTCGGGTTGAGTAACTCGCGTGCAACTTGGCAGCGCCTGATTGATAAGGTTCTGTCTGGTAGTCTAGAAAGCCATGTATTTGTGTACCTTGACGATGTCATTATAGTGACGCAATGCTTTGAGCACCACAAAAAGGTTTTAGGGGAAGTATTAGAAAGGCTATACCAGTCAGGATTGGTTATTAATTATGATAAGTGTGAGTTCTGCAGGCCTGAGCTCAAGTATTTGTGATAAGTAGTAGGAGAGCGAGCTCTCCAAGTAGACCCTGATAAAGTTAAATGTATCCTCAACATCCCCCATCCAACGACAGTTTCAGGAGTTTGCAAGTTTATCGGTACCGTGGCTTGATATCGCAGATTTATACCGAGTTTTTCATCTATTATAGTTAAAGAAAAAAAGGAAGTTTATTTGGTCCCCGGAATGTGAAAACGCTTTTCGACTGGTTAAAGAAAGTTTAGTCACGGCTCCAATCCTAAATTGTCCAGATTTTGATCGCCCTTTTCTTATTCACACTGATGCTTCTGGGTTCGGAGTCGGTGGTATACTGACACAAAACATAAATGGAGAAGAGAAGGTAATCGCTTACTTGAGCCGTTCCTTGAACAGATGTGAGAGGAATTACTCGACTACGGAGCGCGAATGCTTAGCGGTATTGTGGGCCATCGACAAACTAAGACCTTACGTGGAAGGCACTAAATTTACAGTTGTTACTGATCACGCGTCCCTCGTCTGGCTCCACAATCTCAAAAATCCTACAGGTAGGCTAGCAAGGTGGGCCATGAAGTTCCAGCAATTCGACTTTGAAATAGTTCATCGTAAGGGAAAGAGCATCTTTTACCAGATTGGCTCTCGCGTTCAGTTCCTATTCTAGATTGTATTAATGGATCTCATTCTGTGTCAGATAAGTGGTATATAAAGATGATCGAGAACGTGAGTAACGACCCGGCCAAATTCCCTGACTGGAGAGTCCAAGACGGAGTTTTGTGGCGACATTGCAAGCCGCAGTACCCATTGCTCGCTATAGAATCAGAGTGTTGGAAGCAAGTGATTCCCAAAAGCAGAAGAAAAGATTCGATATTCAAGTCGCATGACATCCCAACTTTTGGTCACTGCGGCGTGAAAAAACTTACGATCATCTTTCACGAACCTTTTATTGGCCCAAAATGAGAGCAGACGTTTCCTCTTATGTCAAAAATTGTTTGACGTGTCAAGCTGTAAAACACGAGCGTAGCAAACCAGTACGGTTAATGGCTCCGCGTAGTATAGCAGACAAGCCGTGGGAGACTTTGTGTATAGATCTAATAGGCCCCTCCCTAGATCAAAGCGGGGTTTCGTTTACATTCTCACTATTGTTGATCAACTAAGCAAGTTCCCAATGTTGTTTCCGTTACGCTCTGCCTCTGCTAACGCGATTATTAAAGTTTTAGAGGACCAAGTGTTCTTGCTCTTCGGCGTACCCAGGACCATAATAAGCGATAATGGTGCCCAATTTAGGAGTCGTGAGTATATAAAACTTTGCAGTAGTTATGGGGTTGTAATTAAATTTACCGCCTTGTACCATCCACAAGCAAATCCGTCAATCAGGTTATTAAATCTATGGTTCGAGCGTATGTGTCGGAGAACCACAGGGAGTGGGATCAGCACTTAGCAAAGGTCGCTTGTGCTATCCGCACATCAACACATGAAGCTACAAAATTACCGCCTTATTGGCAAGTCTCATAAAACGTTTAAGGGCGATATATATGACCCCGAATCGAGATCCGCGGCATTGGAAGAAGTTAGAAAAAACATGAAGAAGAGATCCGCTTAAGTTCGCAGCGGTTGGGACTTTCTTGGTTGGTTTAAATGTTATTAATTATTTTTTTTTAAGGAACGACTCTCCACAATATGTATGGGATTAATAATAAATAGTGCTGATTGGTCTGCGGTATTGGGATCTTACAGTAGTAGGAAGTCTAGCGGTCCAAGCAAAATTGAAAAAATTAAAGTCCCTGGATTTAATATCAGCCGGCGCGACGGTTAAAATGACAAACCCATCTTAAAGGAGTAAATTATAATTAAGTGCCCATTTACCCCGTAAGCCCTTACGCAATAACCCTTTAGAGCAATTTTAAGGTTGTATATGAATTTGTTTTGATTATATAAGATTTCTACGAAATCTCCCGGAGTAAGAGGTGGCATGTTACGTGGTGATCTCTGGATGTAGGGGATGTGGTGGCCTAGAAAATATAGAAAATATTTAAATATAATTGCTATAATATATTCCAAGAGGATTACTTATGTGTACATGTTGGTTTCGTCCTGTATTGGCTCCTCAAGTAATAAATTTGGTTGATTCTGCAAAGGTTTTCACATCACTTTCAGATCGTGAGCACTATAAAGAAATTACTCACCCTCCCGAAGGCTGGAGACACCTCTATGGATTGCAATATCGATTTTGAACGATACTTTCCTCACCCGAAGTTACCAATGATACTACTGCGTCGCTGTGAGTCCTGGAAGATATATATGTACGTTTAAGGAGAGTGAGCTTTTCGAATTCCAAATAATACCTAGTATATCCGCCGATATAAGGAATTCTTGGAATCAGAGGACCGTTGCCCCTATAAGCTGTTTTAATAATGATTTTGTCACAAATAGTATTGGAAAATCGAAGTTGGTCCTGAAATTAGAATTACGTAGAATTAAGTTTAATAAGCATATTTAATTAATTTAAAATTTTATTTACCTTTCTAAAGATGATGAAAGGCAGGCAGGGGTACCGCGCGAAGTTCTTCTGAATACCTTAGAAATGGAAATAGATAATGGGAATAGATAATTAGTGTTTTCGGAAATTGAAAATAATTTACCTGACCCAGTCTCACGCACAATAAAGTAGTAGAGTACAGCCGTTAAAATAACGTAATCACAAACAGAAAAGCGACAAGATTTCTTTTGCACAACCTGAATTTTCTGACGTTTTACATCGTTATTGGGGCTGCCCGTAGCCCAAAGCGTAAATCGAATCAAATCAAATTTTATTCACCAAAACAGTACCGAAACAAGCCGATTCGGAAAAGTACTAGAGAGTTCAAAATAGTGGGCTTTGTATATAAAAAGCTTTGGTAGGTGAAGCGGGCAGTCTCTGACAAAAAAAAAAGAGAAGTCCAGTGTCAAAGTGTCAAGCGAATCGATGAGGTCGGAGAAGGAAAAGGTTTTTTAAAAAAAAGGGAACAAAGTAATAGTCGATAAGTTCAAAGAATAGAAAAAAATTAAAAGAAATTAGAAAGGAAATAGCTTTACCAAGTGGTTCAAAGCAGGAAAAACGGAGGGAAGGAAAGCCTTTAAACAAAGAGGATTGGAAGGAACGTCGTTTGTGGGAAGGTCTTTGGTCAGCACGGGATAACTGGACTAAAATTGGAAAATTCATAAAGCGAAAAAGATAAGTATTATTTTTCCACTTATTAGATGCAGCTCCAAGTTGAGCATAAAATTGTTCCTGCATTCGGGATTTATAAATATGGTGTTTAGTATTTTTTTTTTATTCGCGTGCTACCTCCCTTGCCAGTTTAACTGTTTCGGGCTCGATTAGTCTGAGTCACATTACGTGTGAAATTTCGATAAGTAGTTCATCAATAGATTTAGAGTTTCAATTATAACGTTTGGTCGACTAAAAGAAAGAAGTGATAAATATAAAGTTCTGTTTTCTTATTTAAGAGTTCGTGGACTCGAAAGAGAAACCACGTGGCGCCCAACAGGTGTTAAGGCGCAGCGCATATAACCCCACCCTTCTCCAGCTCTAGCCGGGTGGACACTGTTCAGTAAAAAAGCCTTCTTTACTGGTTGATGGTTTATTAAAAAGTAAAATATGTACATTTTATTATCCTATTTATACAAAATTTAGTCTGGGAAATAAAATTAAGAATAACCAAAAAAGTGCTTAGTTCACAATATACCATATATTGTGAGAATGTAAAATTCTCACAAGAAAGGTGAGTAGCACGAGATAGGTACATACATACAGGTGGTGATAGGTACGTAAGTACATGCCCGTGCAAAAACTGCAGCGTCTGGAGTTCGCATGGTAGAATTTTCCGGTGAAATATGAATTCCCTCAGAATGAATACGATGCGACGTGAGAATTATTTTATGTGATTAGCGCTGGACTAATCACGATGCGACGTGGGAATTATTTTATGCGATTAGCACTGGGCTAATCATCCTGCCCCCTTGGGTTGCTGCGCAACACAAAATCTTCATTGTTATCCGGCTGGCTCCGTCTTGCGGGTACTGGAGGTATAGAATAGCAATGTGGTGGCATTTTCCTGGAGCAAACCCCGTGGTTCCATTTGGTAAACATCCAATAGGTGCATCCGATCATAAGAGCTGCTAGAAGCATGTAACTGATGGTGTAATGATGTATGTCGTGATGCGATAGTCCCTGGGGCAATGCTTTCGAGTACTGCTTGAGATCCTTAACCTTGTTGGTCAACACATCTATTTCATGATCGTTGGATTTTAGATGAAGCTCTGAAGAAATGTATGGGTGCCCTCTTTTTGCTGAATGCGGGTCTTCATCCAAGGATAGAGTTAAATTTATGCGTGGAATAAATGCTGATATGGTCTTGCTTTGATAACGCCCGTGACCAGTAATCGTCATAGAGGTCTGTTTGATTGAACAATCTGGTCGAAGTTTTAGAATTCCATTTTTCTGTAGAGTCTTAGTTGTTACTGCTGTTCCACATACAATGTTGAATGTGGTTTCACTGTCGAGATGGTAGAGCCAACTGTTTGGAGTATGTAGCTGTATCCAAAGATTTGATCGATTTGAGCTGCGAAGGTGGCAGTTGGAAGAGAGTGTTTGTCTGTGGTTAAGCAGCTCCATTTCGCACTGGCTGACGTTGGCCTTTAGATTGAAAATGGGATGATTCTGGTCACATAGATACTGATCTTCTCTTAAGTGTTGACATTTGTTTAACTCTGCTTGAGATAGTGGGTAATATCTCTCCCTGGGAAGACTCACGATGAGATAATCTGATGATGGCTTGATTAATAGGAGTTTGTCTCCTTGTTGAATGGGAACAGGTATCATCTTGAATAACTGAAAGTATTCATCCAGGACGAGTGGAATCCGTATGTCAAATAAAATGTATGATTCTCCTATCCTGGTTCCAACTGTCATTAGGTTGTAAAGGAGTAGCACGCCATCCTTCACATTTCCTGGAATAGTTAGAGTTGATGGAATATGGTCCTTTATTAAAGTCAACTGGTCTCGGAGTTGCATCGGGGTAATTAATAATGGGCTAATCTTGTTGTGGTGAATATCTGTTATGACGTCTAATAAAGCATTTTGAGCTCTGTGGTAGTTTTGAAGAACTAGTGTGGTTAGCACCGATAAGGCACTGAAAGCTTGGGTAGCTTGCTGCTCCAGCTGAACGTCATCAACAAACTTACTGAATGCAAGTATATGGTCTTCAATTGCCTTGAATTGTTCTTGATTTGATTCCTCTTGACGTTTCATGATATTGGTTGTAGTTTCTAAAACTGATGTTTGGTTTTTTGCTAGCTGCATTAAGTAACCCTCGTTGCTTCTTGTTTTTTCGATTTCTTCTTCAATGTACTTGGCGTAGGACGAGTCCAGGATGCCAAATAGTTTGTTCGCAACGTTACCTATTAAGTCAAGAGGTGACCTTTTATGTGGAACTCGGTCTCGGCCGCCTTGTTTGTGGAGAATTTCATTGGCTTCTTCAATTTGCGTGAGTTGATGTTGAAATTGGGAAAGTATTTCCAAACAGTGGTCTCTTCTGAGTGTTGTTGTATTGCATAACTTGCTTATTTCTCCAATGCATTTTCGGATTCCCGCTAGTTCGCTCCAGTAATTATCTAGATTGTAGTATGCAAGAATGGTCCACTGGCTGTTTATTAGATGTGCATGTCCTAGTGACTCAAAGAATATTCCTGGATTACTTGAGAATGGTGTTACTTCGGCCGGCTCCCTTAGCGGGCTTCCGAAGGCTGGCATTATAAGTGAGGTTAGCATGAGCAATTTTAAAGCCGCTGATGAGCTAATAGATCTTGCCGTGGGGCTTCTATTCGTCTCTGTAGCGTTAGTGGGATTTTTCTTGAAATTTTCCATAAATGGTGAATTCTTCCAATTAGAATTGATTGGCAAGAACCTTCCTCGCAGCGGGTGATAGGGTCGTTTGTGTTTCATCCTCTTTGCTGGTGGCTCTCCTTCTACGTCCTTGTGGGATGGTCCTGGCGCCTGATTAAAGGTTAGAAAGGATGTTTTCGGTAGCGTTCCCTCGACTGATTTGGAGTCGTTCTTGAGGTTGCTGCCACTGGCATTCCCGTTGAGATCTTCTGGTCTATATTGCTCCTCCGGCAAGGGACAGAGTTTATAAGTGGTCCGTTTAAAAATTCCAGAGGGGATTTTGACACTAACAACTCTAGTAAGTTTGTCGGCGCCGTCGAAAGTTTCTATGACGCGGCCTAGCGACCATTTCAATGGTGGTAAGTTCGCCTCTCTTATCACGACTAAAGTTCCAGGTTTTAGGTTTGGCTTTATACTCCTCCATTTGTTCCGCGTTTGCAGCTCCTGTAGGTATTCAGCCGACCAGCGCTGCCAAAATGTTTGTTGAATATGTTGAATACGGCGAAATCTTGTTAATTTGTCGATGTTTCTTTCAGCGACATCAGTTTCGGCGCATGCTGTCAAGGGGCTTCCCGTCAAGAAGTGTCCTGGGGTTAGTGCCTCGAGGTCATTGGGATCTGAAGACATGGGTGTTATTGGCCTGGAATTAAGGATGGCCTCTATCTGGACAATTACTGTGTGTAATTCCTCGTATGTCAAATTGGCATTTCCCGTATGGCGAATCAAGTGATTCTTGGCGGATTTCACTGCCGCTTGCCACAGTCCTCCGAAGTGAGGCGATCGTGGTGGTATGGGCTTCCACTCAATGTGATTTTTAATGCATAATTGAGCGAGTGATGACTGTAAATCCTGCGACAGGAGCATGTCCTTTAGTTCCTTTAAATGTGTTCGTGCTCCTAGGAAGTTCGTTGCGTTGTCGCAAAAGATAGTAGCACACAGACCTCTCCGGGCAATGAATCTTTTTAGAGCGTTAAGGAAAGCTTCGGCACTCAGATCACTGACCAATTCTAAATGGACAGCCTTTGTAGTGAAGCATACAAAGACAGCTATGTACGCCTTTGTAGGTGCCTTTCCTCGTAGTTTGTGATGAATCATGATGGGTCCACAAAAGTCGACTCCTGTGGTGTGAAAGGGTCTTGTTGGCGTCACACGTTCCACAGGTAGGTCTCCCATCATTTGATCAACGGGCTTCGGCTTACATCTGAAGCAACGGATACATCTATGGACAGTATGGCGCGCCAACCTTCTAGCGTCTATGACCCAGTATTTCTGCCTCGCGATTGCAGTTAGCGCTTGAGGTGCTGCGTGCATATGTTGGTTGTGTAGATAATTGAATAGAAGTTCACTCAGTTTGTGGTCCTTGGGCAGAAGAATCTGGTTCTTGGCCTCTTGGCTGAGTTTTGAATTTTTCAGCCGTCCGCCGACCTTTATGATTCCTGTAGAGGCGTCTACAAACGGCGTTAAATGTTGAATAGAATGGTGAGTATCAAGTGCTTCCCCTTTCTTTAATGATGAGTATTCGTGCTGGAATGCTGTGCGTTGAATATTTTTTATAATTCCGTTCAAGGCAATGTCTAGCTCTGCAATAGATACTTCGCCCATCTTCCTCGATCCCTTGGGAGATTTGCAATTTTGAAAGAATCTGAAACAGTATGCAAAGATTCTCTGTAATTTTAAAAATGAGTTACAATGATTCACAGGTGTGACTAGATCAACATGTTTGACTCGTTCTATGGCTGTGAAGACGGATTTTTTTGTTTTGGCTTCTGGAATCTCGTCTGGTATTTTGAAGGCAAATGTGGGCCATTTTTCTTCAGGTTCAGATAGATGCCTTGGACCTTTGAACCACAGAGTTGATTGGCTGAGGGCATCCGGGAATACTCCACGGGAGATTATGTCAGCTGGATTTTGTGTTCCTTCAATGTGTCTCCATTGCTGTGGCTGAGTCAATTGTAGTATTTTTTCAACCCGATGTGCTATGAAGGTACTCCACGTATAAGACGGTGATGAGATCCAGGCGAGTACAATGGTAGAGTCAGTATGATACACAATTCTTGAAGGGTTTATTTGCATGCATTGAGATACTCTTTCCACTAATTCTGTCATGAGTAGCGCGGCACATAGTTCCAATCTTGCAAGCGTAGTAGCCTTTACTGGTGCTAGTCGTGACTTGGCGCATAACAGTCTTACTCTGCTTTCTCCTTGCGTATTCATTGATCTGAGGTAGCAGCAAGCCCCATAGGCGGACTCACTGGAGTCTGAAAAGGCGTGTAATTGGATGTTGACTGAGTTTGAAAATAGTACGTGTCTTGGAATTTTTATTGCTCGTAATCCTGGTAGACTCTTCTTAAATTTCATCCATTTATTTTTGTGAATTGCGGGTAGTTCTTCGTCCCACGAGCATTTGGCCTTCCAGAGGTCTTGTAGAAATAGCTTTCCTAATACAGTTACTGGTCCTATTAACCCAAGAGGATCGAAAATACGGGCTACTTCGGATAACACTGTGCGTTTGGTAAGTCCTTGTGTTTCACCTTCAGTTGCTTGATACTGAAAACTGTCTTCCTTTAGTTGCCAGATTAATCCGAGAGTTTTCGTTACTTCGCCATTGTCAATGAGTAGCATCTTCTCTTTGTGATCTTCTGGTACATTTCGTAAGGTATCTGGGTGGTTAGCACAAAATTTCCTTAATTCGAAACCGCCGCCTTTCAGGAGCTCTGTTAGGTCGTTCTTTAATTTGAGCAAGCTCCTGTCAGGATGTCGTCGACATAGGTATTTCCTAAAATCATATTTGCAGCTTCGGGAAATGTATCGTATTCTGCTAAGGCTAATTGATTCAGGCATCTCGTCGCGAGGAATGGAGCGGCGGCTGTTCCGTAAGTCACGGTGTTTAGCTGGTATGTTTGCAGAGGCTTCTCTCTGTCATCTCTCCATAAAATTAGTTGGTACTTTCTGTCGTTTGGGTGGACATTGATCTGCCGATACATTTTGCAGATGTCTGCTGTCATTGCGTACTTGTACATTCTGAATTTTGTTATGATGGTGAAAAGATCTGGCTGAACGGTGGGACCAACCATCAAGATATCATTGAGGGATCTTCCGGATGATGTTTTCGCTGAGGCATCAAATACTACACGGAACTTGGGCTTGTTGGTATCTGCCTTTGCTACACAGTGATGGGGCATGTAGTAATGATCGGTAGGAATGGCTTCCTTTGCTATCGGTTGCATGTGCCCGAGTTCTTGGTATTCTGTCATGAAATCATGATATTGCCTTTTGAGATCGGCATTTCTCTCCAGTTTTCTTTCTAATGCATAAAAGCGCTTTGAAGCAATTTCCAGGGACGACCCCAAAGTAGTTGGTAGCTCACGAAAGGGTAGTTTGACGATATATTGTCCTGACGCGGATCTTTGGAAGGTATTTTGGAAATGCTCCTCACAGAGGATTTCTTCTCTTGACTTGTACTTGGATGGTGAATCGTGATGCTCCAACTCCCAAAATTGTTGCAACTGTTTGTCCAGTGCTGAAACTGAGGGTTGTGTTGCGATGTGACAGCTTTGAGTGCAGCCAGCTTGAGTTGGCACCTTTCCAGCAAAAATCCATCCAAAGTGGGTATTTTGAAGCAGTGGCAAGTTGCGTAGTCTTATTTGACCTTCTTGCAAGAGTTGAAAGAATAATTCAGCTCCCAATAACATGTCGATGGCCTGAGGTTTATAGAACGCGGGGTCTGCTAGCTGGATGCTAGTTGGAATAACCCAGTTCGATGCTTTGATGTATTGTGATGGTTGGTGCTCGCTGATAGTTTTTAAGATAACAGCATTGATGACTGCTGAAAAGCTCTTCACTCTTGAATGTATCGTGAGAGTGGTTTCGTACTTAGCAGTTGTTGCGATTCCACCAACACCACTAATCGGCAGTGAAGTTTTGCTGCGTGGTAGTCCCAGAGCCTGTACGAGTCGTTCGCAGATAAAGTGGAGCTGTGAGCCCGAGTCCAAGAGTACCCTACAGTTGACCGGGACTCCTGAGGCATTAATGACCTTGATTATTGCTGTTGCTAATAGAATCTGCGAGCGTGTTGACGCCTGTAAGCTAGATATTTGTGAGTTTGTTGTCTCAGATGGAGTAGAACGACTAATCTCCTGGAACTGAGAAGTGGAGTCAAGTTGTCTGGTAGCTCCTGAACTGCCTCTGGTCACTTGTTGATAGTTCATTGGTGCTAAGTCTGTGCTCCGACGAACGATGCCTTGTCGTGATTTCGCTTGAATAAGGTTTCTTGGCTTCTCTGATTGACGAGAGTTGTGTATTAATGTGTTATGGCGTTTGCCACATTTCATACAGCCTCTTGATGTGCAATCGTGTACTGTATGGTCTAGCTTTAGGCAATTGGGGCACAATTTGAACTGCCTGATGAGCTGAATCCGATTATCTAATGTTGCATAGAGGAATTTTGGGCACCTAAAAACTCCATGATCTGCCTTGCATACTGCGCACTTCAATGCCTGGGATGATGCCGTCAACGTAGATACCCTCTTGCGTTCTTCCTTCGTCTGGATTACTTCAAGCATCTGAAACCTTGTTTCCATGAATTTGAAGAAATCGTCCATTGTCTGCAATTTGTGCGGTGCTTTAAGTGACTGCTCATATAATCTCCTGGATTCCCTATCGAGCTTCTGAGTGAGTAAATGAAGCAGTATGGGGTTCCACTGCTTGATATCGATGCCACTGTTCTCCAATGCTAGTAGACATTCCTTGCTAGTGTCATGCAATCTTTTGATTCCCGAGCCTGATTCGGTTGTGAGAGCAGCTTGATATAGTAACTGATTGAGAATTGCTGTTACTATAGCCCTCGGATTGTCATACCTCTCTAAGAGTAACTTCCAAGCTACTGAGTAGTTATCGTCAGTAGCTTGTAAATGTTTTATTAGTCCGCTGGGTTCACCTGTCAGATTTGCCTTCAAGTAGTATAATTTTTCGGCCCCACCCAGAGGCCTGTTGTGAATGAGTTGACTGTACAAGTCTTTGAACTGCCCCCATTTGGTGTAGTTTCCGTCAAAGATTGGAAGTGTTAACTTTGGGAGTTTAACGTTTCCATTTATCGTGGTCACTGATTGTTCGTCAAGCTTTCCTTGTAGCCTTGTTGCTGTTTCTTGGAAATGATCTTCAATCTTCGTATATTCGCGAATATCGTAGTAGTCATCATCAAGTTCTGCCATTATTTGCCCATGTAAGGAGGCTATGGTGTCCCAATATTGATTGAAGGACCTCAGTTTTTGTGTGTAGTATGCCCTTGGATGTGGATTTGGATGTTCGCGTTCAATTACCTTGATGATTCGCTCTAGCGCAGCAATGGTGGCCTTCACTTGTTTTCTCATTTTCAGGCTTCCCGTCAGTGGCACTAATTCGTCCTGGTGTTCGGGCTCGTCTGTATGTGATGATGTGGCTGTCGATACCTCGAGTCGCTCACTCAATCTTTGCAAGAATTCATTGTAGACCTTCTCTACTTGATTAAAGTAGTTTTTCACAAAGTAAGAATGCTCTTTGTTGCAGTCCTCACTTTCAACTATTTCGTCGTGATTCTCGCAAAACTTAGTCCATAAGTCATTGAGCCTTCCTTCGTAGCCTTTCGTGTTTTCTATAGTTCTCCGCACAATGCTTTCCTTCCTGAAATTCTCAAGCAGTTGAGAAATTTCCTTGCCAATTCCTGACTGTGCTGCGGTTAGTTTTTGCATGTTGATTTGCTTCTGACTTTAACACTGCTACAGGTGGTGATAGGTACGTAAGTACATGCCCGTGCAAAAACTGCAGCGTCTGGAGTTCGCATGGTAGAATTTTCCGGTGAAATATGAATTCCCTCAGAATGAATACGATGCGACGTGAGAATTATTTTATGTGATTAGCGCTGGACTAATCACGATGCGACGTGGGAATTATTTTATGCGATTAGCACTGGGCTAATCATCCTGCCCCCTTGGGTTGCTGCGCAACACAAAATCTTCATTGTTATCTGGCTGGCTCCGTCTTGCGGGTACTGGAGGTATAGAATAGCAATGTGGTGGCATTTTCCTGGAGCAAACCCCGTGGTTCCATTTGGTAAACATCCAATAGGTGCATCCGATCATAAGAGCTTCTAGAAGCATGTAACTGATGGTGTAATGATGTATGTCGTGATGCGATAGTCTCTGGGGCAATGCTTTCGAGTACTGCTTGAGATCCTTAACCTTGTTGGTCAACACATCTATTTCATGATCGTTGGATTTTAGATGAAGCTCTGAAGAAATGTATGGGTGCCCTCTTTTTGCTGAATGCGGGTCTTCATCCAAGGATAGAGTTAAATTTATGCGTGGAATAAATGCTGATATGGTCTTGCTATGATAACGCCCGTGACCAGTAATCGTCATAGAGGTCTGTTTGATTGAACAATCTGGTCGAAGTTTTAGAATTCCATTTTTCTGTAGAGTCTTAGTTGTTACTGCTGTTCCACATACAATGTTGAATGTGGTTTCACTGTCGAGATGGTAGAGCCAACTGTTTGGAGTATGTAGCTGTATCCAAAGATTTGATCGATTTGAGCTGCGAAGGTGGCAGTTGGAAGAGAGTGTTTGTCTGTGGTTAAGCAGCTCCATTTCGCACTGGCTGACGTTGGCCTTTAGATTGAAAATGGGATGATTCTGGTCACATAGATACTGATCTTCTCTTAAGTGTTGACATTTGTTTAACTCTGCTTGAGATAGTGGGTAATATCTCTCCCTGGGAAGACTCACGATGAGATAATCTGATGATGGCTTGATTAATAGGAGTTTGTCTCCTTGTTGAATGGGAACAGGTATCATCTTGAATAACTGAAAGTATTCATCCAGGACGAGTGGAATCCGTATGTCAAATAAAATGTATGATTCTCCTATCCTGGTTCCAACTGTCATTAGGTTGTATAGGAGTAGCACGCCATCCTTGATATTTCCTGGAATAGTTAGAGTTGATGGAATACGGTCCTTTATTAAAGTCAACTGGTCTCGGAGTTGCATCGGGGTAATTAATAATGGGCTAATCTTGTTGTGGTGAATATCTGTTATGACGTCGCATTTTGAGCTCTGTGGTAGTTTTGAAGAAAATGACAAACCCATCTTAAAGGAGTAAATTATAATTAAGTGCCCATTTACCCCGTAAGCCCTTACGCAATAAGCCTTTAGAGCAATTTTAAGGTTGTATATGTATTTGTTTTGGTTATATAAGATTTCTACGAAATCTCCCGGAGGAAGAGGTGGCATGTTACGTGGTGATCTCTGGATGTAGGGGATGTGGTGGCCTAGAAAATATAGAAAATATTTAAATATAATTGCTATAATATATTCCAAGAGGATTACTTATGTGTACATGTTGGTTTCGTCCTGTATTGGCTCCTCAAGTAATAAATTTGGTTGATTCGGCAAAGGTTTTCACATCACTTTCAGATCGTGAGCACTATAAAGAAATTACTCACCCTCCCGAAGGCTGGAGACACCTCTATGGATTGCAATATCGATTTTGAACGATACTTTCCTCACCCGAAGTTACCAATGATACTACTGCGTCGCTGTGAGTCCTGGAAGATATATATGTACGTTTAAGGAGAGTGAGCTTTTCGAATTCCAAATAATACCTAGTATATCCGCCGATATAAGGAATTCTTGGAATCAGAGGACCGTTGCCCCTATAAGCTGTTTTAATAATGATTTTGTCACAAATAGTATTGGAAAATCGAAGTTGGTCCTGAAATTAGAATTACGTAGAATTAAGTTTAATAAGCATATTTAATTAATTTAAAATTTTATTTACCTTTCTAAAGATGATGAAAGGCAGGCAGGGGTACCGCGCGAAGTTCTTCTGAATACCTTAGAAATGGAAATAGATAATGGGAATAGATAATTAGTGTTTTCGGAAATTGAAAATAATTTACCTGACCCAGTCTCACGCACAATAAAGTAGTAGAGTACAGCCGTTAAAATAACGTAATCACAAACAGAAAAGCGACAAGATTTCTTTTGCACAACCTGAATTTTCTGACGTTTTACATCGTTATTGGGGCTGCCCGTAGCCCAAAGCGTAAATCGAATCAAATCAAATTTTATTCACCAAAACAGTACCGAAACAAGCCGATTCGGAAAAGTACTAGAGAGTTCAAAATAGTGGGCTTTCTATATAAAAAGCTTTGGTAGGTGAAGCGGGCAGTCTCTGACAAAAAAAAAAGAGAAGTCCAGTGTCAAAGTGTCAAGCGAATCGATGAGGTCGGAGAAGGAAAAGGTTTTTTAAAAAAAAAGGAACAAAGTAATAGTCGATAAGTTCAAAGAATAGAAAAAAAATTAAAAGAAATTAGAAAGGAAATAGCTTTACCAAGTGGTTCAAAGCAGGAAAAACGGAGGGAAGGAAAGCCTTTAAACAAAGAGGATTGGAAGGAACGTCGTTTGTGGGAAGGTCTTTGGTCAGCACGGGATAACTGGAGTAAAATTGGAAAATTCATAAAGAGAAAAAGATAAGTATTATTTTTCCACTTATTAGATGCAGCTCCAAGTTGAGCATAAAATTGTTCCTGCATTCGGGATTTATAAATATGGTGTTTAGTATTATTTTTTTTATTCGCGTGCTACCTCCCTTGCCAGTTTAACTGTTTCGGGCTCGATTAGTCTGAGTCACATTACGTGTAAAATTTCGATAAGTAGTTCATCAATAGATTTAGAGTTTCAATTATAACGTTTGGTCGACTAAAAGAAAGAAGTGATAAATATAAAGTTCTGTTTTCTTATTTAAGAGTTCGTGGACTCGAAAGAGAAACCACGTGGCGCCCAACAGGTGTTAAGGCGGAGCGCATATAACCCCACCCTTCTCCAGCTCTAGCCGGGTGGACACCTTATGCGGTTATAAAACGGCGTAACCCCATGTCTACCGCTATCCTTTCAAAGGGGGCTCCGACATTATACTTATGCATTTCTCCTCTGCTTCTGTGTTGCGGCCCTTTGCAAACAGCACAGACAGTGCTTCTGCGACACCACTCCTCCACATCTTCTCGCATATGTAGACAATAAAAACTTTCTCGTATTTTGGAAATGGTTTTGTTCACTCCCAAATGTCCTCTCTACCGTGCATTTCTTCTAGAACATCTTTGACGTTTGATGCCGGAACGACTATCCGCATTCGGAAAGATTCGCCAGGCATTAAGTGCTTCCCACTTGCGGTTTAATATACCACATTCAACATGCAGAGAGTTCCATTGAGCCCAGTAACTTTTCAGCTTCTAACTCTGTTCCGAAATACCCTTCCAGTCTGCTCTTACCATGTCTTCTTTCAAAGCAAGAATAGGTGAAATGTCCGGATTTTCTCGTTGCGCTGTTCGCAGGTCCTCGTTTTCCCAACCTGTAGATGGTTCCACGGTTACCAACTGTATAGTTGCTGTTGTTTCCTTTTCTTCTATCCGAGCGCATATATTTGCATTCAAGTTTGCATGGACGTCGTGAAAGAACGTCTGCATTTCCATGGATACGACCTCTTCGGTATTGTATTTCAAAATCATAAGCCTGAAGGTGGAGTCGCTCTATCCATCTCGCCACTTGTCCCTCAGGATTCTTAAACTGCAGAAGCCATTTAAGCGCTGCATGTTCGGTGCGAAGAATGAATTTCTGCCCGTGGAGATATTAATGAAAATGCATTGATGAAATTTCAATGGCAAGTAGCTCCTTTCTTGAATCACAAAAATTTTTCTCTGAATTTGAAAGTGCTTTGCTATAGTAAGCTACTGGAACTTCTTGACCATTCTCCTCCTGCGAAAGCACTGCACCAATACCTTCATTGCTGGCATCCGTGTCTAATATAAATGTCTTTCCCAGCATTGGATAGTGAGGTACTGGAGCTTCACAGAGCTGTTGCTTCAAATTTTCAAAATTTTCGTTGCATTTATCCGAACATATGAACGGCTTTCCCTTTTCTGTAAGTTGATGTGGGCTTCTTGCTGTAGCTGCAAAACCTTTCACGAATCGCCTGAAGTACGTAGCTATTCCAAGATAACTCGGTAATTGATGTTTGTCCTTTGGAGCTGGCCAATTTTTGACGGCTTCTATCTTCTCTGGATAGGTTCTTACTGCTTGTGATGAACCTATGTGCCCTAAATATTTAACTTCATTTTTTAATAGAGCACATTTACTCGCACTGAGCTTCAATTTTGAATCTATAAGTCTTTGAAGTACGTCTCGTAAGTTGTTTTCATGTTCCTTGAATGTCCTTCCGATTACTATTATATCATCCAAATATACAAGTCATGTGTTCCAGGTTAAACCACGTAGAACACATTCCATTAGTCGTTCGAATGTGGCTGGATCATTACATAACCTATGTAAATGGCATTACTTTGAATTGCCATAAGCCACCACCAACTGAGAAAGCAGTTTTCTCTCGATCCTCGGGATGTATTTCCACATGCCATTAACCACTCTTCAAATCCAGCGTGGAAAACCATTGCACACCGGAAAAGCTATCCTACGTGTCATCAATCCTTGGTAATGGATAGCTATCTTTTCTCGTCACGTTATTTAGTTGGCGGTAGTCTACACAGAATCGAGTACTGCCATCCATGTTCCTAACCAGAACAACCGGCGATATCCAAGGGTTGTTAGATTCCTCTATTATGCCTTGTTTCTTCATGGAGTTCATCATGTCTGCAACTTCTGGTTGTTTTGCTAATGGCAATCTTCGTGGTGTCTGTCGAATGGGCCTGGTATCTCCTGTATCGATCCGATGCTGGACAATATTTGTTTTACCATAGTCATCATCATTGATTGCTATTAATTCCGAAAATGCATCGATCACCTCTTTGGCATCGTTGTGTTGTTGTTCACTTAAGCCACTGGACGAAAGAAGTTTCTGAACCTGTTGGGTGGTAGCTGGTATAGTTTTTGTCTCCTTGACATTACTACCATTATCAAAATTGACGATTTGGTAAACGGGTTCACAATTTCCAATTATAGCACCTTCTCTTAGTTGTACCTCATTTTCGGATGTGTTAAGCACTCTGACTGGTAATAATGTTGCACCTTCTGCCTTCACTAAAGTCTTGCCACAATGATGTTGGATGTAACTTTTGTGGGGTTAGGCTCCACCAGATAGAATCGGCAGGTCCAGATGTCATCAGTAAGCTTTGTCCATATTAATGTCTCGGAGCATGGCGAAAGAGTAATATTTTCGCAGACCATCGTCCTTTATTTCGCAGGATGATCTGCTCCTTCTTCTAGTTTCATATATATTTCTATTTGAGAATCCGCTCTCCGACATCCAGACTTATTTTGTATGTGGTCATGAAATCTATTCCAAGAATGCATTCATGCATTATGTCTGAAACCAGGAAAGTGTGATGAAATAGTAGTTCGCCTTGTTGAACATCTAAAGTTATTTCTCCAAAGACCTGTGCTGCTGCTCCAGTTGCTGTTCTTAGTATATATTTGGTGGTGTTGTGAAGCCATTTGTTCTTAACAAGATCTGAGTAGTTATTCTATGTGAGTTCTGGCTCACTATTTTATCTTCCAGGATTTCCCACAGATGGCGCCACCGTCGCTAGGTGGTTTGAGTACATGGTAAATGTAGGCTTTGTCTTGGATGTATTGGTTTGTGTCTTGGATGCACCATTGTGTCTTGGGTGCACCATTGAGTCTCGACTGCGCCCTAGCGGGATTAACCGGTACTACCAGGATGTGTCATTTGGTTTTGGCTGCGCTCTAGCGGCTTTAGCCTGTACTACCAGCAGTGTCTTGGCTGTATTGGTTTGTGTCTTGGATGTTGGGGTAACGAGATCACTTTGGGGATACGAGATCACTTTCGGCACTCTCCAGCATAGGGAAATAACATTGGATTTCGATTTTGTTTCTGGAGCTCGCTTATTTTTCATCTCGAGTTTAGGGGATACGAGATCACTTTAGGGATACGAGATCACTTTCACCACTCTCCAGCATAGGGAAATAGCATAGAATTTCAAGTTTTTCTGGAGTTCGCATATTTTTCATCTTGGACTCGTAGCCTCTAAGTTAAGTTAAGTTATTCATCTCAGTTAAGTTAAGTTAAGTTAAATTATTCATCTCGAGTTTTGGGGATACGAGATCACTGTCAGTACTATGCAGCAACTGCGCCCTAGCGGCATTAGCCGATACTACCAGCATGCTCTGGTGTGTCTTGACTGTACTGGTTTATGTCTTGGATGCACCATTGAGTCTTGACTGCACTCTAGCGGTATTAACCGGTACTACCAGCATGCTCCGGGATGTGACATTTGGTCTTGACTGCGCCGTAGCGGCATTAGCCGGTACTACCAGCATGCTCCGGTACTACGGATTTCTTGGATGTGTTGTACGGTTCTCTTGGATAAGTGAAGTTTTTTGCTTCACTTTTGCCCACACGTCGCAGCATGCAACGGGTTTTTTGGAAGTGTGGTGCGCCTAAATGTAGGCCTTTGTTGTTTAAGAGTGTTGCTGTTTTGAATTAATATTAGTAATAATTGATTTTTCTTGAGCGCCTAAATGTAGGCTTTTGGTTTTGAACTAATATTACTAATAATTAAAGTTAACGCTAGGAAATTTTTGTTCATGTCAATGGATTCTAGATGGAGGGTATGTGGGGGAATAATAAAGATAGGGAGGGGGTAATGAAATTTTCATCAGAAATCCTCTACGGGCTCTGGTTTTCGAGATATTAGCGTATTAATAATTCAAGTTATTTTTGCTCATGGAAATAAATTCTTGGCGGTGTGGGGTGGGAGGGGGAACGAAATTTTCATCAGGAATCCTCTACGGGCTTTGGTTTTCGAGATATTAGCGCCATTTGTTTGGGCGCAAACGCCATTTCTTGAGTAAGGTACCCTAGCGGCCTTAGCCGGAACTACCAGCATGCCTTGGTTTTGCTGTGTTCTTTTATTAGCGGGAGAGTTCTAGATATCAGCATGACGTCATCATGGTTTTGCTGTTTTCAAATCTGCACGTTTTCTTAGCAAGGAAGTTGTAGATGTCAGCATCATTCGAATTTCACAACATGACATTGCCATAAACAGATTCTAAATGATGTCAGTGAGGGTTCTGGGGTATGTGAATTGAAAAGTCTTATGTTTTATAAACATTTGTTTTTATTTCCAATAAAATTTGAACTTGACAAGATGGTGCATTTGTGTTAACCTCTATTAGTTTTCCACATTGTATTCATTTTCGACGTTGATAATGATTTCACCCTCTCCAACTATCTTCTGCATCCAATGAACTTTTTCAGCTCCCTTTACATATATGGTTTTGTTTCGAAGGAGTGGTTCAACTATAGGGTACAGCTTGTGATACGGTATGTCGCCATCATCCCAGCGGAATCCATGAAAATTGTGTTGAAGCCATTTTAGTTGCCTCTTTTTTGCTGAAGTCAAATCTTTGTATCTGAACGGTGGTTGAAATATAAAGTGCTGCATCTGGTTTTCATTGTTTAAAATTGCCAGTTCTTTAGTGATAAATTCATTGAGGTTTATTTTGAATCCTTGGACGTCTACGATGACAGCCATCTTCTTAATTTAACTTTCTAACTTCACTTGTCCGCGGACTATATTCCACTATTCGATCGTGTAGAAGCAGGCAATATTCTGCTGTATTAGCCAGTATATTTTCAGATGTCTTGAATTCTAGCCTTATGTCAACAGGTGCAGTTTTTATTGTTTCATTTTGATGTGAGCAATCAATGACAGCAATCGGAGCATCGGTTTTGAACTTCTCCCATGTGAGGAACGGCTGATACTGATGACCATAGTATGATTGTGTAAACTTTATATACATCTCATAGAGCAATGCGTATCTATTCAAATCAAATTTCAAATTCAAATCATCATAGGGATATGATTCTGAGTTCAAATGAACTGTAACATCGGTGAGTTTGCAGTGATCAAATTTGCTAACATCCTTGGTTTTATCGTTCCTTCGATTCGTTTGTAATGCTAAGATGATAAATCGAGGTTTCTCCAGTTGAGTGGAAGTCTTGACTGACCAGGTTTGATGCGTGGATTCCGGTAGTACTAGACACTCATATATGTCCCAGCTGCGGAATGGTATTTGTATCGGGCGACCCCTCCCGATAATTTTAAATAGTTGCAGCTTTTCATCATCGGATACTGTAACATGCGGAATTCTCCATTGAAGTTTGCTAATTTCAATTTTCACTACATCAGTGGGTGATATAATGGCATTATCGTCTGTCCTGCTCCGGATCAATATGAGTTCATGTTTGGAATTTATAAGAATTTTCTTGTAATCTTCAGCGAATCCCAATAAATATTTCACAGGTACACAATAGTTAAACAGTCCATTGGCTGATATAACGGATGAATCTGGTGACCAAATGCCGTTAAGTAGTGTCCTGCTTACATTTGCATTTAGCGATACGTAGTTTTTTAATGTTGTCGGAATCCCAAGATTTCTTGTACGATCGATTTCCACTGCATTCAATTCAAAGCGTATTTCCTCAAAAATAAATGGTAGAACGTTGTTAGCTAATTTTGCAGTTGCTGAAACGGTTCCATCCCACAATGTAAAGAAAACTCCTGCTGGGTAGAAGATTCAAGTCCTGATGTTGTACAGAGATACGGATTTCATCGCTGTTTTTAAATGATGTTAGAAATGGTGAATAGGAGTGATATTCAAATTTAGTAACACTGTTATCAAAGCGAGCGTCTGGTGCAATATCTAGTATTCCTTTATTCATAGTTTCAGCGTTAAGCCTATCGAATTAAATATGCGGTATTTGCAGGTGTTTAATGTAGGTCTTGACCGCTTCAAGGTTGTCCGCTGATTAATGATCTTGTCTGCTCCGAACTCGTATTTATCATTATTGTTTATCACCATGCTGTGGCTTCAAATGTAACCTGATGGTTATAGTCTCTCCTCTGAAGTTGAGTAAGTCACCGTCTTGGTCAAGGAGCTTCAATGTTAGAGAACTTATACGTTTGGTGTTCACAGGCAAATAGATTACATTTTTGGGTACCTACACTATTTTATACCCAGGCCCCACGTTCGGTGAAAACTCGTGGAGAGTGTGTACTTGTGTGTGGTTGAAGAATGATCCTGATATAATATTACATTCGATGCGTATAGTACTTACTTTAATGATGTTGACTGGCAACTCTGATGTATGCACTATATTAGCAGATAAGTTTCTTTTACTGAATTCTAGCAGAGGAGCTATGGATATCTGTTTTTCAAAATGTATTTCTTCAGTTGCCTTAACTTCACTCTTCAATGTATTATTGTTAGCTTTTATCGCCACCTTTATCCTTTTCCCTTTCTTTATCCAAGTAGTACATATTTTGCTATATCATCACCAACCGCTATAGTTTCCATTGCTTGGTTATGACGTTTGCTTATTTTTAGCCTTAAGACCTATACCTAGCTTAATTTTAGCCTACATTGCGTTTGTTATAAACCAGGCGTTGGTACGTTCACTCAAATTTGCATCCGTAGATTTTGCACGCTGCCAGGCTTTTTCAGCTAATATTTTATCAGCTATATGTCGATCACTTGTATCTTTATGTCGCGAGTATGCTATATCGTGTTCCTTGCAGGCTGCATCCAGTGGATTAATGCCCGGATCTCCTCTCGTCAATCTTTGTTGTAACTTTGTTCCTGGTCCACAGTACTGATATCCCGGTAGATTTGTTGATGATTGAATTTAATAGTCCTCTGCCCCCTTTCAAAGATTTTCTGGAGCGTTTCGATTTGTGATCCGACATCTTATAAGGTTCCGATGATACTGTTGAAATGTAATATAAACAGGTGTACTTATAAGAATCCCGTTAGTCTTCAATGTGCGGTTCATTAACAACAACAAGCTTTTCCTGTTCGAAATGCTGATGTAGCTGTTATGAAGGTGAAAAAGAAGCATGGTCCTCTATTGCCTAATAGTATAAGGAGCATCATTGTTGGACCATCGAATTGTGGAAAAACTAATGTTATGATAAGTTTGCTGGAACATGCCAATGGTTTGAGATATGTAAATATTTACATATATTCCAAATCTTTACATCAACCAAAGTATGAATGCTTGAAGCGAGTGATGACTTCCATATCAGGATTGGGGTATTATATATTCTCAAACAACTGCGAAGTTCTACGACCAGAGGAAGCCAAACCACATTCAGTGTTTATTTTCGATGATGTAGCATGTGAAAACCAAGATAATGTGCGATCCTATTTTTGCATGGGTCACCACGAAGATATAGACAGCTTCTATCAGTGTCAAACATATACGCATATACCAAAGCACTTAATACGTGACAATGCTAATTTATTCATCTTATTCAAGCAAGATGACTTGAATTTGAAACATATCTATAATGATCATGTGAACACAGACATGAAGTTTGATAAATTTCGAAGAGCCTGTGCTGCGTGTTGGAATGATGAATATGGTTTCTTGATGATTGATAAGGATAGCTCATTAAACAAGGGGCGCTACCGTAAAGGATTTGATACCTTCATTGTACTATAAAAGGATGAAACATGCGAAATCTTCATAAGTCGAAGTTGTAACTCAGTCGAAAGCACACCGAATCCTGTGGACGTGCTGAGTAGATTAAAGCTGTTCACCTATTATCAGACCTGTTTGAAAAGCTGTTAACCTGTTATCAGACCTGTTTGAAAAGTTGTTAAGCTGTTATCAGAGCTGTTTTAAAAGCTGTTAATCAGTTATCAGAGCTGTTAAGCTGTTATCAGAGCTGTTTAAAAGCTGTTAAGCTGTTATCACAGCTGTTTGAAAAGCTGTTAAGCTGTTATCAAAGCTTTTTGGAATGCTGTTAAGCTGTTATCAAAGCTGTTTGGAAAGCTGTTAAGCTGTTATCAGAGCTGTTATCAGAGCTGTTTGAAAAGCTGTTAAGCTGTTATCAGAGCTGTTTAAAAGCTTTTAAGCTGTTATCAGAGCTGTTTGAAAAGCTGTTAAGCTGTTATCAGAGCTGTTTGGAAAGCTGTTAAGCTGTTATCAGAGCTGTTTGAAAAGCTGTTATCACAGCTGTTTGTAAAGCTGTTATCACAGTGTTTGTAAAGCTGTTAAGCTGTTATCAGAGCTCTTCGGAAAGCTGTTAATCTGTTATCAGAGCTGTTTGGAAAGCTGTTTACCTGTTATCAGACCTGTTTGAAAAGCCGGTATTCGTTAATATCGAAGATGAATGAAAATCTATTAGAGAAATCATCAAGACAAGGAATGCAGTGTGAAGGAAATTTAAAGCTCTAAGGATGGGAAGGATTGAAGCAGAAGCTCAACTTAAAAAAACCTTTAAGCCAATCACTAAAACCTTCAAAGAGTTTGTTAGAAGAGTCACATACGAGCCACCGAATATAGCCAAGTTTAGACAAAAGACACAAAAGAAGAAGAAGAAGAAGAAGAAGAAGAAGAAGAAGAAGAAGAAGAAGAAAAAGAAGAAGCCACTGACATTTTGGACCTTTTACCCCTCCAAAACGAAAATATGTGAAAATGGAGGCTAGTAGCACACCTATAAATAATGGAGATTATTCCTTAACATCTAGAAGAATTTGCAAACCTAAACATTCAAGAACATTGACAGCAAGGTGTCCTGTCACCTCCCCCGATACGTCTGGATACATAGTTTCAAACTATTTAAACCTATTCACTGATAACAATTGATCCAACCTATGGAGTTTACTATGATGACAACGCGTGGAGAATCGGTAATTCAACGTTTGATTTTGATGATGATGTAGGAAATACTGTTATCAAGGAGAAGAGCTTTAAAACAACTTTGGAGTTATGTGAGCTGCTATTTATGAAAGATCCTGTAAAAAGTCTATATACTAAAGAGAATTTAACTAATTATGGATCTATTTTGAGAGATACCAATGCATATAAACGTGACTATGCTGAAGATGGACAAATGAAGGGTACCAGAGCGGCTAAGTATAAAGCTATAATCAGTAAACTTATACAGCATAAAGGCATGGGACTAATGCGTCTGCCTAAAGAAAACATTGATCAAATTTACTGGGATGATCCATATGAATTAGTGGATAGACTGCGTCTTCTAATGGCATCAAAGCAGGCTGGACACACCAGTCACAACAATGAAATTGTATCTATCCTGGAGGAGTTGCGAGAAGCAGATATTATAGTTTAAATACTACTCCATTACCATACTTCTTCACAATCTACAGATGAGCGTTTACAAGTTTGGACGTTTCTCTAAGCGAGGATATCTTGGGAAATCAGGTGAACGTGGACCAACAGGAGCTCAGGGGTCAGCCGAGTGAACAAGGAACTCAAGGACCAGATGGTAAACAAGGAGCTCAGGGTCCAGCTGGTGAACAAGGAGAGCGGGGTATTGGATTTAATTGAACGATAAACGGAGACTACGATCTAAACTAAAAGTGTATAAAACGACTTGGTGAACCCCTTGAAAATGATAATGCTACTACGAAAGCCTATGTTGACAAGAAAATTAAAATAAGTGTGGAAGAAATAAGAAATACTATTAATATAGAGGTGACAAATTTAACGCTGCATATCAATGACGAAATCGCGAGGATTGAAAACTATCTGTTTACTTCAGTAATAAATAAGAAAGACTTGACACGTAAAGATGGTGTATATGAGTAAAAACTCTTGAGAAGTCAGTTTCATTTATAATTACGATGAGTAAGACGCAAGTGGTAAATGAGCTGCATAAACCAGCGAGAAAAAATTTAAACGGCGTCGTGTTATCATCAAAGGATTAGATGACTTGTGGCAGGCAGACTTGGTTGAAATGGATCCCTACAAGTATGTGAACAAGGGTTACCGCTATCTACTGACAGTAATTGATACCTTCTCCAAATATGCATGGGCAATTCCAATTAAAAGAAAAATTGGTGTAGAAGTAAGAGATGCCATGCCATCTATATTAAGCGAGGGACGAATACCTAAAAACCTACAGACTGATGATGGAAAGGAATTCTACAACAGCCTCTTTAAAAAATTTAGTGATGAAGCATGCAGTTAATCATTAGTCTATGTACAGTTTTCCTCAAAATCATCAATAGTGGAACGACTTACCCGAACTCTGAAGGATATGATGTGGCAGGAATTCAAGCTTTAATGGAACTTATCAGTGGATTGGTATGGTAAAGAAACTGCTCACTGAATACTACTCAAGAATACATCGAACTACAAAAATGAGACCACGTGATATCAACACCTCCAATGTGAAACAACTGCTTTCAACTGTATACAATCATATAAAAATTGTTGTTCCTGCAAAGTATAAAGTTTGAGATTTTGTACGCATCAGCAAATACAAGCATATATTTGAGAAAAGCTATACACTAAACTGGACAGCTGAGATTTTTTAAAATTATTAAAGTTCAAAACACAAACCCCATCACATATCAGCTGGAAGATTATCAAGGAAATCCAATCACAGGAGGCTTTGGAGCTGCCGAAAGTTAAACACCCAAACCTGTATCTCGTAGAGAAAATCATAAAGAAGAGTGGAGAATAAAGCTTACGTTAAATGGCTTGGATTTCATCAACACACAATTCTTGGATTAATAACAAAGATGTTTTATAATTTCTTGAAAAAACACCTTATAATACAATTTAAAATAAAATATAATTACTTTATACATGTAGCTATAATGCAAATTACTTTAATAAATGAAACTAAAACTATAATACATAATTTATTTACACTAGATTTAGATTCTTTCTGGGGCTGCCACTTGTTGATCTGATGAAATGGAGTAATGCCCCAAAGTTAAGTATGCATCGTCCCGCTCATAATATGTCGCTTATTATCATAAGCACTCATATCCACATAAATACACAGCTGCACACATCCACCCACGCCAACATACCACAGGCACTCATACTAAAGTAAACAACTGAAACCAAATTCAAGCTGACAAGTATACAGTCCCCCGATATAAATTCGCTTAGGGTATTTCACATAATTACTTAAGCCATACAGGTAACGTAGCCCAATCCAACACACCACATACAATCCTAGTCGTAGCATCAGATATTGCCACTAAAGCTCTCAGCCAACCTCCAGTTCCTATCCACAAAGGTGATATCATATCCCCATGCCTGAGATGATGTAGTACCGGCTAATGCCACCAGGGGACCTTGCTCAAGAAATGGTGCTTGCACTCGAAAGAACAACTGTGACTTTTCAATGCACGCACCCCCCAAGACCCAATAATAATAAAAATAATTTGCTAAGAAAACATCAAGCCAAGGTGATATCATGTCGTGAAATTCGAATGATGTGGATATCTACAACTTCCAAGCTAAGAAAACTTATTTAGGCACACCACTTGAAAACAGGCAAAAACCAAGATGACGTCATTCTGATATCTACAACGTCCCTCGCTAATAAATCGTCAAGCAAGAAAACAGCAAATCCCAGGCATGGGTGGTAGTACCTGCTAATGCCGCTAGGGAACCTTACTTTCCCTCGAGGTGAATAACATATGAAGTACCGGCTAATGCCGCTAGGGAACCTTACTCAAGAAATGGTGTTTGCACTCGAAAGAGCAACTGTGCTTTTCAATACACACACCCACTAAACCCAATAATATTAATTTGCTGAGAAAACATCAAGCAAAGGTGATGTCATGTTGCGAAATTTGAACGATGCTGATATCTACAACTTCCCTGCTAAGAAACGTGCAGCATTTGAAAAGTGCAAAACAATGATGACGTCATGCTGATATCTAGAACTCTCCCGCTAACAAAAGAAAACAGCAAAACCACGGCATTGCTAGGGTACCTTACTCAAGAAATGGCGTTTGCGCCTAAACAAATGTTGCTTAAATCTCGAAAACCAAAGCCCGTATAGGACTTATGATGAAAATTTCGTTCCCCCCTCCCACCCCACACCGCCAAGAATCCCATTTCCATGAGCAAGAATAACTTGAATTATTAATACGCTAATATCTCGAAAACCAGAGCCCGTATAGGATTTCTGATGAAAATTTCATTTACCCCCAGACACAAACCAATACAGCCAAACAAACCTACATTTAGCATGGACTCAAACCACCTAGCGATGGTGGGGCCCATCTGTGGCGAAATCCTGGAAGCTAAAACAGTGAGCTAGAACTCACATAGAACAACAACTGATCTGCTTTAATAATTGATCTCGAAGCTCCAGTATCGATAGTGACTGCGCAGTTATTTTTTTTCCTACACTTCCATATATTTATAACAAGACTGCTATTATTTCTCTGTAACTGGCCTACTTGAATGATGACTTCGGGGCTGTCGATTCCACCAACCAACTTCTGCCCCACAAAGTTGGTTTTTTACTAGTTTTCCGACTGCTCAACAGGAGAGGTAATGCGACTAGTCGCTGCTTGATATCTAGTCTCTCGACGAATAGCTTGGTTCCCTGGCTCGATATCTTTGGAATTCTTCTTTCCCATCTTCTTCTGGATATTCCAATCGGCGACGTTTTCAGCAGTCTCTTTGAAGGTGCCCTGGTCTTATTACAATTCCAGCATCGTAAGGACACCACGTGGAAGGCGGGCACTCTGTTACAAATACATTCTTCCACTGAAATTTTCTCTTACTCGTACTGCACTCCGTGAAGCTCGTCTAGCGGATTTCTTTCCTGCTAACCTTAACACTTGTTGTAAATTTTGATCTGGCGTTAACAAATGCTTCCGTCGCCACTTCATTGAGAAAATCCGCATTCACGCTGGATTATGAAGGATGCAGCTAGATCTTTCTACATCTGTCTGCAGTTGTTGTAGTGAATTCGCCATGTTTTTGACTCCTGTTGCGCAACTGTAGGCGATATACTTGCTGCATATGCTCATCCCGTAACGTAATTCTATCGCCTGTACTAATGAAGAGTAATCACGTTGATTGGTTGATTGTGAATCGGTACAGTTTGTAAGAGTTCTGACGCAGGACCTCGAAGTGCTAACACCAGAGCTATAGCTTTCCCTTCATCATTCCATCTATTTACCTCCGAAGTTGCCTCGAATTGTCTCTTGAAGATATGCCACGAATTTTGTCCTTCAAATATTGGAGGTTTCAATCTACCTCACCGGATATTTCAATTCCTTCGTACCGAAGCTCTCGTTGCTTTATCCTCTCCAAATCTGAAGTCGTTCACGTTATGTAACTGCGATTAAATAATAACTCGGTTAATATTCTATGATTATGATACTTTATTATAATATACAAGTGGAGCGCAATCGTGCGCTTGCTTCGTTCGTACAATACATTATCTGATGTTTTGTCCATTCTCTTCATTAATCTACATTCCATATGAAAACCCATAAGGCCCTTTTAAAGTTTAAATTTAACATCACATCTCAGTAATTCAAATTTACGTTATTTGTACAGAAACCAAAAAAAATATATATATATATATATCCTTACATTTTGGATGTGTTATGGTCGTAGTGTACTGCATATAGCAATATTCTACATTGAGAAATACTGCAGCATGTATGCCGGCCTGCATTTAACACGATAGCTGAACGCACCCCTCCCCCCCCCAAGACTCAACGAGCTCTGGCATGCTGGTTGAGAAGAGGAAGACGGTGGACATCTGACGTGTCACTCACAAATCGTGCAAGTACAGAGGTGAAAGGAATATAATCACAGGTTTTCTGCAACATCGATGGAAAAATTCCCATCCCTAACGAAGGATTACACGACTTGAGTTTGATTTGAGCGTAACTAATCAAAGACCGTGTTAGCCACGCTGAAAGAGGTCAAAGGCCTAAATATCAGTTGAATCTGGATTGACCAGTTAATAATATATTATGTAAGGGGAAGACCTTACTTCCATCTCTTGTATTAAGAAAGAAAATCACCTGTTTTTTCAAGAGGCAATTAGAAAGTTTCCCAGGTGGAGACATTTCAGTGGTAAACTCTAAACTGATTGAGATTCCATGCCTGATAAACGAACAGGAAATGAAAAGGAGGCGCAATCACTAAAAATAGCGCTGACAAAATAAACCCGCGGTGGTTGTATGAAGAATATTTCGACACTGATGGAATCGCGAAACATTCTTTGGAGAAAATTAACGCACTGCGCGTTCCGCCAGCTGATTGAAGATCTTGTTAAATTTGTTGACAAATCAAGGAATTAAGGACGGGAAAATCTTTAACTCAACAAACACAGGAGGATAGTCCTGCGAACAAAACTTGGTGGTGTCTCTCCTCGTTAGGATGTGAGGGCCTTTGAGGTTAGGAGATAGGGGACAGGCAAACTGAGCAAATTAATAGAAAGGTTATGTGTCTAGGTGTAGCATAATACTAATGTAAAATGTAGTTAAACTTACGTAACATGAATTTAAGTTTTTACACAATGGCATAGCGGATCATCCCGGAAGCGCCTGCGGTCGATCCTCAACACCACTGACTTATAACAATGGACTGAGCGATTTGCTATTTCATGTGGCACAACAAATATTGTGTTTCTGTATATCACCGTTAGAGCACCCTTTAAAACGATTACATTAAAAACATGTAAAACTCAACCAATCAGATGAAATTTTACACCCGTAAATCGAATTTAATTAAAGAAATATTTTTTCTTGTGCCCAAGCGATATTTTAATCGCTTATAAGGAATTAAACTCATTCCGACTTTAATTTTCAAAAGTTATTCGTAACTGAATCCTGCTTATGGGCAAGAGAGACGGAGCATTATAAACACTATATTTGCCTTATTCTTCTGCAGTGATTGCATCTGTAGCCAACATAAAAATATCGAATGGCATAAGCAAACGTTCCAGAATGCAATGTTTTGTGTTGGTATCTCCAAGTCTGCCATAGGGCGAAGGTGAGAATTATAAAACTTGTGCCATGCTTTCCTATAGGAAAATGACAATACGCTCAGTCCATTGTTATAAGTCAGTGCTCAACACACAAGGTTTGTAAGTTGCTGCCTTTTTCCTTGTTATTGTTTTGATGTCATATTACGTTTTTTTTTATATTCATTTGGAATCTTTTTGCGTAAGTATGGTTAAGTTAACTTTTATGTTCAGTATTAAGTAGTATTAGTTACCTCTAGTATAGGTATTGCTTAACTGCTAAAATCATCTACTACGTGACGCTGGTCTATTCACTATATTTTACTATAATGTGTATCTACTATTTTATATTTTATATTTTGCTGTGTTTCTACTATGTTATATTTTGCTGTATCTACTATTTTGTATTTTGCTGTAATTTCAATATTGTTTATTCTTAATGAACGGGCTACTACGGACGCTCTAAGCCTCCACTGCTCTTACTTGTTTGTGTTTCGTTTTGCTATAATATGTATCTACTATGTAATTCGCTATGATGTGCCCAACGCTCGGCGTGCCTTTGGCAGGGGTGCTCAAATAAATGGATGTTTATGTTTATGTTTATGTTTATGTTTATGAATAAAATTTAATTTTTAGCAACCTTTGCAAGTAGTAATATAGATACAATTTTGAAGAACAAAGTATCACATAAATGATTATTCGTAGCCTAGAGAACCACTTAACCGATTCAGATGAATATGTACCAATTTAAGTATTCATATATAATGTAGATAATTGCGTGCTATATTGATTAAGTATTCATATATAATTTAGATAATTGCGTTCGATTTACGGAACTATTTGCTATATTGATTAAGTATTCATATAACATTTAAACAATTGCGTCCGCTTAACGGAACTATTTGCTATATTCATTAAGTATTCATATATAATTTAAACAATTGCGTCCGATTCACGGAACTTTTTGCTATATTGATTAAGTATTCTTATATAATTTAAACAGTTGCGTTCGATTCACGGACCTATTTGCTATATTGATTAAAGATTGATATATAATTTAAATAATCGCATCCGCTTCACGGAGCTATTGGCCATATCGATGGAGTATTTATATATAATTTAAAGGATTGCATCCGATATCGATTGGGCATTTACCGAGCTTGAGAACAAAACATGAAGTTAAATAGTTATGATAGCTGCTAGAGTGGCCAGTCGAGTAAAATAAGTATGTACCCATTTTTGTGTTGATATACAGTTCCGAAATTAGCTTTATCAGTCCTCAGTTGAGCTACTTATACATAGAAGTTGAAACGAAAGTTAATTGCCACTTTGGATAAGGATATGTAAGCGAATAGCGATATACCATTCCGACAGTTATTTGTCAAAGTCCACTTAGGACAACTAGGTTAGCTTAATTAGTCATCGACTTAAACAAAAGCAGTAGTCACCGCTTTACAGAAGCGTATTCACGTATAGGACTGTATACTTACCCTGTCTCGATAACATGAATATACTTTATAACGTAATGGCTCGATAAAGTTTTTCTTTCCACTCACTATTGTTGTATTTCTTTTTATATTTACAGTATGGGTACTCACTGATAAACTCCCACTGTTAGGCCGCCACCTGGATATAATCCCTTAAGATTTTTTCTTTAAACAAACACTCTCTTTTTTTTTGTACCCTTTATTTGTATCCTGGGCTTTTTTCCCTTAGATTCACACCTCAATGCAAATCTGTTTAACACCGAACTTATATTTTATTTCCACAAAACTTATGTTTTATTTCCACAAAACTTATGCTTTATTTCCACAAAAACTTATATTTTATTTCCACAAAAACTTATATTTTATTTCCACAAAACTTATTCCAACGCGCCAATACCAAAACCTCTTTCTTTCTTTTACGGACTGCTTTTTGTGCTTTTTTCTCGACTTTTAAAAACCGACTCCACTCTTGATCACATTCATCGTGATCAAGAGCCGTTGTTCAGGATCGAAAATGCTAAATTGCATTTTCTTATCCTGAGAAAATTTTACGATTTTAATTCTGGACTTGTTCAAACATGTCCAGAATTATTCGCGTTGGACAAATGGCCTCAAAAATGCAATCTTACACTTTTGAAAACATCAGCCACCGTCCCGTCGTTTGACAATCGTGACGCGCATATACATGCAATGCATTTGTGTGGCGTGCGTTTCTTATTACGAAAGTTTTTTTGTCGTAATATGTATGTACGTATGTATATGCATGTTGAATTTTTTCGCGGCAAATTGTACTGAAGGTACGATTTGCTTTTTGATTTATTTTGTAATTAAATTATTGAAATGACAAATTTTGCTGAAGGCAAAATTTGTCGTGGAAATTTTTAAGTAAAACGACTTGGGTTGTAAACTGAAACTTTTGTTTTTCCCAAGTTGTTTTATGAGAAAAATTTTATAAATTATGTGGAATGTGAAGAAAATTGCTGATACAATTTTCTTCATAAGTTTAAGAGATAAGCCAACCATGTTTTAAGCATGTTTAGCTTAGGTGAAAAAATTTATGAATATGATTTTCATTTTCTTGCCCTTTTTTCAGGTTTTTTCTGGAAATTTTCCTTATTTTAGGTATATAACAATGCTTCCCCCTGAGAAAAAGAGAATTATTCTTTGAAGAGGAATAATTCTCAGGGGAAGTTAATGTGGGTGCGTTTTTGCTGGCTAGGTCTTTGGAGGTTTTCGGTTGCGTTTTATATCTTTGTGTTTGTTACAAAATTACATAAGTTATTCTAGTCTTAGCTTGTATTGTATATCTTTAACTTATTCTATTTTCTATTTTCTATAGTCCTTATGGATTATCTTATTGTATGTAAAAATAAAAAAAATTTTGTTTTTAGCGATATTGATTATTCTATCCCAAGAAATTCTTTGCCGGCCCCAATTAAAAAAAAACTCTGTTTGATAATAAAAAGATGTCATTTCATTTGGATATTGCTCGTAATTTAATATCTCGTGCCGCTGATAAGCGAACGAACTTATTTTTCTACCGTAGAGAGAGTGTTTGCACATTGCCAGTGCAATTGTATTTATTATTTTTTTTGAAGGGTCGGTGTGAGATTGAATTGAATTAAAATGAATTTGATATCTGCCTCAGTAAAATAAAAGATAAAAAAAATTCTTGGTGTACGTATAGAGTTGGTATGAGATATTGGAATGCATCTTGTACCGGCTTGGAAAAGAGGAAAAAAAAATTTTGTGAGGTTTGTGTACTTGTAGCTGCCTACATACATAATGCACGAATTGCAACTTGTGGAGCTTATTTGTGTGTTAGCAAAGGATAAAAAAAACTACCATTGCTATTGTAGTTGCGTGGGATTTGTATTTTTAACCAAGATAAGTACCCGATGCATTCTAACTGCATCTTGCTAATTTTTTGCTAGCGTTTGGGGTTTTGCCCTTTATATGGGGCGATTTTTGCTGTTCAGTCCATAGTTTGTTTCGACATGGAATTTTGCGAAGTTGTGTCACCGCGTACTCCTTACGCCAGCCCCGTACCCAATTGCATGAGGGTGCTGGCCATTTTTGTGCAAAGTGTGGCCCCCCGGTGGCGTCGGCTCATCAGGCTGCTGCTGCGGAGGGATGGTCGTCCAGATGTGTGCATCTGGGGTGCTCCAGCGGAGGCTGATGTATTCCATCGGGTGGAGCTATGCTTGTGGCCCCACGGTGGGAGTTCATGGGTGGTCATGGGTGAGTTTTTTTTTTGATTTTGTTAATGAATTCTATCGATAACTTCCTCAATATTCTTTTCTAGGAGCAACTTTGGTACTATCTGGGGAGGTAGGGTGGTGTGCCTGCCCTGGTTGTCGGATGCATCCCAACTACCTGGTGCATGACGTGACCGCCTGGGTTGGATCTTCGGAATCCGAACTAGGGTTACCTGGTGCACCGCCGAGTTTTGCGTCTGAGGGGGACTGGGATCTTCCTGAAGAGGCTTCTGGTCATATCCAGGAGGACTGGGATCTCCCTGAAGAGGCTTCTGGTCCTGCCCGGGGAGCGAGCCCTTTTTCTAATTATGTTTGTTTTTATTTCAGAATTTTTTGTTATTTTGGTTCGTGTACCACCACCGTTCTTTAGTTTTATTTTCTATTAACTTTTAATCTTTTCAAAAAAAATTGTACTTTTACTTTTATACAAATTTTAGTTTAACTTTTATTCTCCTGTTTTGTATAAAAAAAAATTATAATAAAAAATTCTTGGCTAAATGGTGAAATATCGTCTTTCATTTTTTGGTAAAAAAATTTTTTTTTGTTTTTTCATTTATAGATTTTAGGTAATACAAAAATGGACTTGACAGATTTTGAGTTCGGTCGTCAATTTCTCTCTGACGCTGGTTTTTGTTTAGGTTTGGGCGGCTCTAAGTGTTGTGAAGCGGCTTTAAGCTTGACTGGATGTTATTAGTGTATCCAGTACTCATACTATTGTCTTGGGTAGTGATATGCACAGTTTGGTGCAATTATAGAATAGTGTCAACTTATAGTCCCTGATTATGAGGGTAGTTGCTATCTCGAATAAGCTATCCTATGAGAGTATTTGGGGTTACTGATAGTCGAAATCTTGTAACTCCGAAAGCTTAATTAGGCGGGTTATCAAAGTAGATTCTTGCATCTCTTTTTCTTTTTGGGCCGACCTTTCGTTGTTTTGTGGTCTTGGAGAAGAATGGTTTACTGTCTTGGTTTGACGGGAATATGCCTATATATAGAATATATTTCTTATGGGAATACATATAATTTCTACTATATCTAATATCGTAAAAAAAAACTTTTCTTATTTATTTTACTAATTTAAGTCACTATTTCCTATTTATGATCTTATTACTTTACCTCTCTATTTAGTATAATCTTAGATATTTATGTCTATATCTAAGTAAATTGTTATGTATTATTTAACATTGCTAAATATCATTTACTTATTATTTTTATTATTATTATTTTTGTGTAAATAAACTTCGGTTACGTTTTTATTTTTTAATTCTATTATCTTATGCCTTTTCTTTCTTCTATTTATTACCTTATTGTTTAGCTTATTTCATTTATTATTTCTACTTTGCTAAGTACTACTTATGTTTATTAATTTTGGGTTCTTAGGTACTACTAAATAAAGTTTATGCTTATGTAATATTTATTTTACCTGGTCGCTTTATTTCTTATTTGCTATAAATTATTTCAAATTATCTTCTAATACCAGTGTAGTGGAAGGACCGTGGTTCCGCCAGTAATAAAAGGATGAGACGGGGCCAACCAACGAGTATAGATCTTTTTGATTATACTACTTGTGTAGATCTCGCTTTGTGGAGACTTTGAGTACGTTTTAATTTTTCTTTGGGGTGTTGTGTAAACCGGTTCCATGGGAACATTTTCAGCTGTGGGCTGTTGTCTGCGTTTAGCAATCCATGCCATGAATGCCGGGACGATATATTTTGCTAATGCCACCACTGATATAAGTAGCAACAAGAGTCCTGTCATTGATAGGGATGTAATAGAGAGTATATGAGGAATCTTGGCCTTTGGTCCAAAGTGGATGCTGTTCACTTTGGTACGGATTTCGTCTAGAGATTTTGTATCTAGGTGGATACGTTGGTTTGTATCATCTCCGAGGAGTAACGTTGGTTGTTTATCAAGGTTTTTAGGAGCAGATATCTTGGACATATATTCTGCCAATTCCTCTTGCGTTTCGTTTGTGCCTGGGAAGTAGGTTGGTTGGAAAACTTTTATCGGATGTAGATTTTCTGCTTCGTAATACAGAGTGTGAGACCCTATTTGCAAGGAACATGGTTCGTTGATTGTCATGATTCCTTGTCCTGCGAGACGATGCGTCAGTTACTGTTGAGTACAAGTTATATGTACTATAGTAGTTTCGGTTAAGGAGTACAGCCACGAATTTGGTCTATTGAGCTTAATTATTGTATCTCTTGGGGGAATTTGAGCTCTGATGCTACACTGTGGGCGTTCGCCCAGTGGGTTGAATAAAAGTTTAATAACACATTCATCTGTTTTTGTAGCCTTGGTGAGTGGTGTATTTAGCTTACCAACCCACGTATCCTCATCGATTCCCTTTGAAATTTTTTTGAAAGATCTCAGGTTTTCTGGCTTCAGCAGCAGAAATTCCTGGGTCTGTATTTGACTTGCCACATGGGAAAATTCGATATCAGGTATTAATGAGTGGTCTGAATCCACCCGTATGGGAAAACATCTAATCTGTTGGATTTTCATCTTGGGAATATTAAATATGGGAAGTTTGACTCGGATAACTAATTTGTACTGCAACAAATGTGTCTTAACATCTGCTGTTTGATACAGAACTGACAAACAGTCCTGTAGATTGTGACAAGTGGAGTGAGATTTGTGATAAATCTCTAGCAAATGGTTTGGGGAAATTAAAAGGGGATGAATTTGATTATTTCTACTGGACACTATTATGTCCAGTAGAGCTTGTTGTCTAAATTCCAACTCTATCAATTGTAGTGTCAGACTAGAGACAATTTCTTGTCTTATTTGGTGGGCTGTCAACTCGTCTGTTGTGTTCCGCAGATTGTTAATCGGGTTGGTTATCTGACGCTGTCGTTCAGACAGGGAAGATAGGGGTTTCTGAATTTGTTCAAACGTGGTTTTTATTACGCTGATCTGTTGTTTTTCCAGATCAGCTAAGGTTTGAGTATTTACCTCTAATTCGCTTAGTCGGCTGTACACCTCTTGTTCGTTTCCACTATCCATGGTACCGAAAAGACAATGCATCGCATTTCCAATTCCATCGAGATGGATCGGGGCTTGCGCGATTTGGGCACCGCTTCCCTAATAACACTGGTACGCCTATTGATATTTTCCATTAGGGCGTGTATATGTTTTGTCTGTAGCGTATAAAGGTCCTGTATAGAAGACCCATTTCCACACAATTGGTGTATGTAGTGTTCCGCTCGTTCTGCTAGTCGCGTCTGATTTTCCAACTCGGCCAGATCTAACTCAGTGATGATGCTCCAAGTGTCGTGGTAAACTGATAGGCCTCCAAGATCCTAAAATAGTACTCCCGTATTATTTAGGGGCGTTATAGAGTAAGGTTCCTCCACGAGGGCTCCTATTATGAGCAGGAATAGTCCGTGGAAAATGATGGACTGCATTGTTATCTAGGAGAGGATAGGATAGGGTATTAAAACGGGTTTCTTGTTGACTTTGTAGCTTACATTCTATTATATATGTATCTTAGAATTACTTAAATTATATTGACACCATGTTATTCGTAGAAAGGTTTTAGGCGGTTGTTATGTACCGTCACCTCTCGTTTACGAATTTTAATTGTGGTGTTTACAGTACTAGGGATACCGGTTACCGTGTAGGGTCCTACCCAAATCTGGGAGAGCTTATGTTTACGAGTCTCGCTCTTGAGTAGAACCTTGTCTCCTCTGTGAAATGTCAGGGGACGTACAGCTTTGTCATAGTAATTTTTCGAGCGTTGTTTACTCATCAGAAGATTTTTCCGTGCCATGGCGTAAGACTTTTGAAGCTTTTACCTGAGAATATGGTAGTAGCTCTCGTAATTATACACGGGTTCGGGGTCTCGTCTTAAGTTGGACGGAACGTCCGCTGTAAAGCCGTAGAGGCAGTTCATGGGAGTTAATTTTGCCCCTTCGTGTACACTGTTGTTGTACACGAAAGCAGCGGTTCGCAGATAACTATCCCATGACCTGGGATTTTCGTCCACTATAGTTCGTAGATATTCAATCAATGGTCTATGTGCACGTTCGAGTACTCCATTTGATTGGGGATGATAAGCTGAGGTTTGCAGCTTATTTATCCTGAGGAGTTTGCATACCTTTTTGAATAGGTCACTCAGGAAATTACTTCCCTGATCGGTGACTATTCTTTTGGGAATGCGGTAGCGCGTGACGATTTCGTCGAAGAAAATTTGCGCTACCGTTATAGCTTCCCCATTTGGTATGGCATACCAATCTACAAACTTCGTGAGGTTATCCTGAAACGTTAATATATATTTGTTTCCGGATTCAGTTTCCTCTAGTGGGCCGACTATATCTAGATAGATTTTGTCGAATGGTTGTTCCGCTATGTCTGTAATCACCATTGGCATTTTATACTGTGGAGAAGCCTTCATGGTTTGACATTTGGCACACCGCTTAATGTGCTTTTTGATGTCACTAAGCATGTGCCTCCACCAGTACTTTCTTCGGATCCGTTTATAGGTTTTTATCACTCCCTGGTGGCCACCAAAGAGAGAATCATGATAATCCTTTAAGATTAATTGAATCTCCTCTGGGCTCGTGATTACTTCAGGGGGACGAGTTTCGTCTATAATTGGTGGGTTGGTACTAGGTGGACTGTCACGCTCTGCGGTCTCTTCTGGATGATGAGTTCGTTCTTTTTGTTTGGACTGGCTGTCTTGATTTGTTCCACTTTCCTGAATGTTTCGTGTCTGGGCTCTGGTTACTGCATTGCATTGGAGACACTCCTTTTGGTCCGATGAGTGTTTTTCCTCCTCTATATCCGAGTCCATTTGGTGGTGGACTATAGCTTCTACCGTGAAGGTTGCAGTTTCCTTGTCTTTGTTATTATCCCGTGTCGGTATTCGTGTTGTACTTTCCGGGCTTATACTCAATTTTATAATTGAACTCGGAAAGTTTATGGTGAAATCTCATCAGACGGGATGTGGGGTCCTTAACATTGAAGACTCCCTTGAGTGGTTTGTGATCTGTATAGACCGTGAACTCTCGGCCTTGCAGATAACACCTGAAATTTTTAGTCGCCCAAACTATAGCCAGTAACTCTTTCTCAATGGTGGAATAGTTACGTTCGGCTTTGTTCAGGGTACGGCTGGCGTAGGCAATTGGCTGGTCAATTCCTACCTCTCCTTGAGAGAGAACTGCTCCAAGAGCCTCGCTGCTGGCGTCGGTGGTAAGGTTAAAGGGCTTTGAAAAATCGGGATATATTAAGAGTGGAGGGGAAATTAAAGCGTTCTTAATGCTTTGAAATGCCTCTTGGCATTTCTCAGTCCACTTAAACTTTACATCCTTTCGGAGTAAGTTTGTTAGTGGACGTACTGTTTTCGAAAAATCGGGTATGAATTTTCTGTAGTAATTGGCAAGGCCCAAAAATGATTGCACTTGCCTTACGGTCTTAGGGATGGGGAAAGTTTGGACGCATGCCGTTTTGCTAGGGTCAGGTAGTGCTCCTTGGTTAGAACATTTGTGTCCTAAATACACTACCTCGCGCCTGAGAAATTGACATTTCTCAGGTTGAAGTTTCAGGTTATTTTCTCTTAACCTGTCAAAGACTTTGCGAAGCTTTTCATTGTGGTCTGCCAGACTTTTTCCATAGATGACGATGTCATCTAAGTAGACGAAACATTCTAGGCCTTGTAGGCCTGTTAATATGAAATTCATTAAACGCTGAAATGTGGCCGGGGCTCCTTTGAGCCCGAACGGCATGCGTTTGAATTCATAATGCCCGTAGTTGGTACTAAAATCCGGTTTTGCTCGATCCTTCGGATCGACGAGTACCTGATGATAGCCATTGGCTAGGTCTAGTGTGGTGAAGTATCTTGAATGGCCCAGTTGATCGAGGATATCCTCAATCCGAGGTAGCGGGAAGGCGTCGCCAATCGTTTTTTCGTTCAACTTACGGAAATCAACGACGACGCGCCACCTTTTCTCACCATCTGGTCCCGCTTTTTTGGGGACGACTAGCAGTGGTGAGTTCCATGGGCAATGTCGTTGTCCAGCATTTCTCTGAGTTGCTCGTTTATGACATTTCGCTGTGTCTCTGGTAACCGGTACATCTTTTGGTTAATAGGTGCTTGGTCTTGCAACAGAGGGATGTCGTGGGTGATGGCGTTGGTATGTGTAAGCCTGTCACCTTTTAAAAAGAATATGTCATCATATTCGTAACAGAGATTTGTTATTGAATCTTTTTCCTCAGAGTTTAAAGTTTCATCCAGACTGAGTTCTTGCTCTAGTCTGGTGAGGCGGGGCTGATTACTGGTGTCTTCTTGTTCGACATCGTTTGGGAACAAATATCGTATATGTTGTAGGGTGGCCTTCTGATCGGCGCTTATTGCCCGGTTTGTATTGTTCTTAAATCTAAACCTATTGTTATTATCTATATTCATTTTACCTCTTAGCCTATTTCTTTTATTTATGAGTGGCGTTGGGCCAGGTGGATCTGCGGGAGTTGCTAACGGCAGACCTTTTGTATGCTGGGCAGCGCTTGACGTTGGGGTTTTCATGAGGTACCCGCAAGCGTCTTGGAGCAGTTTCTTATTACTGCTCGGTCTACCTGGGCTCTTATGCCCCACTTTCTTAATCTTAGGTTTACATATAACTTGATGCTCACCATCGCCGTCATTTCGACTCATGGGATTCAAAGGATGGGCTGTTGTATTATTTTTGTCTGGCTCTCGTTTGATGGGGAAGACAGTGTAGTCTTTAATGGCAACCAGATTTAGGTTTAGAACTACTTGTGTACTGCGTGTGTTGAGGATTCCTATAGGGACTGCCTTTAACCCAGCTGAGAGTAAGCTGTTTGCTAAGAAGACTCCGTCGTCTATTTCTTTCGACAGACTGAGCATTTCTTCCTGCAACTGCAACGGAACTTTGACTACGATCTGAGACCTTGCTGGTACGCGCACAGGTTCATTTAAATTCACCTGATGGTGTCCAGTCTTACGGGCTGGATCTTCGGTAATCAAGTCACCCTTATTGCGTTCTTGTAAGTCACAGCCGACTTCTTCTGACTGAGAAGCTTTGAGAACACTTCGGGTAGAAGGTGTATCTCCGTCGGGTTTAATATCTTCTACCAGTGTCTCTTTGTTGACTGTGTTTTGTGAACACGGGTTGTCCGATGCGGTCTCTAATGGAACAGCAAACTCTTCTGGATTGGTTTCCGTGCGAGGAAATCGCAGAACCTTGTTGGGTCCCTCAACATTACAATTTTTGGCTAGGAAATCATTTCCTAGTAAGCCGTCGTCAGAAATACCTGGGATGTTTTTTACCACCTGAAAGTTGCAAGGTAAGTTACTTTTTAGCATGAAGTTTCCTTGGCAACTTCCTAAGGTTTTTCCGGTGCCAAAGGGGCTTTGAAGCGTTAGTTTTTTGTTGGGGTTTATCAGCTCGCGAGTTTTGAGAGCTTTTTTCTTAATTATACTGATCTCAGCGCCGTCCACTATTAGCTGGGCCTGACCATTTAGACCTATGTCTAGAGGAAGTCTGTCGGTGGGCACACTGAAGTCGGGCGGCTGAGAAGACCCTTTTTTTTGCTGGTAACGTTTATAGTCGAGCCGGGGAGTTTTGGGTCGACTCTTTGTCGTTTCCCTGTTTTTTATCCTCCCTTTTTTGCTTTTGGCGACATTCGTCGATCTTGTGTCCACGGCGCCCACAAAAATCACATTTTTGTCTTATATTAAAGACTCTGGGGCCTTTTATATTGCTTGGGTCTGACTGTGGTGGATTGCTAGGCGATCCTCGTGTGAAACGATTTGCAGACTGTGTTTGGTTGTTTCGACAGTCGCGAATGTCATGCCCATAACTTCTACAGTTAGTGCAGAAGGGGGTGTTTTTGCGTTTTAGACACTCCGTGTAGGTGTGTCCCCGCTTCTGGCAGAAATTGCAAGTGGTGTTTTGTACCAGATTCTGTGTATCCGGTTGTCTGGAATCCCTTCGTGGAAATGGCGGGCGTAATGGTTGAGCATGTACGTATGGGGGATTAAACTGTCTGGGCTCTTGTGCTCGTGGTGATGCATACATGGGTGGCTGTGGTGCTTGATTGTAAGGAGTTCGGCTGAGAGCTCGAACTCGAAGACTTGGGTCTATTGGTGCCATTGGATATGGCTCCTGCGTTAGCGGCGTTTGGACGAACACTGTGCCTGCTTGTAACTTTTCCATATCTAAAGCCTTTTGTATCAGCTGCTCTAGATCATTTTCTACCAGAGTGAGGAGGTACTGGCATAGGTGGGGATTGTTCACTCCACTTTTGAGGGCATTCTTGGCGAAGTCCGCCAACTGTGTCTTCACAGCTGGGGCTGCCGTTGCTCCGTACTTCAGTACCGCTGCCTCGTTGCAAAGCATCAGCAACTGCTTCACTCTTGTTGTGAAGGCAGTGAGAGTTTCCAACGGGTTTTGCCTCATTGTGATCAATTTGTTTACAAACTCTTGGTACGATTCTCGTGGTAAATAGGTTCTGTTCAGACGTTCCTCCTCCTAGTTGGAACGTCCGAAGCAAACAGCTGATAAGCATCGCCACGAAGTCTTGTGGGCAAGATATGTAGGAAGGCTGATTTTTCTTCCTCACTTAAACAGTGTAAGGCCTGTTTGCAACAGCCAATAAATGTTTGTAGCTCACGACCTAGCTGTGGGGTATTTTCACCCGAAAACAGAGGAACTAGTTGTGCCGTGAGCTTGGCCACCTTTGCATAATCTACCATTGTGATTATCTTTTTATTTAAACTTTTGTAGGGTAGTCTACTGGTGTTTTGACGAGTTTCAGGGCTGGTTTCTGGACTAGAATCCGTGAAGGATACTTCTAGCCAGCCACTAAGGAAATTTTCGGCGGTTGTTTGGTCACAGGCGTCACCACTAATATCACTGACACTTTCCTCTCCCTCAGCACTTACAAGTACACTGGCTGTGGTCTGATCTATACCTAATGAACGTGAAAGCCCAGCGAATTCGATAAGCTCCTGTTTGAATCGCTCTGTATCTTTTTTGAATTTTTCGATTTGTGTCAGCCTCTGCTCTCTGCCTTGACTTAATATGTGGTCAAGAGCGTCGCAGTGCGTGACAGTGAGCTTATCGGATTCACGTTCCTTCTCTAATAACTTATCTAAAAATGTATCTAGACTTACTTTAGATACAACCGTGGGCCCTGTTAAAACGGTGCCGCTTCGAAGGCGAACTCCTGTTGCTTCTTGCTGTGCTGGGTCGTCTTCTTGGGCGTTTTCTGTACCTTCACGGAGGTGTTGGAGATTTCACCTGGGGATCTCTCCGCGTCGGATGAAGGTATGCAGTCTAATCTCGTGCCTGTCTCAGGTGCCGGTGTCGAGTTTCCTTCTGACATATGTGTCCCGCGTTGTCCAAAAGGGGGACGTCCAGTCTTCTTGGAGTATTCCCTTCTGGAATATTTTTTGCTACTAGGGGGGCTCCTGCCGTCTTAATTCCCTTGGCTGAGATTGAAAGGGGGGCTTTTGCCGACTTCGAGATCCCTTTCAATCCTGGAACGAAGATATAATTTTCCGGTGCTTCTGTTTGCTGCTGGGGGCCCTAGGCCTACTTACTTCCCCTGGATATGGTTGAAAGGGGGGCTTAAAGCCTTCTTCGAAATCCCCTTCAACCCAGGAACGATGATATCTTCCTTCTGGAGTTGGTTGTAAATGGGTGTCCGTTGTCCTGACTTCTTTTCGGCTGGGAAAGAGCTTCTATTAGTGAGTCCAGGTCCCCTGTTGATTTCGTTTCTTTTTTTCACTCACTGGGGTGAACGCTTGCTCGCCTGGAGCAGAGGCGCTTATAGATGAGATCTACCCCGAGCGTTGGGGGTGAAGTGGCCTTATAGCTTGGCTAGTGTCACAGGTTCCTCGTAGATTCGTGTAGGACCAAGGCTTTTCAAGCGTTTACGATCGTTTAACTTGACCAAGCTTCCTTGATCCTACCGGCTGCGCCAATTTGTTGTATTTCTTTTTATATTTACAGTATGGGTACTCACTGATAAACTCCCACTGTTAGGCCGCCACCTGGATATAATCCTTTAAGATTTTTCCTTTAAACAAACACTCTCCTTTTTTTGTACCCTTTATTTGTATCCTGGGCTTTTTTCTCTTAGATTCACACCTCAATCCAAATCTGTTTAACACCGAACTTATATTTTATTTCCACAAAACTTATGTCTTATTTCCACAAAACTTATGCTTTATTTCCACAAAAACTTATATTTTATTTCCACAAAACTTATTCCAACGCGCCAATACCAAAATCTCTTTCTTTCTTTTACGGACTGCTTTTTGTGCTTTTTTCTCGACTTTTAAAAACCAACTCCACTCTTGATCACATTCATCGTGATCAAGAGCCGTTGTTCAGGATCGAAAATGCTAAATTGCATTTTCTTATCCTGAGAAAATTTTACGATTTTAATTCTGGACTTGTTCAAACATGTCCAGAATTATTCGCGTTGGACAAATGGCCTCAAAAATGTTATCTTACACTTTTGAAAACATCAGCCACCGTCCCGTCGTTTGACAATCGCGACGCGCATATACATGCAATGCATTTGTGTGGCGTGCGTTTCTTATTACGAAAGTTTTTTTGTCGTAATATGTATGTACGTATGTATATGCATGTTGAATTTTTTCGCGGCAAATTGTACTGAAGGTACGATTTGCTTTTTGATTTATTTTGTAATTAAATTATTGAAATGACAAATTTTGCTGAAGGCAAAATTTGTCGTGGAAATTTTTAAGTAAAACGACTTGGGTTGTAAACTGAAACTTTTGTTTTTCCCAAGATGTTTTATGAGAAAAAATTTATAAATTATGTGGAATGTGAAGAAAATTGCTGATGCAATTTTCTTCATAAGTTTAAGAGATAAGCCAACCATGTTTTAAGCATGGTTAGCTTAGGTGAAAAAATTAATGAATATGATTTTCATTTTCTTGCCCTTTTTCAGGTTTTTTCTGGAAATTTTCCTAATTTTAGGTATATAACACTATCCTGGAGCCCTCTCGCATGAAGGTCGTCTAGCTCGCTAGTCTCTCTTTACTAGTCAACAAGGGACTCTGAAAGAAGGATGCATGGAAGGCATAACATCTGCGCCTTCAGTGTGGATATAGGTAAGTGACGTAAGGGTCCCTTCAGGACCGAATGTGTGCCGGCGTTTTTCTTTTGGTGAATAGGCACGAATTTTTTGTTTGATTATGGCAGACGGCAGCGGCAGGTTTTTCGTGGACCCTCCCCATACTCTCCATCAATAGCCGAGGCGAGCTAGAGTGCCGCCTTGCAGTCAACGCTGTCCGTCGAGTGATCTGTCAGCTCATGCTGGCAGTCTGGACTTTACGTCTGATGTTCATCACTCAACATAGTTCCATAACAGGTGTTTCTGTAATTTAAAAAACGAGATGGACGGCGTATTATGCGTCAAGGTCTTGATACATATGGCTGTGTCGCAGTCGAATTATTCATAACGGTTTCAGCATCGTTATGCGATAATGTTGAACTTGTCTTCTCCATTTCATTTGAGATTTCTGTTTTCGCTGGCAAAATATCTTCATCACGTGATGTAAATTAGAAACTTCGGTCGATTCATCATATGGTATAGTTTCTGCACGAGATTTTGTCAGATGGAAAGAGTTTCATCTAAGCGTTCCTCTGGTTGTATTAACTATGTATGATCTTGGTGTTGGTCCTTGTGATGTAATAGTTCCCCATGTTTTCATATCGCGAACCCACACTATGTCTCCTGCGTAAAATTGGGGTTTTGAACATACTGCATTGTGTCCTCTATAATTCGTTGATTGTTTGGCCTTCTGCTGTGCTTCCGTAATTTGGCGTTTATCCATATTGATACTTTTAGGCTGCAGCTGGGATCTGGCGACAGGCAACAGAGTTCTTATACGCCTTCCCATTAGAAGTTCAGCTTGACTATACCCGTCTGCAAAGGGTGTTGCTCGATATTCCATTATTGCCAGATATGGGTCTCTGTTTTCCTTCACCTGAGCCTTAATAGTTTTTACCATCGATTCTATAAATCCATTATTTTGTGCATATCTCGGGCTTGATGTGACATGATTAAATTTCCGTTGAGATGAAAAACGTCGAAACTCAGATGATGCATATTGTGGTCCGTTATCACTACGTACGATTTCTGGAACTCCATGTCGCGCGAAGATTGATTTTAAATGATTTATAATACATACATATACTTGACTGATTTTCTAAAGATGCTATTTCAGGATATCTAGAGTAATAATCTGCCACGATGAGAAACTGTTTGGATCCTATTGAAAACAAATCTGTACCCACAATTTCCCACGGCCATTCAGGTATTTTAGACGAAATCAGTGGTTCATGACGAGTCGGACATTTCTTGGTACAAATATGGCATTTGTCGATATAATCTTCTATCTCCTTTGAGCAGCTTGGCCACCAGCCCGAAGCTCTGGCTCTAGCTCGACACTTGACGATACCTAAGTGTCCAGTATGTATTCGTTCAAGAATATCCTGACGAAGGCTTTTTGGATGGCAATCCTTGATCCGTACATGAGAATTCCGTCGTTAATTGAAAAGTTGTAACGATCATTCCAATATTCCCGTATTTGTAATGGAACCGAAGATCTCGCAGGCCAACCTTGCATGGTGTATTTCATGACTGTTTGAAAATTTTCATATTTTTCCTGAGCATGTTGAATTTCTAATAATTTTTCGTTCGATGCGGGGATTTCTGACATAACCCTCATGACATATACATTAATATCTTCCTCTAAGTTAGTTTCATCTGCTTGTTTCAGTGGTTCCCGTGAAAGGGCAGCAGCTGCAACCAGTTGCTTCCCTGGAGGGCGATTCTGATCTTTTGTCGTACTATTTAGTCACTGACATATAATAAGAATGGACTGAGCGTTCTGGCTTCAAAAATGGCACAAATATTGAACAGGCTGTGAAAACCCTTTATTTCGTACAATTGCACACCGATTCATAATTTATTATTATTTGTCGATTGGAAACACTAAAGATGTTATAAAATAGTATTGCATTAAATTAAAATTATTTAGAAAGTTAAACTTGTTTTAATTAATCCAAAAACTCATTTGTAATATTACTGAAAAATGTGCTCCTCTGCAGATTTGTTGTCAAATTTCCTTCAGCTTGTAAGAGATAGACGTATAAAAACAATATATTTGTCTGAATGTTTATGTCAATTCCAATGCATTCCAATTAATACAGCCGTACTGTGTACATTTTGAGCTTGAAAGACACAAGTAGATTTTAGTAAAAATTTGTGCCATTTTTAACTATAGGAATTAGATAGGATGGCTCAGTCCATTCTTATTATATGTCAGTGTATTTAGTCGTGAATTTTGACATATTTTATCTACTTTTTTTTCTCAAGACAGCTCATTTTGTGTCTTCACTATTATCTACCACAAAATAAACTATAACGAATTTTCGATGAACAAACGTCAAAAAACGCGACTAAATATACGACAAATTAGTCAACTGCTCCCAGAGGTTGTGACAAAAATTTTACCCTGCCCTTTTTCGTCTTTTTGTGGCAGGATGGCTCCAATGCCATATGAAGAAGCGTCCGCGGAAACTAAAGTATTCCGTTTCGAGTCAAATATTGTCAACACTGGAGACGAAATTAGTACTTGTTTCACCTTTTTAAAAGCGATTCTCTGATTGCCACTCCATATATATTCCGTATTGCTGCGTAAAAGATCGTTTAATGGGATGAGTATAGTAGATAAATGTGGAACGAACTTGTCTAAATAGTTTACTAATCCTCGAAACCTTCTCAGTTCTGTCACATTTGAAGGCTGAGAAAACTCCCTTATTGCCAATACCTCTTAGAATATAGAGCAAACAGGAATGGTGATAAGCCAGATTTTGCGTAATGAATTCCTGGTTGTGTTGGTAGTCCATTTTTACATGTATTTACACGCCATCCTTATTCTAAACAACTTGTCAATTTGCAAAAAGTAAACAAAGGCTTTGTGCGGAGCATCTGTGGTAAAAAATGTTCTTTTTCTACTTTATTTTGAAACAATTCATTTAATTAATTTATATAAATCTCTGCTTCTATTAACAAAAGAGATAATTTAGATAGTGCAGTTGCCTCAAACAGGATTTCCCTAGTTTATAATCCAATTTATATTTGCAAGCACTGACCGACACTTCATTTCTGTTTTTTTAATTGATATGAAGATTTTAACGGGCACTAGTGGCACTATAAAACTTTGCACTGAATAAAGTTCAAAAATAAATAGTTTTGAAAAGAATTGATTCGGTACTTTTGTTAAATTTCACAAAAGAATTTTAAGTTGACCAAATCTGCTCACAAAACAAAAGCACATTTGACAATTAATCTACAGCTTTGACAATTTCTCTATCCAGCATCTCACTTACTCCTATGTATAGTCTCCTGCTCTTGACAAATTACGCTCATGTACACGAATTTTACACGATTCAACCATTCTTGTTTGCTATATATTCTAAGCTTTACCTTGTTTTCATCTGGACTGATGCCATTTTGATTAACACAATGTCCTAGGAATATGACGCTGCTTACTCTGATTTGACACTTTTCCTTGTTCAGTGTGATCCCGCTAATTTTAAACGATTTAATACTGCTCTAAAGTGCTGATTACATAGCGTCCGTTCTGTTACATTCCATTTCGGTCCGTTTCGACTCAACTATGAAGTGATCACAACGCCCCGGGCCGTCACGTTATTTGACTGTTATCCTCACTTTATTTTTAAAGAAGTTTGTGAAATGGTACCAGCTTAATGGAGAATTTATTTGCCTTATTTCAATTTCTACAATGAACATAAAATGTTTTGGGGGAAAGGGATATTTCTGGGTATTTCGGAGCAGCATACCAAAGGATGAAGAAAACAAAAGTCACAAATAACAAAAGTCTCAATTCGGGCCACAAATATTTCGAGTACAGACCGGCGTTATCGTATTACAACATTTCATCCCAAGGTGTGAGCACTAATTTTTATCATCGAGATTTAAAATGGGTAATAAATAGCACCGTCAGAAATATCATACCAGATATATTACCCATTTTGTCCATTTTATAAATGTATATACTCACTTTTAAATCATAAGTTAAGTTATTTAATTTAAATTCAATCAAGCAGCACCACAGTCTACAATTTGTAAACAAACAAATTCCGAATTTTGGAGGTTATGTCTTCCGTCGAAATTGAAATTTGCTCAACTTATCCGTCGCGTTCCGATCCGTTTCTTACAATGTGAGCAATTACATAGTATTGGGTATGTTCAAATTTGAAGCTTTACGTGACGGAATGGAACGGGCGCTATGTAATCAGCACTTTAGTCTTATGTCGTGATCCTCACGAGTTGTATTTTGAATATTCACCTCACTTTTGTCGTACTTTTTTCCAATACTGTTCATTTTGTGTCTTCAATATTATTTTCGGTGAACAAACGTAAAAAAACACGCCTTCATATGCGACAAATTAGAAAACTGCTCAAGAGGTTGTGACAAAAATTTTATATTGTGGTTGTTGGAAATGTACGCTATAACTAAGTCACGCATGTGAGAACCGACCATTAGGATGGAGCTGTCAAATGTTTCTTTGGCACAACTACTACTGTCAAGTTGGCTATACTTTATCTTGCTTCCTTTCGACAAGGTGTTGTTAAAGGCGCTAGATCTTATCTTGTTTTGTATTCATTTATTCATCAATAAAGTTCTTGTAGTAATACTTACCATCGTTTTACTCTGTATATTTCTACAGGTTATGGGCCCAGCTGTGCAGCAGAAAAATGACCCAGGAAAGTTTGAAACTTAATATTCCTCTGCTCAACGATGGTAATTATGTGTTCTGGAAAACGAAGCTACGTGCTATATTAATACGTGATGACCTATGGGAGGTAATAACTGAACCGAAACCTGATCCAGTGGTAAATGACTGGAAGAAGCGTAACAACAAGGCTGTCGCATACATCACACTCAGTGTTGAGGATAATCAGCTCATTCATTTTGCACAACTGGAGGATGCTAGTGATATATGGCAGGTCCAATCGCGGAAATATGAGCGATCAACATTTGGCAGCAGACTGTATTTGAGAAGGAAGTTATATAGTATCCAATATCGAGGTGGATCGATGAGCAATCACATCGATTCGATTATGGAAGTTGTCGGGCTGCTGCGGGGCTCAGGTAAACCACTCGAGGACGAAGAAATTGTCGCGGTATTGTTAGTGAGTCTCCCAGAGACATATTCGGAGCTTGTTACAGCACTCGAAGGTCGAGATGAAGCGGATTTAACAATTGAGTATGTCACTGGAAAAATGTTAGATGAATATCAAAGGCGCACAGAGAATGGCGTTGTGGGTAGATTGGAGGTATATACAGCATTGAAGTCAGCAGCCATCGGAAGGTTTGGCAGGAACAACAGGAAAGAAATGCGGAAATGTTTTTTATGCCAGAAGCAAGGCCACATAAAGGTGGAATGTCCTCAATTCCGAAAGCGTCAGAAAGGGAATGCAGTGGAAACTGCAAAAACGTCAAATGCAGATAATGGACGTGTAGCTGAAGTGTATGCCACATTTAATGTGCATAAAGGGATCACATCACTAAACTCCAAGGAATGGTGTGTGTTAGGTTTGGCAATACTTATTTTAAGAATACTTTAGTACTCATAATGTATATTAAGTATGGTAATACCTTTAAGTAAATGACAGATTAGATCACAATATATTCTGTAAGAAGCTCTCCTCCTCCTAGTTGTCGTGGCGTACGGACGTACCATAATAGCTGTCTATTAATAGTATAATTGTAATAAAGTGGAATCTTGGATATATGAAGATAGATCTTTTCTTTACCTATAAATCACATAATTTACAACAGTGGCGACGAGGATGGGATTCTGATGACCGGATTTTTGTACGATTTTATTTTGCAAGTGAGGTATCTCAACAGCACGAGCTATGACAGATCCAGATCCTACAGTACCATCTAACTTCGTGATTGAGTTTTTCGATGAAGGCAAAAATAAATTCGACAGGTGGTTGCAACGACTAGAAGGTGCTTTTTTCAATTTTTAATATTTCAGCAGATGCATTGAAGTGTAGGTATCTGCTACATTATATTGGCCCGCAGACATTCGATTTATTGTGCGATGGAATTGCACCAAGCTCCCCGGAGAGCAAAAAGTACAGCGAATCAGTAACAGTTTTGAAGGAACACTATAATCCGAAGCCAGTTGAAATAGCTGAAATTTATTAATTTCATCACCGCAACCAGCAGGAGGGAGAGAGCATTCGAGAGTACATAGCTGTGTTGCGCAGGATGGCTGTGCACTGCAATTTTGGTAATTACTTATCTACCGCTTTAAGAAACCAGCTGACGTGTGGAATTAGAGATAAGCGAATAAGAGATCGATTACTCGAAACCAAAGACTTGACTTTTGAAAGAGCTGTGGAACTTACGACAAGTTTGGAGTCAGCACAACAAAATTCTTTACAGCTAAGTGGTGGCACTGAGGGCCAGCTGACTTCACATGCAATCCACAGATTTAGCAACAAAGGAGGCAAACAGAGAGACAGGGAGCATGCAAGAAGCTATACTGGTGGCAGAAAGTGTAATAAGAAGACTCAGGACGATCCAGTCAATTCAGCACCGAGTTCGTGTAAGCAGTCAGCAGTCAAATGCTTTCGTTGTGGGGGACCCCATCTTGCGAATAGATGTAGACATCAAAACAGTGTATGTAACTACTGTAGGAAGCGGGGTCACTTGCAGAATGTGTGTATGAAGAAGAACAAGAAAGATGTATACAGCATTACTGGAATAGGCACTGAGAAGAATAGGTTAGATCAAGAAGACGAAGTAATTGTTTACATCAATGAGGTATGTCAAGAGTTGAGTAGTAATAAAATTTTACTAGATGTACAGGTTAATGACATGAATATTCAAATAGAATTTGATAGCGGATCAGGAGCTTCTTTGATAAGTGCTTGTGATTTTAAAAAAAAATTTGCCAATGTAAAACTATTTCCTACTTCTGTAAAATTGTGCACTTACAATAATCAGTTTCTAAATGTTTTAGGCTACGCCCAGGTTGCAGTTGCTCTGAATGGAATAAGAAAATATCCATTAAAGTTATACGTGGTTGATGTCCCGGTTTATAAGCATCCCCTACTGGGTCGAGATTGGATGGTACAATTTGGTGGAGATATTATTGGAAAAATTTTGTCGAAAACATTCACGGATGTAAATGCTACTACTATAAATGTTCGACCAGATATGAATGTAGGAAATCAGGTAAATGCTCAAGTTTTTAATGAAATCAAAATGCCTAGTGACATAAATTTGCGCCTTATGCATAAACTGCGTGATACTTTAGTTAAATATTCGTGTGTTTTTAATGATGATGCTGGGGAAATTAAAGGAGAACCAGCTGCTATACGCGTAAAACCAGGCACAATGCCTGTGCACCTCAAATCGCGTTCCATTCCCTTTGCATTAAAAGATGGGATAGAAAAGGAGTTAGAGGATTTAGTTTCGAAAGGAATTTTGGTACCAATAGATCAATGCGAATGGGCCACACCGGTGGTCCCGGTTGCTAAAGCAAATGGTCAAATTAGGCTATGTGGTGACTTTAAGGTCACATTGAACCCCCACATTTTAGTGGATGATCATCCATTACCAACAACAGATGAGTTGTTTACTGCATTAAGTGGGGGAAATAGGTTTTCAAAACTCGATCTCAAGCGCGCATACCTTCAATGTAAAATAAGAGAAGAGGATCAGACAAAATTAACGTTAACGACTCATAAAGGTTTATTCAAGAGCACCAGGTTATTTTACGGTCTTAATTGTGCACCAGCAATCTGGCAGCGCAAGATTGAATCTATTTTGCAGAATATACCCGGTGTTGTAGTTTTTATCGACGATGTATGCGTGACAGGCTCTACGGATGAAGAGCACTTATCAAGGTTAGAGATAGTATTGCAAAAGTTGAAGGACTTTGGTCTAAGGGTCAATTTAAGGAAAACTGAACTCTTTCAGGACAGTGTAGAGTATTGCGGGTATGTTATTAATAAAGATGGGATTCATAAAAGTGAGTCCAAGGTTAACGAAATTCAGAAAACACCGAGGCCGGTTAATGTTACAGAATTAAAATCATTTTTAGGACTGATAAATTATTACGGGAGATTCCTGAAGGGACTGTCAGAAACTCTTGAACCCTTACATGCGCTTTTACGGACTGATAAACCCTGGAAATGGGATCAAAATTGCGAAAATGCTTTTAAGAAAATAAAAGCTCATATGTCAACCGACAATTTCTTAGTGCACTATTGTAGATCGCTTCCACTCTGTCTAGCTACAGATGCATCTCCGGTGGGCGTAGGTGCGGTGTTGTCCCACATTATGCCAGATGGGACTGAGAGGCCTATTAAATTTGCCAGCCAGACACTTAATACTACCCAAAGAAAATGGTCTCAAATTGATAAGGAAGCATACGCCATTATTTATGGAGTAAAAAAATTCTATCAGTACATTTATGGTAGACACTTTACCCTCTATACAGACCATCAACCCTTGATGCACATATTTTCACCGTCCAAATGCCTGCCTCATATGTCTGCTATGAGGATGCAACATTATGCTATCTACTTACAGGGATTCAATTACAGAATCAAGTATAAGCCTTCAAAATTAAACGCGAATGCGGATGCCCTATCTAGATTACCGGTAGAACCTTGTAAGGCAACTAGTGTCGAAGAGCCTGATCTGTTTGAAATCAACCAAATAAGCAGACTACCAGTTATTGTGGCAGATATTGCAAAAGCCACTGCAGAAGACGATGAATTGAAACCGCTTTGGAATGCATTAAAAACGGGGGAAAAGATGTCTAGAGATAAGCGTTTTAATATCGAGCAAACTGAATTCTCAATGCAGAGTGGGTGCATCATGCGGGGCATTCGAGTAGTGGTTCCGGCTAAGTTAAGGTCGATAGTATTGCAAGATTTACATGCGTCACATTTTGGTATTAATAGGATGAAGTCATTAGCACGAAGTTTTTGCTGGTGGGCAAAGATCGATAGGGACATTGAGAACATAGTCGAAAATTGTCTGGAATGCCAGAAAGCAGCCAAAAATCCAACTAAAGTTCCAGTACATCACTGGGAATATCCATCTAGAACATTTGAAAGAATACATATAGGTTTTGCAGGTCCCAGTTTCGGAACATATTTTTTTCTAGTGGTTGATGCTTTCTCTAAATGGCCCGAAGTCCATACCATGAAGCAAGCTAATACGAAAAATACTATTAAATGTCTTCAATCTATATTCGCTACATTCGGAATCCCTAGAGTACTCTGCTCTGACAACGGCACGCAGTTCGTTAACGCAGAGTTTCAGAGCTTTCTAAGATCAAATAACATAACACACAAAAGAGCCGCTCCCTATCATCCGGCTACTAACGGGCAAGTCGAACGCTATGTGCAGACACTAAAAGATAAATTACGTCGTATGACTACAAGTAACTCTGACATTGACTCCAACCTTACGCAAATTTTAACCTATTATAGAAATACAACACATCCCTTTACAGGAGTCGCACCTTCAGAGCTTGTCTTTAAATATCCCATATTTACCAAGTTTCATTTAATGATACCTATTACGAAACAACTTACAACGAATACGCAAACCTTTAAAGGTCGAGTATTGGATGTAGGTCAGCGTGTAGCAGCTCGAAATTACAATGGAAATAATAAATGGCATTTTGGTAGAATTAAAAGCAAAAATGGGCGATTGCATTATAATGTAGGCTTAGACGACGGTCGCATTTGGCGAAGACATATTGACCAAATTCGGCAAACCGGAAATAAGATTACAGAAATTGAACCATCCAACCTCGATCCAATCCAAGAGGGAGATAATGAGTGGAAAAGAAGAGAATCGGTACTTAAACACAGGCAGCCGGAAGTGGCCGAGGATAAACAAGAGATAAACTTGGAAAATAAGTTGGAAGAATCAGAAGTAGGAAATAATTTCCAGCAACAAAACGAGCTATTCGAAAAATTGAACAAAAGTAGAGAAATACAAAATAATGAACTCCCTAGGAGAAGTGCAAGAATAGGAAACCTAGAAAATAAAGTTGTGTATAAATATTAAACCTTGAATTAATCTTAATGTAAAATTATGTACATAAAGAATTGAACAATGTTAAGCTAAGAATCAAGTAAGGTTTTTCTTCTTAGGAGGGGAGGAGTGTTAGGTTTGGCAATACTTATTTTAAGAATACTTTAGTACTCATAATGTATATTAAGTATGGTAATACCTTTAAGTAAATGACAGATTAGATCACAATATATTCTGTAAGAAGCTCTCCTCCTCCTAGTTGTCGTGGCGTACGGACGTACAATAATAGCTGTCTATTAATAGTATAATTGTAATAAAGTGGAATCCTGGATATATGAAGATAGATCTTTTCTTTACCTATAAATCACATAATTTACAACAGTGTGTTGACTCAGGAGCCTCGAATCACATGACGAGTGACCGAGATTTTTTCTCAACATTGGAACCTAATCATACTAAGGTGTTCTTGGCAGATTCCTCGCCGGTTGAGGCGGCTGGAATTGGAGAAGGTCAATTGAGGTGTACGCTGCGTAATGGTAGAGTACAGACAGTGTTGCTGAAGAATTTATTATATGTTCCAAAATTGGAAGGAGGTTTAATTTCGGTAAAGCAATTAACTCATAAGGGACATAGAGTAATATTCAAAGGTAATTCATGTACTATTCACTGTAATAATCGGATAGTAGCACATGCAAAAAGTGTCGGAAATATGTTTAAGCTGCAAATAGAAATTGCAGCAGTTTGTGCAGCAAATACTGCATTGTGTATTCATCAATGGCATCAAAGGCTGGGCCACAGAGACCCAGTGGCGATTAAGCGTCTCTTGAAGGAAGAATTGGCTACAGGAATTAAAATAATGTCATATCCTGATAATGACGTCTGCGATCATTGTGCAAAAGGAAAACTTACCCAAACTAAATTTCCTGTAAGTAAGCGGAGGGAGGTGGAACCCATTGGACTCATCCATTCCGACTTGTGTGGGCCAATGCAGACATCAACTCCAAGGGGTAATAAATATTTGTTAACGCTGATTGATGATTTTTTCTCGTTTTACAGTTGTGAAATTACTGAGATCAAAGAATGAAGTATCTGGCGCAGTACAGGATTATATTAAGGCTATGTCAAATAGAATTTGACAGGAGACCTGTAGCTTTGCGAACAGACAACGGCAAGGAATATACTTCTCGTGAACTGGAGGACTTCTTGCGAAGAGAAGGGATACAACAACAGCTTACAGTCACCTATACTCCACAGCAAAATGGTGTAGCAGAACGTAATAATAGATCATTGACTGAAATGGCTAAGTGCATGCTGCTGGACGCTGGTCTGGATAATAAATTTTGGGGAGGGGCAGTTTTAACTGCGGCATATATACAGAATAGGCTAACGAGTCGCAGCACTCCAAAAACTCCTTTTGAGCTATTCACAGGTGAGAAGCCAGATATTAGTCATCTTCGAATTTTTGGTTCAAAGGTATATTCTCTGATACCCAAAGAAAAGGGAAGGAAATGGGACGACAAGGCTGAGATAGGTGTGCTTGTGGGTTATGATGATTGCACGAAAGGCTACAGGATATTAGATCCAAAGAGTGAACGAGTTTGGATAAGCCGTTCGGTTACAATAGTAGAGAAGAATATAAAGCAATCAAATCAGCATAATGGTTCGGAGCAAGAAGGGGCTATAACGGTTCAAGAATATATGCCGGTAGAAATGATAATTTCAGATCAGGAGGAGTCCGAAGATAACACCAGTTGCGAGCCAACAAGAGCAGAATTAGAAAGTAGTTCTGATGACAGCGATTATGAAGATGCATCTCTTAACCAGCACGTTTCTCAGGAAAGACGAATATCTCAGCGTCCAAATAAGGGTATTCCTGCACGGAAATTAACTTTAAAAGTGCAAGCCGAATCAATACAGGAGCCGGAGTCTTGGAATGAAATGGAAAGAATGCAAACTCGAAGCAGCGGAAGAGGAGATGCGATGCCTCAACGAACATAAAGTCTGGGAACTAGTTGAACTCCCGCAAGGGAAGAAAGTCATTTCATGTAAGTGGGTGTTCAAAGCAAAGTTGGACGGAGATGGTAAAATATGCGCATATAAAGCCCGTCTGGTAGCAAGAGGTTTCTCTCAACGCTATGGTGAGAACTATGATGAAACGTTTGCGCCTGTGGTGAGGCATGAAACTATTCGTGTTTTGCTAGCTTTAGCAGCATAGAAGAAATTGCATGTAAGGCACCTAGATGTAAAAAGTGCAAATTTGAATGGTGAGCTTCATGAAGAAATTTTTGTGGAACAGCCACCAGGATTTAAAGTAAGTAATGATAAAAATAAAGTACTAAAACTGCGGAAAAGACTTTATGGCTTGAAACAATCTGCACGGGCATGGAACAAAAAGGCTACTGAAGTACTGGCAAAGTTGAGATTTCGACAGGGAAATGCTGACAGATGTCTATATTCAAGGAAAGATGGAACTTCAAGTGTCACATATGTGCTGCTTTATGTGGACGATTTATTGCTGATCGGTGAATCTCCTGAAATAACGAACGCAGTTAAGGAGGAAATACAGAAGTATTTTGTTGTTAAGGACCTGGGTACTGCGAGTCATTACGTCGGAATACAACCGGAGCGTGAAGAAGATGGTTCGTTTTTGCTTAATCAAAGAAGAAAAATTCTGAGAATGCAGGTTGAATATGGTTTAACGGATGCCAAGCCGGTAGGCACACCTATGGAGGGAAGTTTTTTGTCATCATTAGCGGAGACTAGTTTCAGTTTACCAAATAATACGTTATATAGGAAGGCTATCGGCTCACTATTATACATCGCAACAGTTAGCAGACCAGATATTGCTGTGGCAGTTGGAATTTTATGTATATGCGTGGGGAAACCGACAGAGAGGGACTGGAAAGCCGTCAAGCGCGTAATGAGGTATCTTGTATCTACGGTTAATTTGAAGTTACGTCTGTCATCGCATGGGTGTTCGGAAATAGAATGCTTTGTAGATTGGGAGTGGGCCGGAGACAAAATCGATAGAAAATCTACAAGCGGATACATTTTCTTCTTCGGAGGGTCGGCGGTATCATGGTCGAGTCGTAAGCAAACATCTGTAGCTACTTCGTCCACTGAACCAGAGTACGTGGCAGCATCTCAAGCTGCAAAAGAATTGTTATGGTTGCGACAGTTATTAACTGATATTGGAATACAGATAATCAAGCCGACAGTTATCTACGAAGATAATCAAGGGTGCATCAAGCTCATTGAATCGGAGCGATTTAATGCTCGAACTAAGACATTGATATCTGTCATCATCAAATTCGAGACTTGCGAGAAAAACAAATTGTGGATGTGCGGTATTGTCCATCGGAAAGGATGTTGGCGGACATATTTACGAAACCATTGGCTGGGGATCGTTTCGTGGAAATGGCTGGTCTTTTGGGACTTGCTACAGCGAGAAGGGGTGTTGGAAATGTACGCTATAACTAAGTCACGCATGTGAGAACCGACCATTAGGATGGAGCTGTCAAATGTTTCTTTGGCACAACTACTACTGTCAAGTTGGACTTTATCTTGCTTCCTTTCGACAAGGTGTTGTTAAAGGCGCTAGATCTTATCTTGTTTTGTATTCATTTATTCATCAATAGAGTTCTTGTAGTAATACTTACCATCGTTTTACTCTGTATATTCCTACAGTGGTAAATGGATATTCTACACCTAACTGGAGCAATAAAAATGCTTAAATTCAATAATATTTTTGAATTTGTAATAAAGATTTTTTTAAAAACGGATTAAATGTATTTCAGATCAAAAATGGGAAACAGTAAACAAATATAATTTTTGGCAATCAGCTAAAAAAGTTCCTTAAAATCTAAATTGTTTCGTATAGATGCCCCTTTTTTATTTTATTTGTAATTCCGGTAAATTTAATGGAAATAGCACAATTTCTTTTCTTAATAAGGAAATCAATTTAATTGAGAGACTAATAGCAGCTCTAATTATATTGGAAAACATTGTTATGAATAATAGGCCATCAAAGAAGACAATCAATTCACATTACTTCCAACAGTTATTAAATTTTAATGGAATGTTGGGTGAGGTAAAATAATAATAAAGTTAATTTTGCAACCATAACTGAGGTCCGGAACATGCAAAAAATTGCAAAATAAAAAGTTTTTAAAATTTTTATAAAGAATGTTTTGAATTCACGAGTAACTCTCAAATTATTCTCCCTTCCTTTGATTATTAAGGTGTAGGAATAATAAATTAAACGCGACAATAATTATTAACTTAAACTTTATTAATCAACAAGTATGATGTACACCTGCCAGTACGTTTACATGAATACTTGAACTTGAAGTATACTTGTAGTAGGCTTGAAGTAATCAAAATATCATGAAAACGCTCATTCAACGCGTAAATTTCAACTTAAGTAATTGTAAAATTAAATTCATGAAAATTCAAGTCAAGTAATTGGAATTACTTCAATCAACCCCCCTACCTGAGCTTCAAGTCGATTTCAAGTCAAGTACTCAAGTATTCATGTAAACGTACTGTGTGCTGCTTGACTGAACAAAAGTGAATAAATTCGATTTCTGTGTTCCAGTACCGGTACGAAAAATTCACAAAAAATTAAGAACAATAGGATTTACAGTATAGTGATGTTATGGTCGTAGCATATTGCATATAGCAATATGCTACATGACAGCTAGCAGCACTCTACCCGCAAGTTACGTCCTATATGGATCGCGTGACTTGACTACTCAAACCGAAGAGCGTTTCTACTTACTTTTTAGTTTGACGGGGGAAAGAAGAAGAGAGTTTGGGAGGAGAGGTTGTGAAAAGTAAAGAAGGCGTGAAGTGAAAAAAGAAATCCAAAGAAAACCAGTTGAAAATAAAGTGTGTCATTTAAATAGTACATGCATCAGTTTTTAATGCATTGAAGTGTTCGTCCTATATTAGTCTTAAAAGATTGACTGGCAAATTTTTATTGTGAAAAAGATCCTGAAAGCATCAGAAACTTGGAACGATTATACCAAGATCAACGAGAATAGGATAATACAACTGCTCAAACAGGAAAATATCAAACTTCCTAATTCACCTGCAACAATTTTAAATCAGAAAGCGGTATACACATACGGAACGCAGATTGAGGGAGAATCAAGGTAACTCCATATGTACTCATCACGGCGGCTGGAAGTCTCAGCTGATTAGTCGGTTAAAAATCGTCCTCCTTAAGCGTCAGAACTTACCCAGTTCTACCAATTAGAATGAAATTAGATGTTCTGTGATAAGCTGTGGAGATGTGAACAGTGCCGTGAACATTACTAGTGGCAAGATTATTATAGAGTTTCATTAGATTATTAGAAGCCTCTGAACCTTTAGTTCTTTGGCGTAGTTAGGATTACAAATTGATATTGAATTGAAAGTTTTTTTTGTAGGCACCCCTAAGTCTAAATTAGCTGTGTCAAGAACAATATTATTGGTAAAAGTATAATAATATTTCTATAGCTTCCTAGAAGTAATAATCTTTAGGTTTAATTATGAACGTAATTTGAGACTGAAATGCAATAATTTTTATTGGGCACTGTGATTTAAGTAAACTGTGCCGAGCGTAAAGTGAATGGCCATAGCACCTCATTAACTTCATAGTAATTTATAGAAATCATAGGGCTATTCACTCAGGGTTTTTAGTCCGGTTATATATTGATAGCTACTAAAGTCAATTCCTAAATTTGGATAGCCTTAGCGTAATGAAATAAAAATAAAATGAGAAACCACTTGCAAAATTTTTTTGTAAAACAAGAGAAGAATAACGCGAGCGTGAGTTTAGACTAAAGTATACCAATATGATAATGTAGCGAATAAGTAACTACATGCAAAAATAAACAGCAGAGACCAGGAAATTAAAACAGAATAATATTTTTCTCAAACAGCGTAAAGTAATACAGACCTCTCAGAAACGAATGCCGCCGCCTCCAGGGAGCTCCTTCGAGGAACCGGATACTATGTAAGTACATTTTCTTTTGTTCTAATTTCCTGCATTGTGTGATATCCGTTCAATAACCGATGGATTCTGTGCATTTGTTATTATATTTTGCTATATTTTGAAATAATTATTAACGAATACCCCTTATGTGGTTGCGGCAGACAGTCTGAAAATTTTCTAATAGTTCGTACAAAGGATGAATTTTAATTGATATGGCTTATTACTTCACCGCGGTTTTTCTCGACGCCTCACGCTAGAGTTGTTTATGTCAAGTAATCAAGTACAAAGAAAAATGGGAAGAAAACCAATTGCTCATAATACTTCGCTCAAACCTTCAAGGGTTCGAATATTGTTATCTTGTTTCACCTATATGGATTGTAGTATTCAGGCCTAGCACAGCTACGTTTTAAAAGTAATTTTATTAAAATAAATAAGGATAGGTATTTGGTACTTAGTATTATCAGTCCACGTTAGCATTTGAATCGTTTAAAATCAGTCCTTATTGGGACCAAATTAGCTTACTGTACAGGAGTTGGATAAGCATTGAGTAAACATTTTATAACGTCATGATGCTTTAAGTCTTCTTAATTCCTCCTTCCTCTCTCCTGGAGCCCTCTGACATGAAGGTTGTTTGGGTTTGCTAGTCTCTCTCTTTACAGGTCAAAAAGGGACTTTGGACGATTGTGCCACCCAAAGTCAATGGGAGGATGGGGCTTGGCAAAGAAGGCAGACCATCTGCGCCTTCACTGGAACGCAGGTAAGTGACGTAAGGGTCCCTTCAGGACCGAGTGTGTGCTGGCTTGTTGTTAGTAGGCACGAAAAACTTTTTTGATTATGGTTGATGACAAGCGGCAGGTTATTTCGGGAACTCCTCCCACACTTTCCGCCACCCTTAGCCGAGGTGCTAGCGTGCCGCCCTGTACCAACGCTGTCATCGAGTGATCTGTCAGCTCATGCTGGCAGTTTGGACTTCACGTCCTGACCATTCATCACTACACATAAATATCATAACAGTGCATCTGAGTGAATTTCATGTTAAATGAGGTACAATATTCATAGTAAAATGCATTTTGAATTTCATGTTAAAGAAGGTACAATCTGGGGAAATTCGCACCCCATAGTGCGAATTTCCCTTGCACGTCTAGTAAAAAAGAAATTCGCATCCGAGCAGATTTCACCCTATAGGGGGAAAACGCACCGTCATTTTTTTTTAACTGAAAATGCACATACAGTATAAAAAAAGTCGAAAAAATGATCATGCTAATTTCCCTCCCATAGTGGCAAATCCGCACCGATATAATTTTTTTCCCAGAAATAACAATCTTATAAATTTTATAACAGGGTAAAGGAATATTACAAAATATGAGTTTAGAGATCCCACGGAAATTCTACATATACCTTAAAGAATGTTCACATAAACAGAATGTTAACTTCAACTTATAATCGAGAAGATTTACCTGTGTGCGAGTTTCACAAGAGCAATTATTATGGTGTGAGTTATGGCTTTGCATTTAAAACAGGGTGCGAATATCATAGGTGCAATTATTAGTTGAACGAATAAAGCATTATAAATTAAACAAGGTACGAATGGCATAGATGCATTTTTTGGAAGTTCGAGTGATAGCCTTCTACTGCAAACAGGGTGCGAATCTTACAGGTGCAATTTTCGGTATTTCGAGTGATAGCCTTCTACTTTAAATAGGCTGCGTGTATTACAGGTACAAGTTTTGGAAGTTTGAGTGATAGCCTTCTACTTTTAACAGGGTACGGATCTTATAGATTCAGTTTTAGTCCGCTTGAGAGAGATAGCCCTCTAGTATATTGTTACGTGCAATAGAAAGAGACAACTGGTGACATCGACTCGCAATGGAGAGTAAACTGTCTTGTATGCCTTAAGTATAGTTCACACAAGCGAAGTTACTGTCCCAAGTAGCCTCGTTTCAGTCCCTCACCTCCTCTTGACATACCCACCAGTTTACTTGCGCCAGTACGAAAACGAGTTCCACTCACTTCAACTTTTTAGCGAAGTGGAACCTGAGAAATAGTCAAATTGAGTGTATTTTCTGCAATTGGTACACGTTTGATGTGTGTAGTCATTTATAATATCATCTGGCGTGGAACTTGTGAAATGTGAAATATTTATTTTTGAGAGAAAATGGTTTCAAGTGAAAAGTTACATATTGAAAGGTCATTAATTGTGCATCAATGTAATTAAGGGCAATTGCGGAGGAAAAATTCTAAGAAAAAAGAAAGTGCGAGTATGTTCCTGGCATATTGATTGCTGAGTAATTATCTTTTAAATTTACGAAATTTCTTACTGAAAAATAAAAAGCACTCCCTTCGCATAAAAGCGCAAACACAAATGTGTTGACATTTTACAAGTTTCACACCAGCTGATACTACTTAAATAAAAAAATGTACCAGTTGCAGAAAATGTACTCAATTTGATTATTTCCCAGGTTCCACTTCACTAATAAGTTGAAGTGAGTGGAACTCGTTTTCGTACTGGCGCAAGTAAACTGGTTGGTATGTCAAGAGGAGGTGAGGGACTGAAACGAGGCTACTTGGGACAGTAACTTCGCTTGTGTGAACTATACTTTAGGGTTTTCATATGGAATGTATATTGATGAAGAGAATGGACAAAACGTCAGATAATGTATTGTACGAACGAAGCAAGCACACGATTGCGATCCACTTGTATATTATAATAAAGTATCATAATCATAGAATAATAACCGAGTTATTATTTAATCGTAGTTACATAACATGGTGGCAGCGGCGCTAGTTTTTATTTAATAAGACACGGATTTTGTTCCATTCTTTTTTTGGAAAAATAAAATAAGCGCAGAATGACAAAATACAACCCAAATTCAGCAATAACAATGGCGGCGCAATCATTGGCAAATGTGAGCAATTTTACAGTGCAGGCTCCAGAACATTTTACATTTTGTCCAGAGGACTGGCTACGTTGGAAGCGTCGTTTCGAAAGGTTTCGATTAGCCTCAGGTTTATCTAACAAACCTGATGACGAACAGGCCAATACGTTAATATATTTAATGGGGCAACAACGCGATGAAATCTTCCTTTCTCTGAAAATGAAGGAAGAAGAAAAGGGGATATATGCACCTGTAATACAGGCATTCGAAAACCATTTCATCATAAAACATAATGTCATATATGAACGCGCAAAATTCAACTCTAGAAATAAACTAGAGGGGGAAAGCGTTGGCGACTTTATAACTTCGCTGTATGCATTATCTGAAAACTGTAATTACAGTACATTACGAGACGAGATGATTCGTGATAGGCTAGTGGTCGGCGTTCGAGATAAACGTATTTCGGAGAAATTACAGCTGGAGCCCGACCTAACACTAGGAAGAGCCATACAAACAGTAAGACAAAGCGATGCAGTTCACAGGCAACAGCAGGAACTTCTTGGACAAACCGGCGCTGTACACAATGTATGTACACACAGAGAAAAGGAGAGTAAAAGGGAAAACTAACGACAGTTTTAGGAACAGATCAACTGGTAACAAACAAACACAAATAAATCGCAACGAGAAAAAAGATCAACATAAAACATGTATGGGGTGCTTAGAATATATAGCAAACAGGAATGGTTGAATCGTGTACAATTCGTGTACAAGAGCGTAATTTGTCAAGAGCAGGAGACTATACATAGGAGTAAGTGAGATGCTGGATAGAGAAATTGTCAAAACTGTAGATTAATTGTCAAATGTGCTTTTGTTTTGTGAGCAGATTTGGTCAACTTAAAACTCTTTTGTGAAATTTAACAAAAGTACCGAATCAATTCTTTCTTTTCAAAACTATTTATCTTTGAACTTTATTCAGTGCAAAGTTTTATAGTGCCACTAGTGCTCGTTAAAATCTTCATATCAATTAAAAACACAGAAATGAAGTGTCGGTCAGTGCTTGCAAATATAAATTGGATTATAAACTAGGGAAATCCTGTTTGAGGCAACTGCACTATCTAAATTATCTCTTTTGTTAATAGAAGCAGAGATTTATATAAATTAATTAAGTGAATTGTTTCAAAATAAAGTAGAAAAAGAACATTTTTTACCACAGATGCTCCGCACAAAACCTTTGTTTACTTTTTGCAAATTTACAAGTTGTTTAGAATAGGGATGGTGTCGTGTCCCAAAAGCAATCAATTAAGAAAATTCACAAAACCATCAAATAAACAAGAAGCAATTAATTAATCACCGTAAACCTTCTTCAAATAATAACAACGCTCACATTACTTTAAAACATAATTCTTTATTTATCGCGAACTGACCTATCTTAATAATTCTAAAAGCAAAACCAATCTGAACCGAACTGTAATTTAATATCACGATGACTGAACCATTAACGGGCTAAGAACACTACGGGCACTCGCCAGTCCAGTCATTGGTCTTTTATGCACCAATATTCGGAAGTAGACTTTACTTAACAACGCGGATGTAAACAAACGACAACAACCTTGCCGTTTGTTCTACCGGTTGCAGCACCTGAGTCGCTCAGTAGTAAACAATCGCTTTACATAATAATTACCATGTTAGGTTAATTATTATTGTAATCGTCGATTGCTCCACTAAGCGCTCATCGCAGCCAGCTATTGAGCTAATCAGCAAAATAACCGACAGTTGCAGAACAGTACAATGCGACGTTACTGTTTAGCAATTGCTAATTATTTCACTAAAATGCGCCCTTGGCTGCTGGAAGAATCTTCCGTATATTAGGCCATAACAATGGCGTGTAAATACATGTAAAAATGGACTACCAATACAACCAGGAATTCATTACGCAAAATCTGGTTTATCACCATTCCTGTTTGCTCTATATTCTAAGATGGGGTGTGGTAGTACTACATGGCGTAAGCGTTTACAGTGTCCAGCCAAAACCCTCGAGAAAGTATTTCTCGAGGGTTTTGGCTACCAGTATTCCGTTCTTTTATTCATTACGAATATTCAATTGATGTGTAGTAACAGCAGCGGAGCGCGCTTGTGTGTGTGTGCCCCTGCCAGCCCACCTGTATGTGTGTGTGTGTGCTTCTTTAATAAAAGTTTTTCTATTCGATTCTAAGTAAATGCTGTTACTACACATCAATTGAATATTCGTAATGAATAAAAAAACGGAATGCTGGTAACCCAAATATTCGGAAGGTATGTATTTCATTCTTGTTTCTACTTAAAAGAAGAAGAAGAGTATGTGTATACACACCAATAAGTTGAATTGCCTTCTTGCTGCTACCTAAAAGAAGAAGAAGATTAAATTAGTTGTGAATTGCAGTGAATTTCAGTACAAAGTCAAAGTTCGGGAATTTTAAAGTCGATTATCTCAGAAACTATAACTTTCCGCACAATTTTGTTTTCATATTTGTGATTTGTGAGTAAAAAGGGAGTAGTGTGCACAGTTTGAAGAAAATCGGTTCCGGCTCATACACTGGTCTTAAGCCAAAATTAGCTCCGAAAACTCCATTTGGGCAATTTTGTTTTAAAAGGCTGCCATTCGGAATTCCTTCTGCGTCTGAACACTTTCAACGGAAAATGCAACAAATCCTTAACAAAGTTCCTGGAGTTATCTGTCATATCTGTCACCCTCCTAGTGGGTGATTCTGATCTCTTTGTCGTAGCTTAGGCGTATATTTTAGTCACATATTTTGACAATTCACCTCAAATTTGTCGTACTTTTATATTCACCATATTAATTTTAATTTATCCTTTTCATCAACCACAAAATAAACTAAATTAAATTTGAAATGAATTAATGTCAGAATACACGCCTTAAAGTACGACAACTTAGTCAACTGCTCCCGAGGTTGTGACAAAAATGTTATAAATGGATTTTCTACACCAACTCAAAACAATACAAGTGTTTAATATCAAAATATATTTGTGAATTTGTTATGTGAAGTGTCAGTTTCAGATCATTCTACGTAAAGCCCGGTACGCTAGAGCCAAGGAATTTTTGTTCCTATAGCCCGGTACGCTAGAGCGGCATGCTGCCTATTTTGCGTCAATTCAACTTTTCTGACATTTCATTTTATTTGAAAATAAGTTTCGGATTTGAATTCGCGATATTGTGAAAAATAATTAATTAAACGTGATTTTTATGAATAGTAGTGTGAAATAAGTGCGGTATATTTCTTTTGTGATCGACATTTTGTGTAATAGAGACTTCGGAGTCTTAAAAAACAGTAATGAAGTGCGCTGTGCTGTGCTGCAGGAACAAACGCATACTGGAAAGAAAAAAATTCCTTGACTTTTTTTTACATAGTTTTTGTATAAGTGCGGTATGCTAGAGCCAAGGAATTTTTGTTCCTATACAAAAACTATGTAAAAACAAGGAATATTTTTCTTTGCTGTTAAAGCCCGGTACGCTAGAGCCAAGGAATTTTTGTTCCTATACAAAAACTATGTAAAAAAGGTGTCATGGAATGCTCAAGGAATTTTTTTCTTTGCCGATTCCTTGAGGTAGTACGCTAGAGAAAAGTAATTCGAAAAGAAAAACTCTACTTCCCGATGGACAAAAAGCTGTCGCTCTTTTACGAAAAATCCATTTATGTCAATATTTCTTGAAGAAATATGTACAGATGCACTTATTTCTGTAAGGAATTTTGACGTTTGTGGAATAGTTGAAGGAAGGAACGGCGATTTTAAAAGAGGTAAATCAATTTTAAACTGACAAATGAAAGAACATCTTTTCTAACGTGTCTCTTAATTTTTTAGTTGATTTTCAGTTATTGCGATGGAGAGTATTGAAAAATTTTAATAAAAGAACGGCGATTTTGAATCAACATAAACATCAATTTATTTGAGTTAGATAATTACATGGTAGATTAACATTGTAGCAAAATAAACAATAAAAGTACAACATAGTAGTTCAACATTGTAGCAAATAACATAAATTTACAAGTATCGGCACAAAGCACCGCCTAGTAATACATATATAAAACTATATATAAACTGACAAATGAAGGATACATTGCTCTGCAAAAATAATAAATATAATAACACTTCTGCTATAATTTACTCCGCAATGGTCAAATTACTTACAATTGAGAATTATCCATTTCTTTATTTTCCTTATTAATTCATATAACAAGGGATTCACAAATTATTTCAACAATCACACAATTGACATCACACAACTGTCAAATCCAAATTGTCAAAAATTCCTTGACCTAATATCAAATTTTCTTTAAGAAAAGTGTCATGGAATGCTCAAGAAATTTTGGTTTTTTGCCGATTCCTTGAGGTAGTACGCTACAGAAAAGTAATTCGAACAGAAAAACTTTACTTCCCGATTGACAAAAAGATGTCGTTCTTGTCGAAAAATCTATTTATTTCAATATTTCTTGAAGATATAAGTACCGATATACTTATTTCTGTAAGGAATTTAGACGTTGATGGAATAATTGAAAAATTGAACGAAGGAACGGCGATTTCGCAAGAGGTGAATCAATTTTAAAATGACGAATGGACAAAAATTGTTATACGTGTATCTTCATTTTTCATTCGGAATTATCCATTTCTTCACTTGCTTTATTATTTCCTTATTGTCAGAAATATCACACAATTGACAAATCCAAATTGTCAACAATTCCTTGACCTAATGTCAATTTTACTTTAAAGGGCGGTATGCTAGAGCCATTGAATAAATAACTAATAAGGAAACGGGGTATCGTGCGAATACAGTGTACGTGTTTAAGCATTTCAATGGCTGTGTGAACTATGGTCGGGGCAGGGGGGGGGGAGAAATGACAAGAGGGCGTCGTTGATATTTTGTGTCAGTTCAACATTCTGACATTTCATATTATTTGAAAATAAGTTTCGGTTTTGAGTTCGCGATATTGTGAAAAATAAGTAATTAAGCGTGATTTTTATGAATAGTAGTGTGAAATAAGTGCGGAATATTTCTTTTGTGAACGATATTTTGTGTAATAGAGACTCCGGAGTCTTAAAAAACAGTAATGAAGTGCGCTGTGCTGTGCTGCAGGAACAAACGGCGTTATTGTCGTGGAAAAGCATTCTTCAAGTAAGCTTAATAGCTTTACTAATTAATTATTGTGTTTAAAATAAAATAAAATCGAAATATCTGTAAAAGTAAAGAGCCATGGCAAAAGATTTAACATTTTACCAATGCCGGTTTATTTGTTTACGATTGAATTGTCATTGGTAGATAAATTATTCCAGTCATACAAAGGAAACGCCATGGCAACGCCAAGTGCATACAAACACAGCACACTAATACATTTCGCCGAGATGCTTACGTTTTCACCCGATATGCCGTTTCCTTATTAGTTATTTATTCAATGGCTAGAGCCAAGGAATTACATAAGTCAAGAAATTTATGCACTTATTTCTTGAAGAAAATTAACATTTGGTCAAGAAATGGGGCATGCAAATACTTGTAAAACTGACAACTGGACTCTTGGCAGCACCATCGGGTTTATGGACAGCCCGCTCTTTATATCTGTCAAATAGGTGTAATATTTACTTTATATTGCAATTATTATTTCAAAAATTAAATATAATGAAGAAAATATGGGGTAACTTAAAGAAAAGCTCCGTTTCCATGATGTAAAAACAGCTGGTAACAAACAGAAATTGACGAAAAGGTATATACATACATAAATAACATCCAAATATAAACTTGTAGATAACGTTGGGAGAAATATAAATTGTCTCGGAAGTCATGTTATTATACCTGCTCCTATCTGCAAGCAATTCCTAGATGTACCATACAGCCCCATTGTGTGTATATTAGAATAAGAGCTAAATCAGCCATTTTAATAATTATTATTATCAATTTTATTTGAACTGGAACATTCACCATTCTGGGTATTGTTTGCTTCTTGAGTACGGCTCTTCTAGGAAAATGAGTATTAAGTATAAATTGTACAAACAATTAAGGAATTTTGTCGACTTCGTATTTTTAATACTGTTTTCTGTTTAAGTCGCCTAGACCGCTCTTCTTGTGCTGCTTTACTAGTATTCTTGTTGCAAAGATATTGTAGCTTTGTTAGTAGCAAGTTTTTCGAAGGTATAATTGACTTCGATAAAATGTTTAACTTGCATGTAATGAAAATTGCATTACCTTTGATGACTTTAACAACGTTATATAATAGTCGCTCTTTGTAAAGTGCTCTCATTATATCCATTCAGATATAAGTTTTTCCTCCTTAGGAAACTGATGAAATTTGTTTGACATTTTGTTTTTATTGAATTTGTTAGAGCACTGGGGTACACAACAATTCATGACCATATTTAAATTTTAATTTAACTAATTAAATTGGGATCGCAAGCAAATAAATCTCGTTCAAGCCAAGCAGGTATCAGATATCATCCATAAACACAGTGGTCACGCCGCCTACTTTTCAATATTGGAAAGTAGTGCTCCGCACGCCCTATTGAAGTGCGGAACACTACTTTCCAATATTGAAAAGTAGGCGGCGTGATCACTGTGTTTATGGCTTGAACGAGATTTATTTGCTTGCGATCGCAATTTTATTAGTTATGGTCATGAATTTGTTATGGCAGTATGCTAAAGAGTGACTTGGTTAGGACGTGAAGTCCAAACTGCCAGCATGAGCTGACAGATCACTCGATGACAGCGATAGCACAGGGCGGCATGCTAGCACCTCGGCTAAGAGTGGCGGAGAGTGTGGGGAGGTTCCCGAAAATACCTGCCGCTGTCACCACCCATAATCAAAAAAAATCTTCATGCCTACATACACAAAACGAGCACCCACTCAGTCCTGAAGGGACTTTTACGTCACTTACCTATCTCTCATGAAGGCGCAGATGGCATGCCTTGCTGCCAGGCCCCATCCTCCCATCGACTCTGGGTGGCACTGTTTCCAAAGTCCCTTGGCTGACCTGTGAAAGAGAGCGAAAGACTAGGCGAACCTAGACGACCTTCATCTTATTCGGGAGGGCTCCAGGATGTGAAGGAGGAAAAAAGAAAAGTTAGCACATTTTCAATTCGTTATAAAGGTTTATTGAACAATGTAGGGGGGGGGGGGGGTAACTTTAGCGATCTTACAAGATAGTAACAGGAATATTTTTATAGTATAAAGTCTATATCAGGATTGAAATTTTATGAGGTCCTACGAAGTAGTAATATTAAGAACACAGTTAGTACATTTAATTAACAATGTCGTATAATAATTCTAGAAACCTTCCGAGATAGGAGAACTACATTTAGTATATACGCTACACTAGTTGAAATTCCATGAAAATCCTACGAAGTAGTAATGACAAAAGGAATGAAACTCTATGAAATTCTATGAGACATTAATAATAAAAGTATCGTTATAGTGCGTGGACTAAATTAGTGTGGAAATTCCATAAATTAATAATTAAACGCTCACATGTATGGTTCCTAATCTATATTCCTTCTCTTCTCCTGTAGCATTTGCTAATTTTCGAGGATTTGCTAATGGTTCGACCATCCTACTATGACCAAGAGCAAGTAGGCGGAAGCCCGTCAGCCGTAGAGCCACCAACCGATTCTTGAGCGGTACATTAATTTATTTTACGGACAGATACTACTTCATGAATACTACTGCTTGGAAAAACCGAAAGCTTAACTACGGAAAATTTAATGTTACTCTAGCGGAACCTTTTTAAGTGATCAAATGCGGCACGTTTGTTTAAAATGTAGCAGGTATGCCATTGCCCTTTCAAGTATATAATGAAATTTATTTTTAGACGAAAACTTTTGTTCAGTTCATATACAGATAGACCGAAAGATTATTATGAAAACGATATGTATGTATTACTCACGATAATTTTCAATAATAGTTAATAAAAGGATCGTAAATGAATCCCAGTGACATTCTTTTTTCTTTTCGCCCGTTCTTAATCTACAATATAGCAATGTTTTATTGACTGATAAGTACTTACATTTACCATTGTTTGTTTCTTCTCCAACCTGATGAAGCGCTCCAGCAGACTGCATTTACCTGTATGAATGGAACAAAGTTATGCCGTATATGGAATCACCTTATTAGGCGTCCTAAAATCGAGAAGAAAAATAAGGTACTCTTAAGGTTAATACCACTAAAAGTTCGCAGTTCCAGCTTTGACTCGCGAACGTTCAACGCGATTTACTCTGAATATCATCAAAGGCTTTCCCATTCTTTTCCTTACTGTTTGTACAGCTACCCCACTTGCGTACTCTTGGTACATTTACAATCAGGATATCAGGTGAAAGTGATGTAAGAAGAGAAACTACCACCATAAACATGAGTGGATGCTAAGCTTACGTGTTTAGAACGAATATTGCTAATTCAAGATAATTTGAGTTAATTTACGATAATGATAGTCTAACACAATTAGAGTTAATTTAATATACTGTTATTGCAAAATAATTTAGAAAAAAAAATATGTTATCCCTAACGAATTCAATGGAAAGTATCGTGCACCTTGTATACCATGTGCTCATCATATGTCGACATCATATATCCAACATAACAAGGCATGAGGCAAGTATATGAAAGTAATGGAAGGAAGCCCACCTCCTATGACGGTGCTGGTACAGCACCGATACAGAGTCTGACTTGGTCCGTTAAAATTGGACTATTTTCCGTTATCTTCACATAGTCCTTGCCTTAAATATAGGTCTACTATATGGTACCTAACCTAACATCTATATATATATAAAATAAAATATGCCTGATCTACCTAGTTATCTTTATCCTTTTCTTTCTTTCTATTATTATTATTCAATGTTATGGAATATCTCACAAAACATGTTCAAACTTTAATGCAGATAATACTGCAAAGCAATGGGGAAAAGAATTCTTATTCTGACGACTTCGTAACCAAAAATATATACATGTGATATATTTATTTGTACTGTGAGAAAAAAAGACGATCCTACTGCCTTTTTACATTTCCATAATTTTCCGTGAAAAAGGTTCAGCTTTATATATGCATATATGTGAACGAATGTAATGTCCAAAGGTAAACAGTATTCATATTATGGTATAGCATTTCGAATTTTCCTACCTAAGTTGAATTGCTTTGAACGTCGGACTATATTAATGAGCTGGAGAATGTCAGAATCCTTGATGCTGAACAAAGGAAATGAAATGAACATTTGCACTTTTTTTCCTCTTATAACTACGAAGGTGATTTAACACACACAATATGAGAAATATTAATTTACATAGTTTAATTATTTTGGTTTTTGTTTCTATTTTACCGGTAGGTGCACCGCTAGCTATCACAGAGGAAACTATTTGCTGCGTATATATATACATCGTACGAACGCGTACTTTAAAGTTATAGTCAAATGAAGTGGTTCGTGTAGCTGATGCTTTTTAGATTTTCTTCACTTCTGCATTCCCAATGGCAAGGTTTTATCTCTTGAAAACGTTGAATTAATATTCCAGCGGCTAGTGGTAACCTAAATTGCTTATTGGACTACAGGATTGTCATTAGGCAATCGCCGGTTTGGACAAATCGAAATACTAATAACTATGTAACAAAAATAGATCTTGCCTTGTAACTGTGGCCAGTTATACTTATAATGCACATGCCGATATGGTGTTCGAGGATTTCCTGTTGGTGATGAAGCGCTTTTGGGCTGAATACTACGATAGTGTCCTTTAGCAGGCCCTTTTTGTTGCCACGTGCCAGGTCCGAGTTTTCTTTTCTTTTGCCCACCAGCAGCCGCGATGATTTCTCAAGGTTTGGGGATTAATTTCCTATTTGATTTCTTTTCTTGCCCTAATTTATACCAAAATATAGGTGAATATTGTAATATTTTAAAAATTCATTTGAAAATTTTACCTTATGGGAGTGATGTTAGAAAATTTTTCCAATAATATTCTTTTTCGCAGTGTCACTTTTACTCCAGCTGTCACTTGCTTCACTGAATCGAGAGTAATGGATTCAATCTTCCTCTTTACCAACATGTCATGTCGACTTGAGGAAGCGCATCACTCTCGGTCGGGGTGCGTTCATTTTTTTGTTTTGTTTGACGCAACCGGCCTACACGCTGCAGTATTTCATGTAGCATATTGCTATATGCATAAAAACAAAATTTCAAACAAATTTCATCAGTTTCCTAAGGACGAAAAATTTAAATCTGAATGGATTTGTAAGCAGGTAAGTTAGGAAAGAAACGGTTCAAGTTATTTTGCGTTAGCAGCACTTGTGAGCACTTTACAAAGAGCGACTATAATATAACGTGGTTAAAGTAATCAAAGGTAATGCAATTTTCATTACATGAAAGTTAAACATTTTATCGAAGTCAGTTGTACCTTCGAAAACCAAGCATTGTTCTAGCAAGTAAGTCCTAAATTCATAAACGAAAAAGACATTTTAGGTGGTTTTTATTCAAATATAGCCGCTTTAAGTTGAAACTTTGAATTCCCGCCCCTCTCAGAGCTTGCCCCTCCTGGAAAAATGAAGATGCGGAATAACGAAATCTACGTAAATATCAAGTTTGGCAAAAAAGTGTTTTTTCGAAATTACCCCCTCCATGTTCGAAATTCGAAATCGAAAAGTACCCTATCTAATAGCCAGTTCAGATTCCCGTAAATGCCATATAAATGGTTGTCGTAGGTTAAAAACTGTAGGAGGAGATAGAATCCTACGAAAAAACTGAAGAGTACCTCGATGGGCACATCTTCAAAATGTTTGCTTATAACTTTTGATTGTTATTGTTGATAGCACTTATGGATATCATTTTGGAAAGGGGACATAATGCGCAAATTTTTGCATAGTTTTGCCAAGTTCATGCAATGGTGTTATTTCGAATAAATGTACACTGAAGCGCGACAAAAATTTTGGTGAAATAAAAAATTCTAGAGAAAACTGTTTTTTTTTTAATAATTGAAGACACAATTAAAACTTGTTATACATTCTTAGAAAGACCAATATCTGTTCTTTTAAATTAAGATTTGAGCGTCACAATCCATTAATTACAATAGAACTTATAACGAAATTACTCTGAAGAGGTATGCAAAATCTCGAAAGCCGATATTATCGATTTACTCGAAAACCAAGCGGAGTTCCATATAAAAGTATCTAGACTTTTTTGACCCAAAAGACCTCTACTTTCATCCCCTTACAAGATTAAAGGCATTTACGGAACACCCTGTATATACGACATTTTCATAGTGATGATCACTGCCTGATGTCTTTGGCGTGATAGACTCCCAATAGTCTTCCCCGCAGATCTTCAAGCTCATAGTAAGCGTTTCCATTCTTGGCCCTGACACGACATTTAACGAATTTCGGTCCCAGTTTTGCACTGGTCTGCTGCTGGAAATTGCTCTGGGCAAAATTTCGTCTAAATACTTCTTGACCCACTTTGAACTCGACAGGTTTCGCCCTGAGATTGTAGGCTCGTGAACCCTGTTCGAATGCATGCTGTAAATTTTCCTGCACTCTCGCACAGATCAATCTCATTTTATCTTCTGCGTCTACTCTCAATGGCTCATTAAGAGTTCCAAGGCTCCTCAAGATGGAATAGGAGCTGCCATGCTCTATCATTTGCTGACCGAAACGTGTTCGATAAGGATAGAAACCAGTAGCTTGATGGAAAGAGCTCCTGAGGGAAATAGCTACTTGGCTTAGTATCTCATCCCATCTGGTGTATTCCTTCTTGATATATGCTCTAATCCCCGACAATAGAGACCTATTTACTCGCTCTGAGGCGTTTGCTTGCGGCGAGTAAACTGCCGTTCGCATGTGCTTCACCCCATATTTTTTCAATAATCTGGTGAACTGAGTCGAGCAAGCCTGGACTCCATTGTCCGAGACGATTATTTCCGGGACTCCGAACACGTGGAACACTTCAGTCTCAACGAATTGGCACACATTGAGTGAAGACGCTTTTCTCATAGGTTTGAGAATCGGAAATTTTGAAAGGTGGTCAAGTACTATTAAGATGCAGACGTTTCCTTTCACTGACCTGGGATATGGACCTAGAAAATCAATGTACAGCTTTTGCCATAGTCTTTCTATCACAGACTGGACTCTCATAGGTGGTCGTAAAATAGTATTGGGAGCTTTCGTTTCCTTACACACGTCACAGTAGCCTACGTATTTTCTGACATCAACTGTCATTCGTGGCCAGTACAGATGTCTTCGCAGACGTTCCAGTGTTTTCCCTATACCTCCGTGTGAAGCTAGGGGCGGATCATGAGCTCTTGAAATGACGTCGGTGACAAGCCCTCGTGGGATCCAAAGCTTCCAAGCTTCTTCCTCCTGAATAGGATCGCCTATTCTCGGAACAGTCCGGATATAAACGAAGTCATCCCTGACGCAAAGATCTGGTAGTTTGCCAGAAGTCGTTTTAACTTTATGCCTCAGTTCCTCATATTCCAACGAGTTGAAATATGGCGAACTAAGGTCAACTTCCGGGCCAGGATCTGCGTTTGTGTTCAGGCTGTCACAATGAATGCGTGACAGCGCATCAGGGACGACGTTCAGGCTTCCTTTTCTGTGCTCAATAGTGAAGTCGAAGCCCTGAAGCTTCAAACTCCACCGTGCAAGTCTACCACTGAGGTCCTTTTGGGACATCAGCCATTTCAAGCTCGCATGATCAGTCACTATCTTAAACGGCATAAGTTCTATGAAGGGCCGGAACTTCTGCACGCTCAAGAGTGCAGCTAAGCATTCTTGCTCTGTGACGGTGTAATTTCTTTGTGCTGAGTTCAACTTTTTCGAGACGTAGGCTATTGGCTTCTCGTGGCCATCGTCATCTAGTTGAAGCAGCACTCCTCCAATACCTTGTTGGCTCGCATCGCACTGGATAATGAACGGTTTGGTGAAGTCTGGACTCACTAGCAACGGAGCAGAAGTAAGTTTTTTCTTTAAAAGATCAAGAGACGTCTAGGCTTCAGGCGTCCATTTGAACTGACTGGGGTTTTTCAAAGTGTCTGTAATGGAGGCAGTCAAATCAGCATAGTTCGGGATGAACCGTCTATACTATCCCGCCATACCTAGTATGCGTCGGGCTTGCCGAACAGTTTCAGGTGACGGATAGTCAACTATGGCTGAAATTTTGTCAGGGTCAGTTCTCATACCTCCCTTTCCTACAATGAATCCCAAGTATTTAGTCTCTTTGATACAAAACTTACTCTTCTCGACGTTGATAGTGAGGCCAGCTCTCCTCAAACAATCCGCTACACGGGCTAGCAGCGTGAGATGAGTATCGAAGTCTGAAGACAGAATTAATAAATCGTCTAGATAGACGAGAATATTCTCACGAAGATCGAAAGGAATGACTTTATCCATGAGGGGGCACATAGTTTGTGGAGCGTTGCATAGGCCGAATGGCATCACTGTGTACTGATAGAGAGGATGACCAGGTACTGTGAAAGCGGTCTTCTCTCTGGAATCAGCGTCCAGTGGGATCTGCCAGAATGCGTCTTTCAGGTCCAGGCTCGTTATGTAGTTTGCCGGAGGAAGTCGACTCAGGAGTGCGTCTATCTGCGGCAGCGGATAGGCGTCCTTCTTCGTAACCGAGTTGACCTTCCTGGCATGCATCAAAACAAAGCCGGACCTTTACAGGCTTCCTTACCAGAACGACTGGAGAGCTCCAAGGACTCTGGCTCTCCTCTATCACACCCAGCGATAGCATTCGCTCTAATTCAGCATCCATTAAACTTTGCACTGCCGGCGAAATCGGATAAAAGCGCTGTTTTATCGGGGCGGCGTCATTCGTTTCAATCTTGTGAGTGACCAGTGATGTTTTCCCAAGGCCTAACGAGGCGAAAGAGGGGAAAAGCTGTTTTGTGGCTTCTAAGCGTTGATGATCAAAACCGGAAAGGATATGGCAATCGGTGTCAGAGATAGCTATCCCACTTGGATTCACTTCTGCGACTATACCCAGGACATCTGGAGCCAACCCAAATAGACGCCAGAAGTCTATTCCCAGATATAGTGCCTGTGTGAGTCCAGGAACCACGTAAAAACGCACGTTTTGGGTCTTACCACGGAAAGTGACGTCCAAGTTCACATGACCATGAACAGTCGTCATGGCACCATTAGCTACTTGGACCTGTGTCTGATACTTCTTCCATTCGACATCTGCTTCCGCAAGCTTCTCTAGAGCTCCCTGGCCTAGAATACTGACAGTGGCACCACTATCAAGTAATCCATTTTCAGTTCGCCCGAGCAGCTTTACTTCGGCGTACGGTCGAATGTCGTCTGGCACCGACACGGAAATCTGTGCCAGTTTTTTCCTTTCTTGTTTCATTCGTCGACAGTATTCCCGCCAACGAACGGTTGATCGTTTCTTTTTCGGTCGCATATCCCGGTCAGGAAACATTATTTCAGCTAACTCCGCTACTGAGGAGAAGATTCGGTCTCTGACTGCTTTGTATTTCTGCAGACGCGTATGATACGGCGTCAGCGGATGTAAAACTGGCTCACGCCCACTCGTCATATCAGAGCTTGGTGGCCGTTTCAACACAGAAATGACAGGAGGCCAGATCTCCTGCTCAGCAGCCTTGTCAGCTACACGTCCTATAGGTGTCAACGGGACATCGAAGATTAAAGACTCTTCTAGAGAAGTGTCTAGCAATGTCATGGGCTCCCCAGAAGTGGAAATGGGAGCTTGAAGATCTGCGGAGAAGTCTATTAAGTTCTCCGACTCTGCCAGTGAAGTAATTGTACAATCCGGTGCTTTTCTGATATCACCAGAGTCACTGAACGATATCAGAGGACATGTTAGAGAGTTATCACGAGTGTCTACTAATGGAGCGGGCTTTCCTCTTTGTTCAAGGCTGGAACTGGAGGGTTCGTTACAGTTGCTGCTTGCGACGTTGACGCTGGTCGGGAAGAGGTGTTGGTATTCCCGACCCGTCTCTCGTTTTTCAGTTTTTCAGTTCAGGGTCCAAGTTCTGAAAATTGTCAACTTCGTGCACTCGTTGGTTCCGGTAAGGATTCCAACTACCAGCTGTAGCAATGCGTGTCTGCGTAGCTTGGATACGCGTAACCAGCGATCTCAGCTGTCCTATAGTATCAGTGGGGTGCAAACATATTTTTTCCTGAATCTCAGGCAACAGATTGGATTTAACAATCTCTAGAAACTCTTGGTCTGGCATGGCGGTCTGTAGCTGGTCACGCAGCAATACTAAATGGTGGTGGTACATAGCGAATATTTCGCCAGGTTTTTGCTTTCGAGACATAAGCTGTAATCGTATTTTTAAATCATCCTTGGGCACTCCCCATTCCATGGACAATCCCGTTTTGATGAATTCCCAAGTTGGAAAAGGGTTATTCCTCAGTATTGACCAGTACCAATCTTTAGCTGGTCCTGTTAATAACGTAAGCATGTTCCTTACCAGCAGATCGAAATCCCCTTCCAGAGCGGAGTGCGTGAGCGCTTCGACTTTAAAAATGAATTCGTCTACCGAGAGCTCTGCGTTATTTCCATTGTACGTCAGGTTCCATTTACGGATGAGACTTCCGGATCGTCGCTGTCCTACATGTGCAGGAACACGGATAGGTGGTGTTGGTTGAGGTGGAGCGAGGTTTGGCATAGGCTGACCAAAGGCTGAAGGCGGTCTATGGAACGATTGTTTCCTCGTGTTGGGAAAATCGTTCGACGTTCTTGGATTACCCATAGACGGGGCGGTCTAGAGAAATCCCTTGGCGGCATTGCAGCTGTGATCTGTTGGGGAATATTATCTACGAGCTCAATGCGCAAGACATTGAGGCTCTGTTCGAGACCTTCGCGTACCAAGTCTTTCATTTGAATGCGCAGGCCTGCCAGCAACGCATCCGTAGCAGCTGAGGTGTAGCCTTGGGCTGGTGGTAATGGACTGTCTTGCCGTGAGTTGGGATTAGTGAACGTCCGGGGATGCAAATCGGGCATTCCTGGAGACAAAGAGCGTCTATTAGGTGGTGGTAGGTCGAAAGTAGGCAGATTGAAGCTCGGCACGTCGTCCTTAGTAGACTTCACAGGCTTCACCTTCTTCGGTCTCTTTGGGATTGCACCTGTATATTCGATAAAGTCTTGTTGTGTAATATGGCACCGACAGTTAGGACAACTAGCATGTTCACCTATCCAATGCTGCAGGCATGCCTGGTGAAAAATGTGTTCACATACGGTTATTACAGGCTTCCTTTCGACTGACCAGCTTGCATCACGACAGATGGAGCATGGTTCAGGTAGCATTGACATACCGTTTGTCGCAGGTGGTGGCGTTCTTACTGTAGCCATAGTGAGTCAAAATTGAGAACGTTTTGCAAACCAAAGGTTCGAAGGAGAATGTCAGAGAAATTTAAAATGTCAAAAATCGAGATCAACAGGCTCAAACAGGATCGAAGCTAACGAGCTACTAAATTTATTAGCGCGTACCATGTAACTAAAAGTAACCAAACGTAGCTAACTAAATTCAAGAAGAAAATTATTATCGCTAAAATGTTATATACAACAGTTACATACTCGTAACATAAAAATCCATTGTTGGTATGTAATATGTGTATATGCAATAAGCAACGAAAAGCCTTCGGATGTAGGAAAATATTGTATATTCCTATGAAAAACGAATTACTGGGCCGATAAACAATATAAACTTCTCTTCTACAAAGTAAAAAGACAGTTTTGTCTTCTAAATAGTTACCATAAGTAAAAGAGGAAGCTTCCATATACTATTAATATACTTCCGCGCTATTTTATACGCCTACTAAATTTGAAAATTTGAAAGTTGGGATGAGATACTATAATCCAAGGAAATATCTTCCCAAGCGTCCGAAGAAATTTAAAAAAAAATTTGCAAAACAAAGATTCGAAGAGTTAATTTAAGCTTCTTAAATCGAGATAATATGAGGATTGAATCCCCCGAACAAAAACCAATGTCAGGAAGCGTCAATAACTTCGTCGACTAAAATTTCTCATAAATTCTGCAAACTACAAAGAATCAAAAAAATCGCAAAGACAAGTCAAACGTTTCAACAATTTTCAAAGATCAGACAATTTCTCCTTCACTTCCAGGAGCTAACTCTCACATAAGGCCAGAAGCAGATATAAGCAAGTGACGTGAGTGTGTGCATTGAAAAAGTCAGAGCTCTTGCAGAAATCTGGGAAGAGTAAAGTCGGAGGTATCAAAGACTGAGAATGCTGCTAGAGATTCTTCAGCCAGGCAGTTAGCAGTATGCCAACTCCTGATCACTGAAGATCTCCAGCATCAATCCCATCCTCTGAGAACTCGTTCTCTTCTCCTCACCGAATCTTCGTGTCCAGCTAGTTCGCTAGCTGGGCAGAGTCATGAGTCTGGTCAACTAATTAGCTGGAAGCCAAGGAGTTGTCTCGCAGATTCATAACTCTGTCCAGCCAGTTGGCCAACAGAGACATGTCTCCACAAGACTCAAACGAAAAATTTCGTGAGGCCACCTACCATTTCCATGGCAGAAGGCCAGCGGGAAAGATCAATTTCAAAAACTTTCAAAAACAATAAAAAATTCAACAACTGTTCAGGCTTGAGGCTTGACCGGAGTCAAACCTAAAGCTGAATTTCAACTTTCAATAAAAACTTTCATTACTCAAACGATTCAAAAACTTTACGTTACTCTACTTTCAAAAACCTTAAAAACTTTTTAAAAACTTTACTTTACTTTACAATTTACTTTACAAAAAAAATTCAAATAACAAACCAATTGGACTCAAGTCTGCCTATAACTCCCACTGATTATGAGATTACCGAGTCAGACTATGTAGCTAACAGCCAAAAGTCCATATCTCAAGTAATCTCAGTCCTCAGTCAAAGTCATAATCAGACCACCGAAGTCCAACTGAGGTGGCCGCACGTTGGGCGCCATTTTTGTTATGGTAGTATGTTAAAGAGTGACTTGGTTAGGACGTGAAGTCCAAACTGCCAGCATGGGCTGACAGATCACTCGATGAGAGCGATAGCACAGGGCGGCATGCTAGCACCTCGGCTAAGAGTGGCGGAGAGTGTGGGGAGGTTCCCGAAAATACCTGCCGCTGTCACCACCCATAATCAAAAAAATTCTTCATGCCTACATACACAAAACGAGCACCCACTCAGTCCTGAAGGGACTTTTACGTCACTTACCTATCTCTCATGAAGGCGCAGATGGCATGCCTTCCTGCCAGGCCCCATCCTCCCATCGACTCTGGGTGGCACTGTTTCCAAAGTCCCTTGGCTGACCTGTGAAAGAGAGCGAAAGACTAGGCGAACCTAGACGACCTTCATCTTATTCGGGAGGGCTCCAGGATGTGAAGGAGGAAAAAAGAAAAGTTAGCACATTTTCAATTCGTTATAAAGGTTTATTGAACAATGTAGGGGGGGTAACTTTAGCGATCTTACAAGACAGTAACAGGAATATTCTTATAGTATAAAGACTACATCAGGATTGAAATTCTATGAGGTCCTACGAAGTAGTAATATTAAGAACACAGTTAGTACATTTAATTAACAATGTCGTATAATAATTCTAGAAACCTTCCGAGATAGGAGAACTACATTTAGTATATACGCTACACTAGTTGAAATTCCATGAAAATCCTACGAAGTAGTAATGACAAAAGGAATGAAACTCTATGAAATTCTATGAGACATTAATAATAAAAGTATCGTTATAGTGCGTGGACTAAATTAGTGTGGAAATTCCATAAATTAATAATTAAACGCTCACATGTATGGTTCCTAATCTATATTCCTTCTCTTCTCCTGTAGCATTTGCTAATTTTCGAGGATTTGCTAATGGTTCGACCATCCTACTATGACCAAGAGCAAGTAGGCGGAAGCCCGTCAGCCGTAGAGCCACCAACCGATTCTTGAGCGGTACATTAATTTATATTACGGACAGATACTACTTCATGAATACTACTGCTTGGAAAAACCGAAAGCTTAACTACGGAAAATTTAATGTTACTCTAGCGGAACCTTTTTAAGTGATCAAATGCGGCACGTTTGTTTAAAATGTAGCGGGCTCTATAATGGCATGCCCTTTCAAGTATATAATGAAATTTATTTTTAGACGAAAACTTTGGTTCAGTTCATATACAGATAGACCGAAAGATTATTATGAAAACGATGTGTATGTATTACTCACGATAATTTTCAATAATAGTTAATAAAAGGATCGTAAATGAATCCCAGTGACATTCTTTTTTCTTTTCGCCCGTTCTTAATCTACAATATAGCAATGTTTTATTAACAGATAAGTACTTACATTTACCATTGTTTGTTTCTTCTCCAACCTGATGAAGCGCTCCAGCAGACTGCATTTACCTGTATGAATGGAACAAAGTTATGCCGTATATGGAATCACCTTATCAGGCGTCCTAAAATCGAGAAGAAAAATAAGGTACTCTTAAGGTTAATACCACTAAAAGTTCGCAGTTCCAGCTTTGACTCGCGAACGTTCAACACGATGTACTCTGAATATCACCAATGGCTTTCCCAATCTTTTCCTTACTGTTTGTACAGCTACCCCACTTGCGTACTCTTGGTACATTTACAATCAGGATATCAGGTGAAAGTGATGTAAGAAGAGAAACTACCACCATAAACATGAGTGGATGCTAAGCTTACGTGTTTAGAACGAATATTGCTGAATATTGTTAATTTACGATAATGCTAGTCTAACACAATTAGAGTTAATTTAATATACTGTTATTGCAAAATAATTTAGAAAAAAAAAAATGTTATCCCAAACGAATTCAATGGAAGGTATCGTGCACCTTGTATACCATGTGCTCATCATATGTCGACAGCATATATCCAACATAACAAGGCATGAGGCACGTATATGAAAGTAATGGAAGGAAGCCCACCTCCTATGACGGTGCTGGTACAGCTCCGATACAGAGTCTGACTTGGTTCGTTAAAATTGGACTATTTTCCGTTATCTTCACATAGGCCTTGCCTTAAATATAGGTCTACTATATGGTACCTAACCTAAGATCTATATATATATAAAATAAAATGTGCCTGATCTACCTAGTTATCTTTATCCTTTTCTTTCTTTCTATTATTATTATTCAATGTTATGGAATATCTCACAAAACAAGTTCAAACTTTAATGAAGATAATACTGCAAAGCAATGGGGAAAAGAATTCTTATTCTGAAGACTTCGTAACCAAAAATATATACATGTGATATATTTATTTGTACTGTGAGAAAAAAAAGACGATCCTACTGCCTTTTTACATTTCCATAATTTTCCGTGAAAAAGGTTCAGCTTTATATATGCATATATGTGAACGAATGTAATGTCCAAAGGTAAACAGTATTCATATTATGGTATAGCATTTCGAATTTTCCTACCTAAGTTGAATTGCTTTGAACGTCGGACTATATTAATGAGCTAGAGAATGTCAGAATCCTTGATGCTGAACAAAGGAAATGAAATGAACATTTGCACTTTTTTTCCTCTTATAACTACGAAGGTGATTTAACACACACAATATTAGAAATATTAATTTACATAGTTTAATTATTTTGGTTTTTGTTTCTATTTTACCGGTAGGTGCACCGCCAGCTATCACAGAGGAAACTATTTGTTACGTATACATATATATACATCGTACGAACGCGTACTTTAAAGTTATAGTCAAATGAACTGGTTCGTGTAGCTGATGCTTTTTCTTTAAGATTTTCTTCACTTTTGCAATCCCAATGGCAAGGTTTTATCTCTTGAAAACGTTGAATTAATATTCCAGCGGCTAGTGGTAACCTAAATTGCTTATTGGACTACAGCCTTTAGCAGGCCCTTTTTGTTGCCACGTGCCAGGTCCGAGTTTTCTTTTCTTTTGCCCACCAGCAGCCGCGATGGTTTGGGGATTAATTTCCTATTTGATTTCTTTTCTTGCCCTAATTTATACCAAAATATAGGTGAATATTGTAATATTTTAAAAATTCATTTGAAAATTTTACCTAATGGGAGTGATGTTAGAAAATTTTTCCGATAATATTCTTTTTCGCAGTGTCACTTTTACTCCAGTTGTCACTTGCTTCACTGAATCGAGAGTAATGGATTCAATCTTCCTCTTTACCAACATGTCATGTCGACTTGAGGAAGCGCATCACTCTCGGTCGGGGTGCGTTCATTTTTTTGTTTTATTTGACGCAGCCGGCCTACACGCTGCAGTATTTCATGTAGCATATTGCTATATGCAATACGCTACGACCATAAGAAATTGTTGTGTACCCCAGTGCTCTAACAAATTAATAAGAACAAAATTTCAAACAAATTTCATCAGTTTCCTAAGGACGAAAAATTTAAATCTGAATGGATTTGTAAGCAGGTAAGTTAGGAAAGAAACGGTCCAAGTTATTTTGCGTTAGCAGCACTTGTGAGCACTTTACAAAGAGCGACTATAATATAACGTGGTTAAAGTAATCAAAGGTAATGCAATGTTCATTACATGAAAGTTAAACATTTTATCGAAGTCAGTTGTACTTTCGAAAAACTTGTTATTAACAAAGCTACAATATCTTTGCAACAAGAATACTAGTAAAGCAGCAAAAGAAGAGCGGTCTGGACGACTTAAACAGAAAACAGTATTAAAAATACGAAGCAAAGTAAGTTGACAAAATTCCTAAATTGTTTGTACAATTTATATTTAAAACTCATTTTCCTTGAAGAGCTGTACTCAAGAAGCAAACAATACCCATAATAGTGAATGTTCCAGTTCAAATAAAATTGATTTACATAATAATAATAATTAAAATAGCAAATATACATATAATGGGCCTGTATGGTACATCTAGGAATTGCTTGAAGCTAGGAGCAGGTATAATAACATGACTCCCGAGACAATTTATGTTTTTCCCAACGATATCTACAAATTTATATATTGATGTTATTTATGTATATCGTCAATTTCTGTTTGTTACTAGCTGTTTTTACATCATGGGACCGGAGCTTTTCTGAAAGTTACTCCATATTTTCTTCATTATTATTGCGAACTTACCTAGTGCTGTCATTACACAGAAGCACCTGAATACTATCATTTTAATTATCAGTGGCAACCGCATCAATATTTTCGGTTATATACCCATCGGAGGCTTTGAAAAGATTATTTATGGGATTACCGGGTGCTGTCTACATATCGGAGCACCTAAAATGAAATAGAAACCGCCATTATTAAAAATTTTTGCACTGAAAGTGCCATATATTATTAGATTATAGACTTACCGAGTGCTGTCCACATATCGGAGCACCTGAAATGAAATGAAATAGAAACCCCTATTATTAAAAAATTTTGCGCTGAAAGTGCCATATATTATTAGATTATAGACTTACTAAGTGCTGTCTACGTATCGGAGCACTTGAAATGAAATAAAACCGTGATTATTAAATATTGTAGTCTGACAGTGCCATTTATGATTAGATTATGGACTTGCCGTGTGCTGTCCACATATCGGAGCACCTGAATTGAAATGAATCGAATTAGTACCTTCCGCGAAGTGTGTTAGGATCTCATATATATTATCACTAACGTAGTGCATCAAATGCTTTCATACGAGAAATTAAGCACTTGTCCCTTCGGAGGAGCACCGGCAGAACAGGAAATACACTGTTTGAGACAACGAGTAACTCTAGTGTCGCAGAATCAAGCAATTGGATGAGTCTACTTATCCACCGACGTCCCGTATAGGCTGTTTGAGCTGCAGGCATAGTATAGTCCCCAACGAGAGGTTTCTTCCCCGACCGAGGGTTGTTTCGGTAAAAATTTCGGTTATAGCATTACGTCTCCAGAAGGCCTTTTAGAGACTCCTTAACCACGGAACGACTTAATAGTAAGCAAGCATTCTTACAATTAAGGAGGAAGGAGGAAATCTAATTGGATCGATCACCGATGTAATTAAAGACCCAGCACCAGCACCGCTCATCTACTAGCCGGCACGTATAGATCTTCGGGGGTGATTATAAGAAAAAATAAATAAAAATTCTGTATGGATATTCAGCCTCAGATGCTACAATAAAATGAATGATAAGAAGTAAACCGTTTCTCTCCACCTCCTTCCCGGACCTTTATTTTCCACTCTTTCACAAGCACATAAGGGACATCGCAAATCTACCGCCAGTGGTGTCATGGACGGGGATGGCAAACTGGGATCATACTATCTGGTCCTCATGGAGTTCTTCGGGTGAGTGATGTATGAGGTCTCTTCAAAACCTGTATGTGGTGTTTTATATAATTTCTCCAGTAGTAGGTCTCGGTCTACTTTCTTTATCAATTTTTTTTTAGGCACGATACCTTTTTTTTGTTTATGGGCAAGTGACAGGCAGGTTTTTCTGTATGTTGAACCCACCCCGCACTCTCCGCACTTAGACCGAGGTGCTAGCGTGCCGGCCTGCGAAGCTGTCACTGGGTGAGCTGTCAGCTATCACTGGCAATAGGACTTCACGTCCTCCAGCCCTCACCCTGGTAGCCTACGCTCATCAGTTTACAAAATTTTAGTACCGGTGCGGAAAAGGGCTTTTATGTTCACTAAAATAATTTTCTAGTCAAGTGATTTATTCTGAGCGCCTCGATGAGTTTCTTCGCCAATTCATCTATCAGCTCATCAATAAATTGATATAGATACTGATCTGTATGTCCAGTGCATCTAATGTATGAGTGAAAGGATGAAAAATGGTGTTGAGCAATCATAGAATGGGAGGTATATAAATGAGTTTAGTCCCGGTGCTAGAATAAAAATCAGCATTACATTCATCCAACCAATCATCATGAGCTCATCAGTGCGCTCATGATGATTGCGCTACCAGGGCACTTTTAGAGTTGTATCCATAACATACTTCGTCATCATGTTGGTGTTACTGCAGCTGCAGCTACAAAATTAGAAGTTGGCTAATATCAGCTACATCTTCATGTGTAGCTTTGGTAATTTTTTTTTTTAATTAGCGAATAATTGAGGGACCGACAAACGATTTTATTAATAAAAACGAGTCCAACAAACGATTACGTATTGATTGAGCTGGTTATAAATTAAATTGAATTAAAAATCATAATTTTCGAAAAAACTATTATCCAACAAACGTTTAATTTAAGCCAAAAATCACCAACAAACGACCAACAATGGATATGTGCAATAAAAAATTAAAAAAGTAAAAATTGACCGGCCAACTTGGAGCTGATGAAAAGTTCACATTAGATCAAGAAATTTTTGACAAATATTTGTGAATTGTGAGTAAAAAGGAACTAGTGTGCAAAGTTTAAAGAAATTCGGTGCCGTTTCGCAACTGGTCATATGCCAAATTCTTTTGTGAAATTTAACAAAAGTACCGAATCAATTCTTTTCAAAACTATTTATCTTTGAACTTTATTTAGTGCAAAGTTTTATAGTGCCACTAGTGCCGTAACCCCCCGAATATAATACAAGCCATGAAGTCTCCGAAGGCACCGACACAATAAAAGGCCTTAACGTGCCGGGTACAGCATGCAGTAGGAGCTCACCCTCACCGCATTTTGTATACTAGTCATGGAGGAAAAACTAAAATTTCATCTTAAACCGGTCCTAAAGCCGAAATCTGTCGCTCTCACAGCAAAATGAAGTTAAAACAAATTGGAGCCAAATATGTTTTCTTTCTAATAGTTTAAAAAAATAGTATGTAGAACAAATTTACGGAAATTATAGCGTTTGAACAAAATACAAGCAACTTTTATATGAAAAACTCCTTCAGTAAGACAAGGCAAGAAGACTGTGGATGTCGCCTGCTGACCGGCACGCTGCTCTCTTTTTTCGACTTTGCTCATGGCTTGTATCTTGCGGGGGCTACGTACGGTAGTGCCTGTTAAAATCTTCATATCAATTAAAAAAACAAAAATGAATTGTTCGGTCAGTGCTTGCAAATATAAATTGGAAACTAGGGAAATCCTGTTTGAGGCAACTGCACTATATAAATTATCTTTTTTGTTAATAGACGCAGAGATTTATATAAATTAATTATGTGAATTGTTTCAAAATAAAGTAGAAAAAGAAAATATTTTACCACAAATGCTCCGCATAAAACCTTTGTTTACTTTTTGCAAATTTACAAGTTGTTTAGAATAGGGATGGCGTGTAAAAATGGACTACCAACACTACCAGAAATGAATTACGCAAAATCTGGCTTATCTTCAAGAAATAATAATATGCATTTTTCTTTTTGTCAATCGCGAAGTAGAGTTTTTCTGTTAGAATTACTTTTCTCTAGCATACTGCAGGGACCGCTAAAATTGTTCATTGTTTTTTGGCTGCTTTTGACATCATTGCATTTGTGATATTATTTCATGTTCTCGAAATAGTAAGGAAAATTATTTTTTAATTTCTTCTCAAAAGAAGAAGACGGAATTTTTTGTCAGAAAAAAATAATAAAAATACACCAGCCCGGTACGCTAGAGCCAAGGAATTTTTGTTTCTATACAAAAACTATGTAAAAAAAAGTGTCATGGAAAGAAATTTTTTTCTTGACCGATTCCTTGAGGTAGTACGCTAGAGAAAAGTAATTCGAACAGAAAAACTCTACTTCCCGATTGACAGAAAGATGTCGCTCTTTTACGAAAAATCCATTTATGTCAATATTTCTTGAAGAAATAAGTACCGATGCACTTATTTCTGTAAGAAATTTTGACGGTGGTGAAATAATTGAAAAATTGAACGAAGGAACGGCGATTTTGCAAGAGGTGTATCAATTTTAAAATGACAAATGGACGAATAAAAATTGTTTTACGTGTATCTTCATTTTTCATTGGAAATTATCCATTTCTTCACTTTTATTATTATTTCTTTATTGTCAGAAATATCACACAATTGAAAAATTCAAATTGTCAAAAATTCCTTGACCTAATGTCAAATTTTCTTTAAGAAATAAGTGGAAAAATTCCTTGACCTAATTCCTTGGCTCTAGCGTACCGGTACGCTAGAGCCAAGGAATTTTTGTTCCTATACAAAAACTATGTAAAAAAGTATCAAGGAATTTTTTTCTTGACCGATTCCTTGAGGTAGTACGCTAGAGAAACAGAGAAACAGAAAAACTCTACTTAAAATGACAAATGGACGAATAAAAATGGTTTTACGTGTATCTTCATTTTTCATTGGAAATTATCCATTTCTTCACTTTCTTCATTATTTCTTTATTGTCAGAAATATCACACAATTCAATTCCAAATTGTCAAAAATTCCTTGACCTAATGTCAAATTTTCTTTAAGCCTGGTATGCTAGATCCAAGGAATTTTTGTTCCTATAGCCCGGTACGCTAGGGCCAAGGAATTTTTGTTCCTATACAAAAATTATGTAAAAAAAGTGTTTTTTTTCTTGACCGATTCCTTGAGGTAGTACGCTAGAGAAAAGTAATTCGAACAGAAAAACTCTACTTCCCGATTGACAAAAAGATGTCGCTCTTTTACGAAAAATCTATTTATGTCAATATTTCTTGAAGAAATAAGTACCGATGTACTTATTTCTGTAAGGAATTTTGACGGTGGTGGAATAATTGAAAAATTGAACGGAGGAACGGCGATTTTGCAAGAGGTGTATCAATTTTAAAATGACAAATGGGCGAATAAAAATTGTTTTACTTCTTCATTTTTTTCATTGAACGGAGGAACGGCGATTTTGCAAGAGGTGTATCAATTTTAAAATGACAAATGGGCGAATAAAAATTGTTTTACTTCTTCATTTTTCATTGGAATTATCCATTTCTTCACTTTTATTATTATTTCTTTATTGTCAGAAATATCACACAATTGAAAAATTCAAATTGTCAAAAATTCCTTGACCTAATGTCAAATTTTCTTTAAGAAATAAGTGGAAAAAATTCCTTGACCTAATTCCTTGGCTCTAGCGTACCGGGCTATAAGTGGAAAAATTCCTTGACCTAATTCCTTGGCTCTAGCGTACCGGGCTTTAAACGTCAAAATTTTAGCTTGATGCTAAATATATGTTTGTGGAAATTACTGCCATCTACTTGTCAAAAGTTAACCAACTTTTAGCTGATAAAACACTTTCTTCAGCGATTTGGCTAAATGTTTCGCAACTAAATTTCACCGCTAAATTTTCATACAAAATTTATCCGTGAAATTAACACAAAGACTATTGGCAAAAAAAAATTACTTGAGCATTAAGCAGGCCACAGACGATACCACTGTTGGCCCAACTGTTGTACCAATCTGTGTTGGCATACAACCGTTGTATGGTGTGTGGGCCAATTGGTATGAAGCATCCAACAATCAAGTTCGGTTGGATGGTTGGTTGTGCATGCAGGTCAACCGCTGTTGTATATGCAACCGTTGTATGGTGTGTGGGCTTGTTGTTCAACCGTTGATCCGATTTCATTATCTGTCAAGTTTTTTACTGTAAATGCGTTGTAAAAAACAAACCAAAATGGTGTCAATTAAGTATAAGGACTTCTGGGAAGAGTTTTTTGACAACCGATGACATTATTTCGGAAGAAATTATTGCTGAAGAAATCGGTCCAACAGTTGTATCATGTGTGGACTACCATACAACTTTTGGTCCAACGGTTGGTCAACAGCCGTTGGACCAACAGTTGTATCGTCTGTGGCCTGCTTTACATGACATAGTTTTTGTATAAGGGCGGTAGAGCTAAGGAATTTATGTACTTATTTCTTGAAGAAAAATTGACATTTGGTAAGAAATTGTTGACAATTGTGTGTAGATATCTCAATATAAATATAAAAATAATAAATTGTATATAATTTGCTCATTGCGGAATAGATTATTTTGGAAAACTGCAATTCATAATAAGTGCATCAAATCTAGCGCAAAATCGCCGTTCCTTCGTTCAATTTTTCAATTATTCCATCAACGTTGAAATTCCTTACAGAAATAAAAGTGTATCGGTACTTATTTCTTCAAGAAATATTGACATAAATGGATTTTTCGACGAGAAGACATCGTTTTGTCAAACGAGAAGTAGAGTTTTTCCGTTCGAATTTCTTGTCTCTTTCAGAGCGTGGTATAAGTAATCAAAGGTTGCAATTTTCGTTACATGATGCCTCATTTTCATTGTTAAGTTCATTTGACTAATTTTCCTGTTAATTTTGTCGTTCTAAATACTAATTTGGATTTCTATGAAAAAAAGGTGCGTTATAAAATAATTATTTTTAAATATTTACTTTTGCAACATGGTTGTAAAATTCCTTTGTCCTAGTCACTCTAAGAAGATGAATAAATATATATTTTCGCCGCACGTGTCGCTATGTGTAAATTTTAAATGAAAAGTTTGGCTGTGTCAAATATTTGGCTTTGTAAGTGCGGGATTCTTGTGGTTTAAGTGAAAAAAATTAGTTAAACATTTTATCGAAGTCAGTTGTACCTTCGAAAAACTTGCTATTGCAACAAGAATACTAGTTAAGCATCAAAAGAAGAGCGGTCTAGACGACTTAAACAGAAAACAGTATTAAAAATACGAAGCAAAGTATACCGATTTCCATTGATCACGTTTTCTAGCAGAAGTGTTACACTTTTCTTGTAGTGTTACACCAAAATTGTTCCATTGACCTGCACTGCTAGAAATGGTGTACGTCAAAACGCCTGTGGTGCTACACTCGATTAATCGGCGGTGTTACACCGGAATACGCACACATCTATCTGAGAAATGTCACAACTGAATGTCATTGAGCATCACATATAAATCTTCAACTACTGCTCTACCAAATTCATCCGCAATCACGCTAAAATCTTTTAAATTACATTTTCATAATTTTTACGTTATTCGTGATATAATTGTTCCCAGAAAATTGCAATCTGAAAATTACACGGATATGAGCTACTATTGCATTCTCATCGCGTCAAAAGTTGTTCCATTGAACTTGTTTTTCATTGAATGACGTGCACTTTTCTTAAAATATCAATGGAAATCGACATAAGTTGACAAAATTCCTAAAATGTTTGTACAATTTATATTTAAAACTCATTTTCCTTGAAGAGCTGTACTCAAGAAGCAAACAATACCCATAATAGTGAATGTTCCAGTTCAAATAAAATTGATTTACATAATAATAATAATTAAAATAGCAAATACACATTTAATGGGCCTGCTTGAAGCTAGGAGCAGGTATGACTTCCGAGACAATTTATGTTTTTCCCAACGTTATCTACAAATTTATATTTTGATTGTCAATTTCTGTTTGTTACTAGCTGTTCATCATGGGAACGGTGCTTTTCTGTAAGTTACTCCATATTTTCTTCATTATATTTAATTTTTGAAGTAGAAAATGCAATATAAAGTAAATATTGCACATATTTGACAGCTATAAAGAGCGGGCTGTCAATAAACCCGATGGTGCTGCGAAGAATCCAGTTGTTAGCTTTACAAGTGTGTAGATATTGTACTGTCCGTTAATAGAACGTACACGCAAATTTGATTAAGTGACTGAAATGAATGCACTGGTAAATTTGGATCAAGATCAGCGGTCTATTTTCCCAACAACAAATCAACACTGTTCACTTTCTTTGACTCGCAAGAAACTGCTGCACTTAGTTTTAGAATCTTCCACTATTTAGATCAGATTATGTATAAAAAGGTTTCAGGTCAACGATTTCAAAGTATGGGAAAAACACACTCACAGGATTGTTAATAATAGATATATAAATAGATATTCAATATATAATTAATATAGAGCAAAAGTTAGAATAATTTAACTTCAAAACACTGGCTTAACTTAAATATCTCGAGTAATTGTATTAAGACAGAATTATCTAAATTGTTGGGTCAGAGATCAACATACACTAGAAAACACACTTATTGACACCGATTTATAATGTAGGACTTTCAGAAATAGATATGTCGAGACAAAACTCTGTATATCAGTTTGGGTCTGAGATTTTTGTATTACACTAACACTTATTAGCACCAAGCTATAATATAAGATCGTCAAAAAATATAATAAAAATATATGTATAAAATAGATATGCACATGAAATGTATAATATATATATGTGTATATAAGTCAAAATATAGTCAAATAGATATATGAATAAGTATTAAAATGTTACAAGTGACTGGTACTCACCGATCTAAAACTTGACACTTGAGGAATTGGCTGTAAGCTAATGTTAAGCCCTTTGTTCTTGGTTAGAACAATTCTTTATTTCCGTCGAGACCAGAAATAAAGTGTTAATGTTAGTAAGATACTATCTCAGTCGAGACCCGAGATAATATTCTTTAAGTCAGTCGAGACCCGGCTTAAAGTGTTATCTTATCTTCAGTCGAGACCCGAAATAAGATGCGTTTATTTCCGTCGAGACCAGAAATGATTGTTAGTAAAAGATTATCTCAGTCGAGACCCGAGATAATATTCTTTAAGTCAGTCGAGACCCGGCTTAAAGTGTTATCTTATCTTCAGTCGAGACCCGAAATAAGATGCGTTTATTTCCGTCGAGACCAGAAATGATTGTTAGTAAGAGATTATCTCAGTCGAGACCCGAGATAATATTCTTTAAGTCAGTCGAGACCCGGCTTAAAGTGTTATCTTATCTTCAGTCGAGACCCGAAATAAGATGCGTTTATTTCCGTCGAGACCAGAAATGATTATTAGTAAATATCTTATCTTCAGTCGAGACCCGAAATAAGATGTGTTTATTTCCGTCGAGACCAGAAATGATTATTAGTAAATATCTTATCTTCAGTCGAGACCCGAAATAAGATGTGTTTATTTCCGTCGAGACCAGAAATGATTAATTGTTAGAATTGAAATATCAGTCGATACCCGATATGAATGTTAGTCCCTAAGCCAACTTACCCCAAGCGATGCCAAGCACAAAAAGAGATCGAGCTCAGTCAGCTTGTCGTTTATATAGCCCTTGCTTGCCCACGACACCACTGATAGAGTAGCAGCGGCGCATGATTACAAGAATTGGCAATGCAGCTGTGCTCTTACGGTACTAGCGATAAAATTTGCCTAGCAACGAACAAAAATGCATAGCAACAAGAAATTTAGAGTTTCACATGTTGCTGTGTTAAATTAATTATATTTGCAAAAATTTTATTTCGTATCACGTAGAGAAGAAATTCCCGTTCGATGGTACTTATAATGATGATAATGCTAGAGTTGCAAATTGATCTGCTTGATTTGATTGTATTTGTGCCATGCATTGTATGTTACATGACAACACATGCTTTTGATAGAAAATTGTAATTAGATTGAATTTATTTTCTTTTCAGATCTCAATTTTAGCATGATATTTTTGTAATATGATCCCTTTTCAGGAATGGTTTTTTTGATAATAATTTTAAATTAATTTACTCAATGAGGCTATACTTTTATGTTGTATTTGTGCAATATGCAATGAAGATGATAAATACATGGCTATGTTGGGTTGGGTATACATGTTTTTTGCTTAAGAGAAATAAAATTAGATTTAATTTTACTAAAAATTTGATGCTTTGTTTTCAGCATGCTTTCTTTCAGAAGTTTTCTCTTTATGAAAATATATTCGAATCAATTTGGTTCGAACATACTGCCCCCCGTTGAAAGACTGGAAATGTCTTTCAAGTGATTAATTTTAAACTGACCTGTAAAGCAATGAGAGAAAATTTTGAGCCAAATTATTGAGGGAGAAACTTGTAGCCATATTACTAAGATTCAAAATTTTAACTTTCTTGTATCGGTAGGATACATAGTTTGGATATTGGCCGTTTTACAAGACCATTTTTCGTTTTTATGCTTACTACACGGATATATTTGTCAGCACCTGGATGAACTTCAATTATTCGTCCTAATAACCAACGGCACGCTACCAAATTCGGTTCTTTGATAATGACTAAATCTCCTACTTTAGGATTTGATATTGGAGTCTGCCATTTAGGTCTATTTTGTAGGGAATTTAGATAATCGTGTGACCATTTATGCCAAAACTGTTGTTGCAATAGTTGGAGATGTTTCCATCTGGTGAGTGATGAAACCTTATTTTCCAGCACAGGTTCTGGTGGAAGTAATAAGGAAGTGCCAATTAAAAAATGTCCTGGAGTTAGAACATTGAGATCGTCTGGATCTTCTGTGATAGGACATAGAGGCCTGGAATTTAGACAGGCTTCAATTTGTGACAAAACAGTCGCGAATTCTTCAAATGTTAATGAAGAATTCCCTAAAATTCGCTTCAAATGGAATTTTATGGATTTAACTCCGGCTTCCCACAATCCTCCAAAATGAGGTGCGGAAGGCGGGTTAAAGTGCCAACATATCCCATCTTGGGCTAGTGTTTCCGCCATCTGCTTGTTAGCTTGCAGTATGGCTGTTCTGAATTCCTTTTGTAGGACTTTATCAGCTCCAACGAAATTAGAGCCACAATCTGAAAAGATGTCTGTGCTGAGTCCCCTTCGGCTGGAGAAACGGCGAAAAGCTGCTATAAAGGCTGCTGTGGACAAATCTGACACGGCTTCTATATGAATGGCTTTGGTTGCCATGCAAATGAAGATGCATATATACCCTTTATATACCCGATTATTTCGAAATTTAGAAACCTTTAAATTGAAAGGACCAGCATAGTCTAGGCCAGTTTGTTGAAACGGTCTAATCATATTGACCCGTGGTGAAGGTAGATTTCCCATAATTTGATTTTTGATAGTTGCGGATTGCTTAAAGCAAGTTATACATTTATGTAACACTTGTTTTATGGTTTTACGTCCTTGTGGAATCCAAAATTCGTTTCGAATGATGGATAATACCAGTTGCGGGCCTCCATGCAGCGTTTTTGTTGTATCTGAACCTGTAAGAAGGTCATCAACATAGAAGTCACGAGACACTATCTTCGCAGCTTCGGGGAATTTGTCAGCTTCATCAATGGCTAGTTGATTGAGCGTTTTTATTGCGAGATAGGGAGCTGGCGTGGTGCCAAAGGTTACAGTGGTTAATTTGTAATCCTTAATTGGTTCATTTTGATTATTCCTCCAAAGTATTCTTTGGTAGGTTTGATCTGGAGGTTGTACCTTTATCATCCTGTACATTTTCTCTATGTCAGCAGACATAGCAAATTTGTACTTTCGCCATCTGAGGATGATTGAGATGAGTTCAGACTGCAGTACTGGACCCGTATGCAGCTGCTCGTTTAGACTTTTTCCATTAGTCGTTTTTGCTGAAGCATCAAAGACGACGCGAACCTTTGTAGTGGTGCTATCTTTGATGACAGCATGATGAGGAAGATAGTAACTTTGTTCGTTACTTACTATCTTGTTAGCCACTGTCATGTGACCTAATGTCTTGTATTCATTAATACAAGTTTTGTATTCCTGATAGAGTTCAGGATTTCGTTCTAATTGCCGTTCTAGGCTGTAGAACCTACGTAATGCCATACCTCGAGAGTCGCCAAGGCTAGGGCTTTCTGTAGTGAAAGGCAAACGAACTTCGTAACGGCCGTGTGCGTTACGAAAATGAGTTTTTTGGTAAAACTCTTCACATTCTTGATCTGCTTTAGACAGCTTTCTTCCTGGACTAACTTCTTCAGTTTCCCAGAACTGACGTAAAAGTTTATCCAGTGAAGTGTCATCGTCGTAATGAGCCTTTGCTGTTAACGCAGATGCTGTTAAGACTGTGGATGTATTTTTTAACTTTCCGAAAAGTATCCATCCGAGGGTACTGTTTTGGGCAGTTGGTGTTCCTGGAGGACCTTTCCGTAAACCTTCCAAAAGGATTTCACTGTACACATCTGCTCCTAAAAGCAGGTCAATTTTTCCTGGTTTAAAGAAAAACGGATCGGCAAGTGGTAGCTCATGTATGTGACTCCATTCTTTGTTTGGAATGGTTGAAGGAGGTAAAATGTCCGTAATTGTATCCACTATAAGGGCTGTAACTGTCGTTGCCTTAGTTGTGGTTGAATAAGGATAAATGTTCAATACAGTTTGTTTTTGAACATTTGTAGTTTCAGTTTTTCCCAGGCCCGTGATTTGAATTTCCACGTTTGTAGTGAATGATTGCAGCTTACGTGCGGCGGCTTGGGTTACAAATGAAACTTGAGAGCCTGAATCTATCAAAGCTCTCAATACCATCATGTTTCCCTTTTTTGTAGGAACGTTCAGCAGTGCTGTTGCAAGCAGTGCTTGTTTGGTATGATGATTTTTTGCATGAAGCGTGTGAATAGAGTTATTGGATGTGGAAGGTGAATTGCAAGGTTGAGCTTTTGATTGCTGCTCCCTTGGCTCGAGTTGGGTCGAGACCCTTGGAGTGGCATTATTCCTGTGAAGTAAAGAATGATGCCTCCTTCCACATCGCTGACATGAAAACTTACTCGTACAAGTTTTCGTGTTGTGGCCTTTTGATAGGCAATTATTGCACAATTGATTTGATGTGACAATTTTGAATTTATTGTCTACATCGAGTTTTATAAATTTCGGACATTTAAATAGACGGTGCTGCTCTTTGCACAAAGGACATGCTTGGGTGTATGAAGTAAAATGGGTAGATGCTCTCGGGACATGAGCATTTTTGTTGACTAGGGACGGTTTGGTATCGACTATGGCTTCTAAAATTCTAAATCTAGATTGTAAAAATAATTTTAAGGACTCGAAAGTGGGAAGTCCTTCTGCAGTATTGACCTCTTGTTCCCATGCACGGTGCGTTTCTGCTGGTAAACATTGTACCACCATATAGATGAGAATTGCATCCCATTGCTTAGTGGAAACTTGCAATGCCTCGAGTTCGAAGATACATTCGGAAGACTTATCTAGCAAGGTTTTGATAGCCTTGGCTGATTCGTGGGCTGCTTTAGGTAGATTAAAGAGTGCTTTCAATTGGGCATTTACCAAGACTCGTTTATTATCATACCTTTCAAGCAATATCTTCCATGCGCTGTCATAACTCGAGTTGGTCATAGGAAATTGACGCAATAAGTGCTCTGCTTCTCCAGATACACTTGACTTCAAATAATGCAATTTCTGCACCGGAGATAACGCAGAATTTGAATGCACCAGGGAATTGAATAGATCGTGAAAGGGCCTCCATGAATCGTAAGAACCTGAGAATTTTGGGATTGTGATGCTAGGTAATCTCAGAGACGATGAAGTTTCATGTTCTGATTTTGGACTTGATTCAACCTTTGTTTCGAATGCATCTAATGCATCCCTAAGAATACCTCGAAACATGAAGTATTTGTTTTCCACATTTGAAAATTGATCGTTTGCGAAGTAATCGTACTTTTGAAGTTCACTATCTTCCAAGGCTTGCGTGGCTTGGATAATTGTATAGTGATCTTTCTTATAATCTGACCAAATTTCACTTAGAGCGGTTAATCGCTCAGAAATAAAACCTTTCGTTCGTTTTTCTACATCAGTCTTGGTGTAGTTATTGAACGATTTTTCGAAGATTATTGCAGAGGTGGCTTGGTTGCCCAAAAGTTTTTGAAGTGCAGACATGTTTAAAAGATTGAGGAAATAAAACACTAGACCTTAGATCCGGCTCGAAGGACCATAAAATGTACTGTCCGTTAATAGAACGTACACGCAAATTTGATTAAGTGACTGAAATGAATGCACTGGTAAATTTGGATCAAGATCAGCGGTCTATTTTCCCAACAACAAATCAACACTGTTCACTTTCTTTGACTCGCAAGAAACTGCTGCACTTAGTTTTAGAATCTTCCACTATTTAGATCAGATTATGTATAAAAAGGTTTCAGGTCAACGATTTCAAAGTATGGGAAAAACACACTCACAGGATTGTTAATAATAGATATATAAATAGATATTCAATATATAATTAATATAGAGCAAAAGTTAGAATAATTTAACTTCAAAACACTGGCTTAACTTAAATATCTCGAGTAATTGTATTAAGACAGAATTATCTAAATTGTTGGGTCAGAGATCAACATACACTAGAAAACACACTTATTGACACCGATTTATAATGTAGGACTTTCAGAAATAGATATGTCGAGACAAAACTCTGTATATCAGTTTGGGTCTGAGATTTTTGTATTACACTAACACTTATTAGCACCAAGCTATAATATAAGATCGTCAAAAAATATAATAAAAATATATGTATAAAATAGATATGCACATGAAATGTATAATATATATATGTGTATATAAGTCAAAATATAGTCAAATAGATATATGAATAAGTATTAAAATGTTACAAGTGACTGGTACTCACCGATCTAAAACTTGACACTTGAGGAATTGGCTGTAAGCTAATGTTAAGCCCTTTGTTCTTGGTTAGAACAATTCTTTATTTCCGTCGAGACCAGAAATAAAGTGTTAATGTTAGTAAGATACTATCTCAGTCGAGACCCGAGATAATATTCTTTAAGTCAGTCGAGACCCGGCTTAAAGTGTTATCTTATCTTCAGTCGAGACCCGAAATAAGATGCGTTTATTTCCGTCGAGACCAGAAATGATTGTTAGTAAAAGATTATCTCAGTCGAGACCCGAGATAATATTCTTTAAGTCAGTCGAGACCCGGCTTAAAGTGTTATCTTATCTTCAGTCGAGACCCGAAATAAGATGCGTTTATTTCCGTCGAGACCAGAAATGATTGTTAGTAAGAGATTATCTCAGTCGAGACCCGAGATAATATTCTTTAAGTCAGTCGAGACCCGGCTTAAAGTGTTATCTTATCTTCAGTCGAGACCCGAAATAAGATGCGTTTATTTCCGTCGAGACCAGAAATGATTATTAGTAAATATCTTATCTTCAGTCGAGACCCGAAATAAGATGTGTTTATTTCCGTCGAGACCAGAAATGATTATTAGTAAATATCTTATCTTCAGTCGAGACCCGAAATAAGATGTGTTTATTTCCGTCGAGACCAGAAATGATTAATTGTTAGAATTGAAATATCAGTCGATACCCGATATGAATGTTAGTCCCTAAGCCAACTTACCCCAAGCGATGCCAAGCACAAAAAGAGATCGAGCTCAGTCAGCTTGTCGTTTATATAGCCCTTGCTTGCCCACGACACCACTGATAGAGTAGCAGCGGCGCATGATTACAAGAATTGGCAATGCAGCTGTGCTCTTACGGTACTAGCGATAAAATTTGCCTAGCAACGAACAAAAATGCATAGCAACAAGAAATTTAGAGTTTCACATGTTGCTGTGTTAAATTAATTATATTTGCAAAAATTTTATTTCGTATCACGTAGAGAAGAAATTCCCGTTCGATGGTACTTATAATGATGATAATGCTAGAGTTGCAAATTGATCTGCTTGATTTGATTGTATTTGTGCCATGCATTGTATGTTACATGACAACACATGCTTTTGATAGAAAATTGTAATTAGATTGAATTTATTTTCTTTTCAGATCTCAATTTTAGCATGATATTTTTGTAATATGATCCCTTTTCAGGAATGGTTTTTTTGATAATAATTTTAAATTAATTTACTCAATGAGGCTATACTTTTATGTTGTATTTGTGCAATATGCAATGAAGATGATAAATACATGGCTATGTTGGGTTGGGTATACATGTTTTTTGCTTAAGAGAAATAAAATTAGATTTAATTTTACTAAAAATTTGATGCTTTGTTTTCAGCATGCTTTCTTTCAGAAGTTTTCTCTTTATGAAAATATATTCGAATCAATTTGGTTCGAACAGATATCTCAAAATAAATATAAAAATAATAAAGAGAATAAAGATATGGATAACTCCCAATGTTATATAATTTGATCATAGCGGAATAAATTATTTTGAATAAATATATATTTTCGCCGCACGTGTCGCTATGTGTTAATTTTAAATGAAAAGTTTGGCTGTGTCAAATATTTGGCTTCTGTAAGTTACTCCATATTTTCTTCATTATATTTAATTTTTGAAATAGAAAATGCAATATAAAGTAAATATTGCACATATTTGACAGCTATAAAGAGCGGGCTGTCAATAAACCCGATGGTGCTGCGAAGAATCCAGTTGTTAGCTTTACAAGTGTGTAGATATCTCAAAATAAATATAAAAATAATAAAGAGAATAAAGATATGGATAACTCCCAATGTTATATAATTTGATCATAGCGGAATAAATTATTTTGAAAAACTGCAATTGATAATAAGTGCATCAAATCTAGCGCAAACTCTCCGTTCCTTCGTTCAATTTTTCAATTATTCCTTCAACGTTGAAATTCCTTACAGAAATAAGTGTATCGCTACTTATTTCTTCAAGAAATATAGACATAAATGGATTTCTGGACGAGAGCGACATCTTTTTGTCAATCGAGAAGTAGAGTTTTTTCCGTTCGAATTTCTTGAAAATGCTTGAGCATTCCATGACTTTTTTTTTACATAGTCCGGAGCCTTATACCGATTTCCATTGATCACGTTTTCTAGCAGAAGTGTTACACTTTTCTTGTAGTGTTACACCAAAATTGTTCCATTGACCTGCACTGCTAGAAATGGTGTACGTCAAAAACCTGTGGTGCTACACTCGATTAATCGGCGGTGTTACACCGGAATACGCACACACCTATCTGAAAAATGTCACAACTGAATGTCATTGAGCATCACATATAAATCTTCAACTACTGCTCTACCAAATTCATCTGTAATCACGCCAAAATCTTTTAAATTACAATTTTCATATTTTTTACGTTATTCGTGATATTATTGTTCCCAAAAAATTTCAAGCTGACAAATTACACGGATATGAGCTACGATTACATTCTCATCGCGTCAAAAGTTGTTCCATTGAACTTGTTTTTCATTGATTGACGTGCACTTTTCTTAAAATATCAATGGAAATCGACATTAGAATATAGAGAGTACAGGAAGTGTGATAAGCCAAATTTGGTGTAGACAAATTCTGGTTGTGTTAGTATCTGTTGCCGCTGTAGTGACAGCCGTGTAGTAGAATCAATATAGAGAGCGGGGCAACAAGATATATGGTTGAAAATATTACGTTTGCTCCCATCGAAAATGTTCTTATCACTACGCCACATACCTAAGGAATTTCGCAGCTTTTACAAACGGAAACAAATCTCGGTGGAAGAAGGATTTTTCGACAGCTAAATATAGATTTGTCTCTTTCTTCAATATAATGCTGAGCTACTTCAGGGCATGCTGAAAAATCCACGCTCCTGCACACGAATTTTACAGGTATCAGCACTTCCTGTTGTCTCTATATTTGTCCACTTATTTCTTAAAATAAAATTGACATTAGGTTAAGGAATTTTTACCTCTTGCAAAATCACTGTTCCTTCCATCAATTTTTCAATTATTCCACCAACGTCAAAATTCCTAATAGTATATAGCCCGGTACGCTAGAGCCAAGGAATTTTTGTTCCTATACAAAAACTATGTAAAAAGAGTGTCATGGAATGCTCAAGGAATTTTTTTCTTATTCCTTACAGAAATAAGTGCATCGGTACTTATTTCTTCAAGAAATATTGACATAAATGGATTTTACGTAAAAGAGCGACATCTTTTTGTCAATCGGGAAGTAGAGTTTTTCTGTTCGAATTACTCGCCAAGAAAAAAATTGCTGACACTAGGAACAAAAATTCCTATGTAAAAAAAAGTCATGTCATTTTTTCTTTGCCGATTCCTTGGAAGAGTAATTCGAACAGAAAAACCCTAGTTCTCGAAAGAGGTTGTTGTTTTTCGAATAATCCATTAATGTCAATGATATTATGTTATTATTATAATGTTATTTATTCAATGGTACTGATATACTTATTTCTGTACGGAATTTTGACGTTGGTGGAATAATTGAAAAATTGATGGAAAGAACGGCGATTTTGCAAGAGGTGAATCAATTTTAAAATGACACTTAGATATTACAGATATTATTTCTTTATTGTCTGAAATATCCTACGAGTAAGAAACTAAAGGAGAGGCCCATCAAAAGCAATTTTCGTGCCAATCTCAAAAATGCGTAAGTTTATACAGATACTATAAAAAATTCGCATTGCAGGCGGATGAAAAAAAAGCTTATGCAAGGGATTTTGGCGCGGTTCTTGAAAGTATGACGCAAAATTCTATACCCGTAGCAGCATAGTGAGAGCTAGTAATACAAAACAACTTTTTGAGGTTCCTGGTTTCCCAGGAACCATCTTCGGGCGCCCAATAACTTGCCTTAAAAGTTCATTTTTGGTAAATCCATAATAAGAAAATATATTAAAATTCTTTTACTTTTATCAAAATTACAAACATTTACCAATATTCTAATTCCCAGCTTATTATTAAAGAAGAAACAAGTACAGTACTTAGATCATAAAAGGTAAGGTACAGTATTACTAAATTTCCACAAAAAGAATGTAAATATTTTTCTATTTAGTACCCTTCCAATTTTAACCTTACCTACGGCTGTTGTGCTAGGGTAAATTTCTTTACGGAACATAAACAAAAGTGACACCTAGGGTACATGTAAACAGAGATACAACCATATGTTGGAAAGTGGAAAAAGCATCACGTTTGGCACGCAAAAATGGCATATATATACACGCAATGGCCTCTCTTTAGTTTCTTACTCGTAAGAATATCACACAATTGACAAATCCAAATTGTTTTTATTCGGACGGGGAAAAGTTCAATAGTCTGTCTGGTAGCCCTGTTCTTATTATATGTCAGTGAGTTGACGTGACGTTTTTTTCTGATAACAAAAACTGCAGATACTTTGAAGATTGTGCTTTTTGGAAAAACGGGTGGATCTAATAATTGTTAGTGGTATTTTTTAATATTATAATGCTACGTAGAAGTAATTAATTATAGTTATTTATTTGTATATACAATATTAACTTAAAAGTATTATTATGGTAATTGCCAATCTAACATCTATTTTCTTCTAGTTCTTTCTATGGAAACTCCACATGACTGCCCTGGGGTCAATAGTGAAAGTGCGGGTAAGGAAAGTGCGTGCAAAGGTTGCCCGAACCAAGGTATATGCTCTAAAAAAGGAGGTGATGATGTGAATAAGATATTAGTACTGGAAAGAATGAGAAATGTTAAGAGGAAATTGTTGATTCTTTCGGGTAAAGGAGGCGTTGGCAAAAGCACCATAACTGCTTTAGTTTCCAGGTACATAGCCAACCAATTAAAAGACCAAAATTTTGGTGTTCTAGATTTGGATATATGTGGTCCCTCACAACCTAGAATGATGGGAGTTGAAAGTGAACAAGTACATGAATCTGGTTCGGGTTGGTCACCAGTAAATATAGAAGATAATCTCTGTTTAATGTCGATTGGATTTCTTTTATCCTCGCCTGATGATGCTATTATTTGGAGAGGACCCAAAAAGAATGGACTTATAAGACAGTTTTTATGCCAAGTAGATTGGGGCAGTCTTGACTGCTTATTTATAGATACCCCACCGGGAACATCGGACGAGCATCTATCGGCTATTAATTATTTAAATACTTCAAACGGAGATCTTGCAGCAATTATTGTTACAACACCACAAGAAGTATCACTTTTAGATGTAAGGAAAGAAATATCTTTTTGTAGGAAACTGAATATTCCCATTGTTGGGATAATTGAAAACATGTCGAAGTTTCACTGTGGAAAATGCAATAAGATGTCAGACATTTTCCAGCCTTCTACCGGCGGTGCGGAAAATATGTGCAAAGAAATGCAACTTTCATTTTTAGGAAGTATACCACTGAATGCCAACATAGGCGAATTTTGTGATACAGGACGAGAATTGATTTTTTCAAGTGATGTAGCAGATCCTACAGAAAAAATATGCACAGCAATAACGAAGTGGTACTTATCTTAGTCCTTTTTTTGGTTAAATAAATATAAATAAAATAAATTTGTTGTTAAAAGTGACATTCATTCCCTCCTAAATCCTACACATCGTTTTTAGAATAAAAAATTTATTGAAGAATTGGCTGCGGCCACCTCCATGATCGGTACTGGGTACATAAACCGACTTCATTCTTAATTCTCAAGCACTTTTCGAAAAAACCAAGGGAAATAAATGAGAACTTGAAAATAGGAAAAAAGTTCTAGCCGTCTTTCTAGATTTAAAAAGAGCATTCGAAAGAGTTGATAGAAAGAAATATACTTTTGATTAAATTAAAAAAATATGGAATAAATGGTAAATCGTATGAGTGGTTTGAGTCTTACTTGTCTGAAAGGTATCAAAGAACAAAAGTTAATGAATGTTTGTCTGAGAAAGTGAGTATTGACATTGGTGTTCCACAAGGCTCGGTTCTTGGTACAGTACTTTTTTTATTTTATATTAACAATATTGCGACCTTTTTATCGGATGTAAAAATTGTGTTATTCGCTGATGATGCATTACTTTACATAGCTCAAGGCGATATTAGTTTGTGTGTTTCCCGGATGGAAAGTGCTTTAGAGAAAGTAAATTTTTGGTTAAAAATGAATAAGCTAAAGTTAAATGTTGAAAAATCTAAATGCATATTATTTGGTGGCGAGAATATAAGTGGTATAAATATGAATAACACCGTTATAGAGTGTGTGTCAGAAATTAAGTACTTAGGTGTCATTATAGAAAAAAATTTATCGTTTAAAAAACACATATTTGTAAAAAAATTTGTTTTTAAAGAAGAATACGGAGTCAAATTTTAATGGCTACAGCAATACAGATTTATAATGTCATCGTGAAACCTCATTTTGAGTATTGTTAACGGTGTTATTCTTAAGTACCAAGGAGCAACTAGAACGTATGCAGAAGCTACAAAACAAGGCGATGAGGATTCTACTTTATTGTAACAGATATCCAACATTTCATTAATGCTGAATACTCTTCAATGGATGAGCGTGAAAGAGAAGATTGCGTTTAATGTGTTAATTTTTGTGTTTAAAATTAAGAATGGTATTTTGCCTGAATACCTTAACAAGTACTTGCAATATGTAGGAAACGTACAATCAATATCGTTAAGAAATGCTACAGAGTTTAGATTAGGTTCGTTTAGAATATCAAGAGCACAAAATTCTTTAATTTATCGTGGTCTTAGAAAGTACAATCAACTTAAATATTATAAAAATGATACAAATATTAATTGTTTCAAAAAATATTGCATTGAATTTATAAAAGTGAATATTCACGTTCTTTGGCCATAAATTTTTATGATTGTACTAAAATGTAAAAAGTTTATATGTTGTTGTTGAAAGCTTTTTAATCTACCTAATAAAGAAGTACTACTACAACTACTACTACTACATTACTTACAATGTTAGTCAAGATATATAATACAAGCCAGGAAGTCGCCGAAGGCACCGACACATTAAAAGGCCTTAACGTGCCGGATACAGCATGCAGTAAGATCTCACTCTCACTGCTTTTTGTATACTCGTCATGGAGGAAAAACTGAAATTTCATCTAAAACAGGACGCCAGTACGAAATAAAAAACTTACATGGACAAAATAGTTCACACTGTACCTTCACATCTACATTCACCAGGTATTCCTGTGAATCTGAACCTCTGTTCTTAGGATTATCATGATTCCTCATGAGTCATATTATATAGTCAGAATAATCTAAATACTACAGCAGCCTGAACATTATATATGTATCATAAGCTATAATAGCAATTCCAAATTAACCTGTTTTCCTATCATCTAATTTCCAGTCCTTCAATTTATGAATTATGTTAATTATTATAAGAAAATTTCATTCCCACGAACATTACAGCTCCTATACAGCTTTTATCATATAAAATGTTGAATAGTACTAAGAGTGGAAAGAGTTCAGAAATCTTCCAATTAAAGCATGATTCATTGCGACTATACCTGTTTAAAATATTACATAACTGCTTTTAACACACAAAATCTAATTAACATCTCGCCTTTAACCGATGCAATGATGAGCTCAGCGTGTCGCCTGGAATCTGCCAGATGTCTCTGAAAACAAAGTGCACACGGAAGCGACACCCGGCGACTATTATCACTAAGGCGTCTCCAACGGAATATTTGTGTGCGTACATAACTATTTCTTTAAATATGCAATTCAACTAACTATGGAATTTCTGATTCGTGTTTCGTCCTCCCAGGAAAATTCAATAAAACTTTCAAAGTTAAAAAAATTAAGAAAAAAACAAAAATATTTCTTAAATCAACAGAATAAGTCTAGAAAGTGTTCAAGTACTTACCATCAGGAGGTACAAAATATTGGCATAGACCGTAAGCTGTGGTAACCTGTAACGACGTCAAAAGAGAATTTCAGTGAGTTACTCTGAACAAAATTATAAAACAGTGAAAAATATAATGTTATAAGGTGGAGTATAAAAAAAATTTAGAGGGGGAGCGGGATTAAAAACTGTCTCCTCTTATGTATAACGCGTTAAATTTATTTAATCGATATAGGTACTGTGTTTAGGGAGCTGAACAAATCTTCACAATGGGATGAGGAACCTAAATACCATTTAACAACCAGTGACGGCGCGCAATAAAGTTGCAAATTCTTTAATTCTAAGTAAATAAAAAGATTACTCTTTTGGAATTTTTACCGGGTTAAACTTAATTTTGTTCAAGAAAGAATTTTCTGGGATTCTCCGGTATAAAAGCCCAAAACTGTTGCTCCCACTGCAAAATGAAGTTAAAGCAAATTGCACCCAAATGTTTTCTTTCTAATGGTTTAAAAAAAATAGCATTTAGAACAAATTTATGGAAATTATAGCGTTTGAACAAAATACAAGCAACTTTTATATGAAAAACTCCTGTAGTATAACAAGGCACGAAGACTGTGGATGTCGCCTGCAGATCGGCCCGCTGCTCTTTTTTTCGACTTTGTTCATGCCTTGTATGTTCCGGGGGCTACAGGTTGCAGTAAGAGGTCAAGCTCATTGCTTTTTTGTATACTCGTCACGGAGGAAAAACTAAAATTTCATCTTAAATAGGTCCTAAAGCTCAAAACTGTCGCTCCCACTGCAAAATGAAGTTAAAACAAATTGAGGCCAAATATCAGCACGAGACCAATTCTAGCCATGTAGCGGCACTGGGCTGTCCCTGACTTACCATACAACCAGTGCGCGCTTGCTTTAATTGTTTTATCATATGTTGGGAAATACGCGTAATGTGCCCTGCGTTTGACCCACAAATTGTGTTCTGTTGTTCTTCGTCTTTTTTTTTGTTGTCACTCGCTTGCTCATATGTATATAGGAAATACTTTGAGCAATGAGTATGATAAAAAAAACAATGTTATGTGTAATATGCATGAAGTTTTGACCCCTTTAATGGCGCTATATGAAGTTCTTGGTCATGTATATTCTATTAGCCAATAGACGGCTTTTAAAATTCTTATATGTATATAGGGGAGTCGTTCAAAAATATTGCTTAGCCAAGCAATAATGATTTTCGCCGTTATGTATTGATGCAATATCGGTAGGTGTACCCAACATTTCTTCACACATTAAACTGGGGAAATAGTTAGAATAGTGCTAATATTGCTGGAATTTTCCCAATACTCACTATACCATATACTAATTTTTCTTTAACCCCACTATAAATAATTCAGCTTTTAGATGATTATTCAAAATTTGGAACCAAATTTCCAAATAAAAAGCCGATGTGTCGTTAGCCAAGGGCAGTCAGTTTTAGTCAGTTTTGTAAAGGAACCAAGTGACCCCCGATCCGACCCACAATAAGGTCTCTTGTTCCCTCTAAAAATTATAAAGCTATAATAAGCTAGATATAAATAAAAGTGTAATGTTCTAAAGTCAGTACGTGAAAATATACAAGTAAAGATTGAAAAAGTGACTTTATGTGAAAAAGGCAGATTCTTTTGAAAACAGGGCTGGTGATATTCTACAAAAAAGCACTCCCAGTCCTTGCTGTTAAAATTGCACAGCAAAAAGTTGGTGGCAGCGGTGGGATATAAAAAAGACAATATAAGCGCCTATAAATCCCCAAAAACAAAAAACTTTAAAGGTAACTGCAGCCAGGTGTCATAAGATTAGCTAAATTCTGTGAGAAGCGTGCAAAAGCCAGTAACACCTCTCAAGAATTAAGAAAAATTAAATAAAAAAGGGAAGGCAGACCCTAATGGAACCCCAACAAGAAGAAGGATTCTCGTATGGACGCACCCGGAGCACTACGCAGAAAATCCAGGAATTGAAGGAAGAGATCACCAAGTTCACCTCACCAGCAGGATGGACTTCAGCTACTTCGTAGAACTCAAGGAAAAGCTCGCTAAACTAAAGTAATTTCTTTTATTACCTATATTGTAATAGATTCTAAAAAAATTTATATAAACCACAATTAATGTATTAATTAAATGCAATCAAATTATCTCCTACCTAAACACAGCACAGTTATTCTTCGCAACTACGGTAACCTAAATTGGTGAAGTGAAATTTTGTGTGTAATTACGGTCAAAACCCTTTCCTACATTGTGCAAAGAAATGGTTGTTTTTTTTTGTTGATAGCTTCACTAAAGTAAATTTCAGTTGTCTATTTTTGTGACGATTTAAATTTATTGTTTCTATAAAGGAGATACATCTAGGCACGAATCCTCTACGTTATTGTACTAAAGTTCTTAAAAGTAATGGTGCGGAAAGATTTTTTTTTGTTTTGTAATACTTCTAATCATTGAATTTGTTTTCTTGTCTCATGTCCGTTGATAAAAAAAAGAGGAGTTTTTTTTTTCGCTACAAGGTGAATATAGTTTTCTTCAAATATCTTCGTTGCTTACAAGTGAAATTTTTTTTTGATTAGCGTTGTCATTGGAATCATTTTCGGATAGCATTTTGTGTTACCTATAGAAACTAACTAAAAAGGCGTTTCTTAAATTTTTGTGGCAAAATCTCTTCTTCCCTTAATTGAATTTTCTTTTAAAAAAAGTGCGTATTACTAGTTCAGTGCACGTAATAAATTTCTTTGCGTAAATCAATCTTTCGCTAAATAATTATTCAGTTGTGTTTTTATACCCTAGATGAAATCTATAGGGTATACAAAGTTTGTCTTTCCGTTTGTAACACCTCGAAATAATGATGGTAGAGCAAAATGGATTCGAAACCCATTCATAATATTAAACGTTATTTTGATTTTTGCATGTCCGTCCGTCCGTCCGTCCGTGCGCACGATAACTCGAGAACGCGTATACTTAGACAGCTGAAATTTTGTACACGGACTTTAAAAAAGATAAGTAAAATTAAGTTCGAAAATGAGACAAATCGGGCAACTCCTTCGTGGAGTTGCCATATAAAAATTTCGTTTTCCGCTATATATTTGCACACTGCCTGAGAGCGCGTCGACATAAAGAGCTGAAATTTCGTACGTGATGTTTTTACTACATTAGCAAATAAAATCTCAAAAATGGACTAAATCGGGCAACTCCTTCTTGGTGTTGCCATATAAAAATTTAGGTTTTTTACGTATACTTTGAAAACGATCAGTCTAAGACATTTTTATTGGACTAAAAACTTCTGCAGAATACGAAATCCTATAAAATTGGTTATAATAATGTTTTCTGTGCGACAAACTGTTCTAGATATACATATATGCGAAAAACCACATCACAATCAAACTTGAATAGATCGGTGACCATGCGAAATTTAATACGGGCATTCATCTAGGGTATCATAAGAATTGGTCTTAGACCAATTCTAGCTTTTTTACTTGTTTTTCTATAAACATAGAAAACTATCTTGTTTATTGTGGTGAGTGAAACACAAGAAAGCAAAACAGTAAACACCAGGGATAATCGGTATAGCCTTGTTATAATGGCTCCAACAACGCCACCTCCGCCAGACGCAGAGTGCGTTTTTAAAATTAGCTTGGCAGACGCACGCAGCCTAATTCCTGAATTTGACGGGAACTCTGCAGATTTGCATAAATTTCTAACGAGCTGCGATGCCCTATATTCAACTGCAAAGACCCCTGCAGATCTGAGCTTGTACCTCAATCTCCTTAGAGGCAGATTGATTGGGGCAGCATTGAAGTATGAAAGCTTCGATACATGGGAAGCAGCAAAGGAATTAATAAAGTCCCAATTCCAGGAAGAAAAGTCACGCATCGCTGCCCAAAATGAGCTGATGCGACTTAGACAAGGTTTCAAAGAAGAAACTAAAGATTTCGCACAAAGAGTATCTAAGGCATTATCAGAGCTGAACGAAGCTACTCATAACAAGATATCTGATACTCAGGCACGAGCTTTATTAATCAAAGAAAATGAGAAGGGAGCTATTCTTATTTTCGAAGACGGATAACGCGACGAACAGCTAAAAATTATAGCTAAAACAAAGAATGAAGATAGCTTACGAAAATTAATTGCATACGTGACTGTTCATGCAACTCGCATAACAAGATCTACTCCCCAGTCACAAAATTTCCAAAAAAAATTTTCAGAAACCAAATTCTACTAATCCTTCTTGTCACATTTGTAATAAAAAAGGTCACACTAGAGCAACTTGTTTTAGGAATAAAACTATTCCTTCCTTCACTCCTCAAACTCAAATTAAGAAGGAAGTAAATCAAGTTTTCTGTGCTTATTGCCAGAGATCTAATCACCATATAAGTGAATGTCGGAAAAGGCAACATAATAAACAAATCCGACTACAACAATTTCAAGGTACTGGAGTACAAAGTACCGCCAAAAAATCTCCACGTAACCATCTACAGCCTGATTATGTGCGGCAAGTACGATTGGCCCCTATGGTAACGTCATCGGAAAACGATATTGTGCGGGAGGAAGCTCACGGCAACCTACCCCGCCAAATCACAACAGAAGCCGTGATTCACTCTCAAACAATTTAAACAGACCCAGGTCTTTAAGTATTCGTATACCCATCAATATAACCAATAACTCCATTACAGTGAATCTACCTATATCGATATCCAATAGGAAATACTCAACTTTCTTGGTTGATACAGTTGCGGAGATAAGTTTGCTAAAATATATTTCCACTACCGAAAACTGCCTGGTACATGAAAATCAAAAGTGTACAATCACTACCCTAACCGGTGATTTCATTGCCTCTGTGGGCATAATATATGGTAGAATAGGAATCGATTTGGCAGAAGGTCAAGTTCAAATTGACCACCCATTTCAAGTACTATTATGCTCTATAGCAAAATACAAATTTGAGTTATGATGGACTCTTGGGAAATGATTTTCTCAGGTTATACGAATGTTGTATAAATTATAGAGAGAAATACCTAGAAATTAATCTAGACGACATTAGTGATAAAGATTTAATGAGAATACTACGATTCGAGAAGGGATACAAAAATATATTGACTATAAAACATATATAAACAAATAAAAAAAAATCGTAATTAACGATACAAAAAAGCCAGTGAGAGATGTATTCCACTGCAAAAATATGATTATACTCAAAAAGCCAGTGAGAGAAATATTCCACTGAAAAAAGCCAGTGAGACATGTATTCCACTGCAAAAAGAGATAGGTACACGATGCTACGACTGTGGCCTAAACCTCATAAATAAAAGTTCCACAAATAATGAGAACCCATTTAATAAAATTAAAGAGTATAAATCAAGCAATGAAACAAAAAAAGAATGTCAATCAAAGTAACATTCTAAAATTAAAATACCCAATCGAACGGAAGCAATAGTCAAAATCCCAACTCCAATTTCAGAAAATGAATTATTATGTCTTCAGAAGGAAGTCGCACCAGGTATATATCTTGGTATTGTTTTAACTCAATCAAATAAAAATCATGCGAAAGTGCTTTTGTTAAATATAAATTAGTCTGAAGTAACTCTAGATTTGGATAAGGTAGTACCTACCTGGGAGAATCCTGGTGATTATGAATTGATCACTGATTCTAAGAACCCAATAGCGCAAAGATTAAAAAAATTAATAGGATCTATAAACCTAGACCACTGCAATATGGAAGAGCTATGAATTCAATTTGCCGACAATTTAACGATCTTTTCCAACTCAACGTAAAATCCCGACTATGTTAGACAAACCTCCCGTTTATGTTAAACCTTATAGGCTACCAGTATCTCAAAGAGACGAGATTAATAGCCAGATTCAAGGCATGTTGACTGATGGTATCATTAGCCCCAGTAGAAGTCCTTGGAATTCTCCTCTTCTGCTTGTACCGAAAAAGGCAGATTCTACCGGAACAAAGAGACGGAGAATAGTCATAGACTTTAGGCGATTGAATGAAATAACTGTTTGTGATGCTTATCCGCTGTCAAATATAACACATATATTAGACCAGCTTGGCAGATCCAAATATTTCACTACACTCGATTTGGATAGTGGATTTTATCAAATTCCTATGCATGAAACTGACAAGAAAAAAACTGCCTTCAGCACGGCTTTTGGTCATTATCATTTTAACCGAAAGCCGTTCGGATTAAAAGGAGCTCCAGCCACCTTCCAAAGGCTGATGAATTCCATTTTAACTGCATTACAAGGGATACGTTGTTTTGTCTATCTCGACGATATAGTTATCTACGGATATAGCTTGAGAGATCACAACGAGAAGCTCATGGAAGTATTTCAGCGACTAAGAGATAGCAGACTGAAACTACAGCCTGACAAATGTCGCTTTCTAAGAAAAGAAATTACATATTTAGGACACGTAGTAAGTGATAAAGGTGTTCATCCTGATGAATCCAAAATACAAGTTGTTAAAACTTATCCGGTTCCCAAAAAGGTTAAAGATATAAAAGCTTTTCCACGATTCGTTGGATACTATAGAAGGTTTATTCCTAACTTCGCCAAATTGGCAAAACCACTCACAAAGTTACTGAAAAAGGACTGTCCATTCATCTGGGACGAATTTTTCGATGAATCATTTCGGGCATTAAAGAAGAATATAATTGCAGCTCCCATATTGGCATATCCATACTTTGATAAGGAATTTGTAGTCACGGCCGACGCCAGCGATTTGGCCATAGGTGCAATACTCTCACAAGGTAAAATCGGTGAAGATAGACCGATTTGTTTTGAAAGTCGAACACTGAATCAAGCCGAAACGAGATATTCAACAATCGAAAAGGAATTACTCGCAATAGTATATGCAGTAGAACAACTCCGCCAATACGTCTATGGAAGAAAATTTATCATCATAACCGACCATAAACCACTGGTATGGATAATGAATCTGAAGGCCTGTTCCTCTCGCTTAATGAGATGGAGAATTCGTCTAGAAGAGTATGACTATAAAATTCTGCATAAACCAGGAAAATTGAACACTAATGCCGATGCACTCAGCCGATTAAATCCTCTTGAGAATAAGGAAGAAAACAATTCTAATCAATCTGTAAACGTGGTAACTAGAAGTCAAAAAAGGAATAACAAAACAATTACTTCCAAAGATTTAGAGCATTTTTATAGCGAATATTTAAATTCAATAGTCTCCCCAATAGAGATAAATGTAGAGAAAAAGTACCTCTGTTGCGTGATAAACGGATGAAAACAAAATGTTTTCTTTTACCTAGATCAGAAAACGAGTTCGAGAATATCCTAAAAGAGCATACATTCAAGCTGAATGCCACATTCGAGTTGAACAAAGTCTTCTATTACGAAAACTCGAATTTCAATTGCCAAATGCATGATTCCAATGCGTACTCCCAAAGAGCACCAACAAGTCTTAGGGAGTATAGAACAAATAAAACAAATTTGTATTCTCCATAGTCATCAGAACATAGCTATTTCCATTCCTCCGTTAGAATTATCTGTACTTTCCGAACTTAAAAACATGATTTCATACGTTTTCAAGGAAGGAAACAAAGTGCAAGAGTTAACCGATGACAGGCAAATAACGGATGTTATAAACGCATACCACGTAAGCCCTCTTGGAGGTCATCAAGGTATCACTTGTACTGTAAAAAGAATTCAAACTGCTTACAATTGGTCAGGCATAACCAAAGACGTCGAGAATTTTATAAAAAAATGTCCTTCTTGTCCGCTCCCAAATGCTGAAGCACAAAAAGTAGCCCGCAAATTGGTCGAAAATATTATTTGTAGACATGGTGTACCTAAGACAACCTTAACTGACCAAGGCTCAAATTTCAAGTTTTCACAGAAGTGTACAAACTTCTAAAGATTCATAAACTCCAAACTACAACATACCATCCACATACTAACGGTGCTTTAGAACGAAGTCACCGAACACTAGCTGAATACCTCCGTCATTATGTAAACAAAGATCACTTTACTTGGGACACCTGGATCCCATATGCAATGTTTGTGTATAACACAACTCCTCACTCAAGCACTAAATACACCCCTTACGAGCTGCTCTATGGTTATCAAGCAGAGATTCCGACCACAGTAAAGAAGGAACCTACGATATGTTACTCATATGAGAATTATAGCAACGAATTGAAAGCACGGTTACAACATGGTTATCAATTAGCCAGAGAATCCCTCAATCAAAAGAAAGAAAAATCAAAAGTCTCCTACGACGAAAGTACTCGTGTAAAACAGTTTAATTTAGGCGAAAAGGTTCTCTTAAAGAACCACCAACGGAAAGGAAAATGTTCCCCGTTATGGTCTGGACCATATGAAATAGTAAAATTAAATTCAGCAGAGAACACTACAATTAGAATAGGCAACAAAAACAAAACAGTTCATAAAAATAATATCACGCGCTTTAACGATTGAATTCTAAAAGACGACAATAAATGCAGGTTACTCATTCTCGTATTTTTTTATAATTGGCATCGTATCAGGAAACGTTAATGCAAAAGAAGCTGTAGCAGTGACAGAATTTACCAACAACCCAGGTATATATTTCGAAGGTTTAGGAAATGTAGGTCTCTATAGCAATCATTGGAAAATAATCATATTCTACGATTTAAGAAATTTTAATCTCGAACTAGAAAAACTAAACACTTACACTGAAAAAATACAACGGTTATGCACAACTATTAAAGCTCATAGTTATAATAGTGACACCAAAGCATGTGAGGATATAACAGTGCAACTACATGCTGTCATGAGTGACATCAACCAAAAGCAATATCTTCTCAGTCCCCACGAGACGAGACATAAAAGAGGCCTATTTAATATTGTAGGAACCATGAGTAAAACCCCATTTGGCACTTTATATGCAAAAGACGCTGAGGAGATCAATTTAAAGATCTCAGAACTGAAAAATAATGATGAGTATTTATTAGAACTTATACAAAACCAAACCATAATTGTAGAGAGTACAGCCAATATATTTAACAAATCTGATAGCTCCATTAAGTTCACACACATTGAAAACAAAGTGACCACTATAAAAAGGGTCGTAAACCAAATAACTTCCGAGATTAACCTTCAACACATGCACCTTCATATAGAGACCTTAGTCTCACTTACCACTCTAGCACTCATAAGGTTTCAAAGTACTCAAGAAACCATCATAGATCTTGTTACCAAAGTAAGACATGGTAACCCACATCCCTCCATATTAACTCCGAAACAAGCAGGAGAATTGTTAACTACAATCCAAAGAGAACTACCTAACACTTTTGCGTTACCTATTCAACTCAAAACGAGTAATATAATACAAATTTATCAACTCGTAGAGGTTCGTACAGCCATCCTTAATGACAAAATATTATTTGAGCTCAAACTCCCATTACCTTATAGGGAACACTATCAGTTATACAAAGTAATACCACTACCAATCCAACAAGGTGGAGTTTTTGCATACTTTTTATCACCCGTAAACTTTCTCATAGTAGATCTAAATCGCGAACACTACTATTCAATAAACAAAATTGATTTGAGTAACTGTCAAACAACAGACCTTGAAATTTATCTCTGTAGAATTATCCACCCTATATTCAATGTTCATTCCGGAAACAACCTATGTGAAATAAAACTACTTAAACATAGCGCGAAAGTCCCCAAGGAATGCAAAACACAGATGGGACCACCTACGAATTTTTGGGTGCAGCTCGCACAACCAAATACATGGTTATACTCTATACCAAAATTATTAACCATTGAAGCCATCTGTGGCACTAGTATAAAGTCCGTTAAATTAAAAGGAACAGGTCGTCTTACATTAAAACAAGATTGCTATTTGATATCCGACGACATGATAATAATATTCGGCTATCGTTTCCAACGTTTTTTGTCTGTATCAAATCCACAAGTGCCACTAATTTATTGTTTACCTAAGATCCATAAAACAGGTGACCGGCCTATTGTTAGCAGCATTTCCTCACCAAGCTACAAACTAGCAAAATGGTTGGTAAAAGAAATAAAGCAGTTACTACCAATAAAAAGTCTATCAGTGAAAAATTCATTTGATTTTGTTGAAAAAATCAAAGATGTAGTAGTGAATGATGACGAGACTATGGTATCGTTTGATGTGGTTTCATTATTTCCAAGTATTCCAGTCGATATTGCTTTGGGTGAATTAAAGAATTACTTGGATTCAATGGAGGTCCCCACTGAAAACAAAATTGTGTATTTTGAAGTCGCGAAATTGTGCATGTCACAAAACTATTTCCAGTTTAGAAACAATTTTTATAAAGTAGAGTTTGGCACAAACGTGGGAAATCCACTATCGCCGTTAATTTCAGAATTTTTTATGTTAGCGTTTGAGATGCGTCTAAAGAACCTCAATTTACTTCCACGGTTTTGGCACCGATACGTGGATGATGTATTTTCGATTGTGAAAAAAGACCAAGTGAACAATATTTTAAGCACGTTGAACGGCCAATTCGAATCGATAAATTTCTCTCATGAGATAGAAAAGAATGGTAAAATTTGTTTCCTGGATCTTGAGTTGAATAAAAGCAATACAAATGGACGAATTGATGTATCGGTATATCACAAATCTACCAGCAGAATGAGATTCATAACAAGTGATTCACATTGCCCAATTCAACATAAACAAGCGGCTTTTCATTCGTTAATACATAGATTGTGTAAACTGCCTTTATCAATTGCCAATTACAGAGCCGAATATGAATACATAAAGCAAGTCGCGGACATAAATGGTTATAGCGTGAAACTAGTGGACAAATTAATTTTAAAACACCCAAGAGAGATTGAAATGTCCAACCAATCAACTTTGTTTTGGCAAAGAATATCGATTCATAAGTTGGAGATGAAACGAGTGTCTATGTGTTTTGCACCAGAAATAACAAACAAAATAACTCAAAAATTCCGTGAACACAATATGCAATTGGTTTTCACCAACAACGGAAAATTGAAAAATTTATTGGGTCCGACGAAAGATAAAATAGATTTTTTAAAAAAATCGGGTATTTACGGGATTAAGTGCGGTGACTGTGATAAAATTTATTATGGACAAACGAAAAGAAGTATTGAAAAGAGATTCAAAGAACATATGGCAGAAACACATCCAAGCAAGCCTCAGACCTGGCCTCTCTCAGGCTTCCTCGCAGCTCGCCTCAAGAAATGAAAACAATATGATACCACCGGGCTCGGTACTGTTATTGTAATTTTGTTAGTACATTTGTTGACAGAAGTAGGCCTGAGAGAGACAATTTTGAACATTGAGCAAAGCGCGCTTTGCGGCTAGGCCTTGAGGCTAGCTGCTGGCTTGGTTTTGTGTTGCATCATTTAAAAACCCGTGTTGGAAATTTTGACAACACCTCGAGGAAGCCTCGAGGCCTGGATGTGTTTCTGCCTATAGTTCCTATATAAAATACAATAAAGGTCAACGGTCAGCTATCGCAGCACACGTATTAGATGAAAACCATTTCAATGTTGGTGTAAATAGTGTTTCGTTACTAAAACAAATAAACGTCGATCGAAAATTAGATGCTTACGAGAGTTACTACATCCAGAAAGATAACAACAACATCAATGCCGACAGCGGTAGCATTCAGTCGGTTTTACTTTCTCTCATATAAAATTTGCTGACGAAATCACCAACAATAAGGACAATGCACCGACTATTCTCCAGTCGTGATGCTGATGATGGGCTGTAAACAGCTCGAAATGCATACAAGGTACTCAGTTTAGATTAATTCATTTGTTTGTTGTTTAAATTTTATTTCGTGTTTGTGGCGTGATATTCTAAATGACGGAAGAATTTTAATAGTCTAAACGAAACTAATCAGTGAAAACAATAAGGAGTTGACCCAGTTTTTTATTGACATGATAATACACTCACATAATTCCAAAACAACAGAGATAAATAATTTCTACTTACCCTCACTAAATCTCTCCTTGGAATTGCCTGAAAATAGGATACCCAATTTATCCATTGAAAACGAAATTCGGACACACGTAGTTAAATATTTTGATGATCATGAACTAAGAGAATTAAACCTAGCCATAAATAAACAGAAAAGGAACGAAGAAAAGGGTTTATCCAAAGATTCTGCACACACATTTCATCACTACACTATTAGCTACATACTTCTTTGTTTAATTTTGATAATCATAGCGATTTTTCTAAAAAATAAAGTACATAAAACAAAATCTCCCAAAACAGGAGAAGAAGTTCAAGAACAATCTGGTACTTATGTAATTACGACAACTGCAAAATAATAAGTCGTGAAATACAGACATAACTGTAAAAAAAAAAGAGAAAAGGTTTTATTTTTTGATATACATATAAATAATTACTATAATTTGTGTAGTATTTAATTAAAAAAAAAAAAAAAACCAAAAAAAAAAACCAAATAAATATAGTTAAAGTAACTAATTCGTAATATCATTGTAATCTAGATAATAGTAAAAGACATATTTTAAACAATTATCCTTAAAGCAATATATTACAAAAACATATTAAACAAATTAAGAATTATAATATTACTAGGAGTAACTATCAATCCTGCCCAATTATTCTTTAACAGATATAAATATATATGTCTATACATATCTAATGTAACTAAAATAAGATCATAACCATAACATAAGATCATAATCATAAAGTAGATCATAACCATAAAATAAGATCATAATCGTAAAGTAGATCATAACCATAAAATAAGATCATAATCAAAATATAAGAACATAATCTAAAAATAATAATTGTGGTATGTAAAGCGACCATCGGCAACACTTCATTGAAAAACACCTTCAATTATTTCTTTTTACACTCATTCATATGTTTTCCGAAAGTTCAATACGTCCTACTGCATGAACTTTTCTAAGGGGGATGGTGTAATGAAGCGCCACTCATTAAGCGGCATTCATTACTTCCCCAAATCAATCCAGCGCTATTAAGATCAAATCAAACCAACAAAAACCCTGTAACCTTCCGGCCAGTCATATATACCTCTCAGCGTGGCCGCTTCTCGACCACTCAACTCAGCGAGGCAGATGACTGGTCATGGCTACTTTATGTCCCTTTTAAGGTTGTTGAGGGACAATGGAGGTTGATCTTTAGGCGAGCACGGTACAGGCTTCTTGCCGGCTCAAGCTCAGGGCTGGGGTAAGTTCTTGCTCGCTGTTCAACCGCGTTTACTGTACCGCTCTAGAAGAATGATTAAAATAGGAAGAAAACAAGATGGAGAAAAAAAACTGAAATATAGGAATACGGACCCCACTCTGAATGATAGGACCCTCCCTATTACTCGAAACTCATCCCACTGCCCCACTCACCAAACTCAAGGAGAGATTGCCAACTACATCCGCCTCCTGGCATCTCGATCTTCTCAAAACCCCAACTGGACCCAGCACCAAACGAAAACTATTATTTAGCCTATTGGCATGTTATTTTATTTAGAACTCAAAGACAAAAAAAAATACAAAAAAAATTGTAGGTACATATATATCTAGATATTAAAATTTTTCTGCTGTTCGGGTTACATATCTATATATCAAAGAAATTGAGGAAAAAAAAACGATTTAGGAAAGAAGAAAACCACTTACGCTAATAAAAACAAAAAAAAAGAGAAATCTTTCCACTATTATAAAGTAAACCCATAAAAAAAATTATGCTCTCATATAGACTAAATTCAGGAAAAAAAAATAAAAAATAAAAAAGAACCTTTACATTACACTATTAACTCCATACACGAATATTCAATGACAAATCAACCTAAAACTGAAAACATTACGCTATATGACAGTACCTATATATGTTACACATCATAAATAAAGCACAAAAAAAAACTCAGAATGAAAATTTCACTGCTATAGCCTATATATGCTCTGCGAAGATAAGAAAAGAGAAAAACAAAAAAAAAAACACCCGACTATTCTCTTTTTACACAAATGATAAGTGCGTACTTACATAACAATCCCCCGGCGATGAAGCGCTTCAGCGACCTGGTGAATATTGCTAAAAAAAAATAAAATAAAAAAACCAAAGGGAATATTCGGGTTGCTGTTGTTGCCCTTCCCTTCCCTCTTCTTTTCCTTCTCGTTCCCTAACTGATCCCCCATCTTCCCGCGACGGTGATTAGCAGATCGGTTGATCCGTGGAGAGAAATAAATCTGAGAAAGCTTGAATGCTCAGGTAGGTGGGTGCGAAATCTGGTCTCAGGTAAGTTCCGGCGCACTTCACTGCCGATTTTGCTTTCTTGGATTCCCACAGTACCGGTCCAGACTCTGTCACCTGGTATATGTATATAGTAAAAAAAACTTCACTGAGGAATTACACTCTCGACAGAAAAGTAATTTCACCTCACCTTATAGCTCAGAAAGGAGGCTTATATCACGCTTGGTGATAGTTGGGTGCAACCACAAAACAAATTGATTTTAATGAACTTCCCGTGTCGTCTACTAGTACTGGAAATCTTGTAAACTTTTACACACACGCACAAAGCCCGAATTCCGGTATTTATTCAAAACCACAACCGAATTTATTCTGGTAGTTCGTGCGATTTTAGTACAGTCACTTCACTACATATTTTAACTTTGATGATAAAATGCTAGCCGCATGCCAGGTTTAGATGAGCGACAGTTAAAAACAGAAAAAAACCCAAATTCAGATGCTTGAGTTGTTCCCGGAGAAGTTCTTACTTCTAACGACTCACTTTACAATGTGAGGATCTCGATCGTCGCATGTCTTGATTCCCCAAAGAAGCGATACGAGGTAAATGTTCTAAAGTGCATTGCACTGTATCGATCAGCACCTTTTGTTGGGTGATCGGAAGTGCCTCTCGAATTGCACTTTGTTAAGCGCAGTTTTTCTTAACGAAGTCCATTTAATGCGTGATTTCTGAGGGACAGAAAAATACATTTTTTTTTGTTTTTTTTTTGTTGAGTTTTAAATTTAATTTCCGGTTGAACTTTCGATGCGAAAACGAAATTAGTTCCTCTCTTCTTTCTTTACATTAAGAAAACAAATTTGTCGTTTAATCAAAGTCTGGATTAAAATGAGACTGACCAAAAATGAATGATTAACCCCCAAGAAAAAAAAATAGATATTTTTTTCTAATAGAGAGATTATAGCCGTTACAGGTCAGGTTCGGAAGTTCCCATTCCAGAGCGGAATTCTCCGAGGCTGAGGGGACACTACGGCTGTGGTCCAATCCTATAAATAAGGCCCAACGCGGGGACGCCCCACACCCTGAGATCAAAGAGTCTCATGCTCTACCGACTGAGCTAGCCGGGCATAACTCTTACGAAAGATGATATGGTTACTGTGTAAGATCAAGAGAGCGGCGATGATATGTGGTTATAAAACACAAGGAGAAATAAAAAGATAGGTTTTTGCTAGAAAGTCTTAGTAGACTATTATTGAATTTTTTTATTCAAGGGAAGAAGTAAACAAAAAGTTAAGGGCGAGTTTATTGTCTAACTACTCTATATATATTACTCCTTTCTTTTGCGAGTTGTATACCGATATATATTTTATAAAATGATTTAGAATATTTAATTATGATTTAGGATGTTACTGGCGAATGTTGCTTGCGTGATAGACGCCAATAAACTTACCATCCATATTTTCCACCTCGTTGTTCACGTTACCATTCTTCTTTCGTATGCGGGCCTTGATGAACTTGTTGGCCAGTTTGGCCGCGAACTTGTCTGCGGCCTTGCTCTGTACGAAATTCCGGATATAGACAATTTGCCCTGGTTTATAAGTTATCTGCCGCGTGCGAAGGTTATAGGTGTGAGCGTTTCTCTCGTAAGCTTCCCGGAGATGGTCTTTCACTCGCTCATGTACCAGTGGAATTCTGTAGTTACTTGGTAATACTTCGAAGTTACCTTCTGCCAAGCCATCAATTTGGCGGAGAAGACTGTATGTACCTCCATGTAAGATCATGTGATATCCGTAAAGTAAGAAATAGGGGGAAAATTTGGTCGACTGATGCGTTGCATTACGCAAAGCGCAAGCCACATCACTTAGCTGGGAATCCCAGTTGGTATGTTCCTCTTGCACATACGACCTAATTGCTGCCACGATGGAGCGATTAACTCTCTCTGCTGCATTGGACTGTGGCGAATATCCTGCAGTTTTTGTGTGGCGAATGTCGAAACGTTCTATCATGCGAGCAAACTCTGTTGAGATAAATTGTGGCCCATTATCAGTATGAATAATCTCGGGTACCCCGTAACAGTGAAATATATTTTCCTCCAGATATTCTATGAGTTGTTTAGTTTTAGCTTGGGGAAAAGCTTTTAGTAGTACAAATTTGGTAAACTGGTCTACGACGACTGGGATGGTGGTATTCCCGCGTTTACTTCTTGGAAGGGGTCCAATATAGACAATATGCAATCTCTGCCATGGCCTTACTACCTCAATCTGGTTTCCCATTTTGGGCCTTAGCCTGCAATTTGGAGCTTTGGTTTGTTTGCAGACATCGCATTGTAAGATATTGGCGCGGACTTGTTGGCGCATGCCTGGCCAGAAATAATATCTTCGCAGTCTGTCGAGGGTTTTATGGATTCCGCCATGAGCTGCAGTAGAACTCTCGTGTTCTCTACTAATTAAATCTTTGGTCAGTCCTTGAGGAATCCAGAGTTTCCAACTGGGGATATCGGATAGATCATGATCACCACCGCCCTCAATACGAATGAAAATGTGCAGTTCAGTGACTTGCAGGTTAGGATACTGTGCTGGTGTAGCAGAGATTTTGTCTTTCCAACCTATGTAAGCCGGGTCAGAGAAATGTGCTGATTTTAGGTCTACCAGGTAATCTAGCTTGCTCAGGTCAGAGATAGTCGCCTCTGCCGAATCAAGATACATTCGAGATAAGGCATCCGGCACTACATTTTGACTTCCTTTTACGTGCTCGATTTCGAAGTCGAGCGACTGTAGTTTTAAGCTCCATCGTGCGAGTCGCCCCGTAAGTTCCTTTTGAGACATTAACCACTTCAAATTCTGGTGGTCGATGATGATCGTAAAGTGGAAGCCTTCGATGTATGCTCTAAACTTCTTTACGCTCAGTACCGCAGCGAAGCATTCTAGTTCAGTGATACTATAATTTCGCTGCGCAGGATTCAACTTTTGGGACATAAATGCAATTGGCCTTTCGGCATCATGCTCCGACTTTTGAAATAAGACACTGCCGACTCCCATAGTACTGGCATCACATCTTATATAGAAGGGCTTCGTATAATCCGGATTAGCTAGCAATGGGGCCGAACATAAGTGTTCTTTTAGTTGTTTAAAGGCTTCTTGAGCCTCCGGAGTCCACTGAAACTTCGCACCCTTCTTCAGAAGCTCTGTGATCGGAGCAGCGATGCTCGAAAAGTTTGGGATAAATCTCCTGTACCATCCAGCCATGCCAAGTAGTCTGCGTGTTTGCCGGACTGTTGATGGACTAGGAAAATTTACAATCGCAGACACCTTTTCAGGATCGACCCTTAGACCTCCTTCACCTACCACAAGGCGTAGGTGTTATTACCTTCCTTTGCCAGCCCCATCCTCCCAATTGACCTTGGGTGGCACTATTTTCCAAAGTCCCTTGGCTACCTGTTAAGAGAGACGAGAGCGGACCTAGTCAACCTTCATGATGAGGAGGGCTCCGGGAGAGTGAAGGGAGAAAAATTGAAACACTATTAGGGCAGCATTACGTTATAAATAAGACTTTATTGATTCTAATTAGCTGGTTTCTATGACTACTTCTCGATAGTTAATTCTCTGATCCTAGTTCACATAGTAAGCAATCGTAATCTGAATAATACGGTAATTCTAATAATACTCTATTTCACCTGACAGGCGACCATAATTAGAATAATGAGGTATGTAGTTCTAATAATACTCTAAGTCAGATGATCGCCAATTATAAACCGAATAGCGGTGTAATTCTAATAATACTTTAAGTCATATGAATGGCAATTCTAAGCCTATTGATAATGTAACGAATTACTATTTAAAAGAAAAAGGAAATTAATTTAATGCCAGATGAAAACTCGGCACAAAACATATCTATTCATACACATTTTTTTGCGCTAATTCTAAAATAAACAGTAATAGATCAAAATTAGTTAACTACAAACAGAAAACTACAAATTTAGCTGATATGCCTGGCATGGAGCGATAAGGCCGGGAATTTACCGAAATCGAATCGACTGTATCATAATTTATTTAAAACAACAGGTAGTCTTTGGAAAACACAGAAAAAGGACCATTCATGTAACTCAATTGTGCCTCCATTGCGAGGAACGCCTCAATCGTTCACTCATAAGGTATATATGTATATATTTATGCATGAAGGTACCATTCACGACTATACGCAAGAGTAAATAGGTAAGTAGTCCTATGTATACCACATATCTACCTATACACACGTGTATCCCATCAGTAGGATATCACTTATTTTATACTTAAATATATCCACAGAAAACTTTAAATATTTTTTTTGTATTCAGATATAAAAAATTATAGACTACAAACAAGAATACTAATGAACTTACTGCGGTATCCTTTTCCGACGGCGAAGAAGATCTTCTCCCACGCTGGAAACTGCTATTTATGATGAACGAATTAACCTGTATGCAGATATATACATTTTTTTCCAACACCACAAGATCATGAGAGCACATGAATGCTCAGAAGTAAAATTATGTAATGAGATTTACATATGGCCTTTGTCCTGCAGACGTATCTTGCTAAAAGTATTCACCCTAGGTAATAAAATGTATACAATAGTTCATAACAAATAACTAAAAATGCTGCAACTTCCTTGAAGTTGTCTGAAAACTGGGTCAAAACTCTGGTCTGGTGTACGATTACACTTAGTAGGTTCAGCCATCAACCAAATGCCAGCATTAAATGATTTAAACAGATATGAAGTGGGGTCCCTATAGTAAGCCACTGCACGCTACTTTATGAAAATTCCAGATTTTTACGTTTAGACATCTCATCTGTGCTTTTTGAATAAGTGATGATGCTGCGTGTTATCTAGATTTGTCGTTCTTGGGTTCCAAATACTGATCAGATGGATCACGAGCCTGCCTATTTCCTTTTGTGTGGTAATTTCCACAACTTCCTAATAAAAACACTGGAACTCTCTATTCCACTTAATTGGTTGTCTTTTTCTTGCTTTAATTATGGGACCGATTCACGCGTCCATAGCGATAATTCTTTCAATTTTTTTTGATTTTACTTATTAATCTCTATCAGCACCTTTTTCTTTCCAACTTTGATTTTTTTTGCCTGGTGCTGAATAGTTTATCCGTCCGATGTTTAAAGACTTAAAGACTTTTCTCGTTTTCCAATTTAATACACGTACCTATCGTGTGAAGTGGTTGACAGCGGAAAGAGACGAGTTCTTCTTCTTTTCAGTCATAATCTGTCGTCCCCGCATGTCACGCGAGCTTGATGAAGCATTGCTTCGTCGAGGTGCGCTCAGTACGTGGTTCTACTTGAGGGCCGGCGTACATGCTGCAGTATTTCCGTGTAGCATATTGCTATATGCAATACGCTACGACCATAACAAACTACCCGGTCCATAAGGCGACACATAGTTTGAGGGGCATTGCACAGACCAAACGGCATGACTTTAAATTGATATAAAGGCCTTCCAGGAACTGTGAATGCAGTCTTATCACGAGCGGACTCTGCGAGTGGTATCTGCCAGAATGCATTTTTCAGATCTAAGCTTGAGATATATCTGGTTTCCCGGAGGCGAACTAAGAGTCCATCTATCAATGATATTGGATAAGCATCTTTCTTGGTAACAGAATTTACCTTGCGAGAATCTAGACACAGTCGCACCTTCCCATTAGACTTTTTCACGAGAACCACTGGAGAGCTCCAGGAGCTCTGACTCTCTTCGATAACGTCCATGGCTAACATTCGGTCCAGTTCCTCATATAACAGCTTTTGAACTGCTGGGGATACCGGATAGTGACGTTGCTTTATTGCTAGAGCATCTCCTACATCGATGTTGTGTTCCAACAGCTTTGTACGCCCGAGGCCATGCTTCGAAAGGGATGGAAATTGATGTTTGAGGTCCTCCAGTTGGGCATTTTGCTCCAGCGTGAGGGTGTGTTGCGGAGGATGGATCTTCGTGGTTTTATCAATATCCAGGGAATCTATTACAGCAGGAGTAATGCCAAAAGCATCCCAAAAATCAATTCCTAAGTAAAGTTCCTGTTGTAAGCTGGGCACTAAGTGAAAATGGATGGTTTCTGTTTTCTCAGCATAACGGACGGGCAACTTTATGTGACCAATGATAGAATTCCGTGAGCCATCCGCTGTGCGAACATATGAATGACTCTGGTTGTAACTAAGATTATTCTTACGCAGAAATTCTAGAGAGTGTTTTCCCAATATGCTAACAGAAGCTCCACTGTCAAGCAGACCAACTATATTTTCTTCAGCTATTTGTACTGTGACGTATGGACGATGGTCCTCTCCATCACGCTGAATAGCGGCGGATACTGCTTTACGAAGCAGCTTTTTGAATTTCCAGTACTTCCCAGATCTAAGCTGACGCAGCCGACCTCGACTTGAAGCGATATATCGAGAGCGAAGGGATTCCTCAGGAGTTGTTTTGGGTGTGTCTATGTCCGATTGGAGAGTTTGGGTTGATTGGGTTGATGCTAAGTGGGAAAGGGATAAAGTGAGTAGCAAGGTCGATAAAGTATGCCCATCCTCTAACGATGAGTTGCAGGCTCGGTATTGGTGGCTGCTTCTACTCTCCTGGCACTGGGGTAACTGGTCGTATGGCCCGAACGCATGACCCCAGCTCGTTCTGCGTTCGGGGTCTTGTTTACCGCGCGGCCTAAACAGGTCCAACAGTTTGGCTTCAGCACGCCAGGACGTCTACACCCGTAACAGAATATCCCAAGATGACCCTTTGAACAGTCTTGATATCTGTGGCCTAAGTCTCGGCAGTTCCAACATATATCAAACGAAGCGCGGTTAGCAGTATTTCTCCTTAGCACTGGCGTAAGCGCTGCTACTTGTGGGTCAATGTCATTATCAACGTAGTCTGACAAGGGTATTACCTCCTCTAGTTCTTCGATCTGCGCTCTATTTCGGAAAGTACGAGCCATAGTCAGCTGTCGAGGATCGTGCCCAGATCTAGCCCACAATTTCTCTAGCCGCTGGCAGATAATTCTCACCTCTTCCGTTGATCTGAATATTGTCGTGGTAGTGGCACTCTGCAGAGCTGGATCCATGTTTTATCGGACAATTTCGAGTAGCTCTCTGTCAGGAAATGGCCTTCGAAGCCGACCGTTAAGTCGTTCTACGTCCAGCAGGAAGTTATTGAACGTTTCTTTCGGGCCTTGTCTTCTTGTTTCAATGGCCCTTCGCGTTTCTCTTTCTGAGACATAGCTCTCGAATCGCTCGAGTAGGGCTGTCTTCATACCCTGTCAGCTCGTATCGGGATATTTGCGCTTGTAAACCCAGAACCAGCTTTCAGCCGTACCTGAGAGGAAATTTGGCAAAATGCCAATTAAACGATCCAGCGGATAATTATCGTCCTTGGAAAGCATTTCTAGCCGAAAGACAAATTCGGTGACGTCAAGGCCCTCTGGGGACTCGTTAAAAGATATCTTCCATTTTGGTAGCCTTGGCTGCCAATGAGGAGAGCTTGAAGTTTCTGGGCGACCGCTGTACTGAAAGTGGGCATTGGATTGATTCCCGCTAGGGTTGCTACCGCGATTTTGTTCAGTAGAGAAGGGAGTTGTTGATAAGGGTTCACTCTGATTGCCCATTCGAAGCGTCAGGGTTGTGTAATTTAGAGGATTCGTAGTTGTGCTCAAAAACTGATTAGGAGACCTTCCTAGATCCAAAGCTGTATTCCCGATTATCGACAGAGATGGAAGTGTCACACTTCTAGGAAACTGAATTCGTCGACGGACTGCACCTGTCCCAACATTCGCAGCCTCAGCTCCTTCGACATTTGTCTCAAAGTTAGTTGGTGCTGGAGTACTAGTTGCTCCTGCAAGGGCTTGGGGCTTTTGGTTCTCAGAGGCATCCCTACGAAGAGGAATCTTAATTTTCATGAATTCCTTAATAAGCTCGGATAGGGCCGATACTTGTTCAGTGGCCTCTTGTGAATGATCTGTTGATGAACCAGCTAAGCGTATAGCTCGCCCACTTAGGTGACTCAATCGACATCTCACGCGTTGATAATCGTCATGAGTTTGGACTTTATTCTCTTTAATTAGCTGAGTTAGCAAGGCGAGCTTTTCTTTACAAATCTCAAGCTCACTTCCCGCCTCGGAAGGATCGTGCATAACCGTTGGTGCTCGACCAGGAAACGATGCCTCTAAATCTAATAATTCTCTAAGTTTGGTAGAGGCTTCGGGATCGGTTATATCTAGGCCCCTGACCTTATACTCAACATTGCGTTCGTCCTCTAATAGGAATTTGGAATCCATTATTAGTAAATGCGAAAGGTAAACGAGTTATGGATATAAATATATATTAAAATATGAGGTGAACAAAGATATTTAGGTTATCAAGGAATGCAATTGAAGATAATGGAGAAGGAAAAAAAATTATATATATATGTATGTGTATACTAAAATAAAATCAGTAGAAGTAAGATAAAATGCAATAAGGTATTCGTTGTTTTCGACTGTATAAAGATTGTCTAATCTTGTTACCATACAGGAACGATGACACTATAACTATACCGAATAACCAATAAAGACTAAAGATATACCTATAAAAAACACAAGAAAGAGAAAAAAAAAAGGAATATAATGCTTAGATCGCCAGCAGAGTGAGCTTCGGCTTAACTGCGGGTAGGAAAAGAACTATATTAGTACGTTGAACGAAAGGCAACGAAAAAAAAATAGTACTATTAAACAAATCAAAACCAACAAATAATTTAGAGGAAAAAATAAAGTTCAATAGAAATGCGAAAATAAGTACAGTTAATTAGAGATAAAAACGTACCAGTATATTGTAAAATAATAGAATTATGACAGCAGATTCTGGGCCAATAAAATAGATGTCCTGGCTCTTCAGCTTCCAACAAAACGTGTACTGGTATATTTATATATATTTATATATATATGTATAAAGAAAATTCGATAATAATAAAAAAAGTAGATTTCCTGAATTGAATTGTGGTTAATATTTCTTCGTTTGGTGACACGATTCATTTAGTTCAGGTTTCAAAGGTTTTGATGAGTCAGTGGTGAGTGATCCAAGTTTTCTCCTATGTAAATGAGAAGTGCCGTAATTGACATCATTTCCACCAGCGGGGCTAATAGAGAATACTAATCTGCTCAATCTAACAGCCCGCCTGGCGGAGTATGCGTTTGGATAATTTTTCCAGAAATAATTATTTAACAAATGACAACACATATCAAACATCAAGCAGGGAAACCTTCAAAGGCCACATATCAACTACTTGATGGAAATGTTGTCAACAATAAAAATAAAAAAAAGGTGTAATACATGAAAAATACGAATAGCCTTCTCTAACGAGGATTTTACAAAATCACTTAGAGTCGCTAATGCCGATCGAACATAAGGGCGAAACCTACAGTGGGAAATATCCTAACCATTCAGCGAAAGCATTGTCACGAGCACTTAAGACTGCAAAAGTGTTAAAGAAGCCAGAGTTAGTCTCTAAACGAACAACCTAATAGATTGACGCTGTGAATATAGCGCAACTATATTCAGTTGATATTTTAACTCGTAAAAGTAAACAGCAACAAAAAAAACCCATTCGTTTGTAAACTGTAGAAAATTATGCTTGTGCTTGGGCGCCATATTTGTAACCTTCCGGCCAGTCATATATACCTCTCAGCGTGGCCGCTTCTCGACCACTCAACTCAGCGAGGCAGATGACTGGTCATGGCTACTTTATGTCCCTTTTAAGGTTGTTGAGGGACAATGGAGGTTGATCTTTAGGCGAGCACGGTACAGGCTTCTTGCCGGCTCAAGCTCAGGGCTGGGGTAAGTTCTTGCTCGCTGTTCAACCACCGTTTACTGTACCGCTCTAGAAGAATGATTAAAATAGGAAGAAAACAAGATGGAGAAAAAAAAACTGAAATATAGGAATACGGACCCCACTCTGAATGATAGGACCCTCCCTATTACTCGAAACTCATCCCACTGCCCCACTCACCAAACTCAAGGAGAGATTGCCAACTACATCCGCCTCCTGGCATCTCGATCTTCCCAAAACCTCAACTGGACCCAGCACCAAACGAAAACTATTATTTAGCCTATTGCCATGTTATTTTATTTAGAACTCAAAGACAAAAAAAAATACAAAAAAAAATTGTAGGTACATATATATCTAGATATTAAAATTTTTCTGCTGTTCGGGTTACATATCTATATATCAAAGAAATTGAGGAAAAAAAAACGATTTAGGAAAGAAGAAAACCACTTACGCTAATAAAAACAAAAAAAAAGAGAAATCTTTCCACTATTATAAAGTAAACCCATAAAAAAAATTATGCTCTCATATAGACTAAATTCAGAAAAAAAAAAAAAATAAAAAAGAACCTTTACATTACACTATTAACTCCATACACGAATATTCAATGACAAATCAACCTAAAACTGAAAACATTACGCTATATGACAGTACCTATATATGTTACACATCATAAATAAAGCACAAAAAAAAACTCAGAATGAAAATTTCACTGCTATAGCCTATATATGCTCTGCGAAGATAAGAAAAGAGAAAAACAAAAAAAAAAACACCCGACTATTCTCTTTTTACACAAATGATAAGTGCGTACTTACATAACAATCCCCCGGCGATGAAGCGCTTCAGCGACCTGGTGAATATTGCTAAAAAAAAATAAAATAAAAAAACCAAAGGGAATATTCGGGTTGCTGTTGTTGCCCTTCCCTTCCCTCTTCTTTTCCTTCTCGTTCCCTAACTGATCCCCCATCTTCCCGCGACGGTGATTAGCAGATCGGTTGATCCGTGGAGAGAAATAAATCTGAGAAAGCTTGAATGCTCAGGTAGGTGGGTGCGAAATCTGGTCTCAGGTAAGTTCCGGCGCACTTCACTGCCGATTTTGCTTTCTTGGATTCCCACAGTACCGGTCCAGACTCTGTCACCTGGTATATGTATATAGTAAAAAAAACTTCACTGAGGAATTACACTCTCGACAGAAAAGTAATTTCACCTCACCTTATAGCTCAGAAAGGAGGCTTATATCACGCTTGGTGATAGTTGGGTGCAACCACAAAACAATTGATTTTAATGAACTTCCCGTGTCGTCTACTAGTACTGGAAATCTTGTAAACTTTTACACACACGCACAAAGCCCGAATTCCGGTATTTATTCAAAACCACAACCGAATTTATTCTGGTAGTTCGTGCGATTTTAGTACAGTCACTTCACTACATATTTTAACTTTGATGATAAAATGCTAGCCGCGTGCCAGGTTTAGATGAGCGACAGTTAAAAACAGAAAAAAACCCAAATTCAGATGCTTGAGTTGTTCCCGGAGAAGTTCTTACTTCTAACGACTCACTTTACAATGTGAGGATCTCGATCGTCGCATGTCTTGATTCCCCAAAGAAGCGATACGAGGTAAATGTTCTAAAGTGCATTGCACTGTATCGATCAGCACCTTTTGTTGGGTGATCGGAAGTGCCTCTCGAATTTCACTTTGTTAAGCGCAGTTTTTCTTAACGAAGTCCATTTAATGCGTGATTTCTGAGGGACAGAAAAATACATTTTTTTTTGTTTTTTTTTTTTGTTGAGTTTTAAATTTAATTTCCGGTTGAACTTTCGATGCGAAAACGAAATTAGTTCCTCTCTTCTTTCTTTACATTAAGAAAACAAATTTGTCGTTTAATCAAAGTCTGGATTAAAATGAGACTGACCAAAAATGAATGATTAACCCCCAAGAAAAAAAATAGATATTTTTTTCTAATAGGGAGATTATAGTCGTTACAACCCCATAATTCCAATATACATACGTATGTACATATTTCTGAAAACATACATACGACCATGCATATCTTTTCGTACGTACACACATATTCCAAAAGCATATGTACGTACATACATATCTATTGTAATACGAGTATTCCCTGCAAATTATCTACAAAAAATTATTTAACACTTTCGTCTTCAAAGCAATTAACTATTTCTCTTTAAAGAATTCTCGAATTACAAAACATTAAAAACATTTTTTTTTCAAGTAACAATGAATTGACCTTTTCAATTCATATCGATTGACAATAATTCCATCAGAATTATTATCAACTCAACATTTTTCCATTTTTAATACAATAGCGGCAACGCACTGCATTGTTTTCATAAAACAAACCCCTCAGCACGAGACCAATTCTAGCCATGTAGCGGCACTGGGCTGTCCCTGACCTACCATACAACCAGTGCGCGCTTGCTGTAATTGTTTTGTCATATGTTGGGAAATACGCGTAATGTGCCTAGCGTTTGACCCACAAATTGTGTTCTGTTGTTCTTCGTCTTTTTTTGTTGTCACTCGCTTGCTCATATGTATATAGGAAATACTTTGAGCAATGAGTATGATAAAAAAACAATGTTATGTGTAATATGCACGAAGTTTTGACCCCTTTAATATGAAGTTCCTGGTCATGTATATTTTATTAGCCAATAGACGGCTTTTAAAATTCTTATATGTAGGGGAATCGTTCAAAAATATTGCTTAGGCAAGCAATATTGATTTTCGCCGTTATGTATTGATGCAATATCGGTAGGCGTACCCAAAATTTCTTCACACATTAAACTAAAAAAATCTTTCTTGAACAAAATTAAACTAGGGAAATAGTTAGAATAGTGCTAATATTGCTGGAATTTTCCCAATACTCACTATACCATATACTAATTTTTCTTTAACCCCACTATGAATAATTCAGCCTTTAGCTGATTATTCAAAATTTGGAACCAAATTTCCAAATAAAAAGCCGATGCGTCGTTAGCCAAGGGCAGTCAGTTTTAGTCAGTTTTGCAAAGGAACCAAGTGACCCCCGACCCACGGTAAGGTCTCTTGTTCCCTCTAAAAATTATAAAGCTATAATAAGCTAGATATAAATAAAAGTGTAATGTTATAAAGTCAGTACGTGAAAAATATACAAGTAAAGATTGAAAAAGTGACTTTATGTGAAAAAGGCAGATTCTTTCTTGGTGATCTTCTACAAAAAAGCAAGGACTGGGCCTTGCTGTTAAAATTGCACAGCAGTCTGAATAAAATCGAGAAGAATCAAGGCAGTAAAGCGAGTTGAAAAATAAAGTTTAGTGCGGAGTAACAATAAAAATCGTCATAGTGTCGGAAAAGCGAGAAATAAAAGTCAATTATCGGCGAGAAATAAAATTCAATTATCGAGACACTGGGGAAGAAAAGTCCTTGGGATAGGATTCATCCATATCCAGCCTGTATTTTCGAAGCTGGATATTGTCTATACAGCGAGTCAAATTAAGTGTGGAAATTACACGATTCTGTTAAGGTACTCCAGGCGGCCTCACGGAAATTCAAGGACAGTCAGGAAAGCTAAAATTATATACATATATATGGTGCTATATATATATCAAGGTAGAATTTCACTAAAATAATTATATGAATAGAGATATAAATAGCAAGAAGGGACTATATCCACTACGGAATATACGAATTGGTACATATATACGTAGGAATTCAGCAATCACTGATTTGACGCTTCGCCATATGCCTGTTAGAAAAGACCGACAGCCATAGCCTGTTTTCATTAGGACCTTACATGAATATGGAAATAATCATATTAATGACCCGCTCTGCGTTTCTTCGGTATATGTATAAGTATATACCATAAGGAAACATAGTAGGGGTATTCACGCAATGTTGTATCAAAGAGTGTATCGTTGTAAAAGATGTATTTGATTACAACCCAGTAAAGTAATACAAGGCTTATGCATATAAAATGCAATACAAGGGTCTTGTATTTTTACATTCACAAATTGGCAGTGTAAACCGACTTGTATAGTTGTACTTATTAGGTAAATTGAACGTCAAATGTCAGGGTGTGCAGAGGGAGAGGGGAGTGTTCTAGGATAACTTCCAGTGTGCCAAATGAAAGGTCCTTTTGAGGATTATCGACTACATTTATATTTTTTTTAGGTGGTATTGGGATGATTTAGCAGGGTGTTCAATTTACATCTACTCGCATCACGGTTTTTCCCCACAAAAAAAGGTATTGCAAATTTGCGAAACCAAAACATAAGTAATGGCGCATCAAACAGCATGAAACTTTCTGGAAAACTTAATAAAACATCACCGGAAAACAAATTGGTGTGATCGATTTACTTTTTCGCCCCTAAATTACTTAATAATAGTATTTGAAGTTCAGAAATTTGTTTAATTATTTTAAATATTTGAACCTTTTTTGCAGGGAGAGGGAGGGGCGGATCAAAAAACCAACTTTTGATTCGTCTTTAGCTCGATGAAGGGATTAAAGTTATGAAAAAAACAAAGTTGGGGCGGGGGAATTTTAGGGTGGGGGGTTGTTACCCCACCCCTCAAGCCTAAAATATGGCATGTGGAGCGTCTAATTAAAGCCCCCGCCGAGCTCTATCGAATGGAGTTTTTAAATTTTCAATCCGGTATACTTCGTAGTGTATTTTTTCCACCCTCTTACATTTTCCTGAAAGCCACTTTTTCCCTTTGTCGGACCCTGCATCATAACGGATGCCCCTAAATAAAAAAGTTTACATTCAATTTAAAGGTAACAAAATTCTCTATCTACTAGAATCTTTTTATTTTCAATTCTACACATTTTCTCACTGAGCTTTTCCACCCGAAGTTCAAAGTTTTTCCTCATTTGGGTCCCATATAGCCCATTGCTACATATGAGTTATTTTTCAATTTTTTTTTCGATCATAGGCATAAGTGTTCGATTATAAAACTTTTTCACCTTCTCAAAAAAATTCCTCAGAAGCACCGTTATTCCGTAAAGAGAAATTGTAAATTTTTACATCATCTCGCAGCAAAAAGCGGCAAAAAGCCGTCGTAAAAGGATGTTGTTCTACTATTATTAAGTTTTCTCCTAAACTATCATCCCGAGCGGAAAACTAATTGGAAATAAACGTTCCAAACAAAACAGGATTCATTTTATCCGCTGACATTATACAGAAAAAGTGTATAATTAAGTAGTAATAGTAGAAATAAAAACTTTTAAAACGACCAAAACGGTCAGAAAACGCCATGAAAAACCGGTATTTCCTTAATTTAATCCATTCTGTTGAGATACTTTGGATTTTATCTCAGCTATTTTTAACCGGATATTCATAATTCTTTTTTTCTATAATAACTATGGCTCCTGGGAATCTTGAGGATTTTTTCAATTTTCCGGGGCCGGGGAGAGCTCCTACCGGGCCATTTTATCACCCTGATACATTTCGAAGTAAGCTAAAGGCTAAAGGGTGTGTTCACTCTTTTTTGTAAATTCTTGTTGTATTTTTACATCGGTTACACTGATACATTAAAGAGTGAATACCCCTAGTAATTTTGTCTGACTGTACGGAATTAATAGTCCTAAACAAAAATGCATTGGTAGCTAGATCTTACGCTGTGTTATGAGGCAATACAAAGAAATAATATAAATACGTCAGTTTATGAATTTTTTGATATATCAGCATAAAGTATTTTAATGATACTAGCCTCCTGTTTGGACGTTAATACATATACTCTTAGTTAGTATTAGATTATTGTCGATATCGAGACACCCCCAAAATGAATTAATAGTACCAACTAAAATGTATTAGTAGCTAGATTTTACGTTGCTTTATGTAGAGCAAAGAAAGGAATGGTATTAGTGCTTCAGTTAAATTTTTTTTTACACACATAATCGTGTCACTGATTTTATGATACTTAGCCTCACGTGCTGACTTCATTAGTAACGCCTTTATGTTTTGGCGGGCACCTATATGAAGATTTACATTAACAGACGGCATCCTCGTCTCTCCTCGAAATGGGACGGTGCTAGTAGTGAAGGTTACGAAAAGATTTGTTTTTTTTAAGATCCAGCCCAGCCCAAGCAATATAACTGCCTCCAGGGAGCTCCTTCGAGGAATGGAACAGAGTAAGTGATTATTTTTTTTAAACAAAAAAAAAAGGAAGAAAATAGAAATCTTCTTTTGCTGAGCTATAATTTTGCACCTTCCATCGGGTTAAATTGATTTTTTCTTTTATTGATCACGGCGAATAGTAATTTTGTGCTAGTGTCGAACTTCTCGTCTTCAATTTTTTTGCTAGAAAAAGAAAAACGGATTGCTGACTTGTTACCGGTATATAACAGAAAATTGTTATATGAAAAAAATCTAGTTTCAGTCCAAATCAGCGATTACAATAACAATTGTCACTTATTCCAAGACTTTAGAATATTGAAGTTATAATTAAAAAAAAAAAAAGTTGAAAGAAGAAAATGAAATCACAGCCCAAGATAATGGCTGTCTAATTTAAAGGTAACGTGAACGAAAGTATCATTCATTAGTTAAAGTTCTTGCGAGAGGCTCATTCCAATTTGGTCAAGTCTAGGTAATAGAAACAGGCCAGTTGTGAAATTGTAACCTACGGCCTGTAAGAGGAAAAAGAATCCTGAATTGTGAGAGGTGTTAAGAGATAGGAATAGACATTGCCAAATAAATGATTTATAACGTCATGGAACGCTAAGTGTTTTTGACTTTCTCCTTCTTTCTCCTGGAGCCCTCCATAGGCTGAAGGTCGTATAGGTTCCCTCCTCCACTGCTCTTTCAGGTCAACAAAGGGATACTGTTCAATATCGCCCGCAGTATCACAGGGTGGTTGGGGCAACGGCGATGGAAGGCCGAACATCTGCGCCCTACCACTGGATGAAGGTAAGTGATGTAAGGGTCCCTTCAGGACGGAATGTGCGCCGGCGTTTTTTTTGTAAGTAGGCACGAATTCCTTTTGTATGTGGCAGGCGGCAGCGGCAGGTTTTCGTGGAACCTCCCCACACTCTCCGCCAACAGCCGAGGCGAGCTAGCGTGCCGCCCTGCAGTCAACGCTGTCCGCCGAGTGATCTGTCAGCTCATGCTGGCAGTCGAGACTTCACGTCCAAGCCAAATCAATCAACGTAGTTCCATAACAAAAATGGCGCCCAACGTGGGGCCACCTCAGTTAGACTTCGGTGGTCTAAGTATAAATTTTACTTGGGACTGGGAGAGTGGGGGAGTGATATGATCATTTGGTATCTGCTAGTTGATTGAACTCAAGTCTCATATCCAGTAGAAGTTATATGTGGACCTGGGCCTAACCGGTTTGTTATTAGTAAATTTTTCTATAGAGTAAAGTTAAAGTTTTACAGTTTATGAAAGTCTGAACGGTTGATTTTTTTTTTTTTGGAATGATCTTTCCCGCTGGCCTTCTGCCATGGAAATGGTAGGTGGCCTCAGATTAAATTTTTGTTTGAGCTCTCACGGAGACATCTCCAGGTGGCCAACAACTGGCTGGACAGAGTCATGAGTCTGTGGGACGACTTTTTGGCTTTTAGTCAACTAGTTGACCAGATTTATGACTCTGCCCGGCTAGAAGACTAGCTGGACATGATGATCAGGTGAAGAGGTGAGAAAGAGTTTTCGGACGATGGAAGTGATGCTGGAGATCTTCAGTAATCAGGAGTTGGCATACTGCTAACTGCCTGGCTGAAGAATCTCTAGTAACATTTTCAGTCTTTGACATCCCCAAATCTACTCTTCCCAGATTTCTGTGAGAACGCAAAGTTTTCTTCATGCACACATTCACGTCGCTTGCTTACATCATTACTTCTGACCTGATTAGAGAGTGTAACCTGGTAGACTTTCATTTTGTGGGTTAGCTCTTGGGGGGGGGGGGGGGGGGTAGAGGAGAAAACTTTGATGAAATTTCTTTTGATTTTTTTGGAACGTCCAAATCGGAAGTTTTTGTATATTTTTGACTATAAGTTAGCATTTGTTTTTCTATATGATCTTGCTATGTACTGCCTATTGAACTTGATTTGTAGCGTCGGCCTTCATTAGAGCCTCGATGTTTTTTTTTGAATTTAGAATACTCTCCATTTTTGAAATTTAACTATCCCTTTGAGTACATTTAGAGTTGTAGTAATTATGACAAGAATTCCTTCGAACTGTTGGCGATTTTCATTGGAAATTCTGTTATCTTTTCCGAACTTTTGGTAACTTCTTCCAAATTGACATTTCGGTTATATCGAGTTCAGCAGTGACAATACCTGCCTTTCCTTGCCCGGACTGCGGAAGCTTTTCAGGAAGGTTAAGACTACTAGCCTGCATTCCTGAGCTATATTGGAAAAATATTGGTTTTACGACTGTAGGTTGAAGTTAAATAATCGCTACAGCGCGAACACCACCGGCAGCAACTGATGCACTGATACAGGTGCCTGGGAAGTACTCCATCTACCAGGAGGTAGACTGGTCAGGTAAGAGGATGCCAGTGAAGACGGTTTGTGGACATGTGTATCACAAAGCATGTCTGAACATGTGGATTGGACAGCAGTCAAACTGCCCGAACTGTAGATTCCATCTCACTCCGTACGATTTTACTGAGTATACAGGTACTGTTCCAAAAAAGGTTTTTACGAGGCCTGTTAGTCAGGATCCTCGAACGGCAGCACCCTGTTCGATTTGCCACCACCAACGAATCAGCAAGTAAACCGTGAATCATTGTCCCCAGGGAGACCAAACTTGCACTTCATGACCTTTTCGCACCCGAGTTCCCGAGTGAACAGCCCGCTACCTAACGCTCAGGGTCAGAGCTCAGCAGCGACCGAAGCTTTGCTGGTAGGTCTGCGCGTACAGCTGCAAGATTTAGTTCGCGAAGGCCTTGAGCAGAGTCTAAATACCTTGTGAGCTGAACTAGCAACTAGCGTCAGTCAGAAAATCTCAGCTGCAATGCCACCAGTTGACTTTTCATGGCCACCTCCTCCTGTAGGTGAACCGAGGCCACAGCAAGAGTTTCACGATGTGCGGAGGCAGTCGTTTAATAGACCATCATCAGCTCTTCGTCAGCCTAGTGGTCAGACTAGACTAAATCTTACCCAGCCTCTACCAGCTCCATCTCAACGTATCCCGCCGAGCTTAGGACAACGACGTTCTGGTGGTCCCATCCGAAGATGGAATATATCCTACAGTGGCGACAGCTCTCGACTTACTGTCGACGAGTTCGTGTTCAGAGTAGAAGCACTAACTTACTCGGCCCTAGGCGGAGCTCTTGGTAGGGCATATGACCACTTTGCTTTCTGGTCCAGCGATGGACTGGTACTGGTCTCTCTTGAGTCAGAACTCCACGCCTTCGTGGGAGTATGTAAAGACAGCTCTGTTAGCTGAATGGGGAGTACCGAAGGATGACTTCAAGGTCAAAGTCCAACTGATGCTGAGGAAACAGAAGGCAGGGGAGTCATTTGCCATGTACCACCAACACCTGGTACATCTACGGGACCGATTACAAAACCCTTTGCCAGACGTCGAATTTCTAGAAATAGTTAAGTCTATCCTATTGCCGGAGATCCAAAATAAAATCTGTTTACATCCCACTAACACCATACACCAACTACGGAGTCTCGTGACCCAGATACAGGCTACACAGCAGCGAATCGCGACAGCGTGCAGCTGAAGAACCTATCGTAGCCCCAGAGTCAACGAGGTGGATGAGTGTCGTCCAACACACACGGAACAGCATAGCTCACTTAAAAACAATGAGGAAGCTGCAACAGTATCTGCTCTTACAGCACCTACTAACATTAGCTGTTAGAACTGTGACCAGGCCGGTAACTTTTACCAAGACTGGCTGCAGGAAAGACAAATCGTGTTCTGCTATGGATGCAGACGCAAAAATGTTTTCAAGCACAATTGCAGCCTGTAAGGAACACTCCAGTTCAAGCCTTGAACAAGGAGGAAGGTCCGCTCCATTAGCAGACCTTGAATCCCTGAATTGTCCACTCATGTCATTCAGTGACTCTGATGATATTAGCAAACCCCCTGATTGTACAAATATTTCACTGATAACCTAATGAACTTCTCCGCATATCTTCAGGCTACCATTTCCACCTTTGGGGAGCCCAGGACACTATTAGACACTTCTTTGGAAGAGTCTTTAATTTTCGATGTCCCGATAACACCGACAGCACCTTTAGCTGACAAGGCTACTGAGCAGGAGATTTTGCCTCCTGCCATTTCTGCATTAAAACGGGCACCAAACTCTGTTATGACGAGTGGGCGTGAGCCTATTTTACATCCGCTGACGCCGTATCATACGCGTCTGTAGAATTATAATGCAGTAAGAGACCATATCTTCTCCTCAGTAGCAGAGTTAGCTGACATTATGAATCCTGACCTGGATTTTAGACCAAGAAAGAATCGATCAACCGTTCGTTGGCGGGAATACTGTCGACGGATGAGACACGAAAGAAAAAAACTGGCAGAGATTTCCGTGTCGATGCCAGACGACATTCGACCGTATGCCGAAGTAAAACTGCTCGGGCGAACTGAGACTGGATTACTTGATAGTGGTGCCACTGTCAGTATTCTAGGCCAGGGAGCTCTAGAGAAGCTTGCAGAAGCAGAGGTTGAATGGAAGAGTTATCGGACACAGGTACAAGTAGCTAATGGTGCCATGACGACTGTGCATGGTCATGTGAACTTGGACATCACTTTTCGTGGTAAAACCCAAAACGTGCGTTTTTACGAGGTTCCTGGGCTCTAACAGGCACTGTATTTAGGTATAGACTTCTGGCGTCTATTTGGGTTGGCTCCAGATGTCCTAGGTATAGTTGCAGAAGTGATCCCAAGTCTAATAGCTACCTCTGACACCGATTGCCATATTCCTTCCAGTCTAGACCAACAGCGTTTGGAAGCTACTACACAGCTTTTCCCTTCTTTCGCCTTTTTAGGCCTGGGAAAAACATCTTTGGTCGTTCACAAGATCCAGACGAATGACGCAGCTCCGATAAAACAACGGCTTTATCCAATTTCACCAGCCGTACAAAATATGATGGATGCTGAATTAGAGCGAATGCTATCACTGGGTGTGATAGATGAGAGCCAGAGTCCTTGGAGCTCTCCAGTCGTTCTGGTGAGGAAACCTGGAAAGGTTCGGTTTTGTTTTGACGCCAGGAAGGTCAACTCCGTTACGAAGAAGTACGCCTATCCGCTTCCGCAGATAGATGCGCTTCTGAGTCGACTCCCTCCGGCAAACTACATCACGAGCCTGGACCGGAAAGATGCATTCTGGCAGATCCCACTAGACGCGGATTCCAGAGAGAAGACCGCCTTTACTGTACCTGGTCACCCTCTCTATCAGTACACAGTGATGCCATTCGGCCTATGCAACGCTCCACAAACGATGTGCCGCCTCATGGATAATGTCATTCCATTCGATCTTCGTGAGTATGTTCTCGTCTATCTAGACGATTTATTAATTCTGTCTTCAGACTTCGACACTCATCTCACGCTGCTAGCCCGTGTAGCGGATTGTTTGAGGAAAGCTGGCCTCACTATCCACGTCGAGAAGAGTAAGCTTTGTATCAAGGAGACCAAATACTTGGGTCTCATTGTCGGAAAATAAGGTATACGAACTGACCCCGACAAGATTTCGGCCATAGTTGACTATCCGTCACATAAAACTGTTCGGCAAGCCCGACTCCTACTAGGTATGGCTGGATGGTATAGACGGTTCATCCCGAACTATGCTGACTTAACTGCCTCCATTACATACACGTTGAAAAACCCTAGTCAGTTCAAGTGGACACCTGATATCCCTCTGCTCCGTTGCTAGTGAGCCCAGACTTCACCAAGCCGTTCATTATACAGTGCGATGCGAGCCAACAAGGTATTGGTGGAGTGCTGCTTCAACTAGATGACGAAGTCCACGAGAAGCCAATAGCCTACGTCTCGGAAAAGTTGAAGTTGAGGATCCTGGCCCGGAAGTTGACCTTAGTTCGCCATATTTCATCTCGTTGGAATATGAAGAACTGAGGCATAAAGTTAAAACAACTTCTGGCAAATTACCAGATCTTTGCGTCAGGGATGGCTTCGTTTACATTCGGACTGTTCCGAGAACAGGCGATCCGATTCAGGAAGAAGAAGCTTGGAATCTTTGGATTCCACGGGGGTTGTCTCCGAGGTTATTTCAAGAGCGCATGATCCGCCACTAGCTTCTCACGGAGGTATAGGGAAAACACTGGAACGTTTAAGAAAACACCTGTACTGGCCACGAATGACAGTTGATGTCAGAAACTACGTAGGCGCCTGTTTATTTCACATACATATTTGTAGATCCCTCGTTGAAATTCCGCCATCAAATTACATCCCGCGATGAAATCACCTTTTCCTAAAAATATATAAAAAAGAAAACACAAAGCATCATGTTCCCAATCAATATAACACAATATACTTATCTAATTACACAAATATTCCACCGCAAATCCCTTCCCATAGCCATCCTATGCATCCTCCACCAGAGTCTAATCTGTTTCCTATCCTTTGAACAAAAGTATAATTTTGTTCTATCCTTCACATAGAAGTCTAATTCTATTTGAATCCACACTCCCAAAATCTGACACTTGATCGTGTAACAGAAGTTTAATTCTGCTTACACGCTCCAGGACGTTGCGACTGAAGTATAGTTCTGCGCATTCGTTTTGACATTCGCTGTAACAGAAGTGTAATTCTGCTTACACGCCTCAGCACGTTGTAGCAGGAGTATAATTCTGCCTACGCGTTTCAATACTCGCTGTAACAGAAGTATAATTCTGCTTACACGCTTCAGAACTTTGCAGCCGAAGTCTAATTCTGCTACATAGTTGCTCTCTTTCTCAGAAATTCCTACTCTGTGCTTAAATTTGTCGCTAGCTAATTTCGAAGAAGTAAAAATTTTCTTCTTCTTCTTTCCAGGAACGAAAATAAGGACAGAGAGTGTGGGCACAGCAGCACGACTTTAATATTGAATTTTTATTTTGAATTTTTTAAATTGTCGTCAGTCATTGTTGTTGTTAAAATTTAATTGAATTGTAATAGTATTAGTAGTTTTAATAGATATTAAGTTATTATTAGAATTTGAATTTTGAATTAAAACAAATGAACTGTGATATTTAGGTAAGGATATTGAATAAAATTTATATTTGAATTGAATTTAAAGCTGAGTTATCCTTTACTAAACCGGCACCCTCCCTTACGCTCGAGACTAGATCTCACATTGGTCCTTCAAAGTCGGATAACTCAGTCAGTCAAATATTAAATTAGAATATATTGCTTAATTAATGTCGAAAGATGGCGAATCCATTTCATCTGACGTTGGTGACGAAACCATTGACTCTGTATCAGAGTTGGTTCAGTCCAAAAAAGAAGTCAAAGATTTAATAGAAGAATTATTTAAAAGGCATCAAAGAGAAGGTAAAAAGAAAACTGTCAAATCGACAGAAAAACGCCTACAAACGTTCACAGAGTATTTGAAAAAATTCCAAACTCGACATAGGTCTATACAAAGGAGAGTAACAAAACAAGATCTCCAACTAGAATATTTCACCAAAGAGATATTTAGCGAGGTACAGTAATATTACATTGAGAAAGCTGCAAGCATGGAAGAAGACATCGATAGATTAGCACCAGAACCATCTGTCAGTATTCCTCCCCAGACAGCTTCCGCTAGCGCAATGTCACAGTACAATGAAAGGCTTCCTAGAATCAAGCTACCCTTATTTAATGGAGAATACGTGGATTTCATTCCACGATTTATTCAATTCAGTTATTCACAACAACAATAATTTAAGAGACGTTGACAAGCTATATTTTCTGAAAACTAATCTAATTGGAGAAGCTGAAAAGCTGCTCAGACATTATGAAGTATGCGACATAAACTATAAACCACCTTGGCAGCTCTTAAAGGAACGCTACTCAAATAAGCGAGTCCTAGTCAACGTACAACTAAAAAAATTATTGTCTCTCCCAACCACAAATCATTATACCGCCAAAAGTATCAAAAAACTATTAGATAATATAACTGGGGCACTATTAGCATTATAAAATTTAGGTGTAGAAACAAATAACTGGGATCCAATAATTATATATTTGACTGTACAAAAGTTACCCTCAGACACACACCAGATAGAGTGCGTGGAGTCAATCCGATCGGACGTTGCCTAGTGTTGTACATTTAATCAAATCTAAACATATTAACATATTAACTTAAAACAAGTGATAGTGTTGTGCTAAATAGTTTTCATCTAAAGCGATAATTATAATTATTTAAAATCCGACGCGACCGTTAAATAATAATTAATCAAAATAAATTTTATCCGCCAAGTGAAGGGCTCTTCTATGCCCTATCAACAATCAATAAGCCAGCAGCACGGTAACGTTTCCTTTCATTCTCTTCATCTGTGATCAGTGCAAATGCATTAGCACTTGTCACTGATCAGCAATCCGGGTGCACCCAGCTGTGGTCATTGAACTGCACGGTCTGAGGTATTGAAAGCAGCAATAGTAATAACACTATTGTTGTTTTTTTTACCTCGCTGTGTCGTTGACTGCTGCTGGTGGCGCCCAAATATTTGTGTTGTTGTGCATCGCTTTTTTTCTTTTTTGCTTTTTTGTTTTTACCTTCAGCATGCAGAATTTTATTTTAGATTTCTGCAACATTCGCGGATTAAGAGCAAATCGGTTTTCGGTGTACTGCCACCTTAACTCAAAACTTCCGGCAATTCTTGCGCTAAGTGAAACCAAGGCCGTTTCTGATGCTGATATTAATCAGTATCACGTCCCTGGTTACAGCTTCGTACCTCTTTTTTCTCAGCATAGAGGGATCGCAGTATATATTCGGAATGATGTTGCCTTTACTATTCTTCAAGATTTTCCTTCTGCCAATCCAGAGTTTAATTACATCTGGATTAGGTTCAAACTTCACAAGCACATCATATACTTCTGTTTCCTTTATCGCAGCCCAAATATGTGTGATGACGGCACGGTATCCGTATTTGACGATATCTCTAACAATATTGATCATTTGCTTTCTGTTTCCCCCTCTTCCGAAATCGTCCTGGCAGGCGATTTTAATGTTCATAATATACCGTGGCTCAGACATTCTTCTACCACAAGTCCTGTGGGCCGTTTCGTTGAGCTCTTCTGTGAATCATTTCATTTACAACAGCTAGTGGATGCACCAACGCGAATTCCTGATACACCTGGAGATAAAGCTAATTTACTCGACTTGTTTCTAACATCTCATCCGGACAAATATTCCATCTCAGTCGGTTCCCCTCTCGGAAATTCAGACCATTGCTTAATCACGGCTCAATTTACCACCTCAAACCTGGGCCGCCCTACTTCTCCACCTACAAGTAGTCTTCTTTGGCACTATAAGAATGCTGATTGGGAAAGTCTCAATAAGTACCTTAGAGAAATTGATTGGTCGGTCTGTTTTGCTTCGAGGGATGTTGATGAATGCACATTAGAATTTAGTAACATACTAAATCTTGGCATGCATGAATATATTCCGTATTCTTACAGCAGATCTCAACAACAGCATGATCGCTCCTGGTTTAACGATAAGTGCAAACAAGCTATAAAGCGAAAGAGTCTGCTTTTCGCGCCTATCAATTGCATCCATGTCCGGAAATGAAACAAGTCTACAAGACTGCACGGAACACCTGCAAGTCCACTATCCAGAGAGAAAAATTTCATTTTGACCAGAATATAAGACAAAGAATCTTGGCAAGCCGCAAAGGTAGCAAAGGTTTCTGGTCCCTAGTCAAAACCATCAGGAACAACTTCACTAGTTCCTCTATACCTTCACTACTTAATAATGGAGAAGTGATTGTTGACTCCCTGGATAAAGCTAATATTTTAGCTGCTAGATTCGCTTCAAATTCTTGTCTTCCACCCACTTCACAAACACCTGTTTTACATCGCCCGTGTGAATTTGTACAAGAGCCAATACACGTTCGTACGAGGGATGTGTTCAGGGTTCTTAAGGGGATCAACGTCTCCAAAGCCGCAGGTCCTGATGGTTTTTCGCCCCTGTTAATTAAAAGCTGTGCCTCATCCTTGGCTAAACTTCTGCGCAAACTATTCTACTTGTCTTATTCGACAGGAAAATTTCCAACTGCTTGGAAACTAGCTCACGTTCAGCCTATTCCCAAGAAAAGAGAGGGTAGCGATCCCTCAAATTATCGACCAATTGCGATCACTTCGATTCTTTCAAAGGTTTTTGAATCTATCATTAACTCAAAATTAATGAAGTATCTAGAAACTAACCATCTCATCAACGATCGCCAATATGGCTTCCGAGCTGGACGCTCATCTGGAGACTTGCTGACCTTTCTTACGGAACGTTGGAACCGTAGTCTTCACAATTTTGATGAGTCTAAAATCGTTGCCCTAGATATTTCAAAAGCCTTTGATAGAGTCTGGCATCCAGCCCTTTTAGCCAAACTCAAAGCACTTGGTCTCTCTCCTCCTCTTCTATTATGGATTGAAAGTTTCCTATCTAGTCGCCAAATACGTGTTGTATTAGATGGCGTTCCATCTGAACCGCATCCCATAAATGCCGGTGTACCTCAAGGCTCTGTTATCTCTCCAACTCTCTTTTTAATTTTCATTAATGATCTGCTTTCCCTTACTTTCAATCCCATCCATAGTTTCGCAGATGACAGTACTCTTGATTTCGCTTACTCCTTTGACACTCTTGCTGAATCCAGGGGGAATGCCGCATGTGTTAAACGAGATTGCATAACTAGATCATTGAATAACGATCTTAACAATATCCTCGCTTGGGGCAAAGCGAATCGCGTCGAATTCAATGCATCAAAGACCCAAAGGTGTCTTATCTCATTAAAACAAGATCATAATTTAACCACACCCGTTTCTTTTGATGGAGCATTAATTTCTGATTCACCGTCACTAAGCATTCTTGGCATTATTATTTCCAGTAAGTTAAACTGGACAGATCACATCTTCTCTGTTGCCAAAGAAGCATCGAAATGTCTTGGATTTCTGAAAAGGTGTAAGAAATATTTCTGCCCGTCAAGTCCTACATTAGACCTAGAATGGAATAAAACTCCCATATAAGGGCCGGGGCTGGTCGCACAGCCTTAGCTTCATTGGATATTGTCCAAAAGAGAGCCTTCAAGCTCATTGGCGATTTGGCAATAACTTGTCATATCGACTCACTCGAGCACCGCCGCAATGTTGGATGCCTTTCGCTCCTTTATCGCTATATGCATGGTCAATGTTCTGATCAAATATCTAGTCTAATCCCTTGTAGAATGATTCCTGCACGCAATACTCGCGCTGCAAACCGCGCACATCCTTTAACCCTTCAAATTACTTTCGGCCGTACAGTAAAATTCCGTGATGCTTTTTTATCCCGAACAGTGCGAATGTGGAACAGCTTACCATCTTTTGTTTTTCCCCCGGCATACAATCTGCGGAAGTTTAAGGGCGACATACATCGGCACCTCCGCCACTCTCCTCATATCCCGTAATCCTTTCCATATCTCCTTCCTGCCATGCTGTGCTTTGCATCATAGGGTATCCCCTGAGCTTGGCTTAATAATATAAAAAGAAAAAAAGTTATGGGAGCAGAGCCTCCACAATAGCACAGAATTACCCAAATTAAAAACATTAACAAAATTCTTAGAGTCTCGCTTCCGAACTCTAGAAATGATAGGTAACAAAAGTACCGCATCAAATATGACACAGAGAAAACCATTCTCACCCAAACCCACATATGGACTCTTGAATAAAACTAAAAATGCAGCGCCAACACACCCACCTACAAAAAAGACCTCTTGCAGCTATTGCAAAGGTAGCCATATAATTTTTCTTTGCCCAACATTTAGAAATTTGACTGCCCGACAAAGGCACGAAGTTTTCACAAATAAGCACTTATGCAAAAATTGCTTATCACCCAACCATATAACTACTAGCTGCACTAGCAACAAAAAGTGTTATCATTGTAACAAAAATTATAAAACTCTGCTCCACTATGAGCAAAACTATTCAAAAATACCAAATCAGTCCACCCAAAATTCCAACATGGAAGCGAAGCAAATCACACCCGCCTGTAGAAATGATGAACAACAAGTTCAGAGTTTCCTAACGTCAAATATGAAAAGAGCTCTTCTCTCTACGGCTCTGATAAACATCACTGCACCATCGGGAATCACAATGGCATTCCGAGCACTAATAGACTCTGGGTCTCAAGTGTCCATCATGAACGAGAAACCCTTTAAACGATTACAACTTAAAGGATCTCCTACCACCCACGAATTAATTGGACTTGGCACGACACCCACTAATACAGCTTTAAAACAGGCCACAGTCACAATTAATTCGCTACATTCAAATTTTAATATAAACAAGCAACATGCTTGTAATTAAAAAATCAGCGAACTATTGCCAGCCCAAACTATCGAAGTTTCAAAATGGAAACACATCGAAAATCTCCCGCTAGCAGCTCCTAAATTCGCTATTCCAGGAGAAATAGACATTCTTCTTGGAGCAGATATTTACGCTGCCATTCTCACAAATGGCATAAAAAGAGGACTTTGCAATACAGCTACTGCCCAAAATACAAAACTTGGCTGGATCGTAATAGGAGCAGTACGAGAAACAAAAATCATGACGAAGTCAATCCTATCCACCACACCATTATAAATACTGATTAAGATAATCAGTTAACACTTTATGTGCGGGAAAGGTAGTTCTACCCGCGCGCCTGACTGATGCTAAACGGCGGGACGGGTAGTTCTACCTTTTTAGCAAACTCTACTTTTAAGGTGGGAAAGGTAGAACTACCCGATTTGTGTATACGAATATTGTATACCAATCTCTTGGTAAAGGTCCAAGCTACATCTACATGTATAAAAACTCCCAATATACATACGTCCACTATACCCTTTTGTCTTCGTGCACATTATTTAGTAAATAATAAGCAAAAAAGCTAGAATTGATCTATGGTGCACTATGGGTGCACTATGCAGGGTGTAATAATTGGTGCGCCTAGCTCAAGGGTTTCATAGCTGAGGTGGGGTCAAGTAAAAAATTATAATGTGAAGGGGGTGGTAAGACGCATCGTTTCGGAGGTGGAGGTGGGGGGCGCACCAATTATTACACCCTGCACAGTGCACCCATCGTGCGGCCTGCACCCTGCAATACATGCGTGACATATGTGATTACCTCAATATATTTTTAAAAATTTAGGCGACTTGTTGACAGATAGTATACAATATCGAGGATCATACGGTGGTAAGTGAGAATTCCAAATTTCATCAAAGAATAACAAACGGTTTGGAAGATAGAACGTTTTTTCTAAAGTTTGTTTTTTTTATCACATTCCGATGGTTTTCGACCGCTACATGTACTAGTGACTCTGGAGCGGCGCCCCGCACATAAAGTGTTAACAAAATTTTGGCAACTAAAGAAATGTTCCATTAGACCCAAATTTTCACCAGAAGATCAATTATGCGAGGATCTCTATAATAAAACAACAATACGATTACTCTCTGGGAAATATGAGGTAAATCTTCCTTTCAAAGACTGTAATACACCACAGCTCGGGCAATCTAGAAATATGGCTGTCAAACAATTCTTGCAGCTAGAGAAAAAACTATCTAACAATCCAGAATTGTATAAACTATACAAAATTTGTATTGATGAATACGCTCATCTTGAATACATGAAACTTATCCCACCGACACAACTACTACGAGAAAATAAATCATGTGATAATACTCCATTCTACTACATACCGCATCACGCAGTGTTCAAAGAGAGCACTACCACTAAGCTTCGGATTGTATTCAATGCATCAGCACGCACCTCAAATGGTTGATCAAGGAATGAAGAATTACTGATTGGACCTACAATCCAACCAACACTTTGGACCACCTTATTGAGATGGCGACTGTACAGATTTACATTTACTGCAGATATTGAGAAGATGTACAGGATGATTCAGATGACACCTAAACACCAACAGAACCAGAGAAATACAACAAATGAAGAAATAAAAGACTACTTCCTAACTAGAGTCACCTTTGGCACAGCACCAGCACCATATCTCGCCATTAAAACTTTGCAGCAGTTAGCAAAGGATGAAGCTAGCAGTTACCCACTCGCAGCAAAAAGCATCATGAGAGATTTTTATGTGGATGACTTGGTTTCGGAAGTACACAGCTTAAGCGAAGCACAACAACTACAACAAGAACTTATAGAAGCTCTAGCCTCAGGAACATTCAACCTAAGGAAATGGACAGCCAACCTTCATGACTTACTAAAAAATATTCCATTAGAGCATCGAGAGTTAAAAACGAATCTGGAATTTTCAGAACACGAATCGATAAAAACTCTCGGCATTCGCTGGCACCCAACAACAGATTTCTTCTCTTTCAAAGTCAACACTCCCGAACCAAAAACCACATACACCAAACGAATAATACTGTCTGAAGTGTCGTCTCTGTTCGATCCACTAGGCTGGTTAGCGCCATGCATTATTACAGCCAAAACTTTAATTCAGAAACTCTGGCTCTCTAAATGCGACTGGGACGACTCTGTATCCACAGAAGTTTTAAAAGAATGGAATTATTTCAAAGATCAACTACATACCATTCAGGATATTTAGATTCCACGTTGGCTAGGCTACCAGCCTAACATAAGCGAGATGGAACTACATGGTTTTTGCGATGCCTCCAATCATGCCTACTCAGCAGTCATCTCAAAATACATCTTAATGAGAACTCCAGAGTACAAATCATGACAGCAAAAACCAAAGTAGCTCCCCTCAAACCAGTCTCACTACCTCGACTAGAGCTATGTGGTGCTGTCCTGCTTTCCCGACTCATTAAACAAGTTGTCATTGATTTAGAACTTGAAAAAGTTAAAATTACAGCATGGACAGCCTCTAATATAGTTCTAGCTTGGTTACAAAAACACCCATCCACCTGGAAAATGTTCGTGGCTAACCGTGTCTCCGAAATACATGAAAACATTCCACTAGCGATAAGGAAACACGTTCCTTCAAAAAGCAATCCAGCTGATATAGCATCTGGAGGAATTCTACCAAATATCTTAGCTACAGCATCAATATGTGGTTATATCAAGATGAACAATTCTGGCCTCAACAAACGCCAGAAGCACACACTCAATTAAAGTATATAAGGAAATCAAAGGTTCTCACTACTACAATCGAAGAACAAATTCCTTTGCTTCACAAATATTCATCATTTCAAAAAACGATAAGAATAACCCCCTACTGTCTCCGATTCATAAATAGTGTACGCAAACTACGTCCGACTACACAATTCTTATCAGTACACGAATTAAAAATGGCGGAACGATGTCTAATTAAATTGCTCCAAAACATTACATTCCCCAACGAAATCTCCCACTTACTAAAAAATCTTCCCCTTCCTAAAAAGAGTCGACTTCTATCGCTTGACTCTGCCAACATTATCCGAGTTGGAGGTAGTCTTACAAAATCTCAGTTAAATTATGACCAACAACATCCTATAATACTCCCTAATAACCATCATATAACCAATATCCTTATAGATCACATCCACCATTACACGTTACATGGAGGCACCCAAATAATATTAAGCACTATAAGGAATCACTATTGGTTACTAAACGCCCGCAATACTATTAGACATCGCATCCACAAATGTGTTGATTGCTTTCGGTTCAATGCAAGGCCTAATACCCAGTTAATGAGTTCTCTGCCCTCAGCTAGAGTCAACATATCTTTACCCTTCCAACACACTGGGGTAGACTATGCAGGCCCGCTTGATATGAAAACATCAACACTAAGAGGAACGAAGATAACAAAAGCATACATCTGCTTATTCGTCTGCTTAGCCACTTAGGTTATACATATAGAGCTCGTCTCTGATTTGTCCACACTAGCTTTCCTAGCCATCCTCAAACGATTTGTTGCACGAAGAGGCCTCTGCTCACACGTTTATTCTGACCGAGGTACTAATTTCGTTGGAGCCAATCGACTTTTACAGCCAAATCTAGAAAAATCAATCAAAGCAATCGAAGTCGATCCAGCTAACGAAATTGCTAACCAAGGTATAACTTGGCACTTTAACCCTCCTGCAGCACCTCACTTTGGAGGCCTATGGGAAGCTGCTATAAAATCCACCAAGCGCCATCTCTACAAAACCATTAAAGATACAAAGCTACATACGAAGAACTCTACACAGTCTTAGTTCAAATTGAGGCATGTTTAAAGGCCCGACTTCTTTCCCCTCTGTCCAATGATGCAACTGACTATAATATCCTCACTCCCAGACATTTCCTAACAGGTCGGCATCTCCTCACTACATGTGAACCTCCCCCACTCAATCCTCTCCAACATCCTCTTAAGAGATGGCAACACATTCAATCACTCTCCTACACCTTTTGGAAGCAGTGGTAGAGAGATTATCTCTATACTTTACATCAACGACATAAATGGCAGACTGAAAAGGAAAATCTAAAAATTGGAACTCTCGTTTTAATAAGGGAAGACCAAATCCCCATAGGAAAATGACCATTATGACGAATCATTGAAATTCATACTGGTCATAATGATTTAGTGCGAGCAGCTACCATTAAAACACCGAAAAATATTCTATCGCAAAGGTCTGCCCTCTCCCTTCAAGAGATATCTCTCACCAGTAATTCAAAATCCCCACCAATATCTAACACTCTGTGGCAGTACAAAAGTTAAACAAAAACTACAGTTTTATTTGAATATAAATAAATCCATAATCCGCCAAAAATCACTTCAAATCTGAAAGTTGACAAGTGAAGATCAAATGCGGTTAGTTTCAGTTTTTTCGTTTGTTATTACTTTATTCTTTGGTTCTTTTTGATTTATTTTTTTCTACAATGGAGGAACTATTAGAGATTTTCAACTCACAATCGCTAGATTCCGTAGATATGGACTTATCACCGACTCCTCCAGAGCTGTTGGTAGCACCTAAAAGAATCAAGCCAGTAAGCTCGCTACCTCCGACTCCTACCAAAAAACGCAGACTACAGTCCGCAATCATACGACCTCCACCGCACGAAGTTCTGCCGGTGAGAGAGTTACTTAGACCATTCGAAGCAAAGCCAGCTTCACCTGATATCAAGAAACTTCAATCAAAACCAAATCAAACGATCGCTTCAAGTTTGGGCCACTGCCAAAGAAAAGCCGTCCAGGGATTCGTATTCCAACACGACCACGTTTGCCCACGGTAACAAGACGAACCCCGCCAGGAGATCTGCATATCATAGCATCTTCAAAGCAGAAAAACTAACAAACACAGCTCTGCAGCACAAAATACAATACAACCACATCATAGTATCAAACGGATAACAAGTTCGCAAATACTTCCCAATAAAAAGAGCAAAATGACAGAGCACCCTCAGCGAAAACCTACGACTACTAACTCTACACAATTAAAAACAAAGATCTCATCATGCACGAGCACTGGTCAAACTTCCCGGACGACTAGTGATCATACAACAGAGTCTATATCACCAAGTATGCCTGATCTGAGCCCGATAATGCCCATCAACAAAATAGAATCAGTTGGCAGACAAGATTCCTATAAAAGCACATCACATCCACAGACGGCTATCAAAATAGCATCAACAAATAACAGCAATTTGGTATATCAGGACATGATTATAGATCCTCCAACCGAGTTTATGGATCAGCCAATTATTCCTCCAATACAATTCGAAGATGTTTCATCAGGAAACGCAGAACCTCTGACATTAAGACCAGGAATACCAGAAGACATCAAAAAATCAATACGAGCCAGTCCCGACGTCAAACAGCTATTGGGGTCATCAGCTATTCCATGGAATACAATCCGAAAATCTAAAATATTTTTTCGTTTCAAACTCCCCGGTGGAATAACTCTGAAAATGAAAAAGAAAAAAAAAAGGACTTCACTTTTTCAAACAAGACACTGTAAGTTCTTATTTTATAATTTTTATTTATTTAATTTTTTTTTGTGGGAGTGGAGGATGTTCAGTCCACATACATATTTGTAGATCCTTCGTCGAAATTCCGCCATCAAATTACATCCCTCGATGAAATCACCTTGTCTTAAAAATATATAAAAAAGGAAACACAAAGCATCATGTTCCCAATCAATATAACACAATATACTTATCTAATTATACAAATATTCCACCGCAAATCCCTTCCCATAGCCATCCTATGCAATTTTTTACCTAGGAAAAATATAGAAAATACATTAATAATATGTAAAATAAATAAAAATAGCTCAAACTTACCCAAAATTCCACTTCCCTCCAAATGTTTACATTTTTGTAATGTCATCTAATGACATTACGTTAAACAGCTGGTGTCACGGTCACACAATAAAAATTGGACTATTGAACCAAGCGTTGCCAGGGCAACACATTATGGAGCTGGGACATAGCTGTTCACGGTGGCTATAAAAAGGCAGCGAGCCGCAGCAAAATCACCATTCGGTTTTCAGAGTCTAATCTGAAAGCATCCTCCGCCAGAGTCTAATCTGTTTCCTATCCTTTGAACAAAAGTATAATTTTGTTCTATTCTTCACATAAAAGTCTAATTCTATTTGAATCCACACTCCCAAAATCTGACACTTGATCGTGTAACAGAAGTTTAATTCTGCTTACACGCTCCAGGACGTTGCAACTGAAGTATAGCTCTGCGCATACGTTTTGACATTCGCTGTAACAGAAGTGTAATTCTGCTTCCACGCCTCAGCACGTTGTAGCAGGAGTATAATTCTGCCTAAGTGTTTCAATACTCGCTGTACCAGAAGTATAATTCTGCTTACACGCTTCAGCACGTTGCAGCCGAGGTCTAATTCTGCTACATAGTTGCTCTCTTTCTCAGAAATTCCTACTCTGTGCTTAAATTTGTCGCTAGCTAATTTCGAAGAAGTAAACATTTTCTTCTCCTTCTTTCCAGGAACGAAAATAAGGACAGAGAGTGTGGGCACAGCAGCACGACATTATTATTGAATTTTTTAAATTGTCGTCATTATTATTGTTGAATTTTAATAGTATTAGTAGTTTTAATAGATATTAAATTATTATTAGATTTAGAATTTTGAATTAAAACAAATGAACTGTGATATTTAGGTTAGGATATTGAATAAAGTTTATATTTGAATTGAATTTAAAGCTGAGTTATCCTTTACTAAACCGGCACCCTCAATTACGCTCGAGACTAGATCTCACAGCGCCTGTGATGTGTGTAAAGAGACTAAGGCCCCCAATACTATTCTTGGACCACCTATGGGAGTCCAGTCTGTGACAGAACGACCATGGCAAAAGCTGTATATTGACTTTCTGGGTTCATATCCCAGGTGAGTGAAAGGAAATGTCTGCATATTAATAGTTCTTGACCACTTTTCAAAGTTCCCGATTCTCAAACCTATGAGAAATACAACCCTCAATGTGTGTCAGTTCATCGAAACTGAAATATTCCATGTGCGAGAGTGCAGGAGAACTTACACCATGCGTTCGAACAGGGTTCAAAGCCTATTATCTCAGGGAAAAGCCTGTTAATTTCAGTGTGGGTCAAGACGAAAATTCGTTAAGTGTCGAGTCAAGTCAAAGAAAGGAAACTTCTTATACGAGCTTGAGGATCTGCAGGGGAGACTTTTAGGAGTCTATCACGCCAAGGACATCAGACCGTGAGATCCATCTGCTGACGCGTCTGCTATATACTATGATTTTTATTCCTGGTAGCCCTAATAAGGCATCCAGCCAACTTCACTGGGAAACTACAGGATGCCAATGTGCCGCTTAGGACATCCCCAGCCTAGCGGCCGGCATACCTTTTGGACAATAGCGATTTTTTCCCTTCCCCACTCCCTAGCATAGTAATGCTTATAATGCCAAAATCGACGAGCTCTTACTTGGTGATTGAGAAGAAGAAGACAATCGACATCTGTCTTGTCAAACCTTGCAAACATAAAGACGTGAAAAGTGGAGCCAAAACGGAATCAACATTTTCCATCGACATCGGCGAGTAAATCAACACCTCACGTAAGTTCAAAAGATATTTATCCCTGCTAGTAGCATATTTTTAGTTGGTAAAAATATTCTTCTCATTAGCACGAGAAAATCCGGAGAGAAAAAGCATCGAAATTCCGGCAGCAGCAACTTCGCCGCTTCCACGCTGCGAATAACTATATTGGCGATAATATAAAGATTATGCAAGATTTTAAGGTGCAAATTATTTTGAAACCAGTTCCTCGAGGTTATTTAAGTGGAAGTGAAACACAGCAAAACAATCATTTCCTTTTGCATAATCAAATGCAAAATCTTAAAAATCACCACCACCACCACCACCACGATCTGCATAATAATCAGCTACCGAAGCATCTACTTAAAAATTCAATAAATTCACAAACAACAATATTAAATAAAGGACCAATTTTCGAAGCAGCAACGGGTGGCGATGGTGCATTAGTTGCACCAAAAATGTTATCCGAAAATAATAAGAAAAGTCAAAATCATCAATATCAGGAACTCCAGCGTGATGCTGGAGTTCCTGATATTGATGATTTTGAGCGATAATAGTAAACGGAATCACCGCACGAGTTTTTGTTCAATAGAAATGATATGGTCAGTCTAGCTGGGGCTGTTTAAAACTCCGAGAATGCTCAAGTAAGATTACTTAGAGGTAGGCTGTTTATCTCAGTGATTAGAGGCTTCAACACAGAGACCTTTTTATCTTTTCAAAAACGCGCCAATATTTGATAGGAGTACAAAAATAATTTTCCGTGGAGACAGATATAAAATATTCCCAGGTTTTCATTAGTAACCACTTTATTTTATGTTTATAATTAAGTTTATTTTCACTTTTTTTATCTCTTACTATATATATATATTTTTATAAAATTGCTATAAGGTATTTATTAGGGCGTAGCCACATAACAGCGTTATTAGATAGGATAACTATATGAACAAAAATTTTCTAATTTAAGTTCGTCAAATATTAATGACAGGCGAAATTGGAGTAAATTAATTTTTTTTCATCATATTTATTGAATATATGTATATAATAAGCGGACTGAACCATTGCACCTTTTGAATTTTTTTACACTATTTTTCGGTAACGGTTTAAAACTAGCAAGAAAAAAAAACAGAATATAGAATGAATTTCCCTTAATTTTAGTTTGCTAAGTCTCGTTTGTTACAACTCTAGAGAAATTAGGAATATTGCTAAGTCTTTATTGGTGCTAGACCCCACCCCAGGGAGCCACCTTACATACTTTTCTTTTTTGGTTGCTCGTCTTTTTCTTACTTTCAGCACGCTAAGGATGGCACGCCACAAAGCCTTCTAGAGAAGTAAATGTCCCCAAGTGTACATATAGAATACTTCATTTTCGTTAACCGTGTGGTTATTCCTTTGGGTTGCCTCCGATAGTGAGAATAGCATTGTATTTCCTAAAATATTATGCAGTGTGGGTGAAGGTTTTGGACATGTAGGGCATTAATATAAATTATGTAGTGAATAGTCTAAGGGCAGGTAATAGGGCAATGAATGTATTGATTTGTATTCCATCCAAGGTAGATAGATACAGACAAAATATAAGTGCCACTCATTTATAACGTTATGAGGCGATATTCTTTTAATTTCTCCTTTCACTTTCCTGGAGCCCTCTCACATGAAGGTCGTCTAGGTACACTACGCTCTCTCTGTTCAGGTCTAAAAGGGATACTGTTCAATATCGCCCGCAGTATAGTAGGGTGGTTGGAGCAACGGCGATGGAAGGCAGAACGACTGCGCCTTCCCACGGGATGTAGGTAAGTGATGTAAGGGTCCCTTCAGGACCGAATGTGTGCCGGGGTTTTTTTTTGTAAGTTGACACGATTTTTTTTGTATGTGGCAGGCGGCAGCGGCAGGTTTTCGTATAAGCTCCCCACACTCTCCGCCAATAGCCGAGGCGAACTAGCATGCCGTCCTGCAGTCAACGCTGTCCGCCGAGATATATGTCAGCTCATGCTGGTAGTCGGGACTTCACGTCCAAGCCAAATCACTCAACATAGTACCATAAAACGCTGTCCGCCGAGTGATCTGTCAGCTCATGCTGCAGTCTTTAGTCTTTGACATCTCCAACTCTACTTTTCCCAGATCTCTGTGAGAACACAAATTCTTCTTCATGCACACATTCACGTCACTTACCTGTTCCATCCTATCCTGACCTGATTAGAGGAGTGGACTTGGTAGACTTTTATTTCGAGAGTTAGTTCTTGGAGAGTGAGGGAGAAACTGTATGACTTTCTTTTTGTTGATTTTTTTTACGCTTGAGTTGACGTTTTGGTAGTTTTTCTTATAAGTATTAGCATTTATATCTTTGGACTGTACGATTGCGGTAGTACAAGTATTGAGTTCTGAGTTGAGAGTACTGTTCATGCTGACATTCTGTTATCTTCTCGAATACCTAGCACTTTAGTAATTATGATAAGAATTTTTCTGAACTTTTAGTAAAATTTCTCGAAAATCTTGTGATCCTTTCTGACCTGTTGGTGAATTTTTTTTCCCGTTTCAAATTGATTTCGGTTATCTCGATTTTTGAAGATTTTGCTATCTTCTCCGAACCTTTGATTTTTTGAATTTTCTTGGCATTCCTTCCGAATTTTTGGTACATTTTCTTTTAAATTGACACTTCAGTTGTCTCGAGTCCAGCTTGGACAGCACCTGCCTTTCCTTGCCCGGACCGTATAACCTTTTCACGAGTGTTAAGATTATCTAGCCTGCATTCCTGAGTTATTTTGGAACATATTGGTTTTACGACTGAGCGGTTGAAGTTATACAATGGCTACAGTTCGAAAACCACCGGCAGCAACTGATGCACCGATACAGGTGCCTGAGAATTGCTCTATCTGCCAGGAATGAGACTGGTCAGGCAAGAGGAAGCCAGTTAAGACAGTCTGTGGACATGTGTTTCACAAAGCATGTCTGAAAACGTGGATTGGACAGCAGTCAAACTGCCCGAACTGCAGATTACATCTCACTCCGTACGATTTTATTGAGTATACAGGTACTGTTCCAAAAAACGTTTTTACGAGGCGTGTTAGCCAGGATTCTCGAACGGCAGCACCCGTGTTCGATTTGCCACCACCAACGAATCATGACCTTTTCGCATCCGACTTCCCGAGTGAACAGCCAACTACCTAACGCACAGGGTTAGAGCTCAGCGGCGACCGAAACCTTGCTAGCAGGTCTGCGCGTACAGCTGCAAGATTTAGTTCGCGAAGGCCTCGAGTAGAGCCTAAATACGTTGCGAGCTGAACTGGCAACTAGCGTCAGTCAGAAAATCTCAGCTATAATGCCACCAGTTGACTTTTCACCGCCACCTCCTTCTGTGGGTGAACCGAGACCACCGCAAGAGTTTTACAACGTGCGTAGGCAGTCGTTTAACAGACCGTCATCAGCTCTTGGGCAGCCTAGTGATTAGCCTAGACCAAATCTTATCCAGCTTCCTCCAGCTCCATCTCATCGTATCCCGCCGAGCTTAGGACAACGACGTTCTGGTAGTCCCTTCCGAATATGGAATACAGTGGCGATAGTTCTCGACTTACTGTCGACGAATTTGTTTTAACAGTAGAATTCCTCACGTACTCGGTCTTAGGCGGAGATTTTGATCTTTTAGTTCGGCACATGACGACTCTGCTTTCTGGTCCAGCGATGGACTGGTACTGGTCTCTCCTGAGACAGAACCCCACACCTTTGTGGGAGTATATAAAAGCAGCTCTGTTAGCTGATCCAGCTGATGTTGAGAAAACAGAAAGCAGGGGAGTCATTTGCTACGTATCACCAACACCTGGTACATCTGCGTGAACAACTGCAAGGCCCCTTGGCGGACGGCGAATTCCTAGAGATTGTGAAATCGAATCTGCCTCCAGACATTCAGCAGATAATCTGCTTGCATCCGACTAACACCATACACCAACTGCGGAGTCTCGTGACTCAAATACAGGTTGCACAGCAGCGAATCGGGACAGCGTGCAGCTGGAACACCTATGGCATCCCAAGAGTCAGCGAGGTGGATGAGTGTCGTCCGACAGATGCTGAACAGCACAGGTGACCTGAAAGCAGTGAGGAAGCCGCCATAGTATCCGCTCTTACAGCACCCCAGAACGTGACCAGCCCGGTCACTTTTAACAAGACTACCTGCAGGAAAGACAAATGGTGTTCTGCTATGGATGCGGACGCAAAAATGTTTTCAAGCCCAATTGCAGCCAGTGCCGACAGAAAAACCTGACACGGGTCGGGAATACTACTACCTTTTCTCGACCAGTGTCAACGTCCCGCACGACAACTGCAAGGAACACTCCAGTTCAAGCCTTTAACAAGGAGGAAGGTCCGCTCCATTAGCAGACCTTAACGGTGAGTCATTAAACTGTCCACTGATATCATTCAGTGACTCTGATGATATCAGCAAACCCCCGGATTGTACAAATATTTCACTGATAGAGACGGAGCACCTAATGGACTTCTCCGCAAATCTTCAAGCTCTCATTTCCACCTCTGGGGAGCCCATGACACTGTTAGACACTTCTTTGGAAGAGTATTTAATTTCCGATGTCCCGATAATACCGACAGCACCTTTAGCGTCTGCAAAATTATAATGCCGTAAGCGACGGTATCTTCTGCTCAGTAGCGGAGTTAGCTGAAATTATGTATCCTGACCTGGATTTTATACCAAGAAAGAAACGATCGACCGTTCGTTGGCGGGAATACTATCGACGGATGAGACTGGAAAGAAAAAAAACTGGCACAGATTTCCCTGTCGATGCCAGATGACATTCGACCATATGCAGAAGTAAGACTGCTCGGGCGAACTGAGATTGGATTACTTGATAGTGGTGCCATTGTCAGTATTTTAGACCAGGGAGCTCGAGAGAAGCTTGCAGAAGCAGAGGTTGAATGGGAGAGGTATCGGTCACAGGTACAAGTAGCTAATGGTGCCATGACGACTGTGCATGGTCATGTGAACTTGGACATTACTTTCCGTGGTAAGACCCAAATCGTGCATTTGTACGTAGTTCGTGGGCTCACACAGGCACTATATCTAGGAATAGACTCTGGCTTCTATTTGGGTTGGCTCCAGATGTCCTAGGTATAGTTGCAGAAGTGACTCCAAGTCTAATAGCTACCTCTGACACCGATTTCCATATTCTCTTCAGTCTAGATCAACAACGTTTGGAAGCTACTAAACAGCTTTTCCCTTCTTTCGCCTCTTTAGGCCTGGGAAAGACGTCCTTGATCGCTCACAAGATCGAGACGAATCACGCAGCTCCGATAAAACAACGGTTTTATCCAATTTCACCAGCTCTACAAAATTTGATGGATGCTCAATTAGAGCGAATGCTACCACTGGGTGTGATAGAGGAGAGCCAGAGACCCTGGAGCTCTCCAGTCGTTCTGGTGAGGAAGCCTGGAAAAGTTCAGCTTTGTTTTGACGCCAGGAAAGTCAGCTCCATTACGAAGAAAGACGCCTATCCGCTACCGCAGATAGACGCGCTTCTGAGTCGACTTCCTCCGGAAAACTACATTACAAGCCTGGACCTAAAAGACGCCTTCTGGCAGATCCCACTAGACTCTGATTTCAGAGAGAAGACCGCTTTTACTGTACCTGGTCACCCTCTCTATCAGTACACAGTGATGCCATTCGGCCTATGCAACGCTTCACAAACGATGTGCCGCCTCATTTATAAGGTCATTCCATTCGATCTTCGTGAGAATGTTCTCGTCTATCTAGACGATTTATTGATTCTGTCCTCAGACTTTGACTCTCATCTCACGCTGCTAGCCCGTGTAGCGGATTGCTTGAGGAAAGCTGGCCTCACTATCAACATCGAGAAGAGTAAGTTTGTATTAAAGAGACCAAATACTTGGGTTTCATTGTCGGAAAAGGAGGAATAAGAACTAACCCCGGCAAGATTTCAGCCATAGTTGACTATCCGTCACCTAAAACTGTTCGGCAACCCCGACGCCTACTAAGTATGCTGGATGGTATAGACGGTTCATTCCAAACTATGCTGATTTAACTGCCTCCATTACATACACGTTAAAAAACTGTAGTCAGTTCAAGTGGACACCTGAAGCCTAGACGTTTCCTGATTTGTTGAAACAAACACTTACTTCTGCTCCATTGCTAGTGAGCCCAGACTTCACCAAGCCGTTCATTATACAGTGCGATGCGAGCCAACACGGTATTGGTGGAGTGCGGCTTCAACTAGAACCACGAGAAGCCAATAGCCTACGTCTCGAAAAAGTTGAACTCAACACAACGAAATTACACCGCCACAGAGCAAGAATGCTTAAGTGTACAGAAGTTCCGGCCCTTCATAGAACTTATGCCGTTTAAGATAGTGACTGATCATGCGAGCTTGAAATGGTTGACGTCTTAAAAGGAACTCAGCGGTAGACTTGCTCGGTGGAGTTTGAAGCTTCAGGGTTTCGACTTCACCATCGAGCACCGAAAAGGAAGCCTGAATGTCGTTCGTGATGCGATGTCATGCATTCATTGCGACAGCTTGTCCACACCTGAAGATCCTGGCCCGGAAGTTGACCTTAGTTCGCCATATTTCAACTCGTTGCAATATGAAGAACCGAGACATAAAATTAAAACGCCTTCTGGCAAATTACCAGATCTTTGTGTCAGGGATGACTTCGTCTATATTCGGACTGTTCCGAGAACAGGCGATTTGATTCAGGAGGCAGAACCTTGGAAGCTTTGGATTCCACGAGGGCTTGTCTCCGACGTTATTTCAAGAGCGCATGATCCGCCACTGGCTTCTAGGAGGTATTGGTAAAACACTGGTACGTCTGAGAAGACACTTGTACTGGCCACGAATGATGGTTGATGTCAGAAACTACGTTGGGAGTCCAGTCTGTGACAGAACGACCATCGCAAAAGCTGTACATTGATTTTCTGGGTCCATATCCTCGGTCAGTGAAGGGAAATGTCTGTATATTGATAGTTCTTGACCACTTTTCAAAATTCCCTATTCTCAAACCTATGAGAAAAGCATCTACCGTCAAGGTGTGCCAGTTCATCCAAACGGAAGTGTTCCATTTGTTCGGAGTCCCGGAAACGATAGTCTCTGACAATGGAGTCTAGTTTTGCGCGGCTCAGTTCACCAGATTACTGGACAAATATGGGGTGAAGCACTTGCGAACGGCAGCTTACTCGCCGCAAGCAAACGCCTCAGAGCGAGTGAACAAGTCTCTATTTTCAGGGATTAGGGCATATATCTGGAAGGAACATCTTGAGGAGCCTTGGAATACTAAATGAGCCTCTGAGAGTAGATGCTGAAGCTAAACTGAGATTGATCCGTGCGAGAGTGCAGGAGAACTTACACCATGCCTTCGAACAGGTTTCAAAAGCTTATAATCTCAGAGCGAAACCTGTTAATTTCAGAGTGGGTCAAGAGGTATTCAGACGGAATTTGCTCAAAGCAACTTCCAACAGCAGACTAGTGCTAAACTGGCACGAAAATTCGTTAAGTGTCGGGTTAAAGCCAAGAAAGGGAACGCTTACTGCGAACTTGAATATCTGCAGGGGAAACCGTTAGGAGCCTATCACACCAAAGAAATCCGGCAGTTATATCCATTCTAGAAGCGTCATATATCTACTGTCACGTTTAGTCCTGGTAGCCCTAAAAAGGCATTCAGCCAGCTTAACTGGTAAACTATAGGATATTGCGAAGCTCTCCTATTGCCCCGACAATGGTGGGTGATACACCCGTTGGAATTCAACTTCGTCAACATACCTCACCTCTTATGAATAGATAAACTTTTTATAGTCCCTTCTGGATCGGCCTCATTAGGAGGTTTTTTTCTTTGTCTGTCCGTCTACTACGTTTCGTTAATCGGCAACCGTCGGCCATGGTAGAACCAAATCTAGATCCCCGGTAAACCTAAGAAGGCATCCAGCCAGCTAAACTGGTAAACTATAGGATATCGAGAAGCCCTCCTATTGCCCCGTCAATGGTGGGTGATATGCCTGTTGAAATCCAACCTTGTCTGCGGTCCCTTTAAATGCACGAAAGAAAATCTGCCATTGCACTACCTTGACGACGCCTTGGGGGCACACCCTTGAACAAGCGTCGGTCGGAGATCCGAGTGAGATGTCAGTGCTGAGAGAGCTTTGCGATCAGTTGGTTAGGTTACTGACCGCGGGGTCTCTCAGCATCTCGGTGAAGGAAGGCAGAGGGTAACTGACTGGCTGGATTTTTTGGGTTACCAACTTGTCAGTGCACCTCCGGTTCCCGACACGGAGAATGACGTCGAGGTCTGGTCAAAGACTAGCGGGATTTCAGGGATGTGCCTTCGATTCGTCATCTGTCAAGTACATCTGACTGTCGTGGACACTCAGTAGCAACCGCCTAGCTTCAGAATGAGAAATGCTTTCACGGGTCGTGGGTTGAGCCACACATTAGGCGCCCGCATCGATGAGGCTTATGTTTAAGACCGGCTAGCTCAGTCGAAAATTTTTCTGCGTTATCTGAACCAGAGGTGGTCTAGACCACTCTTCCCCTATATGGTCGTAGCGTAGTGTATTTATCAAGATGCTACACTGAGATAAATACACGTCTAAGCGACCGGTAGCAGCATGAAGGGGGCGCGAACAGTCTTCTGTATGGATGGAGATCGAGAGTCGAAAGGGGAGAGTAGGAAAAGGAAAGGAAGAAGAAGAAGAGCCAGATGACGAAAGGAATGAAAAGAAAAAAAAATGATGGTGTGTGATTTTGACGTGCAGAAGTTGTTAAAGGATTGGACTGAAAAAAATCGAGAAGAATCAAGGTAGTAAAGCGAGTTGAAAAATAAAGTTTAGTGCGGAGTAACAATAAAAATCGTTGTAGAATCGGAAAAGCGAGAAATAAAAGTCAATTTTCGGCGAGAAATAAAATTCAATTATCGAGACACTGGGGAAGAAAAGTCCTTGGGATAGGATTCATCCATATCCAGCCTGTGTTTTCGAAGCTGGGTATTGTCTATACAGCGAGTCAAATTAAGTGTGGAAATCACACGATTCTGTTAAGGTACTCCAGGCGGCCTCACGGAAATTCAAGGACAGTCAGGAAAGCTAAAATTATATACATATATATGGTGCTATATATATATATCAAGGTAGAATTTCACTAAAATAATTTTATGAATAGAGATATAAATATCATAAAGGAACTATATCCACTACGGAATATACGCATTGGTGCAAACATACGTAGGAATACAGCAATCACTGATTTGACGCTTCGCCATATGCCTGCTAGAAAAGACCAACAACCATAACCTGTTTTCATTAGGAATATGGAAATATGGTTTTCGTGGAACTTCCCCACACTCTCCGCCAATAGCCGAGGCGAGCTAGCGTGCCGCCCTGCAGACAACGCAGTCCGCCGAGTGATCTGTCAGCTCATGCTGGCAGACGGGACTTTACGTCCAAGTCAATCACTCAACATATGTAGTTCCATAGCAATACAATTGCAACTTCGACTTCGACTGGGACTGCGACTGAAACAAAACTTTGCTCAAAGTGCAAAGTTGGTGTTGGCTGCGGCCAACTTCAGTTCGATCACAGAAGTCGGGACTTCTAGTTTGTTCAAGCAGTTGAAGCTTTAATTTCATTACAAATTTCACCACAGCGTCGACTTCGACTTAAAATCCATTCGCAGTCGACATATCAGTCGTAATTGTAATTCACGCCAAAATGACAACTATTTGTTTTGGTTGTCCACAAGCTGCTGGTGCAATATAGAAGTGTGAGGAATTTTGTGAAAATTTCCTACTAAACAATTAAATAATATTAAAATTATATGTTGCAGTATGGAGGAAAAATTAAGGATTTCTGCGACGCCTTTGATCCATATAAATTGGAAACAAAAAGGTGTAAAGATGCTTTGCCTTCAAATGTTGGGTAAGAAATTACAATTATAATAGTAACATTGTTGATATGTTTATAATAATTCAATTCTCAAGGCTTCTTTAATAGCAATTTTAATAGGAAAAAGTAGATAGATTGTATTTCTTTTAATTTTTTTATTAAAAAATAACGAAATTTAAATCTTACATTTTTTCAGATACGTTGATGTCGCTAAGCAGTTGGACAAAGGAGGCTTTTTGCTCATATAGGTCTCTTGAAACCTATAAATTTTATAAAAGTGGATAGATAGAGGAAATAAGCTGCAAAAAAATTAGCAACGGATCCATTGTGACCAACATGGCATATTTTGACTAAACACTGTTCCTGCATGTCAAACCTGGGAGAAAGCTGCCTTCATATTGGGGCTGTCCTATTTGGGGTCGAAAACGGTCTGCATAAGGAAATAAGGTCTAACGACATACAATTAATTTAATTTATAATCTAAGTAAAATTAATTTTATTTTCAGGATGTTTTTTTGAAATGGCTCATTCCACTAATGAAGAGTACATTGTGTACATTGTTCTCGAGCTCACTTATACTGGAGAGAACATGTTCTGTCGATTGAAGCCACTGACATATAATAAGAATGGACTGAGCCATCTAATCTAATTCCTATAGTCAAAAATGGCACAAACTTTGGCTAAAATCTTTTTGTCTCTCTCAAGCTCAAAATGTACACTAACCAATTTTGGAAACAGTACGGCTGTATTAATTGGAATGCATTGGAATTGACATAAAAATTCAGACAAATATATTGTCTTTATACGTCTATCTCTTACAAGCTCAATAAAGTTTGACAAAAAATCTGCAGAGGAGCACATTTTTCAGTAACATTAAAAATAATTTTTGTGTTAATTAAAACAATTTTAATTTCCTAAATAATTTTAATTTAATGCAATATTATTTTATAACATCTTTAGTGTTTCCAATCGACAAATAATAATAAATTATGAATCGGTATGCAATTGTACGAAATAAAGGGTTTTCACAGCCTGTTCAATATTTGTGCCATTTTTGAAGCAAGAACCACTGACATATAATAAGAATGGACTGAGCGTTTTTGCTCCAAAAATGGCACAAATATTCAACAGGCTGTGAAAGACCTTTATTGCGTACAATTGCACACTGATATATAACTAGTTATTATTTGTCGATTGTAAGCACTAAAGATCTTGTAAAATAGTATTGCATTAAATGAAAATTGTTTAGGAAGTTAAACTCGTTTTAATAAACACAAAAATTAATTTTTAATATTGCTGAAAAACGTCTTCCTCTGCAGATTTGATTTCAAATATGCTTGAGCTTGAAAGAGATAGACGTATATAAATAATATATATACATTTTTATGTCCTCTCCTTCCTTTTGACAACGTCTTCTTCTTCTTGTCAACTCGCGGATAAGCTATAGCGCCTTGAGTAAAGCTGTAACTTAATGGCTTGCAACTCGGCCTCTCCTGACTTTGGAAGTGACCTCACTTCCTGAGCGTCCTCTCCTTCACTTTCGCTGCTCTGATTACTGTCATCTTCTGACAGCATAGTGCACCAACTTTTAATTTTGTCAGATGCGTGAACTGCTCCATATCTTCTTCTGGTTTGTTCCATGCCTGGAATATCCTCAACTAGATATCGGTCGTTTCCTAAATCTTTGGAGATGCCGTAAGGCCCTTTATATTTAGGTTGAAAATCAAAGACTATGTCATGTGGTGTTTTATTCGTAGTCTTCGACTTCATCGTATTCATTGTCCATTGAATACATTGAAGCTTCTCGTCCCATTTGCGTTCATCATTCGTCATGGTTGTGAGAGCACCAAGTATCGTTCTATTTGCTTTCTCGATCTGGCCATTTGCCCTAGGTGTTCGTACAGCGGTCTTAATGTGTTTGATGTCGTTCTTCTTACAATATCTGTTGAATGCTGTCGAAGTAAAAGCCGTTCCACGATCAGACACTATCTTGGGCGGGACCCCAATGAAAGTTGTTATCTCATTCAAGGATTTTATGCCGCACTTCGTTGCTATGTAACTATGTCAGAGCGATTGACTTGGACGTGAAGTCCAGACTGCCAGCATGAGCTGACAGATCACTCGGTGGACAGCGTTGACTGCAGGGCGGCACGCTAGCTCGCCTCGGCTATTGGCGGAGTGTGTGGGGAGGTTCCACGAAAATCTGCCGCTGCCACCAGCCATATACAAAATAAATTTGTGCCTGTGTATACAAAAGGCCGTAGCACACATTCAGTCCTTAAGGGACCTTTACACCACTTACCTACATCCATTGGGAAGGCACATATGTTTGGCCTTCTCTGCTCGCCCCAACCACCCAATCAACACTGAGGGCAGATAGTTGTCAGTGTCCCTATTGACGACCTGAAACCTTAGAGGAGGAGCGAACCTAGTCGACCATCATCCTGAAAGGGCTCCAGGAGAGTGAGAGAAAGAAATTAGAAAACACCGTGCATTGCGACGTTATAAAAGTACTGTTTAATGATTCGAATTGGCATCCTAAATATTTCGCTTATTATCTATAGCATTCAAGTCCCTACCGTAAACTAGGTTGAACATAAACAAATAATTAGGCTAAGGAACCCACTTACATAACTACATCATCACATTACAAGAAGCAGTTAGAGACAAACCCCGAACAGAAATACTTTTATTTCATTTACCTTGACTGGAACTGTCCCCCACGAAGGCCTCCTGGAGTAGCCGTGCTTCTAATTCGACAAGTCCGCCCAGGATTTTCTTTAAAATGTACTACAACTCATTTTCTTGACGAAAGTCTTACTACATCTAGTATCAATGGGGCTGAAGGGCCATACCCCGTGAGGTGGGTATGTACTACACATGAAAAAGTTACAAAAAAAAACCTTGCAACTTCAACTTGTAATTCCTTAAATGCAGCTACAATTGAGGTAATGTATATAGAATGCCTGTTGGTTCCAAAAATTCAACGGATATATAATCGCATATAGTTATTTATAACTAAGTACTACTAAAGTAAGTAAGTATTGTATACAGTGTCAAAAAAATCCATTTAAAAGGTTCATTCGTCGGGATATTGTTAAATATAATATCCCTTTGTTAGCAGTGAATATATTTCAATATAGGAAATTCATTTATGAATAGTTAAACATACGTGAATATATATATATATAAATGAGATATAACTATAGTATGTAGGTATATATATATATACCTATACAGGGTGTCCCGTATGTGGTGTGGCACCCGAAGGCTACGGATAGCTCATGCTTAACCAAACAAAAAATTGTATGGGTGGGGGAGGGGAAATCGTAACGGTTTCCGAGATAACTGGACTTTAAGATATTTGGGTATGTTTTTATAGATCACCCTGTAACTTGTGAACGTTACACCCTATGATGATGATTTAAACTTTGATAGATAGATAATCGTTGGACCCTTTAAGTTTTGAACTTATGGGTCAACAAAGTTAAAATTTCGGAATTTTTACTCGTTGTTTTTTATTTAACTACTATTTTTATCAAAAAACACGTCATTAATATCAATTTTTCATATTCAATTTAAAAAGTCCAAAAGCTTAGCTTTAAAATGACCTGCCACACTCTGTACCGAAAATGTAGCCCTTTCTGCGTTTTCTGCACTTTTACTTAAGCATTTCCATCGAAAATGGCTGCAAAAGGTCATTTCCAAAAGATAATTGCCTACTTTCTGGCACTTATTGAACTTTTTCAGCCATTTTCGCTGGAGATGCTTAAGAAAAAGTGCAAAAAACGCAGAAAGGCTTACATTTTGGCTACGTAGTGTGATAGGTCATATTAAAGTTAAGCTTTAGGGCTTTTTAAATTCAATATGAAAAATTTATATTTATGACGTGTTTTTTGATAAAAATAGTAGTTATATAAAAAAAAACTAGTAAAAATTCCGAAGTTTTAAAATTTGTTGAGCTATAACTTCAAAACGGAAAGGGTAAGGCAAAAAATTTATAGACCATTAGAAAGGCTCAACGATTATCTATCTACCAAAAATTAAATCATCATCATACGGTATAACGTTCAGAACTTACAGGGTGATCTATAAAAACATACCCAAATATCTTAAAGTCCCGTTATCTCGGAAACCGTTACGATTTCCCCTCCCCACCTATACAATTTTTTGTTTGTCTAAGCATAAGCTATCCGTAGCCTTCGGGTGCCAGACCACATACGGGAAACCCTGTATATATGTATGTAAAAAAATTTGAATAATTAATAGAGACTTTGTCAATATATGAAATTCATTGATCAATAGTTAAATATACGTGAATATATATTTTTACGAGCGTGGCCTTTGGTTCGTTATTTAAAACACAAAATTAAATATTTAATATACAAGTTCTTTATTCATTTAATCAACTCAACTTTAATTATCGCTAATACTGTACTTTCAATTATCGGAATCCAATTACAACACTACCGCCTGTTTATTACTTTTGCTAACACTGCAACGTCTAAGACAAGACTCTTTTCCTGGCGGTGACAACTGTTATCTTTATACCCTAGAAAATCCCCGGATTATTCTGGAGTGTTCTATTCCAGAAGCTTCTTGACTATTCTATTCATTCTATTCCTGAACCTTCCCGAAGATTCCATCATCGATTCTCCGAACCTGAAGTAGTTTACTCGCCATTGCCAGTAGATGTCATCAGTTGTCTCTTTCTATTGCACGTAACACTGCCCCTTCTTAAATTTGTTCGGCCCGAACAACAGGTGGTCCTCGGTCTTGATGCTCGTAGTATTGACACAAGCGGTCCAAATGAACAACTTTACGCTTGCCTCTTCTGCCACGCTGAATCCTGTATACCACGTCATTAATTCTAGTTACTACTGAATACGGTCCTTCCAGTGTTGTTGCAATTTTGGAGAACGTCCCTTACGTCGTTTCGGGTTGTAGAGCCAAACAAGATTACCTTCGTTAAATCCCGCGGAATTAGTACGTAAGTCATAGCGGGTCTTCATCCGATCAGTATTTGTTGCTAATTTCGTCCTCGTGGCCTCGTGTACATCAGCTAATTGTTCTTTGAGCTCCGATACGTAGCTTCTGGTAACTTTTGTTCATCTCTGGGGGTACCGAATTTGAGGTTGCTAGGTAAACGCATCTCTCTTCCGAATATGACTTTAGCTGGGGTTTGTCCGGTAGTACTACGAACGACTGATCTATAAGCCATTAGGAATATAGGAATATGTCGATCCCAATCGCGTAGTCAACTACTTTCTTTAGATCCTCGATAATGTTCTGTTGAAGCGCTCTACCATGCCGTGAGATTGTGGGTGTAGAGTAGTTGTTCTAGTTTTTCTTATTCGCAACATTTTACACATCTCCTGGGAAGTCCGCGATTCGAAGTTCCGTCCTTGGTCCGAATGAAGTTCGTGAGGCACACCAAACCTACTGACCCAATTCGTTATTATTTGTTCCGCAACTGTGATGGCCTCTTGATTAGGGATGGCATAAGCTTCAGGCCATTTACTGAAATAGTAAATGGCAACTAAAATATAATGGTTACCGTCATCCGTTTCTGGAATAGGTCCAGCGATGTCTGCAGCTATCCTTACAAAGAGGGCTCCGACATTATACTTATGAATTTCTCCTCTGCTTCTGTGTTGCGGCCCTTTACAAGCAGCACAGACAGTGCATCTGCGACACCACTCCTCCACATCTTCTTGCATATGTAGCCCATAAAACCTTTCCCGTATTTTCGAAATTGTTTTGTTCACCCCCAAATATACTCCAGAGGTTCCACCGTGCATTTCTTCAAGAACATCTTTGATGTTTGATGCTGGCACGACTATCTGCATTCGGAATGATTCGCCGTTGGGTGCATCCCATTTGCGTTTAATAAACCACATTCAACATGAAGAGATTCCATTGGGCCCAGTAACTTTTCAGCTTCTCACTCCGTTCCGAAATATCTTTCCATTCTGCTTTTTCCATGTCTTCTTTCCAAGCGTGAATAGGTGAAATGTCCGCATCTTCTCCATGTGCTGTTCTCAGGTCCTCGTTGTCCCAACCTGTACATGCCTCCACGGTTACCAACTGTATAGTTGCGGTTGTTTCTTTTTCTTCCACCCGGGCGCAATGTTTGCATTCAAGTTTGCATGGACGTCGTGAAAAGGCGTATGCATTTCCATGGATACCACCTCTTCGTTGTTGGATTTCAAAATCATACGTCTGGAGTTGCCCTATCCATCTCGCCACTTGTCTCTCAGGGTTCTTAAACTGCAGAAGCCATTTAAGCGCTGCATGGTTGGTGCAAAGGATGAATTTCTGCCCGTAGAGATATTTATGAAAATGCTTTGTTGAACTTACAATAGCAAGTAGCTCTTTTCTTGTAGCACAAAAATCTTTCGCTGACTTTGAAAGTGCTTTGCTATAGTAAGCTACTGGAACTTCTTGACCATTCTCCTCCTGCGAAAGCACTGCACCAATACCTTCATTGCTGGCATCCGTGTCTAATATAAATTGTTTTCTCAGCTTTGGATAGTGAAGTACTGGAGCTTCACAGAGCTGTTGCTTCAAATTTTCAAAACTTTCGTTGCTTTTATGCAACTATATGAACGGCTTTCCCTTTTCTGTAAGTTGATGTAGGCTCCTTGCTATATCTGCAAAACCTCTCACGAATCGCCTGAAGTAGGTACCTAAACCAAGAAAACTCCGTATTTGATGTTTGTCTTTTGGAACTGGCCAATTTTTGACGGCTTCTATCTTCTCTGGATCGGTTCTTACTCCTAACCAGAGCTGGGCACAAGACCGTTAATCGTTAATTAACGAAGTTAACTTTTCGAGTAACGGATTAACTTTTAAGAATATTAACGGGCTCTTTAACTTCCGTTAACTTTCCACCGTTAATTGGGTACCTACTATTTATGACGAAATTTTCATCACGCCGCGGAAATCATGCTCTAGTTTGGGTCGTACATGTGTGTGGCTACGCGTAGGTTCCTTGCATAGACAACAGCACGCATAGAAGACATCACGCTTGAAGCTCAAGCATATCTCTGATCACTCCCACCGACAATTGCAGCAACTGTATTTAAATTAAAGAATATCAGGGCTAGGGGTCTTGTGAATTGCACAGCTTTATCCAGTGTCTTATTAAGGGGCATAGATAAAAGGTTTGGACCTGTTCTGGGCGATGAACAATGCCAATTTGCTGCGGCTTTTCACCAGCGATCTCCAGTATTTTGATTCTCCCGTAATTTTAATTTGATTCCGAAATATTTATTATAACAAACTAAGATTTATGTACTGTTTTCTTATTTATCTTCCATGTCCTACCTAAACTTCACCCACCAAAACATTTTTTTATAACCAAGGGTATTAAACCCTAGGCAAATGACGCACTAGAATGATCATTGATCCAATTAGGTGCGTAATGAATGGAATGATCATTGCTTGGTAAAGCAAGCATACGATATCTTGACGGTAAGTCGATTTGACAGATGACAGTTCTCAATTTTGTAAATTAAAAACTGTGATGCCTCCTTTTCATCGTTAATGTAATTCATTTGACTAATTGAAAAATATCTCCATCTTTTTTCATCTACAGATCTACCAACGGGCAGATCATTAATTGCATATTGTCAAAGAACTCCATTTGGATTAATTATGAAGCTTCCGAGCAACGCAATTCCTTCATTTTCGAACAAGACACCGTAATTTTTTGCGATCCCTTTTGTTATATCTGATAACAGTGGATATCCCAGGTTGCCAAGTTCACCGTTTTTTCAATCTATATTTTTCCATGCGAGATGACTAAAGTGAGAATCAACAGATACTCGTACTACTTCTGTGTTTAAGAGCTTTGATTCTGTCGCTGAATGCTATGATTTCAGTTGGACATACAAAAGTGAAAGTTAAAGGATAAAAGAATAGATATAAATATTTGCCCTTGTAGTCCGAAAGATTGATTTCTTTGAAATCATTGCCTACAACAGTCAGGCCTTTGAAATCAGGTGCCGGCTGCTGAAATTTTAGTGCTAAAATTCGTGTGCGTAGGTACATATGTGCAATTGTTAGCAATGCACGGAAACAAAACAAAAAATTAATTTTATTTTATTTCAGAAAAAATGAAAGAAAGAAATTAAAAAAAAAAAAATTTCCTTTTAAATGCACTTTATTGGGCTAAATGGTGTCAACGTATTGAAGGGCTGTAATTTAGTGCTTCAATCTTAGACTGCCATTTGTTTTGTGTTACATGAAATACGTATGGAACTCTATAGTTGGTTTTTGTTTGAAATGGGTTACTTAAATCCCATTGTAGATTGATGAGAAGCATAATTTACCTTTTTTTCTGCTCTTGGGGTGTACTAACTTATGTCTTATGTGGACAGAATCAATTGTAGACCTCCATGTGCTGTTTTCGTGTGAATTATTTGTTAATCTTGTCAAGTTACTTTCTTTTGGCAAGATTGTTGGGTGCTTTTGATTGTAGAATCTACGTAAAGTAATGCCTCGAGAGTGGCCCAAGCTGGAACTATCTTTTGTAAAGGAAAAATGAGCTTGATATTGACCGTTGGCGTTTAGATAATTAGTTTTTTGGTGATAATCTTCACAATATCGAGCTTCTTTATATAGTTGTCTTCCTGCAGTAACCTTTTCGGTCTTTCGAAACCATCGTTGAAGTTAATTCAGTGAAGACTTATGCTCGTAGTGAGCGTTTGCTGTTAAAGTAGACGCTGTGGAGATTGTGGAAGAGTTTTTTAGACTTCCGAAAAGAATCCAACCGAGCGTGCTATTTTGCGCGATTGGTGTTCCTGGAGGACCTTTTCGTAATCCTTCTAAGAGTATCTCTCCGTATACATCCGCTCCTAAGAGCGGGTCGATTTTTCTTGGCTTGAAAAAGTATGGATCGGCGAGTTGCAGATCACGTACATGACTCCATTCCTTGTTTGGAATGGTGGACGGAGGTAATATCCCAGCAAACAATTTGGTGAGGTTTTGCCAAAAGTAAGGAATCAGCAATAGTTGTGAAACAGGGACAGCATTATTGCTCTTATTAAATTCAAACAATTCAACAATGCTTTTTACAATTTATTACAATTGCTGACGCATTTTATTTTCCAAGGTACCGGACTTATAATTGTAATAAAATAATAATAAGGTATTGTGAAAATATTTAAAAAAGATTGCCCTTACTTTTGTGAATTACAAATTGTTAAATTAAAAGTAATTTACTAAACCCTCGCAATTGGCAAGTATATAAAATATATATACTTGCTTTTGGTAAGGAATATGCGAATTACTTATAAATTGCTTTTTTAGCTTACTTTCGTATGTCCGTTTAGTCCGCCGCCTAAATTACAAACGAGCATTTGGCAATATCGTTTTCGAGGGTTATACTTGCCCATGGCAAGTTACTTTCGACTTATTTTCGATTAACTTTGTTTGCTGGGATATCTGTGATAGTATTCACGATAAGGGCATTAATTGTGGTCGCTTTATTCGATGTTGAATAAGGGTGTATGTTAATTGCTGTTTGGTTTTTAACAAACGCAGCTTCAGTGATTTGTGTCGACGTGTTCACAATGTCCAATTGCAGCTTGCGTGCTGCGGCTTGTGTTATGAACGTGACTTGAGAGCCTGAGTCAATCAAGGCTCGTAGAGTAAAAATGTTACCCTTTTTTGACGGAACTTTCACCAATGCTGTGGCAAGCAAGGCTTGTGCAGTTCGTAGTGATTGATTCGCGTGAAGCATGTGAAGATTGGATGTGGAAGGTGAAGGTTGAACTTGTATATCTGGGTTTTCTGACGCTTTGATCAAACCTTGTGGAGTTGCGTTATTCCTATGGAGTTAGGAATGATGTTTCCTTCCACATCGCTGGCACGTGAATTTGCTAGCGCAATATTTTGTATTGTGGCTTTTTGAAAGGCAGTTAATGCACAATCGATTCGTCGTAACAATTTTGAATTTTGAATCGACGTCCAATTTGATAAATTTGGGGCATTTAAATAATCGATGTTGCTCTTTACACATTATGAATCTGTCGCCAGATGATGTAAAGTGAGTTGATGCTCTTTGTATTTGAGCTGATTTATTGGCTGGATTTGGTTTTGCGTCTGAGATTGCTTCGAGAGTTCTAAATCTTGTCTCTAGAAACGTCTTCAAAGATTCAAGGGTAGGCAGTCCATCTGCACTGTTTACCTCTTGTTCCCATAAGCGATGAGTTTCTGCTGGCAAGCACTGCACTAGCATATAAATTAAGATTGTATCCCAGTGTTTAGTGGGGACTTCTAATGCTTCGAGTTCGTATATACATTCGGAAGATTTGTCCAGCACGGTTTTTATAGCCCTGGCTGACTCTTGTGTTAATTTAGGCAAATTGAATAGAATTTTTAGCTGAGCATTAATTAACACTCGCTTGTTGTCATACCTGTTAATTAATATCTTCCATGCGCTGTCATAACTCTAGTTGGTCATAGGAAGTTGACGCAATAGATGTTCTGCTTCTCCAGAAACACTTGATTTCAAGTAATGAAATTTCTGCACTGGTGATAGCGCAGAATTTGTATGAACCAAGGAATGGAATAGATCGTCAAACGACCTCCATGACTCATATGACCCAGAGAATTTTGGTATTGTGATGCTAGGCAATCTCAGAAACGAAGAAGATTCATTTTCCGTGTTTGGCTTTGAATCTACTTTTGTTTCGAATGCATCTAGTGCATCTCTGAGAATACCTCGAAACGTGTAGTATTTATCTTCCACGCTTGAAAACTGATCTTTTGCAAAATAATCGTATTTTTGCAATTCGCTATCTTCTAAAGCCTGAGTAGCTTGGAGAATCGTATAATGCGTATTCTTATAGTCGGACCAAATTTCGTCTAGGGCGATAAACCGCTCAGAAATAAGTCCTCTCGTTCGTTTTTCTACATCAGTATTTTTGTAGTTATTGAACGATTTTTGGAATATTTGTGCAGAGGTGACTTGGTTAGCGAAAAGTTTTTGAAGTGCAGACATGTTTGAAAAAACTAAGAATATCACTAGACTTTAAATTTGGCTGCGAAGGACCATGAAATATACTGCCCGTAGTCAGAGCGTACATGCAATAAATGAATAATGTGGTGAAAATTGATGCCACTGCTATAAAGATAGTGATTTTAATTGTTTGTCTAGAAATTATACACTTCACTATTAAACTAGAGCTTTAATGCTCGATAAATTTAAAATACTAATAGCTCACTTTATCAAATTTCAATAAACGGAAAATATAAGATATATAATAAATATAATAATGTTGTTGCAATAAACTTTGTACTCACCTGATCTATGCTTGGCAGTTGATTGACTTGATTTCAATAACTTTAATAGAGGTTGGGATTGGGATATTCTTTATTCTGGTCGATACCCAGAATAAAGTGAGGTGAGTAGTTCTTACCGCAGTCGAAACCCACAGAATCTTTATTGCAGTCGTTACCCACAACAAAGTGTTTTTTAGTAATTTTCTTATTACAGTCGTTACCCGTAATAAGAATCTTTATTGTAGTCGTTACCCACAATAAAGTGTTTTGATAGTAATTTTCTTATTACAGTCATTACCCGAAATAAGAATCTTTATTGTAGTCGTTACCCACAATAAAGTGTTTTGTTAGTAATTTTCTTATTACAGTCGTTACCCGTAATAAGAATCTTTATTGTAGTCGTTACCCACAATAAAGTGTTTTGTTAGTAATTTTCTTATTACAGTCGTTACCCGTAATAAGAATCTTTATTGTAGTCGTGTCGTGTCCCAAAAGCAATCAATCAATAAAACCCAATAATTAACCGCGATAAAACTTTCTTCGAATAAAACAACGCTCAAATTTCGTGCACGTTATAAATATTTATTTGCTAAGACTTGACCTATCTTAACAATTACTATGTACTCCGCACCGAACGGAAACTTGACACCACTATGCAACGCGACGGCTCACTGGAAGAATAGAATATTACAGGCACTCGACAGACCAGTCATTGGTCTTTTATGCTCCAATATTCGGAAGTAAACTTTTACTCGCAACGCGGATGTAAACAAACGACAACAACCTTGCCGCTTGTTCTACCGGTTGCAGCACCTGAGTCGCTTAATAGTAAACAATCGCCTTACATAATAATTACAATGCTAGGTTAATTATTATCGTAATCGTCGATTGTTTCACTAACCGCTCATCGCAGCCAGCTGTTGGGCTAATCAGTAAAATAACCGACAGTTGCAGAACAATACCATGCGAAGTTATTGTTTAGCAATTGCTGATTATTTCGCTAGAATGGGCACTTGGCTGCTGGAAGAATCTTCCGTATATTGGGCCACAACATCCCTCCCCCCTTAGAAAAACTAGTTTCCGCAGGGAACTAGATCTGGAGAGTGCAATAGTCTCAAAAATTGAAAATATTTATGGTCTCCGTTCGGTTCAGATGGTTTTACATTTTTCTTACATATCAATATAAATATTCTAATTTATATTTTCTTACATTTTTATCATTTTGCATTGTTTTTCTTTATTACCACCTGCATGCTAACTTTTTCTTTTTGATTACACGTATTTATTTTCACTAATAATTTTATAGTTTATCTGTTTAACTCTTTTAGACATATAGTTATTTCCTTATATATATTTTTTCTTTGTCTTAATGCTTATCTCTAATTTATAACATTTTTTCTTTAACAATTAACACATTTTTTTTCATGCATATCTTTACTTTATGAAATTTTTCTTTCACAACTAACATATTTTCCCAAAAACTATGTATCTGTCCAATGCTATAATCAAAAAATTTCTCTATATTATGCTGCAATCTATTGATCTCTTTTTTTTATTTAACTAAATTTACATGATTAAAGCAAATATTCTTAATTAATTCACATGCATTTTAAAAAATACAACGTATTTATTGTCTGTCTAATAACAAAAATAACAAAAATTACAAGTTTTCTTTTTACAAGTGTTTATAGCACTTATATATAACAAAATTACTTACATAAAAATTCTATCTAAGAGTATACTTTCTATGGGTGCCCAAAACTTCTCTAATTACAATACTATGGCTACTCTAATTGCACCATCTGCTTTCCGACGAGGGTAAATTGACTGTTTGCAGGTTTGTTGTTCTTGACATGATGACTATATACTGACCTCTGCTAGCTTGGATAACCTCTGATTTATTGACCCTTTTGATGGTTTTCCGATGAACGCTCGCACTTTTCACTTTTCTAACGTTTCAAACGGTACACTCTTCCTGATAATGCTGCTGGCACTTGATCACCTTTGAATTTCAAATAAGATTTTACGGTGAAATGCTACTTTATCCCATTAATTATTTGGTAAGAGTAATTTCATCTACATTGCATTTCTGGAAACCATTACATCAGTTTGTAGCTTTTAAGATGTGATCATCATTTCAAGAAACATCTCAATGGAAATCGTTGCTCTGAGGGTCGGTGGTAGGACTGACTCATCAAAATGGTTTTTTTTTTCAAAAAAAAATGTAATGTAATGTAACGTAATGTAATGTAATGTAATATAATGTAATGTAATGTAATATAATGTAATGTTGATCCCCTATATTTACTCGTTCCGTATATATGGTTGATATATTCTTTCATTGATCCTCTCGTTCTGCTACCGCCTATGTTCTGGAAGCGTTGAATATGTAGATTTGACGATCTTACCTATAGTTATTTAAGCTTTGGCAACCACTTTTATTTTTCTCTATGCTACTATATACTATAATATATGTTTTAAATATTTTCTTATAACTTTTGTTCAATTTAGCTTTTTTTTTTTAACTCTTATTATATATATTTTTTAAACTTCTCCTTAAATCTTTTATTCCTTTTAACTTTTCAATTTTTTCTTGACTCTTATCTTTAAAAACCTCTTCGTTTATTAATCAACATTTTTTTTTAATATTCTTTTCCCTTATTTTCATTACTCTTTGGGTTTTTTTTTATCTTTCTTGTGCCTGATTATTAGCTTTCCATTTCTAACTTTAAATCTTTATTAATTATCTTCATACGTTTCTTATTCTTCTTTTTCTTTCTTATTTCTTTTGCAAATTTCTCTTTCTTTTACATCTCTTATTTTTTTTTTCAAAGTTCTCTTTACATCAAAATCTCTATTTCTTCCTTTTTATTCAATTTCATTCTCTTTTAAAATCTCTATTTATTTAAAATTTTCAAATTTCCATTATTCAATTGCTCTCTCTCTTTTTTTTAAGACATTTCCTTACCTTTGTACCTTTTATTTTATAGATTTACCTTACATTGGATCCACTCGGTTACCTTTTTATATCCTTTCCATATTTTCCGGCTCATTTTAAACTCCGCTCATCCAATTTCTTCTGAAATTGGAGGGAATTTTTTGGACATTTCTGTGGTTAAGCTCCCCGATTCCTGGGTCATAACCGTTACCTACCTTGTATAGACTGGCGAAGCTAGGCGTGATATTCTTCATATCGGTCCTACTTCGCACCGGTGCTATCGTATCCGTTTGCAAGTTATATTTTTGTAGCTTTACTTTACCTTGTTGCGGCAAGGTCCACTGAGATCGCCGTCGGCTGTAATTGTTCTTATGATTCCATGCAGGTCGTCTGTAAAATTTGCGCAGTCCTATTTGCCCGTGCGAGGAATCAGGATTTTTTACAAAATAGGCTGTTGCATTGGCGATTCTTACGAATGCATGCTCATCCTCCAGCCTATTTCTACTGTACCCTTTATATTCCGGTTGTCCCCTCCCCTCACTAAATTAATTCGTCGACACTTACATTATGAAATAACGCACTATCATAAGCTGTGGACAAAGTCTTCTCCCATAATTGTGCCCGAATGGCTCCTCCAATATGGGTTTACTTTTCTCTCTCTGTCCTAAAGATTTCTTTGCATTGCGTGCCGGACTTTTCGCTTTGAAGTGTCGGTCATCAGCGCAAGATGCGATGCTTTCCGCTATTTTAATGTTATTCTCATCTATCCTGGCCTGAAACGGACTTCCTTGACTGCTACTTTGCCAAGCTGTGGGTCCCACACCTGCACAAGCTGCAACACTTTTACCAGAGGCACTTGCCTCGTTGCCTTTTCCAGCACCTTGTACCCAAAGTTTCCTATTTACACAGTCAATAATAACTCTGTCACTGAGGAAATCCATTCCAAGGATACCATCAGCTGGAATCGAATCGGTATCACCAATGACGTTAAAATTGCATTCTTGCTGACCGTTGTCTATGAACAACTTCGCCTCACAGGTGCCTGTGGAACTCCTGGTAAATCCAAAGAGTCCCCCAATTCTTATTTTCTGGTGCGTATTTATAGCTGTATCTCTTTTAATTCTAGCGCCCTTGATTAAGCTACAGGTGGAACCAGTGTCAATGAGAAGTCTAAACTTACCTCCTAACGCTATGTCAGATGGCACTGTGATGACAAATTTACTTCTTGAATTCAATTTTTCACTTTTTTTCTCTGCTAAATATTTCTTAAGACAGTTCTCCGTGTAGTGGTCTCACGTTCGGCAGAATTGGCAATAAAGCCCCTCTCTTCCTGAATGGAGTTCACCTTGAAGGCTATCTGCACAGTTTGCCACTCTGACGTGATGAATTCGGCAACTGGATTCCTCGTGTCCATATTCCTGACATTCAGTACAGGAGGGTACTTGTTGGCACTCTCCCGCAAAGTGTCCACGCTGTCCGCATTGAAAACACTCAATAGATCTGGGAGGTGTTCTCCTTGTCGAAGATGCTTGGTATCTTCCTGATGACACTGGCCCTGTTCTGTGTAAGAATGGTATCGAATTCTGTCTATGCCCTTCGCTGCTATATTTCCCCGTTGCCCATCTTGTTTGTGCTCGGCTTTCGGTTTTCTTGCCATATTCCTGATTCTCTCCCTTGAAGTTTTTTGGCATCCTTTTCAAAATAACTGGCTTCCTCTCTCACTTCTTCCACTGAAATTTACGCCCTGTTAGGTACACTTGCGTGAGTCTACTCATCACACCTGCTTTGAAAGTAGCTACAATATCGGCCTCCAACTCGGTTAGTATTCCCTTCTCCCCTCCCGGGTATTTGGCCGAGACAGCCTCCTTAATTTGATCGCGCAGTTCTTTCATTCGATCTGCAAACTCCCTGATGTCCTCTCCAGGCCTCTGTCTACATGCCAGCATTTCAATCCGCTTCTCGGCAAGTATGCAGTTTTTATCGCTTGCTGCAAAGACTTGAAGTCCTTCGTCTCCTGAGAACTTATCAGGTAATATGCATTGTCGGATAAGCGGTACTTTATGCATTTAATCAAAATGCTTTGCTCCGCTGATTCCAGCCTGTCGTGCAAGTCCTTACTGCAGCTGAGGAAGCGAAATACCTCCTTTGGCAACTTTGGTGTCCTTTCTCCCGAAAACATGGGAATATATTTGGACACCATATCCATGATTTTCTCAAATGTATCTGCCATTTTTTCCACTTTTACCGATTTCTTATATTTTTATCAATTTCGAATCTACTTTGATCTGGTAATTTCATTAACTTCGAAATTCACTTTTTCTCTAACTACGTTTATGCTTCATTCCGACAAATTTATACAACACACTCTAGAAAAAATCTTTTCGAAAAACTCAAATCTTTATTAAAGGTGCTAATCGAATACCAATGCTCTATATAACCTTAAACATGCAAAACTATAATATAACTACCGTACTTCATTACTCTGAATTCAGCTATAATTCGTACATACAGAACAGACACGCTTTCTATAAATTTTTTATTTGTTCTTACTCAGATGTACACAATCACAAACAAACATAACTAACCATACGTTACTTGAACCCAAAATTATTCTCGTAAAAAACTAGTCTAGTAAAACAACTAACTAACGCAATAAGTTAAATAGACGCGCGTATCATCAACGCCTAAACCGAACACGACGTTGAAAAAATTTCTAAATCTCACGTAGCTAAAAAAATAGATTCTCTTAAAAATGTTCAACATTACAACATTATTTTATTTTAACTTTTACACCTTTTTATCTGCATGAAAGAAGCATTATCCTAAACTCAATCACTCAACCAATTACTTTAGGCTGAAAAGTAAATGGAGTAGCTAAAAGAAATGTTAAATAAATGGCGAAGCCAAATGAGGCTTTGCACCAATTTAATTAACGTACAACTTGTTGTTAAATAAATGTCGAAGCCAAATAAGGCTTTGCACCTATTTAATTAACATATACCTTGTTTAAGAAAAAATGGAGCAGCTAAAAAAGCTTAACTCCCAATATATAACAATTTTAAAAATACAATACCTTTTTAAACCGGCTGCGCCAAATTGTCGTGTCCCAAAAGCAATCAATCAATAAAACCCAATAATTAACCGCGATAAAACTTTCTTCGAATAAAACAACGCTCGAATTTCGTGCACGTTATAAATCTTTATTTGCTAAGACTTGACCTATCTTAACAATTACTATGTACTCCGCACCGAACGGAAACTTGACACCACTATGCAACGCGACGGCTCACTGGAAGAATAGAATATTACAGGCACTCGACAGACCAGTCATAGTTTTTTTTATGCTCCAATATTCGGAAGTAAACTTTTACTCGCAACGCGGATGTAAACAAACGACAACAACCTTGCCGCTTGTTCTACCGGTTGCAGCACCTGAGTCGCTTAGTAGTAAACAATCGCCTTACATAATAATTACCATGCTAGGTTAATTATTATCGTAATCGTCGATTGTTTCACTAACCGCTCATCGCAGCCAGCTGTTGGGCTAATCAGCAAAATAACCGACAGTTGTATTGTTTAGCAATTGCTGATTATTTCGCTAGAATGCGCCCTTGGCTGCTGGAAGAATCTTCCGTATATTGGGCCATAACAATAAAGTGTTTTGTTAGTAATTTTCTTATTACAGTCGTTACCCGTAATAAGAATCTTTATTGTAGTCTTTACCCACAATAAAGTGTATAGAATTAGTAAAATTTCTTATTACAGTCGCTACCCGTAATAAGAATCTTTATTGTAGTCGCTACCCACAATAAAGTGTATAATATTAGTAAAATTTCTTACTACAGTCGTTACCCGTAATAAGAATCTTTATTGTAGTCGCTACCCACAATAAAGTGTATAGTATTAGTAAAATTTCTTACTACAGTCGTTACCCGAAAACAAGAATCTTTATTTAGTCGCTATCCAAATAAATCTCCTAATCTAGTCGCAACCCAGAATAAGAAAAATTTATTTCAATTGTCAACCAAACAAAGTGTTAGACTGTTAATAAAAATTCACAACACTAGGAAATACCACTAAGAAAAATTATCAAGTCACTCACTCCACTGCCAAACTGAAAAAGAGATCGAGTCAAGTTAAATTGCTGTTTATATAGCCATTGCTTGCACACGACACCAATGATGGAGTAGCAGAGGCGCATGATCACAAGAATTGGCCGTTCATCTGTAATTTTACGGTACTAGAGATAAAATATGCATAGCAACAAGAAATGCTGCTGTGTTAAATTGAATTCTGTATATTTGCAAAAAATGTTATCTCTATCACGTAGAGAAGAAGTTCCCATTCGATAGTACTTATAATGATGATAGAGATGCAAATTGATCTGCTTGATTTGATTGTATTTGTGCCATGCATTATATGCTACATGACAACACATGCTTTGGTTAGATGTTGTACCTATTTTTGGGAAAATTTGTAAATAGATTGAATTTGTTTTGCTTTTTTCAGCAATTGGTTTTAGCACGACTCTAATTGCTTCAATCATTTGATAAAAATTTTAATTTGATCTGCTCAATGAGGCTATATTGCTGTATTGTATTTGTGCAATGTGCTATGTAGATGACAAATACATGGCTTTGTTTTCAGGATGCTTTCCCTTTAAAAGTAATCGGTAAAAACAAAAATATATTCGAAACGATTTGGTTCGAACACGCCCACTCGACATAGCAGAGCTTGGTGGCCGTTTTAATACAGAAACGACAGGAGACCGATTCTCCTGCTCAGTAACATTGCCAGAAAAAAGTGCTGTCGGTTTTATCGGGACGTCAAAGATCAAGGACTCTTCCAGAAAAGTGTCCTAAGAAGATCTGCGGAGAAGTCGACTAGATTAGACGTATCTATCAGAGAATCAATAGGACAATCAGGTGGATAGTTGATATCTCCAGAGTCACTGAATGTTATCAACGGACAGTTCAGTGGTTCATCGTTGAGGTCTGCTGATGGAGCGGACCTTCCTCCCTGTTCAAGGCTTGAACTGGAGTCGTCATAGTTGTTGCCGTTTGGGCCGTTGACACTGGTCGAGAAAAGGTGATGGGATTCCCGACCCGTCTCTCGTTTTTCGTCAAGCAGTGTCTACAAGTTGGTTCGAAGATGTTCTTGCGTCCGCATCCATAGCAGCACACTCTTTGTCTTTCCTGCATGCAGTCCTGGTAAAAATTACCGGGTGGCTCACAGTTCCAACAACTAACTCTCGGTGGGTCTGATATAGCAGATACTGTTTCTATTTCTTCACTGTTTTCAGGTGACATATGCTGTTCAGCATCTGTCGAACGACAATCATCCAACTCGCTAACTCTTGGGCTGCGATATGTGTTCGAGCTGCTCACGGTTGCGATTCGCTGCTGTGTAGCCTGTATCTGAGTTACAAGACCCCGCAGTTGATGTATGTTGTTGGTGGGATGCAAACAGATTTTCTGTTGGATGTCTGGAAGTAGATTCGATTTCATGATTTCTAGAAACTCTCCGTCCGCAAAGGGCTTTGCAGTAAATTACGCAGATGTACCAGGTGTTGGTGATACGTAGCAGATGACTCCCCTGCTTTCTGTTTTCTCAACATCAGGTGGATCTTGACCTTGAGGTCATCCTTCGGTACTTTCCATTCAGCTAACAGAGCTGCTTTTATATACTCCCACGAAGGTGTGGAGTTCTGTCTCTGGAGAGACCTGTACCAGTCCATTGCTGGACGAGAAAGCAAAGTTGTCATATGCCGAACTAAGGGATCAAAATCTCCGTCTAAGGCCGAGTACGTGAGTGCTTCTACTCTGAAAACAAATTCGTCGACAGTAAGTCGAGAGCTATCGCCACTGTATGAGATATTCCATCTTCGGATGGGACTACAAGAACGTAGTTGTCCTAAGCTCGACGGGACACGATTGGATGGAGCTGGCGGAAACTGGCTAGGATTTTGCCCATGTTGACTGACTGCAGACACTGGTCTATAAAACGACTGTCTACGTGAGTCGTGAAAATCTTGATGTGGTATCGGTTCACCCACAGCAGGAGGTGGACATGATATGTCAACTGGTGGCAATGCAGCTGATATTTGCTGTCTGACGTTATTCGACAGTTCCGTCCGCAATGTGTTCAGAGTCTGCTCGAGGCCTTCGCGAACTAAATCCTGTAGCTGCATGCGCAGACCTGCCATCAAAGTTTCTGTCGCTACTAAGTTTTGACCCTGAGCATTAGATAGTGGACTATTTCGTCGTGAACTGGGATGTGAAAAAGTCATGGAACGCGGATCTGGCATTCCAGATGATAGGGATCCTCGACTAACTGGTGGAATCGTTAGAAGTGGTAAGTCAAACGTTGGCACGGGATGCCTAAGCTCGTGATTGACAGGTTTCGTCTTCGGTTTCTTGGCCTGGTCGCCTATCCAAGTTCGCAAATATTCCTTGTAGAACACGTGTCCACATATGGTCACGACAGGCTTCCTTTCGACTGACCAGTCTCTATCTTGACAGATGGACCACTGTTCAGGCAACTTGGTCACATTGTCGGTTTCGGTAGGTGGTGTTCTCACGGTAGCCATTATCAAAGATTTACAATCTTCCAAGAGGTTAACGAAATTGAATGTATAACCGATAGTCAAATCTATTTAGTTTCTGCAGCTTGTAAAGAGGTTTGTCGTATTATGGTCAAGAGACACGTAGGTCTCGACAAAAGTCAGAGAAATTTTCGACTCGAAATTCAAAAAAAGTTCCTCAAGTATAAAATTTATAAAAATTCGGAGTTCGACAAATCAAAAAAAATAATTTATTATCAAATAAACAAGGTCGCAAAAGTTCAACATAAGCGAAATTCCATTCATCAGGGAATACAAAATAACTTGTCGTAGCCGTACTAAAGAAAGACGCGTAAAATTTTTCTCAATGCTTGCACTAGCAAAATCGCACAGGACAAATAAAAGCTAACTTGTAATTGAAAATCTACAAAAATTTCCGTTCGGACGTTCCAAAAAAATTCACGGAAGCTTTCTCCTTCACTCTCCAAGAGCTAACTCTCAACACAAAAGTCTTCTAGCTCTCCCTCTCAAATCAGAAGTCATACGATAAAGGTAAGTAGTGTGAGTGTGTGCATGAAAAATCTTGAGTCCTCACAGAAATTCGGGAAGAGTCGGGTTGGAGAAGCTAGAGACTGAAAATGATACTAGAGATTCTTCAGCCAGGCAGTTAGCAGTATGCCAACTCCTGATTACTGAAGGCCTCCAGCACCACTTCCATCCTCCAACAACTCTTTCCTTCCTCCTCACCTGATTGCAATACTTAGCTAACCTTCCAGCTGGGCAGAGTCATGAATCTGGTCAACTAGTTAGCTAAAAGCCAAAAAGTCATCTCACAGATTCACGACTCTGTCCAGCCAGTTGGCCAACAGAGATATGCCTCCGTGAGAACATTGAGAAAATTGTGAGGCCACCTACTATTTCCATAGAAGAAGGCCAGTGGGAAAGATAATTCAAAAAAATTTAAGAATTCAAAAATAAATTCAAAAAAACTCGAGAAACTGTTCACACTCGGGGCTTGACTAAAGTCAAACCTAAAGTTCGACTTCAGAAAAACAATACCAAAAACTTTAAGTTACTAGAATCACAATCTCAAAACTAAATCACAATCAAAAATTCAAAAATTTACTTTAATCCGAACAAAATTTCAAAAACAACTTAGCAAAACGTTAAAAACTTTAACTTTAATTTAATGCCAATTCAAAAACTCGCAAAAACTTTATCAAAATCTCGAAACTTTACTTTACAAAAAAATTAATTCAGATAACAAACCAATTAGACTCAGGTCCGCATATAACCACCACCGGATATGAGGCTTGAGGTCAATCAACTAGCGTATACCAGATGATCATATAACTCAAGGTCCCAGTCCTCAGTAAAAGTCATAATTAGACTACCGAAGTCGAACTGAGGTGGCCCCACGTTGGGCGCTAATTTTGCTATGTAACTATGCCAGAGCGATTGACTTGGACGCTGCCAGGATGAGCTGACAGATCACTCGGTGGACAGCGTTGACTGCAGGGCGGCACGCTAGCTCGCCTCGGCTATTGGCGGAGAGTGTGGGGAGGTTCCACGAAAACCTGCCGCTGCCACCAGCCAAATACAAAATAAATTCGTGCCTGTCTATACAAAAGGCCGTAGCACACATTCAGTCCTTAAGGGACCTTTACACCACTTAACGACATCCGTTAGGAAGGCACAGATGTTTGGCTTTCTCTGCTCGTTCCAAAAATTCAACGGATATATAATCGCATATAGTTATTTATAACTAAGTACTACTAAAGTAAGTAAGTATTGTATACAGTGTCAAAAAAATCCATTTATAAGGTTCATTCGTCGGGATATTGTTAAATATAATATCCCTTTGTTAGCAGTGAATATATTTCAATATAGGAAATTCATTTATGAATAGTTAAACATACGTGAATATATATATATAAATGAGATAATAACTATAGTATATAGGTATAAATATATATATATATATATGTAAAAAAATTTGAATAATTAACAATAGTTAAATATACGTGAATATATATTGTTACGAGCGTGGCCTTTGGCTCGTTATTTAAAACACCAAATTAAATATTTAATATAGAAGCTCTTTATTTCACTCTAATCATATAAAATTCACAAACATTCATTTAATCCACTCAACTTTAATTATCGCTAATACTGTACTTTCAATTATCGGAATCCAATTACAACACTCCCGCCTGTTTATTACTTTTGCTAACACTGCAACGTCTAAGACAAGACTCTTTTCCTGGCGGTGACAACTGTTATCTTTATACCTTAGAAAATCCCCGGATTATTCTGGAGTGTTCTATTCCAGAAGCTTCTTGGCTATTCTATTCATTCTATTCCTGAACCTTCCCGAAGATTCCATCATCGATTCTCCGAACCTGAAGTAGTTTACTCGCCATTGCCAGTAGATGTCATCAGTTGTCTCTTTCTATTGCACGTAACACTGCCCCTTCTTAAATTTGTTCGGCCCGAACAACAGGTGGTCCTCGGTCTTGATGCTCGTAGTATTGACACAAGCGGTCCAAATGAACAACTTTACGCTTGCCTCTTGTGCCACGCTGAATCCTGTATACCACGTCATTAATTCTAGTTACTACTGAATACGGTCCTTCCAGTGTTGTTGCAATTTTGGAGAACGTCCCTTACGTCGTTTCGGGTTGTAGAGCCAAACAAGATTACCTACTATTTATTGCTAATTTCGTCCTCGTGGCCTCGTGTACATCAGCTAATTGTTCTTTGAGCTCCGATACGTAGTCTTCTGGTAACTTTTGTTCATCTCTGGGGGTACCGAATTTGAGGTCGCTAGGTAATCGCATCTCTCTTCCGAATATGACTTAAACTGGGGTTTGTCCGGTAGTACTATGAACGAGTGATCTATAAGCCATTAGGAATATAGGAATATGTCGATCCCAATCGCGTTGATGGTAGTCAACTACTTTCTTCAGATGCTCGATCCATGTTCTGTTAAAGCGCTCTACCATGCCATGAGATTGTGGGTGTAGAGGAGTTGTTCTAGTTTTTCTTATTCCCAACACTTTACACATCTCCTGGGAAGTCCGCGATTCGAAGTTCCGTCCTTGGTCCAAATGAAGTTCGTGAGGCACACCAAACCTACTGACCCAATTCATTATTATTTGTTCCGCAACTGTGGTGGCCTCTTGATTAGGCATTGCATACGCTTCAGGCCATTTACTGAAATAGTAAATGGCAACTAATATATAATGGTTACCGTCATCCGTTTCTGGAATAGGTCCAGCGATGTCTGCAGCTATCCTTACAAAGAGGGCTCCGACATTATACTCATGAATTTCTCCTCTGCTTCTGTGTTGCGTCCCTTTGCAAACAGCACAGACAGTGCATCTGCGACACCACTCCTCCACATCTTCTTGCATATGTAGCCCATAAAACCTTTCCCGTATCTTGGAAATTGTTTTGTTCACCCCCAAATATCCTCCAGAGGTTCCACCGTGCATTTCTTCAAGAACATCTTTGACATTTGATGCTGGCACGACTATCTGCATTCGGAATGATTCGCCGTTGGGTGCTTCCCATTTGCGTTTTAATATACCACATTCAACATGAAGAGATTCCATTGGGCCCAGTAACTTTTCAGCTTCTCACTCCGTTCCGAAATATCCTTCCAGTCTGCTTTTTCCATGTCTTCTTTCCAAGCGAGAATAGGTGAAATGTCCGCATCTTCTCCATGTGCTGTTCTCAGGTCCTCGTTGTCCCAACCTGTACATGCCTCTACGGATTTCAAAATCATACGCCTGGAGTTGCCCTATCCATCTCGCCACTTGTCTCTCAGGGTTCTTAAACTGCAGAAGCCATTTAAGCGCTGCATGGTTGGTGCGAAGGATGAATTTCTGCCCGTAGAGATGTTTATGAGAATGCTTGTTGAACTTACAATGGCAAGTAGCTCTTTTCTTGTAGCACAATAATATTTCTCTGACTTTGAAAGTGCTTTGCTATAGTAAGCAACTGGAACTTCTTGTCCATTCTCCTCCTGCGAAAGCACTGCACCAATACCTTCATTGCTGGCATCCGCGTCTAATATAAATGCTTTTCCCAGCTTTGGATAGTGAAGTACTGGAGCTTCACAGAGCTGTTGCTTCAAATTTTCAAAACTTTCGTTGCTTTTATCCAACCATATGAACGGCTTTCCCTTTTCTGTAAGTTGATGTAGGCTCCTTGGCATATCTGCAAAACCTCTCACGAATCGCCTGTAGTAGGTGCTAAACCCAGAAAACTCCGTATTTGATGTTTGTCCTTTGGAACTGGCCAATTTTTGACGGCTTCTATCTTCTCTGGATCGGTTCTTACTCCTAACTATGTGCCCCAAATATTTAACTTCATTTTTGAATAGAGCACATTTACTCGCACTGAACTTCAATTCCCGTAAGTTGCTTTTATGCTCCTTGAATGTCCTTCCGATTACTATCCACGTCGACAAGACATATTTTCCAGGTTAAACCACGTAGTACACATTCCATTAGTCATTCGAATGTGGGTGGAGCATTACATAACCCAAATGGCATTACTTTGAATTGCCATAAGCCACTGCCAACTGAGAAAGCAGTTTTCTCCCGATTCTCGGGATGTATTTCCACTTGCCAGTAACCACTCTTCAAATCCAGCGTGGAAAACCATTGCGCACCGGAAAGCATATCTAACGTGTCATCAATACTTGGTAATGGATAGCTATCTTTTCTCGACACGTTATTTAGTTGGCGGTAGTCTGCACAGAATCGGGTGCTGCCATCCTTTTTCCTAACCAGAACAACAGGCGATGTCCAAGGGCTGTTGGATTCCTCTATGATGCCTTGTTTCTTCATGGAGCTCATCATGTCTGCAACTTCTGGTTGTTTGGCTAATGGCAATCTTCGTGGTGTCTGTCGAATGGGCCTGGAATCTCCTGTATCGATCCGATGCTGGACAAGATTTGTTTTACCATAGCCTTCATCATTCATCGCAAATAATTCAGAAAATTCATCGATCACTTCTTTAGCATCGTTGTGTTGTTGTTCACTTAAGGCACTGACGAAAGAAATTTCTGAACCTGTTGGGTAGCAGCTGGTACAGTTTTTGTCTACTTGACATTACTATACATTTGGTAAACGGGTTCACAATTTCCAATTATAGCACCCTCTTTAGTTGGACCTCATTTTCGGATGTGTCAAGCACTCTGACTGGTATTAATGTTGCACCTTCTGCCTTCACTATAGTCCTCCCAACAATGATGCTCGATGCAACTTTTGTGGAGTTAGGCTCCACCAGATAGAATCGGCAGGTCCCGATGTCATCAGTAAGCTTTGTCCATATTACTGTCTCAGAACATGGCGAAATAGTAATATTTTCGCAGACCATCGTCCTTACTTTCGCAGGATAATCTGCTCCTTCTCCTAGTCTCATAGGAATTTCTATATTCCCATATTTGGGAATCCGCTCTCCGACATCCAGATTTATTTTGTATGTGGTCATGAAGTCTATTCCAAGAATGCATTCATCCATTATGTCTGAAACCAGGAAAGTGTGAGGAAATAGTAGTTCGCCTAGTTGAACATCTAAGGTTATATCTCCAAACACCTGCTATTCTTAGTAGATATTTGGTGGTGCTGTGAAGTCATTTGCTCTTAACAAGGTCTGCTCTAATAATTTATCTCGAAGCTCCAGTATCGATAGTGACTGCGCAGTCATTTTCTCCTACACATCCATATCTAACAAGACTGGTACTATTTCTCTGCAACTGGCCTACTTGAATGATGACTTCGGGACTGTCGATTCCACCAACCAACTTCTGCCCCACAAAGTTGGTTTTTACTAGCTTTCCGACTGCTCAACAGGAGAGGTGATGAGACTAGTCGCTGCTTGATATCTATTCTCTCCACGAATAGCTTGTTCCCTGGCTCGACATCTTTGGCATTCTTCATTCCCCACTTCTTCTGGGAATTCCACTCGGCGACATTTTCTGCAGTTTCTTTGAAGGTGTCCTGGTATATTACAATTCCCGCAACGAAGCAAACCACGTGAAGGCGGGCTCTGTGATGATTGCACTCTGTTACAAGTACATTCTTCCACTGAAATTTCTCAGACTCGTACTGCATTCCGTGAAGTTTGTCTGGCGGATTCATACGCTAATGCATAGGCTAGTGCTTCTGCTGTTGATTTCTTTCCTGCTAGCCTAAATGATTGTTGTAGGTTTTGATCTGTAATAGCGTTCACAAATGCCTCCGTCGCCACTTCATTGAGAAATTCCGCATTCACGCTGGAGTATGAAAGATGCGCTAATTTTTCTACATCTGCCTGCAGTTATTGTAGTGATTCGTCATGTTTTTGAATCCTGTTGCACAACTGTAGGCGATACCCTTGCTGCATGTGTTCATCTCCGTAACGTAATTCTATCGCCTGTACTAATGAATAGTAGTCATATTGATTTTCAATCGGTACAGTTTGTAAGAGTTCTGACGCAGGACGTCGAAGTGCTAACACTAGAGCTACAGCTTTGTCTTCATCATTCCATCCATTTACCTCTAAAGTTGCCTCGAATTGTCTCTTGAAGATATGCCACGAATTTTGTCCATCAAATATGGGAGGTTTCATTCTACCTGCCCCGGATATTTCAGCTGTTAAATTTAGAGGCTGACGATGCTTTATTCTTTCCAGATCTGCTTTAAAGTTATCAAGCTGCTCGGTGACTTTTTGTTGAGCTTCCGCCACTTCCTGTTCAATTCCTTCAATTTTCAAATTTTGTTCGTCTAATGAGTTTTTCTGGAAAGTCTTCTGTTCCTCCAAACGAGTTTCTAGACAATTCTCCAAAGAGATCTTTTGTTCGTCGAAGCGGTTTTCCATAGAGTTCTTTTGCTCATCCAATGGGATTCCAGAGAAGTCTTTTGTTCAACAAAAACATTCTTTTGTTCGTCCATAAATTTCTTCTGCTCATCTAAACGGGATTCCAGAGAATTGTTTTGTTCCTCATTAGAAAACGGGCTTCCAGATATTTCTTTTGTTCCTCGAGAGAATTGTTTTGTTCATCAAAACGAGCTTCCATTTTCCTCGTTAAAGTACTCAAAAGCTGTTTCATTTTCATCGCAGGCTCTTCTTCATCTTCGGTTTCTTCCAAGTTATCTACGAAAATAAAAGTTCAGGATTCTTTCCTTCCTCTATCAAAGCTTGTCTAAGTCGCTCGACTAGCACTTTCTTTGCACCTGTCGTTTGTAATGACCGGTTCCTTAACTCCACTTTCAAGTCCTGTATTCGAAGCTCCGCGACTTTGCGCACTATTACTTTATTAATTCACTTACAGTTGAATATAAATTATTTTCCAGAACTTTCAAAATTTTAACACAATTTCACAAAATTGATCACACTTTGAATTTTTAAGTCAACACCAGTTGTTACGAGCGTGGCCTTTGGTTCGTTATTTAAAACACAATATTAAATATTTAATATACAAGTTCTTTATTTCACTCTAATCATATAAAATTCACAAACATTCATTTAATCAACTCAACTTTAATTATCGCTAATAATGTAATTTCAATTATCGCAATCCCATTACAACACTTCCGCTTTTGCTTGTTAACAATGCAACGTCTAAGATAAGACTCTTTTCCTGGCGGTGACAACCGCTATATTTATACCCTCGAAACTCCCCGGATTATTCTGGAGTGTTCTATTCCAGAAGCTTCTTGACTATTCTATTCATTCTATTCCTGAACCATCCCGAAGAGTCCATAATCGATTCTCCGAACCTGAAGTCGTTTACTCTCCATTGCCAGTAGATGTCACCAGTTGTCTCTTTCTATTGCACGTAACAATACATACAAATGAGTAATAATAACTATAGTATATTCGTATATGAATATATATATATGAAAAAAAAATTAAATGATTAATAAAGACTTTGCTGGAATATAGAAATCTAAGCTAATAATGCGTATATGTGAATTTGGACTGTAACTGTGGGCAACGTGGATGCCTATAGCCGTGATTTTCTATCGCTGTACTTATTACGATGCTTAAACATCCCAATTCCCAATTCCCAATGTGGCATCTGGGAGTCAGGTCACTCAATGTAACTCGGCGGTACCAAAAATCGATAAAAATCGGGACATTACGTCCAGTATTGTAGAGGGTTTAACTCGAATCCCCGATTTATGTACTAATTAATATGCGATACTCTTATTCTCTGTGTTACCGCTTTCCTCGAGCCAAAAAAAACTTTTTCAATCCCTTTCCGCCAAAAAGGAAAAAAAAATTCTTCTTCTTTTTGTGCGTCGGTACTCAGCGCGTCTTTCTTCGCCGTTCATGTGGCTATGGACCGGCCGTATGCGAACAACTCGTCTCAGTGTAGCATACTGCTACATGCAGTATGCTACGACCATAATATCGTTGAAGTATTCTTTACTGCTTTCAATATGATGTATTTAGAAAACGGATCCGATATTCCCAGCACATACTGGTGACCTTTATTACTCCTTGGGAATGGGCCCAAGTGGTCAATATGTAAAGTCCTGAATGGTATAGGTTCTATGAGATGATAGTGCAACGCTCCTTCTGTTTTACCACCAATCTTTTTGTTATAGCAGCACTCTACACAAGATTTTAGGTAGTTTGTTACATATTTCCTTATTTTTGGAAACCAATACATCTCTTGGATTCGTTGAATCGGTTTTTCCAAACCCATATATCCAGAGTCATCATGACAGCTTTGCACGATCCTCGTACTAATTTGGGGACGACCCATCGTTTAACCTCTCCTATCTTTCGGAAAAACCTTCCGTTACTTATTTCGTAATCCTTTTTCAACTGTTTTTCGATGTCCACCTTTCCCTGCAATTTATCTATTATTGCTTTTAATTCCAATCTGCTTCGCTAATGGATATTTTTAAAAACTGTATTGACACTGTGTCCATTTCCCGTGCACATTCATCCGGTTGCCGGCTAAGAGCATCTACGTGACCCATTCGTGTTACGCTTCGATGTTCCAGGGAGAAATCAAACTCTTGCAGTCGTAAAAACCATCTCGTAATTCTAGGTATTAATTCCTTCTTCTTCATAGTTGTCTTCAGTGAGGCACAATCGGTGATAACTGTGAATGTCTTTCCCAACACATTACTTAAAGCGTTCCAATGTTTCTACTATAGCTAGAGTTTCTAATTCGAAGCTATGAAAATTCTTTTCTGGTTCTGTCGTTGCTCTACTATAATACGCTACTGGCTTCATCTCGTTGTTATTGTTCTGTAGAAGTATTCTTGCTAACCCATTTGAACTTGCATCCGTATGGACCTCGTGATCCGAATTTACATTATATGAAACTAATGTTAGTTCACTAATTAGTTCAGCTTTCAATTTCAAGAATGCTTCCGCCTGCTGTCCTGACCATTCGAAATTATTTCCTTAGCAGTCGGTTTAGTGGTTCAGCTAACAAACAGAAACCCTTCACAAATTTCCTAAAGTAGCTGCACAGCCCTAGGAACTGCCGTACCTCTGTGACATTCTTTAGTATTTTAAAATTGTGAATAGCTTGAACCTTCAACGTACCTGGAGTGATTCCCTGTGGTGTGATTGTGTGACCTACATAGATACCCTATTTCCTTCACAAAGAAAGCACACTTTTTCAAATACTCAATGTAATTTTTCTAAACCTTCATTGAAGTTAGCAGGTCCTATCAGGATATCGTCCATATAAATTTGAGGATCATTTCTTTTTAAATTCCTCATTGCCTTAGTCATAAGACGCTGAAAAACTGAAGGCGCAATTTTCAACCCGAATGGAACTCTCACGAACTCATATATACTATGAGTTACAAACGCCGTATACCTTAACCGAATATTTCTTTTCGGTTAAATAGAAGGAACATTTAATTATCATAAAAGTTGTATAATGAGAGCTCATACGAAAAGCGTATTTTAATTTTACTTCGAAATACCTATCCATATTATAATAATATAATAAATATTAAAATAGAATAATATAATTTTCAATGTAAACAGAAAAGTGAGGTTTAGTACGACCGAAAAAAGTTTTCATCCCGAAACGTTCCACATGTGGAAACCGAAAAGGAATTGACAGATGCAACCGAAATTTCGTTTTTCGGCCGAAAAAAGGTAAAAGTTGTGTTTTTCTTAAAAATCTTAAATAAATATACCATTTTATTAGTAAAATTATTAGTTTATCCTATTTCCCATGATTTTATTATTCATTGGAGCAAAAATCTTGTTTTAAAGTGGAATAAATTGAGTTTTTCGGTTTCCGTTTTTCGATTTTGATGTGAAAGTGCTTTTACTGATGGGAACTTGATAATATCCGCTTTTCATGTCTAAGATTACAAAATATTTATATATTCCAGCCTTATGCAGTTCTTCTTCTATATTCGGTGTTGGTACTATTTCTTTTTTTGTTATGGCGTTTATTCTGCGATAGTCCACGCAGAGACGATCTTCTTCATTCTTCTTCTTCACCAACAATATAGGACTAGCTTACTCTGGTTTTGATTCATAAATTACATCGTTCTTTAATAATTCGGACACAATTTTATTTACATTCTCTCGCTTAGCTTAAGGGATTTTATATGGTCATTGTTGCACTGGTTCATCTGTCTCCAAATGAATTTCCATCTCGTCTAAGTGAGTATGACTAATTTGACTCATACTTGTTGGAAAAAGATCTCAAAATTTATTTATCGATTCTATTAGTACAATCTTGTCATCGTTGGTCAGATCTGCATATGTTATTTGTGATTGTTGTTGTTCGATACAGCCTACAATTTTGACTTTTTCGTTCCGGTATTATTCTTTCTATTGTAAGTTTTCCGAGTTCCTTTATCATTCTTATTTCTGGATAATGAAGTACATTTCGTCCTATTAATAACGGGGTTGTTAAATGATTATCCTCGACTACGAGCACATCAATTTTAAGGCAAATATTATCAATTTCTAATTTTGTACTTATCTTTATTCTTGTGGTAAATGTGCCACCCAAGACCCCAGTTATCTTGATTTGAGAAGACATTCGATGACCTTCGACGTTCTTCGACTCACTTTCACGAATCAGACTGCACTCACTGCCACAATTAATGAGACCAATAGTTGAATGTTTTCCTATTAGCACTACCTTGTGATATTCGTCTTTTACACCCTTTAGGAATCCCACTGTCTTCGAACAATGCTCTAGTTCTCATTTTTTGTGAACTCGTCCACAATCCTTGCATCTCGTTCGTCGCGGCGATATGGGACAAAGTGACCCTCTTGAAAACAATTAAAACAACTTACGGCATTTTTTGTTTTCGGCCTTGTTCCCACATTTGCTGCTATATTAGGTGAGACTGTTACATTCGTTTTTTCACTTGCTCGCTCATTTCTTCCTGCTGTTCAAATTGCACGAAGGCTCATACTCCAGTCGGCCTTGTCTCTAACTTCGTCGGTAGTTTCGATTTTATGACTCTGAAATACGTTAAACAGTTCATCATCTCTCATTTCTATAATGAAATATTTAACTATGGCTCGTTCAGGTAAATTTCCCTATTTCCCTTTTGTCCCAGTGAACACATTTCCGTAACATATATGAGCATCTGCCTCATTAACAACTGGTGCACATTTTCTTTTGATCGCTTCAGCAAACTGGTTGAATGTTTCGAACATATCTTCGGTATTGCCGTACCAAGATCTCGCTTCGCCTTTCAATTTTGACGCTACTGCAAATAAAAGTAAATCATCTTCGAACTTATAAACTACTTTCAATTTTTCCACTTTCTTAATCCATCGATCGACTGACAAATTTCTGTCATTTTCAGGCTGGAATTCCGGTAAAATTTCAGAAACTTCTCTGGGTGTAGACCTTATGTTTGATACACTTAACGCAGCGTCGTTTAATGATATTTTTTTTGTTTTATTTATGACCGTAACTTCAACTTCCTCGTCAGATCCAGAATCATGTTGACTGATCATATCTGAAACTCTATCATCGCTTTTTATGATACGGTCACTTTCGTTTAATCGGTTCATCAGTTCGCTTTTATTACCTTTTGTTGGAAACCCTTTGTTTTTTAATTTCTCTCGCAACTCCTTTGCCGTTTTTGCACGTTTACGCATCTTAACGATTTCTATTTATTAAAAAAAAACCTTTGCTCGACACCTTGTTGTCCTGTCGCATTACAATCCTACTGTATTCTATTTTCTTTGTTTCGCGCGTTCTAGGTGTCCATTGTTTTCCAACAATTTTCTGATAGATCCCACTTCTGATTTGTAAAAAATATTTATAGAAATATAACAGAATGTTTATTTAACTTGATAATAATAAGTTTACAAGAGTTCAGTGTTCACTTAGACTTTAGTTTTGTGACTGAGCCATCCTATCTAATTCCCATAGTCAAAAATGGCACAAAAATTATTTTTAATGTTACTGAAAAATGTGCTCCTCTGCAGATTTGTTGTCAAACTTTATTGAGCTTGTAAGAGATAGACGTATAAAAACAATATATTTGTCTGAATTTTTATGTCAATTCCAATGCATTCCAATTAATACAGCCGTACTGTTTCCAAAATTGGTTAGTGTACATTTTGAGCTTGAGAGAGGCAAAAAGATTTTAGCCAAAATTTGTGACATTTTTGACTATAGGAATTAGATAGGACGGCTCAGTCCATTCTTATTATATGGCAGAGGCTTCAATCGACAGAACATGTTCTCTCCAGTATAAGTGAGCTCTAGAACAATGTATAGAACAGAACATGTTATTAGGTTTCTCTTTCGAGATGCAAGTAGAGGAGTCATGTTTGTCTCCATAAAGGACACATCTAGAATCATAGGCGCAGAAGTCGTCGATGTTGCCACATCTCTGACACCTAAAGCATCTTCTAATTTTCTTATGTGCCTTTTTTTCTCCAAAACAGATTCTGGTGAGAAGAATATACCTAATTACAGTTAGTTTATTGATTTCCTCCTCTGTTACAGTTAGAGCGGTGAATATGTTAAGGGGGATTTCCGAATTCCTAGAGCTAGGAGTCGAAAAGCGAACTAGGTTTGTGATTTTAATAACAGGAATTTGGTCTGTTATATCCCAAAGGACATCTTCGACTAGTGTATCGCCGCCCAGACTTTTGATTAGTATTGAGGGCTTTCTCGATTCTGTAGGTGTGAATGAGAGCCTCTGATGTAGGTTGGCTACTATATAATATATGTTAGATCTATAATTAATGTTAGACTGAGTATCACCTTTTGCTTCCGTTTTCATTTGCTGGACATCAGATAGTATGGCACATCTATTTGGGTTCCTATCGATAACTTTCTACTTAGACAGCCGGGGATCTGCTGAGTTGTTGTTCCTGCGCTTATTTATTCTGCGGGCAATATGGGTAAATTCCATCTACGGCCTTCCGGAGATAGCTTTTAACGGGAGATTCTGTACTACTATCCGGAGCCGTAATTCCTGGACCGGTGTCTGGATTATGATTTGATGAGCATGCAAGCATGTAAATGTAAATTTTGAGTTCCCTGGGAGGAGTTTTGCATCATTTGGCTGTTACTGGCGGATACAGCGGTATTGGTGGATCTACGTGTGTGGCTATCGTTGCCGCTAGCTATGGCGGTACTCTCAACTGCTAGGTTTTTGGTGTAGTAATCCTCAAAGTCTTGTTGAGAAAATTAGTTTTCTCTTGCGAAAGAGATCCGGTGGAGATAGAGGTGGTTTGCTTTTTCCTTGCAATTAGCTTTGAGGAATTGAGTATGCATACGAAAAAAAGAAGGAGACACTATGTAGATAAGTATACATATCTGAGAATGGAATCTGTGCATGATAATAAAATGCAATTATGCTTAATTGCCTTTTATGATAATAAAGGAATATGTAATGACACTGTAATTAACTCAAACTAAATTTGAGTCGACAAAAAATAACCACTGGGCGTGTAAAAGCAAAACTGTATATTTATTCATGTTCTCATATGACTTAAATACTAAATTAATGCTAACATAACATTTATTCACAATTATTGGATATTTATTCATGCTAGATACTACTAATTTAACGCGGCAAATTTATATATATTATTATTGACCCGAGGTTAATAACTTTTATAAAATGCAAAGCTTGCATATGTTGCCTGCTGGAAAAATATGTACCGATTTTTTGACTTGTTTACGTACCTATTTTTTTATATGATCAAAACTGTTTTGTTATGAAAATAACTTTTTTTTTAATGGCGAAATGATTTCGCTATGAAATTAAAAATATTTTCAGTTCTGAACATGCTGGGGGCCGCCAGATGCTAAGACCCTGCCAAAACGTTGCTGAATCGAACTGTTTGGGGATGGTTGTTTCGCATGGTCATTGGTACATCCTTGAGATTTGAGGCAAGATCGCAGAACAGTTCTCTTGATACACGTTGAGTACTTATAACGGAGTATCGCCAGAATTATCAGAATCATCGTACATGTTGCGCCAGTTGAGTGTAAAACTATATTCTTCTTGAGCATGACTGATGATACTTCTGGGCTCACACTGTAGCTGAGTATCTGTTCGTACGGTTGTATTAGAGTTCCGCTTTGAAGTATTGAAGGTGGTTTGTCAAAGCCCAGGTTGATTGATTTGGGAAGAAATTCCTTCATGTGGCTGGTGATTTTCCAGGTTTTGTCCAGAGTTGGTTTGACTGTCGTTATTGATATGGATGATGTTGGTCAAGTTTAACAATAACTCTCGCCTTGAGCCGTTACAGATTATTGCAGCAATCCTGGCCATGTTAGTCATGTACAGCCAGATGTTCTTTATGATTAGAGCCTTCCATACAGTTCCGTTTAAAGTTATAGGACGGAGATCACACATTGCCTTTGGATGACGATCGTAAATTTCATCTAGCACATAGGAGGGACTTTCTTCAATGTTGTACACTATTGTTGGAGTGAAAAGTCGGATTGTTACTGCCTAAGTACAAATATCTCACCGGGAGACTTGGAACGAAAGCTCACGGAAATTATTAATAATAAATTTAATGAGCTAAGTGCCCGAATTGACATTCTGGAATCCCAGACAAACCTTACTATAGACAAACTCGATACGCTGGAGCGCAGTCAGAAGACCTGTGATGTTGTTATTACTGGGACTCCTAGTCAATGCTGACAAAATCTATCAGTATGCATTCTTCTTTTAATCTTCCCAGAATCTTCAGGTTGGGGCCAAGAAACAAAAACTCGAAGGAATCAGCAATAATAATTAAGTTCGATACTCCAAACGATAAAAGTTGTTTTGTGATTGCAACTCGTAAAACATTACCATCCCGCAAGCAGAACATAATCAAAACTCTTAGTCTTACCGACGCACGTTGCATTAGTCAAAGCAGGCCAACTGCATTTTATATAAATGAAAGCCTATCGACTCGCAATTATGCAATTCTGCGCAAAGCGTTGATATAAGAAGAGGAAAAGAAGCTGCTGTCTGTTTTTACAAATGCTGGGTATGTTTATGTCTGCCGTACTGGTGTGGACCAATCTGAAAAAATTACCTCTGATGATGCTCTGTAATAGTCTACTGTGGCGGTAATGATAAATCATGTACAAATTACATACATATTACTAAGTAATCTACAATAGTTAGTTAATACATATCGCACTTGTTAATAGAATGAGTAGTGACTGGATTATTTGCTTGTTTATGCATAGGCTTAGAACTTATTAGTAGTACCTTGAATTTTGATAATGAAATATTACTTCCCTTGCATGCAGAAATGTATTTCTTAATGATGGATTTTCACAGTCTGATAATTTATTTAGTAGTAACTAATAGTAGAAATATGGACTTAGAAGTTTCGCTATGTTTTTGTTTTGAAGTAATATTGGTGATTTTGAATTTATGCACGTATGCCATATTAGTGAATTTGTCTTCATTATGCTGTTTATTCTTCTGAATTGATGTTGTATTATATAATTAGTTTTACTTTGATATTGATATATCTAAAGTTGTTATCAGTTTAATTCCCTTTGGAGGGAGTTTATGATATTTCACGCAAGCACCAAAATAAATTATGCCTATGTGCCAGACTTAGAATACTCTTCGATCATATTTTATGTTTCATAGTAGTGGCTTGGAGGGAATTGGCGCTTGTAGAATTTTCACCAACATCTTTAACTCACAAACCTCAGGTTTGAAAGTTTATCATATGAATGCAAGAAGCTTGCTTCCTAACATTGATGAGGTAAGTAAAATATTTCGTAATGGAGGTGCGGATGTAAGTAACTAAAACTGTCCGATCATGATTTTCTCCTAGAATTATGAGCCTCATTCGTCGCAGGAATAGAGCATTTGACATGCGGAAACGATATCGAGCTGCCACACTGGGATGATAGTCGTGTTCTTCGAAATAGAACAACATGTGTAATCAAAAAGGACCAAAAAGAGTTATTTTTCTTCATTGCTCAATACTGAAGTATCACCAAAAAATTATAGAAAAGCTTACGTTCAGCCGGCGCGTTAAATAATATCGACATTAATCCGGAAGAACTCAACAAGAAATTCCTTATGGTACCTGCAATGACTTCGAGTTCCCAAAGCAGCCCTGAATTGCCTAATCCTCGTGTTCCTCGCAACTTTTCACCATTTTATTTTATTATTGATGGTTTAAACCCGAAATTTGTTAAAAAGCCCTTGCCTTATATTCTTTCTCCTCGTGCACACATTTGTAATACGTGTTTTACGTCATCTCAGTTTCCGAAACACTGGAAGTTCTCAAAGGCCATACCTGTTCCGAAAAATTCATCTAATATCGATTTCAGACCTATTAGTATCTTACCCTAGCATTGCATATCATAATTTACTAAGAACAATCTGGCTTTACAGCTGAGCATAGCTGTGTTACTGCTCTTCTTAAAATAACCAATGATATACGGATTGCTATTGACAGCAATGAGCATTTGATTCGGCGAATCATAGCAAGCTATGTAGAAAACTGATAATGCAGTTTAATTTCTCTCCCCAGGCTACAAACCTTATCGGCAGTTACTTGAGGGATCGGTATGAATCTGTGTATTCAAAACTTTAAATTCCTCTTTTCAATTGGTCTCTTCAGGAGTGTCCCAAGGATCTATCTTGGGTCCTTTGTTGTTCTCTCTTTTCATCACTGATTTATTTCATTGTGTTAAGTACAGCAAACTGCGCCTTTATGCTGATGATGCTCAATTGTACATCTCAAGATCAATTGGATAAGCTGAAGATGGTGTTTCTTCGAATAAGGGAAATTCGCACTCTAGGGAAATTCGCACTCTAGCGAATTCCACCCTATAGGGGAGAAACTCGCATCGTCATTTTTTTTAACTGAAAATGCACGTACAGTATAAAAACGTCGAAAAAATGATTGTGCGAATTTCCCCCCTATAGGGCGAAATCCGCACCGATATACATTTTTTCACAGAAATCACACATTTATAAAATTTATAACATAGCGTGAAAATATAGAAAATTATCTTCTTATCTAAATATAATGTTATCTTGTAAGTAGCTATAACTTCAAGCTCAAGCAGGTCAACTGATAATCGAGAAGATTAACCTGTGTGCGAATTTTACAAGAGCAATTATTATGATGTGAGTTATGGCTTTGCATTTACAATAGGGTGCGAATAGCATAGGTCCAATTATTAGAAGAACGAATAAGAGCATTATAAATTAAATAAGTTACGAATGTCAGATGCAGTTTCTGGAAGTTCGAGTGGAAGCGGTCTTCTTTTAATAGGGTGCGAATCTTATACAAGTAGTTTTTGGAAGTTTGAGTGATAGCAATTTACTTTAAATAGGGTGCGAATATTATAGGTACAATTTTTGGTAGTTAGTTTGAATGTTAGTATTCTACTTTAAACAGAGTATTTCAGTCCGGCTTTAGCATGGGCACTCCACGACCACTGCCCTTGTTAAAGTAACATCTGACATCCGCAAACTATGCGATGAAGGCAAGCACGTAGTGCATGTGCTGTTGGACCTCAGTAGGGCTTTCGACTGCGTTCTTTATAATTTACTCATTGCAAAACTGGTGAACACTTTTGGTCTTTGGTCCGCTGCAGGTACGCTCATTTACAGTTATCTGACTTAAAGGACACTAATCGTCAGTAGTGATGACCGATTATCCTCACCCAGAGTTATTACCTCTGGTGTCCGCAGGGGGCGGTTCTAGCTCCACTCCTGTTCACTATCTATATTAACGGAAGTGCTGGGTGGTCATAAATTCCACCTCTATGCGGATTATTTACAAATTTATGGTGCGGCCATTGTTGATGAGCTACCGTCCCTGATTGAGGCACTTAATGTAACGCTCGGCAACATCTCAAACTGGTGTCAATCTAGTGCGCTGACCCTCAACCCTGCGAAAACACAAGCAATTAGATACACCATTCACGATAACCCCTCCAACAAAAATGACATGCTCCCTAACCTGCTTATTCAAAATCTGATCATCACTCTCTCATAAAGCCACGTTAAAAACCTTGGTCTTCTTATGGACCCCTAGCTTACATGGCGACCACAGATCAGTAGGGTTTGATCTAGAATCTACTTTGGCCTCCGCTCCCTATACGCGGTATCACATCATCTTGATCAGTAAGTCAGACAATCCCTGATAATTTTCCTCATCATCCCGCATTTCTATTATGCGGATGTTGTTATGTACCCCTGCATGCCGCAGAAATCGCAAAATTAAAGTGGGCACTGAAAGCATGCTTAAGGTACATTTTTCGTCTTAGACGGCACTCCCACATCTCCGCTCTGGTCCACCTGTTCATGCCTGAACCCCTGGCTAAGCTCTTGGAACTCAGAGTGATATGCTTCATACACAAAGCTAGATGGTGCTCACTACCGGCAACCTTAATGATCTCAGAATTGTCCTGCATAGAACCCGTACTCGATTTGAGTCCAATGACCTCTTTGGGCAGGGAGCCAGCCTCTGGAGCTCACTCCCGGAACCTGTCAGAAGAGCTGGTACATACAAGTGTTACGGTATACGGGAGTTGGCGAATAAAGCGATGTCAAGACGGCCAGGGGAAGAAAATCCAACGATATAAATAATATTGCGGTTTTGTATTTTATTAAATACAACTATTTTACAGTTTTACGATTTAACTCAATACAATTAATCTTTTACACGACAGTGGAATCGCAATTGTTTTTTCTTCTGTCTCAATATATTTTCAAGGCCTACGCGGTAAACATCCTTTCTCCTTCGTTTCGGGTAACAGGTGTTTCGTTATCATCTACAGTGGTGGGCGGAAGTAGCATGACACAAGGAATTTAAAGAGTTTGCTATATATCACCTCATGTGTGCTTAGAGTACGGCAAACTATTAACTAAATCGGTGGTGGTGGTGGGGCACCTGCACTTTGCTATCATTAGTAACAAACAAAAAAAAACAAAAAATGGATTATCAGTTGATGAGTTGTATTTTATTTTTGTTTTTATTTGTTCTTTTAAGTTTTTATGTTTGAGTTATCTACTGTCAGCTGTTACTCTTTACTTTTTCATCTGTTAATTGGTGTTTGCCATTCTACTTCTATACTTTAAGTACTTTAGGCTCTCTATTGTTTGACTTCATTGTTTGACTATATTACTGTAATTGCTTTCTGCCGCAATGAGTCTGTTCATTGCTGCTCTTTTGGTTTGCTAAACAACTTTGTATTTTATTGATTATACCAACTAGCTATTACTTACTCGATGTACCTAACGTTATAACGTAGCGTAAGCTGACGTTCTTTAATAAATGATTTTTCTATTCTATTCTATATCGTGCAAATAAGTAGGAATTTTTGCCATATCATTTTACTAGCAGCTGGAAGCACCGAAGGCTTTTTATCTTGGTCCGATTCGATGTTTCTATTCCAGAATTAATTGGTCATTATTTTTCAAAACTTGGTTGTATTTGGATAATACGACAAAATCCAAGAAATGAAGTGATATGTGCTGTATCGCTATGGGCTCCAACAGTTCGAAAACCATTAGCAACAATGCTGTGCCATGGAGCACCAATAACAGCATTAACGGATCTACTGCAGAGGCAAGAACGGATAACTGGGGGAATGGAAGTTAAAGTTTGGTACATAAGCTGTGTTCTTTTGTGTCCGTAGAACAAAAGATACAAAAAATAACGTCTCATACATATTCATAGAAGATTTACATGAAGCCAACAGCTCAAAGAGTTCGCTTCAATCGAGCTCTAGAGCAAGGTACACAAAGGAACACAGCTATAGAAAACTTAACCGACCAACAGTAGAATATAGTAGAAAAATGCCCCAATCAAATTGATATTTCACAAAGAGGTGTACTGACAATTTCAAAGGGCAACGTATGTGAAATGTATTTAAATGAGACGCCATACTTACAACAGAAAACAGGCGAATTTATACACTCAATAAGATTTTGCCCGTTTGAACATGTTTTGTGTGTCCAGAACACGGTTTCACATAAGGTTTGGTGCCACGTTAAGATGAACCTAATTACGATACTCTTGAGGCCAATCCTATGCAAACGAAGAAACAACATTCATGCCCTGTTGTGGAGAATATTCCAGGCGAACTTATTGCTTTGGATCCAAATGAAATCGCTGGGGTTGCTGTCGAAACATTACATGCTTGAAATGAAGATAAAGCTTCTATTTGTTAAACCGCCTCAAATTAATTTCAAGTCTATATAGGCGCAAAATGAAAGGAAGTGGGGTTCAGTAAAAGCAGCTAGAAATAAAGAGATTGTCGGAAATACAGCAGTCTTATACTTATATATATATATATATGTTTTTTTTATGAATTCTTAAATAATATATTTCATTTCACTCATTTCATTTCATTTATTGAGACTACAAAATCCAACGTACTTAAGATTACGAAAAACAAAAGCATATTTAACAAATTAACTTGGCCGAGTTTATAGTATGTCTGGCTACTTAGACTAAGGGTGAAATTGCTGAATAGTGGTGTACTTTTCTACTTTTGCAGTTTGATATCACAAAAGGGAGCTTGTTACCAACTATCGCCTTATTGTTAAATTGTCTTATATTCCCAAACTGTTTGAAGCTTCTTTATATGAATTTTTGTATTGTAGTGGACCTCTTAATCATCATCAGCAACAACAAATTTGCCCCAGTTTATATCTACCTGTATCGAATAGTTTGAGCGTGGTTGCAAAACTCACTGTATTTATACAGACTTCAGCAAGGCTTTTGACAAGCTTCCTCACTCTGTTCTGTTATTTAAACTGAGATCTTTAGGTTTAACAATTTGGTTGCTGAACTCGTTATCATCCTATCTTAAGGATCGTACACTTAGGATTCAGTTCCGTTCGGCTCTGTCTGAAGAAATAATGGCTTACTCCAGTGTTCCACAGGGTAGTCACTTAGGGCCCCTTCTCTTCATATTATTCATAAATGATGTCTCCAATGTAGTTACCAAATCTGATTTGCTAATATACGCAGATGATCTGAAACTATATAAATCTATCGACTAGCATTGTGACTGTCTCAAATTGCAGGATGACATGGATGGACTCGTTGAATGGTGTGAAAAAAGTTCTCTCATTTTAAACGTTGATAAATGTAGGGTAACCATTTTCTCTCGTAAGTGTGTCTCTTCGAATGTTGTCTATGCTATGAATGGGTTATAATTTTCGAAAGTTGATAAAATATTGGACTTGGAGATATTGTTTGACTCGAAACTCACTTTTAACTTCCACATAGATCGTTAATAGGGCAAACTCAATGTTAGGCTTTGTAAAGTGTTGGGCAAAGGAATTAGATGATATCTATATTACTAAAGCCCATTTTACCACTCTTGTTAGACCTATTTTGGAATATGCCAATCCTGTCTGGTCTGCCTCTTACAAAAATCACTCCGATCGTATTGAGAGCGTGCTCTAAGAGGTCTCGTATGGAGGGATAGACTTCATCTTCCTCCTTATAATGAAAGATTAAATTTAATACACCTTCCTACTCTTGAGACTCGTAGAAAAATGTGTGATATTAGTTTTTTATTTCAACTTGTGAAGAGTGACATCGACATGCCTTTGATGCTTCAGAAAATTAATTTCAATTCACGATCTCGACACTTGCGATCTAATGACTTTATTTATTTGTGTTCCCATCGCACGAAGTATGGACACTTTGACCTTATGACTAGGATGTGCTGTACTTTTAATTTGAATTTCCATTCGATAGATTTTAATATTAATAAGACTCAATTGAGAAAAATTCTGAAAAATGGTTCTGTACTTTAGCTTTAATTTAAGTATTGTGTCCTCCGTTGCAGCTAGCATTTAGCGAAATAAATAAATAAATCACAATATCACAAAAATTTTTCGAATACACTTACTCCCGGTGTATACTAAGCTTAGCCTGAATTGGCTTTAACCTACGAACTTAAGAACTAGATAACAATTCATTTTTTTTATTATTATTAAAAACGTAACAAGAACCCAATTGGGCCCAATACATAAGTATGTATATAATTTTTCTTGTACTTGTAAGTACCTACCTACAAATAAATAATTGAAATGAATTAAATTACAACAAAGTTCTTTACATTTACTTATATTTCAGAAGTTATTCAAGCTTAGCTCAGTTGGTGATTTTGTTTATCAACTAAGGTGCGAGAGGTTGGCTCTTGTACGTTAATAGTACGACAATCTAGGTCTTACTACCAAGCCTGACCACATGGCGCCATTTGAATGCACATTTGGGGATTTAAAGCACACAATTTTTATATGGGGTGTTGGACTAATTATCCTATAAACGAGGCGGTGAATTGAAGGTACGCCGAATTTTTTTAATTAGCTCAATAAACGGGATCTTGAATAGATTGCTGGCATCAGTTCTTTGCCGCTATTGGGATCATTGCTCCTAGTGTATCCATGGCTGATGTTACCTTTAAGAATATCCGCATAAGTCTTAAGCCCTAGATACAATGAGCGCCGCGCGTTTATTTTGCGGCGCCGCTTTGTGTAAAATTGTGAAAAGTATTTAAAAATGAATAAAAAAATTAAGTATGATAATTAAAGCAAGTATTCTTGCCCTAAAAGTTTATTAAAAAACTATTACCAAAAAAATGAATTTTTTTATTTCAAACTTGTCAGTAATTTCATTCTCTTAAATAATTTCATTTCTCTTAAAATGAAACAAGGAATAAAAGTAGAAAAAACAACGCGCCGCAAAGTATAAAGTTTGATCAAACTTTGCGGCGCCCCAAAGTGGCGCGGCTTGCATTGGGTCTAGCTATATATGAAAACCATTGATTCAAACTCATTTTGCGGCGCGTAAAAAACGCGCGGCGCTCATTGTATCTAGGGCTTTAGAGCGATTTACAATGGGCGCTACTTGGTTTTTAACTGAATCGATTCTGTAATTAGCTTTTTCTCTGATCTTGGCTTTTAGATCGCCTTTTGTTGCTTTATACTTTTGAAATTCCGGGCAGCCCCCAAGGCTAGCAGGGTGCTCGGTTGAGTGGCAGTTTGCGCATTTAGGAGATGGTCTATTAGGTTTCTTTTTCGAGATCCAGGTAGAGGAGTCATGTTTGTCTCCATAAATGACAAATCTAGAATAATAGCCGCAGAAGTCGCCGATGTGGCCAAATCTCTGACACCTAAAGCAACTCTTAATTTTCTTATGTGCCCTCTTTTTTTCCCAACAGATTCTGGTTAGAAGAATATACCTAATTACAGTTAGTTTATTGATTTCCTCCTCTGTTACAGTTAGAGCGGTGAAAATGTTAAGGGGGATTTCAACATTGTTTACGAAAAAAACTTTTTGTCTTCAAGTACTCCAGATTAACGAATTTGATCTAAAAATCAGTGGCGTTAATTAGGTGAGCCTAGGCTTTTATAATCTGGGTAAGTAACTTTGTGTTTATACAAAGGGGGTGTACAGAAATTTATCTTGTTAGTAGGTTGGGCTACTCCCAGTAATACTAGGTTGGCTACTACTTATATAATTCATGTTAGATCTATAATTAATGTTAGGCTGAGTATTACCTTTTGCTTTCGTTTTCATTTGCTGGACATCAGATAGTATGGCATATCTATTTGGGTTCCTATCGATAACTTGCTACTTAGACAGCCGGGGTTCTGCTGGGTTGTTTTCCTGCGTTTATTTATTCTGCGGGCAGTATAAGTAAATTCCATCTACGGCCTTCTGGAGATAGCTTTTAACGAGAGATTCTGTACTACTATCCGGAGCCGTAATTCCTTTGATGAGCATGCAAGCATGTAAATGTAAATTTTGAGTTCCCTGGGAGGAGATTTGCATCATTTGGTTGTTACTGGCGGATACAGCGGTATCGGTGGATCTACGTGTGTGGCTATCGTTGCCGCTGGCTATGGCGGTACTCTCAACTGGTAGGTTTTTGGTGTAGTAATCCTCAAAGTCTTGTTGAGAAAATTAGTTTTCTCTTGCGAAAGAGATCCGGTGGAATAGAGGTGGTTTGCTTTTTCCTTGCAATTAGATTTGAGGAATTGAGTGTACATACGAAAAAAAAGCAGAAGACACTATGTAGATAAATATGCATATCTGAGAATGGAATCTGTGCATGATAATAAAATGCAATTTATGCTTAATTGCCTTTTATTATAATAAAGGAATATTTAGTGACACTGTAATTAACTCAAACTAAATTTGAGTCGACAAAAAATAACCACTGTGCGTGTAAAAGCAAAACTGTATATTTATTCACGTTCTTATATGACTTAAATACTAAATTATTGCTAACATAACATTTATTTACAATTATTGGATATTTATTCATGCTAGATACTAATTTAATGTTAACGCGGCAAATATATATATTATTATTGACCCGAGGTTAATAACTTATATAAAATTCAAACCTTGCATATCTTGCCTGCCGATTTGGTGACTTGTTTGCTTACATATTTTTTTATATGATCAAAACTGTTTTGCTATGAAAATAATTTTTTTTTATATGACGAAATGATTTCGCTATGAAATTAAAAAGATGTTCAGTTCTGAACATGTTGGGGGCCGCCCATGCTAAGACTCTGTCAAAACGTTACTGAATTGAACTGTTTGGGGATGGTTGTTTCGCATGGTCATTGGTACTTCCTTGAGATTTGAGGCAAGATCGCAGAACAGTTCTCTTGATACACGTTGAGTACTTATAACAGAGTATCGCCAGAATTATCAGAATCATCGTACATGTTGCGCCAGTTGCGTGTAAAATTATATTTTTCTTGAGCATGTCTTATGATACTTCTGGGTTCACACAGTAGCTGAGTATCTGTTCGTAGGGTTGTATTAGAGTTCCGCTTTGAAGTATTGAAGGTGGTTTGTCAAAGTCCAAGTTGATTGATTTGGGAAGAAATTCTTTCATGTGGCTGGTGATTTTCCTGGTTTTGTCCAGAGTTGGTTTGACTGTCACTTCCTTGGTTTTTATGTAGCAGTCGTTATTGATATGGATGATGCTAGTCAGGTTTAACAATAACTCTCGCTGTTTAGACGTCACGTGACCTGTAAGTATAATAGACTCTGCTGGTAGCGCAGGGTCTTGTATTTTAAATGAGGAGGTATTGCGCTTACCACGGGTGGGGGCGCAAAGTAATTACTAGAACGTTGCTACTTTAAATATTTAATCAAGGCTGTTACTTTCTTACATTTACATTATTTTTATAACAACTAAATTTTACGAACTAAGCAACTTTGTATGAAATGAACTTAATGAAATACACTTAACGAAGTTGTCTAGTAAGCAATATTGTGTGGTATGATCGCATAAACCAAAGCACAAGCATTCCAATAAATTGCACAAGAAAACAATTGCAACGCAATCGAAAACAATTCGCATTAAATAAAATAATCAATCAATAACAAAGTTGCATATCAGCAAGAAATCAAACTTATTGAAATGCTTGTGCTAGATCAAACGAAGATTGCGTCATGTCCTATAATAATTGTAAACAAAATGCAAGTATGCATTTTCGTCATGACCTATAATTTGTAAATAAAATGCAAGTATTCAAGAAGTACAAGTATGAAAGAAGAATTGTGTTAACGGTAAGAAATATTTTGTGTATAAATTAAATAGCAATAACCGAATAAAGAACAATTGATTTTCACTAGTTAGAGATAGAACAAGTAGTCTTTTATTTATCACCGGGCATCTTCTGTTTACAGCTGCGCCAACGTACCATCTTTCATTCCGATACTACTACCGGGCATCTGCTGTTTACAGCTGCGCCCGTCGTAGTAGCGGAGGTCTGCTTTTCACAAAGCTTCTCCTATCTTCTCTACGGTCATCTTGGTGATACATTTTTATTATTATTACATGGCTACCATGAAAATTAACCTGTAATCTTCGGAACGAGATTGAGTAGTATACAGCCAAGCCAATTCCAAGATCAGCCCACACTTTTTTAAGAGCATTTAACCAGCATGAAGGAACTGGACGATATTTTTAATAGAATTTTCAAAGAGATTGAGGATAACCAACCCCGAAAACCAGAAAGTAACGTCAAGAGTCTCACTCTATACCCAGCAGGAAAACCACTTCCAGAACCATATGTCCCAAAGGCAAAACAACCCACAGCAGAGGTACCAACATACACCGCGGGACCAAAAGGATTGACTATCGAAGAGTATAAAAAGAGGATCACAAAACAACAACAAAAGCTAAATCCAAAGAAGAAGATACGTGGAGGACGGAGAGCACGTCTGTTCAAAAACATGCACCAGTACGGTGAATTACTACAGCTAGCGCAGAGTCCAGAAAAAAAAATATGCAACACTATTATCGATGACGAAGAAAGAAATAAATTACCCGAAAAAGGTCAAATAAATTAGTATATTAGATACTTACTTTGGCAAGTAGAAGAATATAATATATTGTTAGAAATAAAATAAAAGAAATAAAGAAATAAGATAATTGGTATAACATTTCCAATAGAATAAAATAAAGTTGAATAAATAGAATATAATTAAGATACATTAGCGAAAGAATAAATAAAAAAAAACATCTATAAAGTTGATCTGAGATTTTTTTTTGATCTCCTACAAAAACAAAAGATGGGAAAATATTCGAAAGACCACCAGGAGGGCACACTGCGTTGTCATTACGACTACCGTTTCTCTGACGATACTACGAATACAGTAGAGGAACATTCAGATCACATCAAACCAAATCGCACACTTAAGAAACAAAAATATGCAGCAATGCCTGAAATGACGGTTCATGGCGGACTCAACGGAATCAGTTCAAAAACACGTGAAAATTTATCACGAAAATAACGATCAACAAAATTCATGTTCGACCATCCCCGCTGGTCCTAAAATTACAACCTTAACGAAAAAAACTGGGCATAAATGTAGCAAATGCATGTACATCGCAGAGGCTATAGGCGACGTAAAAGATCATTTTCTTATAAATCACGCAAATGATGAAATTCCAAAATATTAAGAAAATCATGAAAAATGTGCCAAGCTACACGTAAAAAAAAAACAAAAACTTAAATTGGTAGTTGACATACGATATACGAATGTACGAATATTCCTGTTACCATTATATTAAAAAAAAGCAAAAACCAACTGAACCACAACATATTAAAGATATAAAAAGAGGTCTAAAATGAGCGTGTAATAATAAAGCAAAATAAAGAACAAATAAGCGCGTATCTCAAACCTAGGCAGATTGATCACTTGCGTAGCACTGAGGTATTAGCAGTACGAAAAGTCATAATGTGATTAAAGCAAAAACTTGAAAATAAGAGGAAAGTTAAATCACAATAAGCGGTACATTAATAGAAAAGATACGCAATAAACATTGAAGCCATGAGGAAGCATATTAAAGTAACTATATGTAGAAAGGTAAACCAACGAGTAGAGCCTGTACTAGAGCAGGTTTCCGAAAGGTTCGAAAGGTTGGATATCAACTCTTGAACAGTAAATAGAGATACAAGAATCTATTAGTAGAATTCGCACTAGAGCGAAATTCGAAATTTAAAAAAGGAATAATATAAATGAAAAGCATTGATGCCAGCGCTAATAAAAGAAATTATGTGTTTAAGATGATGAGCAGAGGTGGACTGTATTAATAATTTCCTGGTGATTTCCGCACGTGATCTCACAGCAAGCTTAATAAATCCAAAATCGAGGGAATTCTCCCTAATTTCCAAATGAGGGACTCTAGTCGGGTGGCACATTAAATTTCACGGCACAAATGAAATGGCAACTTTAAACTTATCTTAAGCATTTATTCGGTCTTCAAAATTTAACAAAGTGATCACTGTGCGTGCTTGAACTAGAGTGAAATTAATGAGCAAAAAACTGAAGTTACTTGACAAAAACTGTGCGGTACTTTAGACAATAAGCAATATACATTTGCAATCGTTTACAAGTATAATTTGTACATTTACAGAATAACTACTGTGTAAGTGTGCTAATACATGTAATGAAGTCAATAAATGAAAGATAATTATACAATAAATTTCATATATATTGACACTAAAGTTAAATAAATTGTTTGACTAACTGAAGGTTGAACATTATGAATAAATGAATATACAATATACCCAATCAGTAGAACCCGCATTAGAGCAAGTTTCGAAGTGTTGCATGAGAGAAAAAAAACGCGTCTAATCTAATAAGACAGAAAGTACAGGAATAAATCAACTACCACACAGCTACCACTCAACTCTCACACAACCTCCATGTGAATCAAAAACTAAATTAAGTAAAAGTAATGGAATAACAAAATAAATTGATTAATAAAATAAATTAAGTAAAAAGATTTAGAAGAAAAACAAATTGTTTAATATATTAAGTAAAAGTAATAGTTAGAAAAAAAAATATCTAATAACAACAAAACTGTTCTTCCGTTATTATAAAAATTTTTTTCCCCAAAAGGGGAAAGGTGTGGTATGATCGCATAAACCAAAGCATAAGTATTCCAATAAATTGCACAAGAAAACAATTGCAACGCAATCGAAAACAATTCGCATTAAATAAAATAATCAATCAATAACAAAGCAAGAAATCAAACTTATTGAAATGCTTGTGCTAGGTCAAACGAAGATTGCGTCACGATCTATAATAATTGTAAACAAAATGTAAGTATGCATTTTCGTCATGACCTATAATTTGTAAACAAAATGCAAGTATGCATTTTGTATTAAGAAAGAAGAATTGTGTTAACGGTAAGAAATAATTTGTGTATAAATTAAATAGCAATAACCGAATAAATAAAGAACAATTGATTTTCACTAGTTAGAGATAGAACAAGCAGTCTTTTATTTACC